>OY856187.1:154332389-155065419 GCA_963693315.1 Diogma glabrata
TGCCGAACGCGTCGATACGATCAACAATAACGATCGTTCAGAAACCGTTTAACCACCTTACTGTAATGATCGACGATTCTGACAGGGCATTTGGCGCTGTAGTCCAACAAAAAATTAACAACAGTTAGAAACCTCTCAATTTCTTCTTTGTTCGACTATACGAGTCGCAAAAAATATATAATATGTATATAATATATAATATAATATATAATGGTCGCGAACTGTTATTAAACAGTTATTATACGTTGCCGTTATTTTCTAGAAGGTAGGACTTTAACTCTTTTAACCGATTCCCGATTACGAAAACATAGTTGCAGTTACACTTTCTCGTATCGATTGTAACGCCAGGACTATTTCAATTTGTTCTAAAAATAATAATTTTCATTTTCAATTATAATTTCATTAATTTTCTTAAAGGTCGCAATATTTTTGTATGCTACTGTTGAGATTTAGTTGCGTCACTCAATTTCAACAATAAACATGTTTGATTTAAGTTTTTTTTATACGTTGGAGAAATTATTGATTGTTGGAGAGGGAAATTGAAACAGAAAATATGATATAAAAATAAGAATTTTGATAAACAAATTAATTAGTATAATTTTAAAACTTAAAGAGTTCAATAGTACAAAATTGGAAATTTAATAAAAAAATAATATACATGTTTGTTATGTTAGTAGTAATAAATTTTATTTTAATTTGTGATAAAATTTAATATGATTTCTTATTGTAATTGTTCAAGTTTTCTTTAAATAATATGAAAATAAAAAAAATCAAATTCTTTTGTGAAAAAATGTTAAAAAAATATATGATTGTGTTTTGTTTTTTGTTAATTTATTTTCATAAATAAGTGATGATGTTTAGTAAAGAAATTTATTAGTTTAAAATCGTTGGAAAAAAATGGCTTCAACTGAAGTAAACATTTTAAGATTTTTAAAGTTAGTACAAAAATTTAATTGTTTCTATTTGACGGGTGTCAATAATAAAGAATGTCGTCCATTCATTGTTGATGGTCAGCAAGCGGGGTTAATTCGACCAAATGTAGAGTTTGCAAAAAAAAACCGGAAATTTATAAACCGCGGTTTCAGGTTTTCAATTTGTAGAAACCTGCGGTTACGGTTCGGTTTTCGGTTTTTGGTTTTTATTATAATGTGCTCAATTCAATGCAAAGATATTTATTTGAATTGATATATTTCTTCTTGTATCAAATAAGATTAGTTTTAAGTGAATTATCGCTAATGCAAGATCTTAATTTACGACTAAAATTATCTGAAACCTAAAAAACGCGTTCAGATTCGGTGGGAGGATTACGCCTTTATCAAAAATTGCCTGTCTTATGAAATTTGACCTTGTAATAACTTTCATAGAAAAACCGTCTTTTGTGGCCTATTCTCCAACAATGTAGAGAAGCTTTGTTCATAAAATAAACTACTGTTTTTATGTGAGTTTCTAATTAGATTTGTTGAAGCAACATTTGTGTCAGAATCGTGTGGTCTTTTACAAGAAATTTTATGAACATTTCGCATGTGGTTGATCATTGCAGACGTAGAACCCTTAGAATTGTTCACGCATCTGATCCACTTTTTTACATTTAGCTCTATTGTTGGCATTGTTCGTAGATGAATTTTTCGTAAAATATTCCCAAACTGCTGTTGATGATGATGACATATTTTTTTTGGAATATTGTTGCTTTGCAATTTCAAATGCGAATAGTGTGAAGTGTAAAAGTAAATTATTTAATATTTGTTCGTTATTATTAACAACAGTTTATTAATTTCCTATTATTTTTACAGCATATTGCTTATACTTTTATTAGCTGCATTTCATAACACCATGTGATCCGAATTCGCCTAAGTTTTACATGCAAAATCAGATCCAACTTTGTTTTTGGATCTCAGTTTGCATGTAAAACTTAAGCGGATCCAGATCGCACGGTTTCATGAAATGCAGCTAATATTAGTCAACCCAATCAACAAATTCAAATTTAGCGATAAACGAAGTAATTTTTTTTGTTGATTTTGTGTTTGACTCAAAATGAAACGAAATGAAGATCACAAACTAATTACTACTTTGATTCAAAATTAAAGTAGCTATTATAAATTATTACTTAGTTGTTATAGCTTAACCCTTAAACCAATTACTGCTAGCATCCTCTTTGAATCAGTAGACAACACATAAATTAAACTCAGACAGAAAATATAGAAAATAAATTTTCGATGACAATTAAAATTTAAAATTTGTTGAAAACCGTAAACCGCGGTTTTTAGCAGCGGTTTACGGTTACATTTTGATAAGCTGGAAACCGCGGTTTCGGTTTGTGGTTAACCGTACCGTGCAAACTCTAACCAAATGTACTTAAACAACTATTTAGACATCCAGAAACGTCTTGTTTTCGTGAAAATGATAATGTCACTCAAGGAATTATTGAACTTAATCCAGCATTTAGAGATTATAATGAAACTATTGATAAAATATTACGAGAATTTAGAAATGGTGGAGCATTTGTTACACTTAAAGGATGGTGTGACGAATGCTACGAAGTAAAACCAACTAGTGGAAATTCTCTATTGAAAATGGAGAGATCGGCAACATGTTTATTTGGAATAAGAAATTTTGGTGTTGATATTAATGGTTGTGTCAGACATCCAACCAAAGAATTATGTATATGGTTACAACAAAGATCTGTCACAAAACAAACATGGCTAAGGAGTCACGATGACGACAACATTGATGTAATAACGTAAGCTAATTTAATTGATTTGTATAATAAATTTTGATTTGCTTTTGGTTAAATTATTTTATCTGTGCATGTTACTTAATAAGTATTTTTGCTGTGATAGGTGTCTGATATATAAGAGATTTTCAAGGTAAAAGTCTGTGTGTTTGTTGTAAATTCAGCATTTTTCAGTTTGATAATAGTTTTGAGCTATCTCCGGCGTAAATTAAAATGATAGCTTTCGTAAAAGTTCAAAATTCGTAACACGATCAACTATCAATACCAAAATGTATTAATTATAACGAAATTTCTGATGCTCAGTTCGATGACTGCAAACTAATTTCGTCTGACCCTTGTTCAATAGCCTGCACGTAATTTACCATTCAGGAGTCGACAGTTTCAAGGAGTCCAAGGACAAAGGTTATTGCGCACCAATTCCCCAACCGGTAGCCTGCAGAACTCTATTTCGATTGAATCACCCGTTTTGGAGTACCTCCAGTAACCGCCTCTGATTAGGACTCCCAATTTGAATCCACTGTTGTCTAAAATGATAGGTTTTGAACGAAAATGGACTACCAGTTACAATCCTAAACGTAGCGGTCTCATCGAAAGTTGGCATCAAACACTATAATAGGCTATCATGACTTACGACAGAACAAACTGGACACAAATATTGCCTTTAATCTTACTGGGCTTACGAACCTCTTTTTGCAAAAATTTCCAATCTTCATCAGAAAAACTACTTTATGGTATCCAAATCCGTCTTTCAGGGGTATTTTTCAGCAAAAACACTTCATTCCACAATCTGGTCTTGATAAAATTTTGGTTTTGAAAGCCTATGAATCTTGTATACACGTCTTCTTATGTACTGACATAGTACCTGAATCGTTTCAGCCACCATACGAAGGTCCGTTCCCAGGTATTAGTCACGACGAAAAAAAATTCGTCATTGTTCACAAAGGTCACTACATATACGAATATCCATCGAAAGATTGAAACCTTATTTTAGATGAGAATCCAAAGATAATAACTCTCAGTCGTCCAGATGAAACACTATCTTCTGCAGACAACATCCAATCTACTTGTTCGGAGACCTTTAATTCCATAGAAACTAGGAAGCACAACACAGACGCCACTAAAACTACAGACGTTCACCTCTAGCATTTCTACTGCAACTACTCGATCTACTCACTTTCTTAATACTCTGGCCTACTATAAAACCCCTCCTTCTTTCTTTTATATCGTCTCATTTTCGATAGCACTACGGGGGAGTGTTGTGGCGAATAAATCCACCTTGATAAAATCTTCATTATCGACCACAACGTGCAAACCCACAATAAAAAGTAATGTTAGATATTATTTAATTAATGTCTGGTTAATTTTTATTAAAGATTTTTCCAACCTAAAACAAAATAAAGGATGAAAATAGCAATATGCTGCCTTCTTACTAATAGAGAGGAACCGTCAAATTTATGAGGTCGCTCATTGTTAAAATGATAAAGTCATTTTGCTTAACTTCTCCTATTGATAAGGTGATAAGCTTAGATTAGATTAAACGTAAAGTTTTCCATTTGAGATAAATTAAACCACTTAAGCAACTTTCTAAATAAGTTTAGTATTGATTAGCACAATTATAAAAGACATATAATGCTAAACAATTGAATTTAGTTAATAAAATTTGCTAGAAGGTTTAGTTACAATGAAGCAATTTAAAATTAATTTGTTTATACTTTCTTGTTTGCTAGTAGTATGTAGCTCTGAAAAGTTGAAAGCACGATTCGATAACTATCGAGTTTATACATTAAAAATTGAAAACGAGTCACAGCTGGAAATCTTAAAGCAAGCTGAATCGCTCGTCGATGTATATTCATTTTGGAATGCTCCTACAACTATTGGAACGGATGTTAAAGTACAAGTTCCTCCACATAAGTTATCGGATTTCGGTGATTTAATGGAAGAATTTCAATTTCAATATACGTTATACATCGAAAATCTACAAGAGTAAGAATTTCACACGAATAAGTGAGTTCATTTTTAACATTTTTGTTTTTCATAGATTAATTGAAAACGAACAACCTAAAGTTTTACCTGCGGCAACTACGTTTGTGTGGACAGCATATCAAACTTTAAGTCAAATTAATACTTGGTTGGACTCACTGGTTAGAAGTTATCCTGGCATTGTAACAAAACAAATAGCTGGATCGTCACATCTGGGAAGAAGTTTGGAAGGTGTTAGAGTTTCTTATAAATCTGTAAGTGATTACCATAATTTTATATTTAATTATCCAAACCAATTACTTTTGTCTATTTAGGGTAACAAAGCTGTATTTATCGAAGGTGGAATACATGCTCGTGAATGGATTTCTCCAGCAACGACGACATATATATTAAATCAACTCCTTACATCCAGGGATCCAGGAGTTCGTTATATTGCTGAAAACTACGATTGGTTTATTTTCCCGGTAACCAATCCAGATGGATACGTTCACAGTCATGAAAGTAATCGTATGTGGAGAAAAACCAGAAACCCACATTCTGCACTTTGTGTTGGTACTGATCCAAACCGTAACTGGGCCTTCAACTGGAATCGTATGTACATTATTCTTTGTTTATCAAGTTTATTTTATTTTATTTTATCCAACCCAACAGAGGGAGGATCATCTTCAAATGCATGCGCGGAAGACTTTAGAGGTCCATCAGCATTTTCAGAACCAGAAACAAGAACATTATCTAACTATTATAGAACTCTGAACAATGTTTCGATTTATCTTTCGATGCACAGTTTTGGACAAGTTTTATTGGTTCCATATGGTCATACACGAAATCAACTGGATAACCATGCCGATGCTGTTCGAATTGGAACAAGAAGTATTAATAGATTGGCCGCACGATACGGAACTAGATATCAAATTGGAAATATTGCAACATTGATGGGTAAGACTGTTGATTGTTAAGTTCTGTGAGTAAGCACTAACTTGTATATCATTCATAGGAATTGCAAGTGGAGGTAGTATTGATTGGATTAAAGGAGACCGACGAACACCTTTAGTGTATTGTTATGAACTACGCGATACTGGAACTCATGGATTTATTTTACCAGCTAATTTAATAATTCCAACTGGTGAAGAAACGCTAGATTCATTAGTTGAACTAATTAGAGCAGCCGAAGACAACGGCTATTAAAATACTTGTTAGTGTCTAGACATTAGATAAAAATACTTTGTTTTATTATGTATTTATTAATAAATCAATAAAGAGATATATATCTTTGGAATTTAAACTTCAAAAGTACTTTCTTCTGTATTTCAATTCCCTTATCAAATATGACCAAAAAATTAAAGTTTTAGTCCATTAAAAACCAAAATCTTTATTTATATAATGTTACCATCAATGATAATCATAACAATTGTTTCTGATAACTTTCAGTAATTTATGACATTGGATTTGCATTGACTATATGACTATTTGATTCGTGTCAAAGATTGAGTGATATAACTTAGAATTAGATTAACAAATAAAAATAAAATTCAGTAGCGTTATAAATAAACACAATCTTTTTACGGAGTGCATCAAATTTTAATTACTTATCTAAAACACATCGATAGCATACTACTTCAAGCAGTACTTAAAAAGTATAGTAAGGGCGTTGTAATCAATTCTGAAAAAGTGCGTAGATTTGATAAGACATTTTGTTTGAAATTTCTCACAAAATAACGAAAAATAAACTTAATTTACGTATAGGAAAATAATTTTAGTTTGTCAAGATTCAAGTCTAAATCACGAGTTAATATTACGAGTAGAGTCCCATTGACATTTTTTTACAACGTATTTCGAGCCTCCGATCTTTCTCTCGTTGCTAATGGCCTTAATCTTTTAGACATCCTTCTTTGTTTGGCCATAAAATTATAAGCAGCTCTCATGAATCACTCCTGCAACTAGTCGATGCCAAGAAGAAAACGCTTGAAGATTTGGATTTAATGGTTGCGAAACCTATAATTCAATATGGAATAGTTGTGGTCGTAGCTCATTTGTCTCTATTTGAACTTCATGGTCGATATTGTTTGACCAATGTTCCTCAGCAAGCATTAGAAAGGCTGGTCCTTTAAACCATCTTTCATAAGAGAAATCTTCGGTGAGTCTCTCCATTTTGTGGCTTCGTCGGCTACATTTAGTTTTGTAGGAATCCATCTCCATTCGTTTTTGTTGGTAGTTTCCAATATTTCACCAATTCTAAGACCTACAAATTGACGGTACCGTCTAACATCTGATCTTAACCAACATAATACGGTTCTGGAATCAGACAACAAAAAACGCTTTGTAAATTTACTTGAGTGTCCATTAACTACTGAATTAATTAATTTGCTGCCTACAGCAGAACCGCAGCCTGCAATTCTAGTCGTGGTATTGAAAAATCTCGTGGCGCAACTTTTTTTTTTTTTAACCTACTAGTGCACATTTAACACATGCCGTGCGTTTAGCTCTCAGTTGGGTTTCAGTGTCTTCTGTATTTGATAATATTGTAGTATTTGTATTTTTTTGTATTTTTTTCAATTGTCCACAATGCTTTAGTCTATTAGTTTTCCATATTTCGTAATGCTCATCTTTGATTTGGTCGTCCTAATCTATGAATGATTGCCTTTTTCTGAAGCAATATCTTTACGTAAACTAGGAAAAATCCTATTAAGCCCAATAGATCAAATACAATCATAAGATTCGGCAGAGCTTCCTTTTGGTTGGTCGATGTGCTTCAATAAGAATTTTCGAATTCAATTTCCTTCGATTTACCGAATAAGAAAATGTGTCATCTATTGTACACCTCTTCATGCCCAATACTTTCTCAGTTTGCAAATACGCATAGACCAAGCTTTTTTTATTACGATCTGATATTGCGCCTAGTGCCTGCAAAACTGGTTTAGAGTTTAACAACCAATTTGTAATTTTGAAGTCCCCTTGAGAATGGATATATCTTACTTCGTTTGCGGGTTTAATATCATCATTAGGGAACTAATTGTTTGTTTAGAGGTGATGTTGGTCCCAGCTTTCAATTTAATAATCGTAACTCAACACTCGGTTTTAGTTTTATGCGTTGTAGCACTTTTCGTTCTAGTTGCCATCAAATTTTTTAAAATTCTTCCAAACAAACAGAGTCCGGATCAACCTGCTAAAACGTTCACGGTAAAGCCCGAGCAGCTTGAAAAGATGTTGGATGCCCGGCAAGAAGCTGCATTTTCTAGAATGCAACTCCATCAAACTTCTAATCCTCTATCTACACCCTCCACTTCAAAACCGCCACCTGTTAGTTTGGTTGGCACACTTCCTTCAGCATCTGCCCCCCACATTAATGCTATTAGATCTAAAGTCCCTCCCTTTTTGTCGGATAAACCAGAACTTTGGTTTATCATGCTTGAGGGCCATTTCTTCTTGGACAAAATTAAGTACCATCAAGCCAGGTACAGTTATGTACTTGGTGCTATAACGCCGTCTTTTGCTTCGCTGGTTAGAGACATTATGCTCCAACCATACGCGGCTAACCCTTATGATAGGCTTAAAGAGTCTCCACTAGCCCGCCTGTCAAGCAGCCCTTCAGACCGCCTGCGCTATGTGCTCCGTGGTATAGAACTGGGGGATAAAAAATCCTCACAGTTTTTCCGGGATTTATCTGCTGAATCCCAAGGTCTCGTTTGCCGAGATAGCCGACAAAATTTTGGCTGCAATGGTTGGCTCTCATCTAAGAGCTGGAGATAGTTCTGCCGCTCCATCTTCTCCCTCCAGCGAGGACAAGGCCTGGGTCTCTCCAAATCTTCTCACTCAACCTTTCCCTCGTAGTCGGAGTAGATCCAAAGATCGAAACGACTACAACAATTTTTGCTGAAATCCCCCTAACCGTCTCTCTCTCATTCTTCAGGTTTTCTGACATTTCCATATCTCTGTCCATTTTTTCTAGACATAATTACCTTTTACTGACGATTGGAAGATTATCAGGAAGTTTAAAGTTTTTGTATTTCCATAGCAAACTTGTTTTATATTTACCACCCTTATGAACCGTAGTAGTTTGTAGTATCATTCGCGCTCGACTGTCTTCCATTGATTCTAAGACTGTCTCCATCTTTTTTTCATCAACATTTTCGGACATAAAATTCTTTCACAGCATCAATACTGCAATTATTAATTGGGCATCATTACTGCAATCATTATTTCATGTTTGCAATCGCAATCGGGTCTTTCAAACTTTGTTCTCATACCTCAAGCGCCAAACCAACTCTCCAGTTATCTAATCTAATTAATATGCGCAGTGGTGCTTTTTCATAGGACTCATTTGGTAGATCTTTAAGATAGGAATTATTACAATGTAAATTATCTACCACAAGAGCCTGAACTTACAGACTCAAGCTTTCTACGATTCTAAGATTATTAAGACGATATTTAAGATTTTCCTTCCGCACACCAGATATTTCAAGAGAAACTTTCTTGGAATTTGTTTCTTCTCTTTTTGTGTCTCCGATCCATTTCAAACATCAAGCTCTTATTCGCTGGCTAGACCTTCTTTGATCAATATCACAGATGGTCCATCATTTAAAAAGCTAATCTGAAGTTTGACTAAAACTGGAGTTTTACTGGAATCACGCGAAATGAAATGGTTCTCTCTTTTAGTCTATGTGAGCTTAAACTTTACAATGCAGTTTAAGTGTACACGATACGGTGCTGATCGCGCCGGTGTCGTCGAGGCCCATTGTTTATATACTCAAAATATAAGTTGGATGATAGTGTGTAAAAATCTAATCGCGGTGTATAATAAAATTAAATTTACGTTTTTGTAAACCGTGTTAAATCAAAACCGTGTAAAAACGAAATTGGGTGTATTTACTTTTAAACAAGCATAATCACCCTTTAGTTTTTTATCGGTAGCATACACATTTATTTTTTTTATATTCTGTTGTTTATTTATATTAATTCCCCAGGCTTTCCTCCAAATTAACAAACCCATTTTAACTGTTCCATAATTATAATATTTAATTTTAGATTTCTTCTTTGACCATGCCAAACTTAATAGATATTTGAAATTTTAAGATGAATATTCCTACCATTAAAGGTAGAATATTAAAATATCTTATTTAAAAATACATAAATTAGTGCATTATTTCTTTAAGTATAAAAACAGATGTTCAAATTACGTTGGTAGTTGTTAATTTCTCCAATTTTGATGCATGCAGCTATCATTTTAAACCAATGAAAACAAAGAAATTTTTGAGATGGGGATGACTTTCAAAATAGTATAAATAGCAGATATAATACCACAGATAAAACATTGTTCGTTTGAAAAGCATCTTCAAAGCTTGTTAAAGACAACTCTCAATAGTGTTTTTATTATTTATAAATTTTGTGAATTTATTCAATTTGACATCAATTTAAAATGGTGAGTTACCAATAATTTATGTTATTTGTTGAATATATACATATTTGTGGTGTTAAATTATATAATTTTGCAAGTTTGATCAATTTAAAAATTGTGATCTTATTTTAACTGATGATGAAATATTGATACGGATACCACACCCGGCTATTCAATTGGCGCTTGCGTGTTTACTATGAAGTATGAACAACATAATTTAAATAAAAACACTAATCATAAATTGAGTTATTGACCTTCACTATTCGTTGCATGTTATGGATTTGTATTTGCTAACGGGTTGTCAAGGTTATTACTCTCAAAAGAGGTGGTAAAAGGTGTTAAATAACAGATTTATTTTGTGATAAAGATGTAGATTTGCATATTGTGATAAAGATGCAATTGCCAGAATATATTGAAAATGTGTTTAATTTTTTTAATTAAATAAATTGCGTTTTTGAGCACAATTAGATAGCTGATAGAAGATAGAAATCCATTATCCCACAGTTAATATGAATAGGTTTACATGTTTTTTGGAAGAGTAATAGTATGTTACAAGCACAAAATGTTAGTAACATTTTACGTGTCTGTATACAATTGTTTAAAACACGAGCGTAGTGAGCTTTACATTAAATTATTCGGCAAGATTACTTTATCTTAGGCGCGAGTGGTTTTTTTTTATTATTTTTATCGTAAATTAAAAAAATTTAGTAAAAGGGACAGTTTTGATCGTTTATCTTAGCCGTGTTCGATTTGACTGAAGCAATTGAAGCAACTGAAAAATTCAATGCAATTGTTGTTGTTTTTTCAGTTGTTTCAGTCAAATCGAACGCACCTCTTATAAGCACATAGGAAATAAAGCAAAAATAAGAAAAAATAAAAAAATTTTATCAAAACCAGTACAATTTTGTATGGATTTTGCTTTTTTCAAAGGCCTGTATCTTGGACCTCGGGACTCCGATACAACTCGTTTTGATTTTATTCGCTTCAGTGAATTATTCTCTATCAAATAAAAAAAATTCTTGGCGCCTAAGTAAAAGCAATAATTCCAAGGTTGAGACTTAATTTGTTAATAAAATTTTTTAGAAGAATGATAAAAATAATTGAAAAAAGTTGCATGCAAATCATGCTTTATCTTTTCAATAGAAAATTTACATTTGATATGCGCAAATTTTGTATTATGTGAAATTTTATGAGTTTTTCAAGGCATCCATTGTCACGAAAATATTGAATTTTCATTACGCACTAGTGCGTAATAATTATATTCCGCAACTGGTGATCTCATCATAAGAAATAAATAATAGTGGAATGTCGTACATTAAAAACTATCATAAGTGAAAATTTCTAATTTATGGTCGTAGAAAAAATAATTTGTTTGTTTTCAAATATAAATATGTAAACTCATTCTTTTTTCCGAACAAATCGTGTTTATATTTTACTTATTTTTAAGTTTTTGGTATTCCATTGGTTATGTGCTCAAAAGCTGGTTTGCCCAGCTAATTTGATCCGAATAATGCATGTAATGCAATATTATTTAATATTATTATTATTCCTTAAATGTTATACATCGTTTGCTCAAAACCTGCTTTATTCTTCATAGCCTGATTCATTGACGCCATATTAAAAAACAATGAAAATTGCCATACGAAAAAAATTGGAATAGTGTTCTTGATTAAATTTTTGGAATTTATTTTATATGGAGTTTTATTTTTCCAGGTGGCGTTAAACATTTTTTGAATTTGTTTGAAGTGAAAACTTCTTTAGGCGCGTTGTGCGATTTTGTATGGGGATAAATCTATATATTCAAATTATCGTCACGCTAAATAAACATATTTAATATAAAATACCTATATTTGGTCGTAACGTTACAAATTGCAATATGGATATAGCGTCGACTTAGGTTCTTCTATCTATAGGTCGAGAGTTAAATTCCTGGAGTGGTACATTTTTTTATTGTTTTTTTTTTTAATTTTATTAAATACCATTAAAGTTATTGTTTTTTTATTCCTGAATTCATATAAATCAAAAATTTCCTTTTACGAATTTTAAATTGATCGATAGTGGTTTTTAAAGTTATTGCTACTGTCTTTTCCCGTTTCGTTCAAATTATTATCATTTCGATATTAACAGGAAAATTTATTATTTTTTGGCAGGAAGTGCTAAAAATAATAAAATATTAGTTTTCCCGTCATTACTTTCCATAATTTCATTCCCGTGAAATAAAATAAGGAAAATAAAAACTACTATTTGAGTATGAACTTCTCTTTAAATATGAGTTGACATCTTCATCACAAGAGATTGATTTTAACACAGTTTGAGGCTGCGGACAATTTACGGTACTTAAATTCATCGATAGTGTAGTTTTTTAAGGTTATTGCTATTGTCTTTTAGCACAGTGTGACGTCAATACGAAGTAAAATTTAGAATTCATTCAGGGGATTTTTACGGCATCTCAATATTTTCTTCAGTTTTTAAAAGAAATGTTTTAGCTGTATGCTAAACCAAAACTTATTTGAAAAATATATGTGTAACCGTAAGTAACCGAAAGCCATTTTTTTTGTTATTCCCTATATATAAGCCTGCTTCATTTTTTAGCACAGAAAAAATCGTGAACTTGTAGCGCCTTTTTGAAAGTAAACCTCGACATAAAAAAGTTCAAAAAATATATTACGCCTCTTGAAAAATAAAACTTATAAAAAAATTCAAAAAAATTTAATCAAATCAAAAAAAAATTACCACCTTTCGTCATATTTGTTTATATGAGTTACGAAGAATTTTGAGCTTGTTTTTCAAAATATCATCAGAAATATACGTTTTAGGCAAAAAATGACCAGGACATTTTTTGGAGAGAATTAAGTTTCCTACAAAAATGGTTATGTGCTTTTTTTAAAATCTTCATATTTCATGAGATATTTCAACTTGGATGATTTTGCGGGACGTGTTCTTTTTAATTAAAAAAAAATTTCCTCGTTTTTTTTTCACAAAAATGAATTTTTTAAGGGATGCTTAGTTTTTTAACGACCAATTTAATATATAAATTTGTGAAATTTGAGCAGTTCTGAACTTAGTTGTCTTAACCACATTAATTGCAAGTAAAACTGAATATGTACTAATTAGGTTAAATTTTGCTTATTTACAGCGTGAATGTATTTCCATACATGTTGGCCAAGCTGGCGTCCAAATTGGTAATGCTTGTTGGGAATTATATTGTTTAGAACATGGAATCCAACCAGATGGTCAAATGCCATCGGATAAAACTATTGGTGGAGGTGATGATTCATTCAATACATTCTTCTCTGAAACTGGAGCTGGCAAACATGTACCTCGTGCCGTTTTTGTTGACTTAGAACCAACTGTAGTAGATGAAGTACGTACTGGTACATATCGTCAACTATTCCATCCTGAACAACTGATAACTGGCAAAGAAGATGCAGCCAACAATTACGCTCGTGGTCACTACACAATTGGAAAAGAAATCGTTGATTTGGTTTTGGACAGAATTCGTAAATTGGCTGATCAATGTACAGGATTACAAGGATTTTTGATCTTCCATTCGTTTGGAGGTGGTACTGGTTCAGGATTTACATCATTGTTAATGGAACGTTTGTCAGTAGATTATGGTAAAAAATCAAAATTGGAATTCGCTATTTATCCTGCACCACAAGTATCAACAGCTGTAGTTGAACCATACAACTCAATTTTAACCACCCACACAACATTGGAACATTCCGACTGTGCATTTATGGTTGATAATGAAGCTATTTATGACATTTGTCGTCGTAATTTGGATATTGAACGACCAACATACACCAACTTGAATAGATTGATTGGTCAAATTGTTTCATCTATCACTGCATCGTTGAGATTCGATGGTGCATTGAATGTCGATTTGACTGAATTCCAAACCAATTTGGTACCATATCCACGTATTCATTTCCCATTGGTAACATACGCTCCAGTCATCTCAGCTGAAAAGGCTTATCATGAACAATTATCTGTCGGCGAGATTACCAACGCTTGTTTCGAACCAGCTAACCAGATGGTAAAATGTGATCCACGTCATGGCAAATACATGGCATGTTGTATGTTGTACCGTGGTGATGTCGTACCAAAAGATGTCAACGCAGCCATTGCAACCATCAAAACAAAACGTTCAATTCAGTTCGTTGACTGGTGTCCAACTGGTTTCAAAGTAGGAATCAACTATCAACCTCCAACTGTTGTTCCAGGCGGTGATTTAGCTAAAGTTCAACGCGCAGTATGCATGTTGTCTAACACCACAGCAATTGCTGAAGCTTGGGCCCGTTTGGATCACAAATTTGATTTGATGTACGCTAAACGTGCTTTTGTTCATTGGTATGTAGGCGAAGGTATGGAAGAAGGTGAGTTCTCTGAAGCTCGTGAAGATTTAGCAGCCTTAGAAAAAGATTATGAAGAAGTTGGTATGGATTCTGGAGATGGAGAAGGTGAAGGTGCAGAAGAATATTAACTTTGCTTACCTAAATGTATTTTCCAATATTTGCTTGGCTGAAAAATATAAATTTTACAAAAAATTAGTTTGGGGGTTTTTGAATCTTACGTTTTGTTTTCTGAAAAAAAGATTGTCGTAATACAAGGTAGGTGTACTGCTTCTATCGGGAGCATTAAATTTTAACATTTTTTATGTTTTATAAAGTATAGCAAAACGAAATGGCCTCAAGTATTTTAAACTTTATATCGGTAAATAATTCACGTCTACTTTCTTTTATTCCATTTTAATTCATTGTTTCAAACAACAGAAATACGGAGAAATAAAAAATGAGATCAGTTTTAAATTTTCCACTCGATTTATAACAGTATTCAAGTCAACCACATCGAGTTGATTAAATTAAATACAGTTATTGTTTTATGAACACTCTATCATTTTATAGCAAAAAGTGATTTAAAATAAATAACAACATAGAATCCGTTGACTTGATAATGACGTCAAAAATAGTATAAATGTAAGAGTTTTTGGAAAAAACAAATCATTGTTCGTTTAGAAAGCACCTTCAAAGCTTCATAAAGACAACTCTCAGTTATATTTGATTATTTATTACTTGTGAATTTAATTTAAAATCGAATAAAAATGGTGAGTAAAATTGCCGTTATTATTTTTATGAAATATGTAATGGAACTACGATCAATCGATAGTATCGACAAATTTGTTTTATTTTATTATGAAATACGAGTCATTTAGGTTTTGTTTTTTTTTTGCTTATTCACAGCGTGAATGCATTTCCATACATGTTGGCCAAGCTGGTGTTCAAATTGGTAATGCCTGTTGGGAATTATATTGTTTGGAACATGGAATTCAACCAGATGGTCAAATGCCATCGGATAAAACTGTAGGTGGTGGAGATGATTCGTTTAATACATTCTTCTCTGAGACTGGAGCTGGCAAACATGTACCTCGCGCCGTTTTCGTTGATTTAGAACCAACTGTTGTAGATGAAGTACGTACTGGTACATATCGTCAACTATTCCATCCTGAACAATTGATAACTGGCAAAGAAGATGCAGCCAACAATTACGCTCGTGGTCACTATACAATTGGAAAAGAAATCGTTGATTTGGTTTTGGATAGAATTCGTAAATTGGCTGATCAATGTACAGGATTACAAGGATTTTTGATCTTCCATTCGTTTGGAGGTGGTACTGGTTCAGGATTTACATCATTGTTAATGGAACGTTTGTCAGTAGATTATGGTAAAAAATCAAAATTGGAATTCGCTATTTATCCTGCACCACAAGTATCAACAGCTGTAGTTGAACCATACAACTCAATTTTAACCACCCACACAACATTGGAACATTCCGACTGTGCATTTATGGTCGATAATGAAGCTATTTATGACATTTGTCGTCGTAATTTGGATATTGAACGACCAACATACACCAACTTGAATAGATTGATTGGTCAAATTGTTTCATCTATCACTGCATCGTTGAGATTCGATGGTGCATTGAATGTCGATTTGACTGAATTCCAAACCAATTTGGTACCATATCCCCGTATTCATTTTCCATTGGTAACATACGCACCAGTCATCTCAGCTGAAAAGGCTTATCATGAACAATTATCTGTTTCCGAGATCACCAACGCTTGTTTTGAACCCGCTAACCAGATGGTAAAATGTGATCCACGTCATGGAAAATATATGGCATGTTGTATGTTGTACCGTGGTGATGTCGTACCAAAAGATGTCAACGCAGCCATTGCAACCATCAAAACAAAACGTTCAATTCAGTTCGTTGACTGGTGTCCAACTGGTTTCAAAGTAGGAATCAACTATCAACCCCCAACTGTTGTTCCAGGCGGTGATTTAGCTAAAGTTCAACGTGCAGTATGCATGTTGTCTAACACCACAGCAATTGCTGAAGCTTGGGCTCGATTGGATCATAAATTTGATTTGATGTACGCTAAACGTGCTTTTGTTCATTGGTATGTAGGAGAAGGTATGGAGGAAGGTGAGTTCTCTGAAGCTCGTGAAGATTTAGCAGCCTTAGAAAAAGACTATGAAGAAGTTGGTATGGATTCTGGAGAGGGAGAAGGTGAAGGTGCTGAAGAATACTAAGATCGCTTGATTCGAAATCAAATCGATTGATATTTTTGCATGATTTAAAAATAAAGAACATTTACAACTAACGGTTGTTAGTTTTATTTTTTTAGATTTGAGACAACTGATTTTTGTTTACATATTCATTTGCTAGAAACTCAGAATGTATTTGTTTTCTATTGCCCAAACGAAAGTTGGTTAATTAGTTTGTCACTCGATATAATTCACATAATTAATCCTACGAGAGAGAAATAATTTTGTCAGCTAAACAACAATTTTAAACCTTGATTAATTTAGATAATTATAATATTTTATATGTATCACATTGCCCCACTATCCTACGTTTTAAATCTTAATTTTCTTACTTCATGACTATTTTCTTGCTACAAGTTCATATATAGGTAAACAAGAAAAAAATATTGAAGCAAAAAATAAAATATTACATCATGCTGCCGACAAATTCTATACATATATGGTACAAAAATTTCAATTTCCTTAGAGAGAATACTTGTTTTGTTCATATTTTGTGATAGTAAATTGTGATTCGAAATATAAACAAATCGCAGTGCTAATGACATAGGGAAATGCGAATAAGAATACCAAACAGGTTTTAACTGCAAAGAAAACGAAAGTATTAATAGTCATAAAAGTATAATTGAATTTCCATTTATGGTTAAACCTATACATAAAATCGTTTTATTGATTATTATATGTAGGAGGTTCAGCAAAGATGGCATTCAAAAGTGAACAAATAAATCGTGACCTATATTAGCAAACAGCTACAAACCCATGATATCAACTAAGCGCATGTTTGCGCATGAGCTTATTATGGTGTACACCTCAACTGTTTTTTTTCAAACAAATTTGAACAACACGTCCCATAAACACTTCTTTTACACGAATTTTTTGTTCCAAAAACAAAATTCAACTTTATACAAAAACAAAATGCAATTTAAAATATCATTTGGTTTTGTCTATACTCTGTCTAAATATCTCGTTGCCAATTTGCGATTAAAAATAAATATCGTGTATGCTCATGTGAACACATAACATAAATATGACATCACACGAAGGTTATATTATATGTGTGTGTGACCTTCGTGTGATGTCTTTATGTGAAATCATAAGCCAATTAACGTTCAATCCATCAAGTTACTTGTCCCTCCGGATTCTTAAATTGTAGTAACCATCTCAATGCTCCATAATCAGTTCTCAAGTACAAGTATTTGTGAAAAATTTCATACATTGCACTAGAGCTAGCAATTCTTTCCGGGTTACACAATAATTCCTTTTCTGGGAAAGACTATATCTTTCAGTAATAAACTATTACTTTTCAAGTACTTGCCAAGAGGCAATTAATTTCTTAAGATAACGCTCTTCCTATACTATAATTGCTGATATCGGTGTCTAATATTTTAAATTTGGTATAGATATAGGGGAAATCAGAGCTTGTGCAGTACACATTCTTCTTTGAAGTTTCACAAACGCATCTTCTTGCTTCTCCGTCTATTCAAATGTTTTATCCTTTCTAGTATGCTCATGCAAACTCTTAGTAAAATTTGCAAATCCTGGTACAAAACGTCGGTAAGTAAGATTATAATTCTAGAAAACTGCGAAACTCTTGTAAATTCTTGGGTCTTGACCATTGTTTTACTGCTGTGATTTTGTCAGTATCTGTGTTCATTCGATTTGTTAACACTTTGTGTCTCAAGTATTTTACTTCCTCTCTAAACCGGCTGGTTGGATTTGCTAGAAGACTTCCTCTAAATTATTAAAATGATCTTCGAAGTAAGGCATTACAATTATATGGTCCAAGAACGCAAAGCACGTTCTCCAATGTAATCCTTTCAGCACACATTCCATTAGACGTTCAAATGTTGCTGGTTACGCAACTACACAGCCTGAATGGAATAACATTAAACAACCATAACCCACTACCTATACTAAACGCTGTCTTTTCTCGATCTTCTTTTTGAACTTTTACCTGCTAGTAACCATCTTTGCAGATCTAATGTTGAGAAATATTTGGCACTCAACACACAGATGCACACCATGGGCTATCTGATTGCTCGATGGCTAAAGCCATTTTCATATCCTTCACCATTCTATCAACTGCTTACCGTTTTGCTAATGGTAATCTGCTTGGTGCTTGGCGAATCGGCACCTCTACTCCCATTTCAATTTTGTGTTTAAGCGTAATAATCCTTCCGCTGTCTGCTGATGTGCTACAAAAAATGAACATATAATGTTCGAGCAATTGTTGTGCTCTTTTCTTATGTTCTTTAGTAAGCTCGTGTGGTCCAAGAAAGTCCCACAGTTAGTCGTTGCACGCGAAATGTCGTACTGCTAGCTCATTTGAGGAAAGTTTTTTCCGACCAACCACTTTACAAAAAATTTAGAACCGAATAATCTTATATATTAATACGCTAACGCAAAATTTTGTGGAGCCTAAGGCTTTTTTATTCGAATTTTGATTGATTTCAAATTTTCAGTGCTAACTGATATTACTGTAACTTAGGTTTGGGATTGGGATTGGGATTTTTCGGATCATAAATAAAAAAGTTATTATATACGAAAAACTTTTTATATACATATGCATTATAAGTTTGCATACATACAAAAACGAAATTAAAAATTTATTTTATTTTTTTATATTTTCTTTTTTATATATTAGCTATCGAACAACGAACAACAAAAACGAAACTTTAAAATTTATTTTCTTTTTATATTTATTTTTTCTCATCTCAGTTAGTTTTTTTATTTCTTTAGAAGTGAATAAACGTACATTTATTTCATTTCGAAACGTAATTTCATTTCGAAGTTTTTCTTATGCGTGAGATAGGTTTTAAGTTAGATCGTGTTATCGTGTTATTTTTTTATATTTTCTTTGGTAGTGGGTAGTAATAAACGTATTGTATGCGTTCTAATAAAATTTCAGTGTATTTCATTTCAGTCGTTTTTTGTCTTTGTACATGGAACGTTTTCGATATTATTTCGATTATTTTGTTTATTGATATAAAGATATTTGATAATTGATATAAAGATATTTGATATTGATATAAAGATATTTTGTTTATTGATATAAAAATTGATATTATTTGTTTGATATTTTTGATATATTGATATATTTATTTATTTCGATGCCAAGACCACGTCGTAAACGATTGGATGTGAGTGGTAGATCGAGTCGTCGAAATAAAAGAGATCATATGCGTAATATGCGTAATAATGTTGATTTTATGAATGATGAAATGAATGGTAATAATGATGGAATGAATGCTGAAGCTGATGTAGGAATGATTGTGGTGAATGATGAAGTGAATGTTGATGATATGAATGGTGTCATGAACGGTGTCATGAATGGTGTCATGAATGTTGCGAATGAAGAAATGAATGATGATTTAGAATTGAATGTGGTGAATGATGAAATTCCCTTTGTAATTTTGAGAGATTCGTTCAAGTGTGCTTTGAATGTGATTCCAGGTAACTTTGATTCGTATGTTTGTGGTGCTTTGGATATGAGTTGTCGTTTTTGTCATGTCAAACATTTTGCAAGAGAAGTTACTTCAAATAATAATGAAGCGTTTTCTTTGTGTTGCCATAAAGGCAAAGTTAATTTACCTCCTCTTTCTGAAAATGCATTTTTCTCTAATATTTTCGAAGGATTGAATTCAAATGATAATGCTATAAAAAAACGTTCTAAAATTTTTCTTTCAAATATTCGTTCCTATAATTCTGCATTTGCAATGATCAGTTCTGAATGTAATATATAGCGGATTCTACTGCACGTGGTATTTATCATTTTAAAATTCATAATATTTTTTATCATCGTACTGGTGCTTTAATTCCTGCTTATGGTCGACCTCCAATGTATGCACAATTATATTTTTATGATGTTGATACTGCTGCTAATATGAGAATGAATAGAAATGCCAATGTATGTGAAGTTTTTCTCATGCGTGAGATAGGTTTTGAGTTAGATCGTGTGAATCCTTTTGTTCGTTCTTTCAAATCAATGCATGAATTTTGTGAAAGACCTGAGAATGTTACTGCTGATGTGTCAATGGTTATAAAAGTTAACAGAGAATGTGATATTCGTCGTTTTAATGATGCTGTTCAAACTGATGTGGCTGCTATTTTTAAAAATGATGATGGTGAACCACCTTTTGAAAGAAATATGATTGTTTTTCAAAAAATGCAAATGAAATTCGTTCTGTTTCTGTCTTGATTCTTCTTTGGATCCTTTAGCTTATCCTTTGTTGTTTCCAAATGGTGATACTGGGTGGCACGTTAATATTCCACATAATTTAGTTTCAACTTCACGTGCTAATGTGTCACGTACAAAAGTTACAATGTTGCAATATGCATCTTATCGCCTTGCTATACGTGATGGTTTTAGTCTTTTGCATCGTTCTCAAAAATTATTTCTTCAATGGATTGTTGATATGTATGTTCGTATCGAAGGTACACGGCTTCATTACATTCGTTAAAATCAATCTGCTCTCCGTGTTGATTTGTACAATAATTTAACAGATTTCTTGCATCAAAATCGCAATGGCGATGATAATATGCAAGTAGTTGGTCGTAAAGTAATTTTGCCATCTTCTTTCACCGGTTTACCACGTAACATGTATCAAAATTACTTGGTTGCAATGTCTATTGTACAACATTTCGGTAAACCTTCTTTATTTATAACAACTAGGAGGGCCCGGCGTGCTTCGCTACGCTTATAAATAAAGTTTTTGCGTAGACATTTTGTTGACGTAGAAGCAATGATTTCAAAAAGTGGTAATGAGAAATGCTAGCATATAATTTTTAATTTTTCTTTTTAAATATATGAATGAAAAATAATCAGAACTCTAGCTGATCAGTTCGGATATATGACAAATTAGCGATCAAATAAGTTTTCAAGTAAGCTTATTTGATCTCTAACTTATTTGATCGCTAATTTGTCATATATCCGAACTGATCAGCTAGAGTTCTGATTATTTTTCATTCATATATTTAAAAAGAAAAATTAAAAATTATATGCTAGCATTTCTCATTACCACTTTTTGAAATCATTGCTTCTACGTCAACAAAATGTCTACGCAAAAACTTTATTTATAAGCGTGGTCTACGCAAAAACTTTATTTATAAGCGTAGCGAGGTACGCCGGGCCCTCCTAGTAATAATTAATATCTAATCTAATGTGTGCATGATTTATCTATCACCTAGGTTCTCGAAAAGGGATAACTGCCATGTAACCACTGTCACTATCTTAACTATTTGACTTTAGGGTTATCTAAACAAAGAAAAGAAGGACCAACTCCACGTTACCAAACTTGAGTACTCCATTTCTAGCGTCTATTACAAATCTAATTTGTCTCATGAAGTCCATCACCCAAAATTTTACGTCATCAACGATGTCTGCTACCATTATTTCATGCTGAAAGTGTGTGTTCCCTATTCTCATATCAGCAACCCTTTTCCCCCGGATAGCTGCACTTTCTCCTGTTGCTGTTAGTATTCAATATTTTTGTGCTGGTTGTAATTTTCTTTTTATTAAATCTTTACGGACGATTGTGCGAGTTGCTCCATTATCTATCTTAAAATAATAATGGAAATTATGTGACATTTAATTGTTGGAATCTTCATACGCCCTTTAAAGCTGATTCGTTTTAGTTTAACTGTTTGGTGACTATTTGTTCTTCTTCTTTCGCTTGCGCCTCCGTTTTAGTTGAAATGCGTCTAATAGGAGATGTGGGTCTATTACTTCTATCTTCTTCCATATCTACACACGTTGCTTTGATTGCTGGTTTCACAATTGGTTGTTCTGCATCACTAGTCACTAGCTATTGTTTCGACAAATTTAGCTTTGGATAATTTCACAGCTGACTTACGGGTTTCAGGCTCTTTAATGTTATCAATGGAGTCATCTATTTTAATACGTTCCATGAAGTCTGGAGATCTATTTCCATATATCACTTAAAAGACTTTCTCCTACTCGTTAGTAGCGACCTTTCAATTCAGTTCTGTATATTTCACGCTTGAATAGTCCACTACCATATATTTGCGATCTAAGGCTTTCACAATTTCACTATATAGTTCGGAGCTATATAGCTCCGTCTTTCGTGTTTGCTGCAGATTAATACTATCAGACTTGTTTTATTTGTACTCGACTTGCAGCTAATTGTTGATCGATGTTTTCAGTTAGTTGATTGATCGTTGTTGACTTTTGATCGGTGTTTGTACTTTGTTGATCCATTTTAACGTACAGCTTTTTTGTTTCATTGGGATCATGAGTTCCATATTTACTTTTACATCTGATCTCATATTGAAACTCATTTTCTCCATCTTCGAGCAAGAAATCAACATTAACTGCAGTGCAAAGTCGTTGTTTGTTGATACGATTTGGTGTGTTATTTCTATGGCACCATATTTATCTCCACAATTTTCCGTTTCATACCCAAAACGATGTTTTATCAGGATCTAAATCACCTGATGCCATAATTTTCTCAATATCTCATTAACCCACTCTTGGTTACCGTTGTTGAAAGGTTAGTCTTCTCCAATTCGTTATTCAGATCTTGGGATTTTAATTCATTTAAATCCATTTTATTTACAAACTCCATCAAGTACATCAAGGAATCCCATCTTGTCAAAGTCGAGCAAGAACAACATTATATTGGTATAAATGAAGACATTAATATACAGTGTAACACTGATTACAATATAACACGGAAAGTCATACCTTTTCGCACTGAAAATTGCACGGGTTGTCTCTCAGAGCACGCATTTCCGTACCCTTGGCGGATGAACTCTGTCACAATTTTTCAAGTCCAATATTTTTAATATTGCATGCATATGTATTGGTGAGTACGAATTTTCCGTACGCATTCCAGACCCATTCAATGCTCATTTTCGGACCAAATTCCTTGCGCTTTCCGAATGAAATATGTAAAGATTATATGTGGAGCTCTACACCAAAACGTTACATTTCCAATTTTCTTAGAAAAAAAGTTATGTACGTAGATCAGTTCCAATTACTGAATTATATCCAAAATTCGACTGAAATTGCAACAAAATGCGTCAAATTTCGTAAAATATCGCTATGATATAGACGAGTTGCACCAAAAAGTGACAAAAAGTAACGAGCACCTTTCATAACGAGTAATTCGCAAAACAAATAAAACAAATTTTATAAATTACTTAAAACAGATGTGCTAAAATCACTAACACTGTGCTTTGACCTGCAACAGATATAGCCATTACCTAAATCTCCTATAGGGGATGCATTTCATTTAAGACAACTAAGTTTTTATACAATGTGTGTCACTACAAGGGATACTAAACCCAACGTTTTACCACTGGAGTGAAGATCAAGCTGGCCGTGGATCAGGGGTGCGTTTCGAAATTAACCACGGTTAACTATAAGGTAATAATGTCACTAATGTCATAGTCAAAATAGTGACGTCAAATATTAAATTAAAATTACCATAGTAAAGCTGTCAAAGTTAAATTGTAAAAAACCGCTAAAAGTTCAAAATTAATAAAAACTAATATTCTAATTACGATAAATAAAACTAAAAATGCAGTGTATGTGTTTTATTTCTATAATTTATTTTTCAGTCTTCAGAATGTGAACGAATAATATTAATCGCACTAACAACAAAATTAAAAGGCCCTTCAAACATGTGGTTTCGTGTTGTTCAAGATCAAATCCATAATTTAAACGAGTTTCGTCATGAATTTTTGAAAAACTTCAATATTAATGTAAACGAAGCAAATATTCATGACAAATTACGCCGTAATATTCGAACTAACGACAAGGATTTGATATCATATTATTACGAAATGCTATCAATTAGCAGTCAAGTATCAATGTCATCACAGGCAAAGATCACATACATCATTAACGGTCTGAACGAACCCGAACTACAAGGACCTCTTCGAACATCTTTAATAACTGATCTAAATAACTTACGAGAATGCATACAACTGTACACACGATATAAACCAGCAAACCAACGAGAATTCCAACGCAATTCTAAATACAGTACCAGTGATCGTCAAAATTTCAAAAAAGTAACCATCGATTCAGCCAGTAATACACAAGCGAAACCAATACCTGAGAGAAAAGACGTTTCATGTTATAATTGCTTCGAAATTGGACATTTTTCGTCTAGTCGTCCATTACCACAGCGAAGAGAAAGATGCACAAAGTGTACACGAGTTCACGCGAAAGGAGAAACCAATTGCCGACAAAATTCTTCAGCTCAATTTCTACAAAACGCAGGACCAAGCAGTGGTTCAACAGTACGAGGTTCAACAACAATCGGAATTATACAAGCCGTTAATCCATTTAATTTATCAATCGAAATTTATATGTCAAACCAAATACGGAAAGAACTACCAGCTGTCATCGATACTGGAAGTCCAGTGAATTTGATTTTAAATAGGAACGTACCAGCAAACGTCAAATTGAGGAAGTACAACGGTGTAGCCTTAACAGGAGTCAACTACACACCACTTGAAATTTTTGGAATATTAGATTGTAATATTAAAATTAATGTCGATATTTTTTCTATTTCTTTTTTAGTGGTCAATGACGGAACGATGGACTTCGATTGTCTACTAGGTAGATCATTTATGCGAGATCCTGCTGTCAATTTTAAATTAGAAACTGGTGATGCTGGGGACATAATCGAATTTGCGACGTCTGAAGCAGAAAAACGGGCAAGTATTGTTGCATTATTTAACGAAGTCCTTGATGTTGGATTTGAATGTAAAAGCAACAGTGTTTCATACGATATCGGTCCATGTGAATATAACGTCGCGCGTGACAACGAGATTTTAAATAAAACGGAAGAAATAATAAATAATTTCTTATCTCTAACGCCTATGAACGCGCCAAAAATAAAACACGAAATGAAAATTAAATTACTGTCGGATAAAATCGTATATAACAAATCGCAAAAACTCTCGATACGTGATCGCGAAATTGTAAAAACTTTGGTTCAATCACTATTAGATAAAAATATAATCCGGCCTAGCAATAGCGATTATGCTAGTCGAATTGTTCTGGTTAATAAAAGAAACGGTTCACCGCGTCTTTGCATAGATTACCGCGAGTTAAATAAAATTACTATCAAAGACAGATTTCCGTTGCCATTAATCAATGACAATATCGATAAACTGCAAGGCAAACATGTATATTCGTTAATCGATCTTAAAGAGGGTAACGACAGATTACATACAATAATATAACATTGATTTTAACAGAAATTTGTTGAATATATTTCACAAATTTAAACACACCACTTGTATTAGTATTGTTATTAATTTGTAGTTTAGTTTATTGTTTAACTATTTTAAATTATTTTTTGGCACTTTTCATACACAAAACTGAAGATTTTCCAGTAACTAAACAACACTGCGGGCAACCAAAAACATCGATTTATTATTATTATTATTATTTATTTCAATGTAAGTAAGCTGAAAGCTTTTATTTACAATACATATAACGACAGTATCACAGACACATATTTAAAAATAAGAGATATAATAAACAAAAACAAAAAAATAACAATATCATACAAATATTTAAATACAACTTACAAAATTAAAGTGCGCTTTATACATATTTAAAAATTTTGCCATAGATGAGCAAATTTTTAAACTAAATGGAAGTTCATTGTACTTACTCAACCCAAGGACGAAAAATGAAGAGTTAAAAATTTTTGATTTATTTGCCGGTAGTATTATATGCCCAGTGCGCAAAGAGCACGCCATTTGGATCTTTTTAAAAGATACGGAGGTCCTTTTCATGAGTAAAATCTTATGAATATAAGCACAAATTCGAAACATCAAAAAACTCTTAATGCCACAACCTAATAATTTATCAGCAAATGCTGAAATGTGATCATATTTTCGTAAAGAAAAAACATACCTAACACATGCGTTGAACAACATCTTCAATTTATACATACATTTTTCAAGCATTCCATACAACACAACATCACAAGAAAGTAAGTGGGGCAAAATAAAAGACATGAATAACTTATGTCTAAGTTTTATATTAGCAAATTTTGTAAGTTTCCACAAAACACGGAGTATCCCGTAAACTCGACCACAAATATTATTAATCTGCTCATTCCATAACAATTTTGAATCCATCAAGAAAAAATAAATTTATGAAATATTTTTAACCAGTTTATACTTACTACTTGTTTAAATGTAATTAACAATTCCTAGATAAATTTTTAGTTTATTTTTTAACACTTTTCATACAAAAACTGACGATTTTGTAATAACAAAAATTCACTTTTGCCACCCGGCTTTGATATTAACTATTTTATCTGTCAAAATATTTTAAGGAAAATACTCAATAGCATGAGATAAACTTTGATTTTAATTCAGTGTACTGACTTAGTGCCGACTGTAATAGCGCCGAGAAAAATACTGACATAGCGCCGAGAAAATTTTCTATGGAGTCTCGGCACTAATTCAATTCAAACTGAAATAGCGCAAAGATAAAGATTTTCAATTCGATCACACTGACATAGTGCCGAGGATCAAAAATGTCGGCGTTATGTCAGAAAAATTAAAAATTTAATATCTCGGTACTATTTCAGTTTGAAATGAATTAGTGCAGAGAGTTTAAATCTCGGCGCTATTACAGAAATGGTTTAAATTTAGTTCTCGGCGCTATTTCAATTTAAACCGAATTAGTGCCGTAAGGCAAAAATCATGTTTGAACACGAATTTTGATCACATTGACACATTCATAGGTATCTATAAAACGTATTTAATTTTATTTTCTACATATGCGTATGATAAGCATAGAACTGAATATTTATTTTCAGCTGCGTATAGAGCTTCAGTGTATATGTCTGTAAGGCCCGCTATACACTTGAGCTAAGCTATGCGAACTATGTTTTTTGCATATAACGTAATCGAATGGATGACTATAAACTTGAGCTAAGCTATAAGCTTAGCTCAAGTGTATAGTCATCCATTTGATTACGTTATATACAAAAAACATAGTTCGCATAGCTTAGCTCAAGTGTATAGCGGACCTAATTCCCCCAAAGATATGAAACGAAAAATTCTCAGAATGGTTGCATGCATAGTATGTAAAAATAAGAAAATGATAGAAGAAACAAAAACCAAACGGTGCACACATATATTAAAAAGTGTTGACATTTTTTCTTTTTACGGGTTATTTGGGGAAGGTAGAAAGAGATAAACAGTATTTTTAAATGAAACGAACTGAATAAAAATATAAAATAGTTTCGACTATCAAAAATTACGTGTACTTCTTCGCAAACGGCAACGCTCATCGCTATTTTAAATCAGTTCTAGATTAGTTCCTTTTACATGTACATCAAATAATTATTGTTTTTTTTTTGCGCTATTTATTTTAATTCAAAATGTCGTCAGATGAATCAGAAGACCATCAATTGACGCAAGACGAATTAATGCAAAATAATGAAATACTATATAAAATAATTAGTGGTTTACGTTCCGATTCAAAGTTGCTGTTCACGTCAACCGATAATCAATTATTTCGAAAGTGCACCAAATATAAGGACAAAGGATATTGATATCGTGATATCGTTGCCGTATCACATCGTGTGGCGTACGTGTTTTTCTGGATTTCAAGACTCAGAAGTGTTTTGTGAAAAGTTTACATAGTCATGAATTGAGCAGAAAGCCATGTATGACGAAATCGTAGTGAAAACATTAATAAAAAACGATTGCAAAGCAGTGGGGTTGAGAAGTGCCTCAGAGAATGTTTCACAAACATTCAATTGCCATTCTCTTGAGTAAGTGTTTTTTTTTCGATTTCGATTTTTTCGAGTTTCCGATCCGATCGTCACAATTTGATGATACTAAAAAGCTATACCAAATTTTGACGTTTCGTTATGGTGAATATAAATTCCAAAAGACAAAATTTTGACAATCAATAGTTGTAATCTGTCATTATTTCGTCAATTCGCACAAAGACCTTCTGTCATAATTTCATGATTCTAAAAAGCTATAGCGAATTCTGACGCTTTGTTATGGTGAATATAAATTTCAAAAGTCGAAATTATGACAATTAATAATTGGGATCCGTCATTATTTCGTTGTTTCGCACTCAGCGATACATAGATGCATTACAGCTTTTTTTATTAAGGAGGAGGCAGATCTTGGTTGGTCCAGGCGGCCAAGATTGTAAATCCGGATTCCGGCCCTGGTTCTGGCATGTGCTTTTATCGTTCTGGCTGGATCAGGGTAAATTAGAACAAGTCCTACATAGCAGGGCATTTCACAGCCGGCACCTATCAGAAATCAAATATGTTTTCTCTGTTTGTCCTGGTTTAGTAAGTTTGTCCTCTGATCCAGTTGTCTGATTGGACCTGGATAGTTTATAGATTGTAATCCGGTCCCGGATCCACATCCAGTTGTGGGGATTCTTTTCATAGCATTTTTGGTATTGAGTTTTTCAATATTTTTTTTTATTTCTATAATTACAAAAACAGAGGTTTTTAAGAGATTTAGTTTTTCTGATGAAAAACGAGTCTGCGTTGGTCAAGCGAAAAAGATGTTAACAAATACCAATTTAAGTTAAACTTCTTATTAAAATAGTATTGAATAAGGACTTAGATTTCTTAAAAAATTAATCCTATTTGTTCTAATTCACTATCTCATGAATTAGTGCCGAGAGTCTAATCTCGGCACTAAGTCAAATACTCTATGAATATGAATAAAAAAATTGAATTAATGCCGAGATTTGTTAGAAAATTAAATCTCGGCCCTATGTCAATTTTAAAATGTCTGCGATATGTCAGTTTAGAAAAATGAATTAGTGCCGAGAATGTTCTCGGCGCTATGACAGTCGGCGTTATTTCATGGAGCCTTTAGTTCGTAACACATATATACATTCTCATTCATAAATGAAAAATTGGTATGGAATTCCGTGCAAAAATCGTATACTTTTGGGTACGTACGTAAAATTGCTTGATGGGATATTACACGCGATTTATTTTTTAAAAAAGAATTAAAGGTACAAGGTTATTAATGAAATGAATGACTATCGAATTCTTACTGTATTGCGGGATCGCAATTTGAAGAATATATTGTTGTTTCCATGACATCATACTATAGAGCGAACATAAAACTATCCAATCAAAAGAAAATAAATTTAAAAGTAAAGAACGGAAAGAAACAGATATCATTCAAGCAAAAAACTTTTACAATCTACCTATATTCTTTAATTCGATAAAGAAATTCTAAATTAACATAAATATGTCGACTTTTATAGAATTTTAAATCAATTCAAATTAACAGATGCTTAAACATCTGCGTTGGTAGCACTGAATCAGATTGTTTTGTTTTTTCCATTTTTGTTCAACACCCTTTTCTTTTATAGCAAACTAATTTTTTCAACCAATCAAAATGGAGAATCCAATGAGTTGGCGATGACGTCAAAAATTGTATAAATACATTATTTTGAATCACAAACAAGTCATTGTTCGTTTAGAAAGCACCTTCAAAGCTTAATAAAGACAACAGTGTTTTTATAGTTTTTTTATATTTAATATATTTGTGAATTTATTTTAAAATCAAATCAAAATGGTTAGTAAATGTTTTATTATTTTTAATTAGTTGATTAAAATTTGAAAAATTAATAATTTCAAGTTAATTTTTGTGTAAAATTTTAATACGGTTTATTCATGGTAACCACGCCCGGTTAATTTTAAATTTGCTTACGTATCACACATAAATCAGTGAATCGATTAATTATCTCGATAACTGGAAATAGATTAAATTTATTGAATAAATATTTATAATTATTTGATTGTTAATTATGGTTTTGTTAAAAGATAAATTTTTAAAGCTTTTAAAATATTTTTGATGACCTAATTCACATTAAATGTCAAATTTATATGATTGATTGTAATTTTGTTAATTTTTTTTTACAGCGTGAATGTATTTCAGTACATGTTGGCCAAGCTGGAGTCCAAATTGGAAATGCCTGTTGGGAATTATATTGTTTAGAACATGGAATTCAACCAGATGGTCAAATGCCATCTGACAAAACTATTGGAGGAGGTGATGATTCATTCAACACTTTCTTCTCAGAAACTGGAGCTGGCAAACATGTACCTCGCGCCGTTTTCGTTGATTTAGAACCAACTGTTGTAGATGAAGTACGTACTGGTACATATCGTCAACTATTCCATCCAGAACAATTGATAACCGGCAAAGAAGATGCAGCAAACAATTACGCTCGTGGTCACTACACAATTGGAAAAGAAATCGTTGATTTGGTTTTGGACAGAATTCGTAAATTGGCTGATCAATGTACAGGATTACAAGGATTTTTGATCTTCCATTCGTTTGGAGGTGGTACTGGTTCAGGATTTACATCATTGTTAATGGAACGTTTGTCAGTAGATTATGGTAAAAAATCAAAATTGGAATTCGCTATTTATCCTGCACCACAAGTATCAACAGCTGTAGTTGAGCCATACAACTCAATTTTAACCACCCACACAACATTGGAACATTCCGACTGTGCATTTATGGTCGATAATGAAGCTATTTATGATATCTGTCGTCGTAATTTGGATATTGAACGACCAACATATACCAACTTGAATAGATTGATTGGCCAAATTGTTTCATCTATCACTGCATCGTTGAGATTTGATGGTGCATTGAACGTCGATCTAACTGAATTTCAAACCAATTTGGTACCATATCCACGTATTCATTTCCCATTGGTAACATACGCACCAGTCATTTCAGCTGAAAAAGCTTATCACGAACAATTATCTGTTGCTGAGATCACCAACGCTTGTTTCGAACCAGCTAATCAGATGGTAAAATGTGATCCACGTCATGGAAAATACATGGCATGTTGTATGTTGTACCGTGGTGATGTCGTACCAAAAGATGTCAACGCAGCCATTGCAACCATCAAAACAAAACGTTCAATTCAGTTCGTTGACTGGTGTCCAACTGGTTTCAAAGTTGGAATCAACTATCAACCTCCAACTGTTGTTCCAGGCGGTGATTTAGCTAAAGTTCAACGTGCAGTATGCATGTTGTCTAACACCACAGCAATTGCCGAAGCTTGGGCTCGTTTGGATCATAAATTTGATTTGATGTACGCTAAACGTGCTTTTGTTCATTGGTATGTAGGAGAAGGTATGGAAGAAGGTGAATTCTCTGAAGCCCGTGAAGATTTAGCAGCATTAGAAAAAGATTATGAAGAAGTTGGTATGGATTCTGGAGATGCAGAAGGTGAAGGTGCTGAAGAATACTAAGTTCTTTTCTAAATTAAACTGAAATTGCTGCATGATTTTTAAAAATAAAATGAGCATTATAAAAATTTAAATCTTTTCTTTTTATTCTTATCAATTATAATTTTTTACAGGAGTTCGTTCGGTTTTCAGTTAATAGTTCAACGTTATTATTATAAAGTTGTGATGATTAATAAATCATTTATACACATAATTTCGTTTAATGTGAAATCCATTTTATAATCTAATAGACCTTTTTTCCCGAAATTATGTATAATAAACATTTTCCTGTAGAAAACATAATTGTGATTAGCTGATTTGTTTTTCGAAAATTAAGTAATTGTTATTTCTTGCAAAAGATTGTTTTGTGTTGTCTTTAAATTGTTTTTACTGTAGTTGCATTTTTATTATTTTTGCAGTAAATTTTGATACATAATTACTGATTTCTAATTATTATTACATGTAGCAATATAACGATTTGATAAGTTAAACTGTCATATTTAATTATCAACGAAAATAAATATAGATGTCGCTTGTCCTACTTGGTAAAGAAGTTTTAACATAAATTAAAAATATAGACAGCGCTTTTGCAATTACTATATCGTTAATGTAAATAAAAAGGAATAGATGTCAGCAATTTTCACAGAAAACTGTTTTTTTATATACAGCTGCTATAATTTAACATAAGTTTCCCTTATTTTAAATTCTTTCCCCAAAACAAATAAAAGAACTACTATTGCCATAACCGTCTCACTCTAAATTTTTCAAGTTCGCATATAAATAGAACGGGAAAACTAATATTTTTAAAGGGACTACGAACTTTAATTGACAAAGAATAAAAAAAACAACAACATTACATTGACATGACTGTTTAGTCTTTTTTAATCTTTAGTGTTTTGTTTTTTGTGCAGTGCGACACAAAACCGGTAATTGTTTAAGTTATTTTCTTCTAAAAAAATAAAATTAAATAAAAAAGAAAACTACAACCCTTAATATATGTTTATAAATCGATTAAATTTTTTGTTTGTTTTCATTTAATAAGTTATTATAGTGCCTCATGATAAATACAAATAATTATCATAAGTTTTGAATAAAAAAATTAGTATTTGTAAAAGTGCTTCATACTCCAGTGGCAGAATCTCAAATCAAAATAAAGTAAATATAATTTTAATTTGTACATTTTTGTTTCATCCATTTTGAATCCTTTTTTATATTAAATTTTAAAAGTTTTATGTTAACTATTTCCTTACAAAAAACCCTATTTTATTTTCTGTAACATTTATAAAATTTTATTCTGATATATTTTTACTTATTCCAAAAATAGATTGTAAATAAATGAAAAAAAAATGAAATATTTCGCTATAATTTTAAGTTAGAAAAAAAAAAATGACGGTAAATTTTAAAATCTCATATTTTGTTGTATATTATGACATATTTTCCCTTTGTCAAATCAACATTTATATTTTGTATAAATCTTTTAGCTGATGTTAATTTCATTACGAAAATAATAATCAATAAAAATGAAAATCTTGTTTGGGATAGTGGTAATTTTTTTATGAATGGTGGTGGTGTGTCTTCAGCTGTTATAATTATAAATTCGTGTCAAAATAGTTGAAAGATATATTAAAAAGGTATCTTTTGGTCAAAAACCCCGATTTTCGATAAGATATTGCCGAAGTTATTTATGTTAATGACACGTGGTTATGTTAAATACGAAATCAAACGTCATTTAGCATCAAATTTTCTGTGTTTTTTTTGTTACGTATTTAATTTTTGTTCAAAAGCATGTTGTTCCGGAAAATAGATTCGGTTTTCTTCGTGAATGAGTGGTGAGGTGACATTCGATAAGTTGTGAAAACTGAAAATCCGGATATCTATAACATCCACTTGTGTTACTTAACTGAATTAAATGTTAAAAAAAATGTAATTAATTAATTTCGCGCTAATTTCGATTATTGATCAGAAAAAAAATTACTCTTCGAAATTTAAGGTTGGAAAGTATGTACATAATTAGCTGTCAAATGATTAAATTTAATTCTTTGGATTTTGTTAAGTACAATAGTGCGAAATTTTATGCGGGAGCAACAGTAAAATTCAGAAAAAATCAGTTGTGTTGTTTATACCAATTTTTATTAATTTTGATTGAGTCGAAGTAAAAGTTGTGCAGTAATCCTGGAAAGTTGTAGCTCCTACTTGCTTGAACTCCTTCAATGGCTGCTTCAGATTTGGTTTATTTCCAAAATATTGGAAAATTGGTTGAGTTTTTATAATTCTTAAAGCCGGTGATAGTGATCTCTCAGATTCTACATCGTACCACCTCTGTTCAGCTGGCCCCCCACCACGCAAAAATAAAAAAAAATTTAGCTCAGAATTAGGAGCTATTTAGGAGCTTTCAAAAAACACAAGAATAAAATTTTGAGCTCGACCCCCTAAGCAGAAATCTTCATTTGAAAATCTGGGCTGAGTGAACGTTCACTCATCTGTATACTTTTGATTTTAGAGCTCCACCCCTATTCTTAAAACTACTCCGAAACTGGTTTGAACCCCCCCCCCCATGCAAAATTAATAAAAATTATATCAGAATTAGGAGCTATCAAAAAACGCATAATAAAATTTTGAGCTCGAACCCCTAAGAAATTTTCATTTGAAAATGGGTGGGCTGAGTGAACGTTCACTCAGCCCCCCACAACTTAAAAATAACTCCAGAGGGTCGTGAAAAGACTCAAAATTAGGAGCTATTTAGGCTGTATACTTTTGATTTTAGAGCTCCAACCATATTCTTAAAACAACCCCAAAGATAGTCTGCAAGCGAAGATAACACATAAAAAATACCATTAAATTAAAAATTTATTAACTACATGTAGTTCTTGAATTAAAAAAACAAGCAACTGTTTATTTCTGAGTTGCAAGCCTTTTAGTAGAAAAACCACCCCTTGGGTCAAACACGCATAAGGGAACTATGTTAAACATAATCGACACAAAAATATATCAGGGTGAGGATAAAGTTCCAATCTAGAAGCTTACTAAATGTCTCATTCTATATTTCTGATTTTCAACCCTTTAGAAAGTGCCACCCCTTGTATCATGCACGCATAAGGGAACTATGTTACAGAATAGAGATACTGATCGTTTTATGTAGGTAAATCATTTTTAGGAGCTAGGATCTAGGAGCTTACTAAATATGTCACTCTATATTTCTGATTGCAACCCTTTAGAAAAAGCCACCCCTTGTACCATACACGCATAAGGGAACTATGTTAAAGCATAGAGATACAGATCGTTTTATGTAGGTAAATGATTTTTCGATTTATGTAAAACATGTATAATTAATTGACATTGAGTGGCGTAACTAAACCATCAACAATAAAAAATGTTTAATTGCACAGTAGTACAACAAATATCCCTACGTTTATTACAATTGAAGAGAAATAAGTTAATAAATTATTAGCGAATTTCTTTAAATATGAATACTATTATTTTAGAGTAAAAATTGAAAATAGTCCGTCGTTACAGAACAAAAGATATTCATTATTATAAAGTTAAACATTGGTTGCAGAATATATAATATTATGCCTATTCATTATATGAATTATTATACAATTAAACACTGTGGCAAGATGTTGTAACATCACTTTTGACGATTCTATCGCGTTTTACGCTAATCGGTATGCTGTAACACAAAACGACTGTCGTAAATATGATAATCGAAAGTCGTTTTGTGTTACAGCATACCGATTAGCGTAAAATACGATAGAATCGTCAAAAGTGATGTTACAACATCTTCCACTAGTTATAGAATAAGAAGCCAAACATCAATTTGAATAGATTAACTGTTATCGTTTATTAAATGGATTAATATAAAATCAAATTCACGAAAGAAAATTAGTTTTATTGTGGAATTCGAAGTAACCTCCAAAGTGGACGATGCTCCAAAGCAGAAGATGCTAACAAACTTAGATGGGTAGAAGGAAAGATATGGTGAGTGTTACACATATTATATGATGAGTGTTACACATATTTAAGTGGACTTTAAGTTGTTTAGTATAACATGTTGAGAATTTTAATATTATTTTTGTTTATTATAAGTAATTTGGAATGTTAATTATAATGTGTTAGTTAGTTTGAATAGGGAGAGTTGTGACATGACGTTTTCCCCTTCTGGAGAACCTAGGTGGCAAATGAGGCACGCATTTCGATCTTATGTATTTTAAATTTTCTTGTACTGAGGTTGGTCAATAGAACCCTTCGCTCAAGTGAGCTAGCGGGTGTATTTAGCGTGCACGACCAACTAACTGGTGGACCTACAAGATGGCGTCCAACGGGGCCTCTAAAGCGACAATGTTTGGGTCTTTGGATCCAAACAATGTTGTTCTAGAGACTACAATTTTTTAAAGTTAGTGTTTTGTGAAATTAAATTTGTTTTTAAACTTTGTGTTAGTGAATACCGCAGGAGTGAGTATCAGCCCTTCAAACTAATAGGCCCACAGAATTACGGATTGTACGTGTTGTTGTCGGTTACCGGTCGGAGTTTTTTCAATAATTATGGCTCTTAATCCTAATTTCCTAGTCCAATTACAGCCGAATTGGGGCGCTCGGAAAATGAACGGTCTGAGCATGACCCAGCTTGTATCCTGTGGTCATGTATTTCATTTCTTTAAGTCTTATTAGTTTTGTTCATTTGGAAAATGTTTTTTGAAATTATGATATTTGGTTTTGTTTTTACTTTTTAGTTTGAATTTGAAAATTTTTTTTGTTTTTATTTTGTTTTTAATTTTTTGTTAGAATTATTTTGTTTTAATATTTTGATTTTTGTATGAATTTTTGTAATTGGTCGTTGTACTGTGGGCGGAAGGCAAGAGTAAGTCTTTTAAGTCCTGACGCGCAGACAACCTTTGTGTATTAATGCGTGAGTTTGGTTTTGTCTGAGTTTGTTCTGTGGGTGGAGGGCAAGATATTCTGTAAGTACTGACGCGCAGACAACATTTGTGTTTGAGTTTTTTGTTGTTCAGTTTTGTTCTGTGAGCGAAAGGCAAGATCCTTGTAAGTCCTGACGCGCAGACAATTCGTTTAGTTTTATTTAGATTTATTTGTTTTATTCAGTTTGTTCTGTGGGTGAAAGGCAAGATTTTTGTAAGTCCTGACGCGCAGATAAATTTTTAGGTTTGAGTTTTTTGGGGAATTTTTAGTTTAGAACCGCAAAGGTAGGAAATGTCCTTCAAACGTATTCCTAATGGGGTTTGCGATCCCGCGTACCTTATTTGGGTGGGAATTGACTGCAGCGAGAGGTTCGTGAGTGGTGAAGTGATATGACCCGGATCTTGTTGACCCCTGATGGTTTAACTTTTAGGTTATTCCACCATGGTTATTTCACCACGTTCACGGGTTCTCAATGAGGTCATGACCACCAAATGTTACGCGCTTGACTAACTGCCCTTGTCTTCGACAATTCTATTCGTTAGAGCGTAACCTGGTGGAGGGTAGAAAGAGCGTAGATCAGTGGACGATAACAGGGAAATGAATCGCCTGTCGTTCGGGCTGCTGTGACTGACGTTCTCTATCCCAACACCAACTTCTTTATTCTCCTAACAGGGTGTTCCGGTGGTGTTTTTGGCTTACCAGGGAACAATGAGAAGGAAAATGCTAGCCCTTATCTTTCTGAGCTATAGTTAGACCACCTCTGTCCTCTGGTCATCCTTCTATTTCACCGAAACACTTCCAAGACCCCTTTTCGGTTTATTATATGTTTAGGTAAATTTTTTTTGCGTTTGATTTTGCAGTTTTTTGGATTCATCTCGATTATTCTACTGCCACCTATCCCATTAATTTTTTTTTCAGCCTCTAGTTTTCTTAAATTTGTTTTTGTGTATATTTTTTTTGGATTCTTATAATTTTATTATTGTTATTATTTTTGTTCTTTTTATCTGTTTTTTTGTTTGTTTTTGGTAAATTTTGTTTTGTCTGGCCCGACTAGTTCAGTCGGTAGAGCCTGAGAGTCTATCTCGGGGTTTGGGTTCGAGCCCGACTCCCATTTCGTTTTTTTTAATTTTTATGATTCTCAGGACGAATGTAGTCAGCCGAAATTCCTCCTTTCGTCCTGTCCTGTAATGGGCAAGATATTCCTTATCAGGTGTACTTCTATTTTCCGCCCTATAGTAATATACTATAGACTTCGAAAATAGTAAAAATATTTTCAACCAACTTGTGTAACACAAGCATTTAAAACATTCCGTACAAGTACATGTAAACCTGACCGGAAACCTATACATATTAAATTTTTTTATTTATTTTCTATATTTTTTTTCGCTTAATTAGGGAAAACTAACAAAATAATTAACTAAATCTTTTTTTTTTTTCAAAGAAAAAAAAAACAAAATTTATGCTGATTTTTTTGGTTTGTTCAAAACTAAACAAGATAATATAATTTTTTAAACATAATGAATGAAAAGCAGTAATATGTATGCCTTAAAGATTCTCGTGTGAAAAGACGAGTTTACTGATATTTAAATAAAAATAAATTAAAGATACATCATTAACGTACTGAAGTAAATAAAACAAATGACGGTTTAATCAGTTTTTAACTCTAGAGATGAAAATAAAGTTTTGATGCAGTGTATCAAGAGTAGGCTTTTTATTATGGGTAGTAGAAACAAGTTTTTAACCCGATAGAGAAAAAATTTAAAATAAAATTTACAGAATTCGCTAGTTAAGTGTATCCGAAAAATAAAAACGAATACGAATTTAGCGAAGTTTCCGGAATTTTTTTATTTACCAAAAGTGACAAACCTATTAGAAGTCGAGTATGTATCGTTTTATCCAAATGACCTGATATTGTACTTTCAAATTAATTGTTATTCGAGAGACCCTTCCTTGCTACTTTGTCAAATTTTGAAAAGAAACCAGATCTCCTAATTCTCAAATTAGGATTATATACTAAGGCTTAATCTAGATCTCTTGCGTTTGAGTTCAGTAACACGTGTGTACGTGAAATTAAAAATAATTTTTCTTTAATTTTATAATTACCGCATGAAATATGCAACGATGACAACATATCAACCTGTGAACAGTATTGCAACATTTTTGTTCATTTGCGTCATTAGAAGTTGCATAATCACGAATGTGACTTTTAACAGGAAGACTGAAAATGTCGTCACAAATCTAACTCCGATCTAATTTATTTTAGCCATAGCTTCAATTATATTCATATATCATTATCATAATTATATATACATTAATCATTTAAATCTTGTGCAATCCATGTTAACATTCATTTACTAGCCCGCTGAATTGATTTGTTAAATCTTAATTACTGATGGATATACAATTCGGTACGATAATTATAGATTTAAGTGATGTGTAATTTTAGTCTTTTGTTATTTAGTAGATTATATTTGTATGGTTGAAGATAAAAATAAATGTTTTTTAAATGTTGATACAATGAAGATAATACATGCTTTAAGAGTCAAATTATTTTTTGTTACTGATTTTAGTTTTTATTAACTTATTATTTGGTTAGTTTGAGTTTCGTATAATTGTTTGGAAAAGTTATTATGTATATCAATATCAGGAAACATCTAACATGCGTCAACATAGATATCGTTTTTAAACCAGCTACCATAGGTATGGAAATAGAAATCGAAACCGGATACACTAACCTAGCTGCATTAGAATTAAATCATTACCCTTAGTTTCTTTCTCATGATAATAAAATGTATATATGTCTGTAGAACTGTGGAATCACATTTCGTTTTCTTTTTGTTTGCAGTACAACTTCTTGATTTTTAGGGTTCCGTTTTTTATAACGAACCCTATTGGTGAAAGTAAAACGAGTTTTTTCTTGAGGTGCGTATAAAACTAACCTGTCCAGTCCACATAAGAGGACAGACCCTGGCAAAAGTTCTTGTAGGAAAATTATATAGGAACTTACATGATCATGACCATTTCTTGTAGAGAATTGGGACAAGAAGTTTACAAGATCATACAAGATTAACATAGGATCTTTTAAAGTTCATGTAAGGATCTTTTATAGTTCATGTAAGATCCTAACAAAAATTCCTACAAGAATTTTTGCCAGGGGATACAAATAAAACTAAAGTTTTTCGTTTGGTTTACAGGGTTACGACGTGAAACCTTTGAGAAAAAACATTTTTTATAGATTCAAGTAGGGTATTATATGAAAGGGTATCATTTCAGTATTCCTCAAAAATTTATTTTGGAATTTTACACCTCACCATTTTTTGTATAATTTTGAATAGTGACGTTTTCTACGTGTTTTCTTACCTCGATTAACTCTGAACCTAACTGATCGAAAATCTTCAAATGTATTTGGAATGATAGAAAAATTAGTAAGTTTTTAATAAGAAATATATAAAAGTGTCACATACTCATAATTATATTTATTAAGTGGGTGGAAATGAGAAGGGAAAAAACACTATTTAAAACGTAGTCAAGTGGGGTGTCATTTGAAAGAGCACCTAATCTAGTAAACATTGCATTTTTTTTTAGAATTTTGCGGTGCACAGTTTTTGTCAAAAACGTGCAACTTTCAGACCGCCCTCCCCCCCCTACTTTTCGACACTGATTGACAGGAAAATTTGTAAAAATTCACAGAGTTAGGAAGTTTGGTAAATTTTGAATGAAAATTATAACGAAGTTTCAAATAATTATATTTCTGTGTGTTTAGGGGACTGGGGTAGAGAGGGTAAAAAAAACCATTTTTGACCTAAGCGAGTGGGGTATCATTTGAAAAAGCACCTATTGTAGAAATCATTGCAATTTTTTTTAGAATTTTGCGGTGCACAGTTTTTGAGTTATTGTCAAAAAAGTGCAACTTTCAGACCGTTACCTTTCAGACCGTTACCTTTCAGACCGTTACCTTTCAGACCGTTACCTTTCATGACCCATACCCCCCCCCCCCCCCCCTCCTACGTTTCGACACTGATTGACAGAAAAATTTGTAAAAATTCAGAGAGTTAGGAAGTTTGGTAAATTTTGAATGAAAATTATAACGAAGTCTCAAATAATTATATATCTGTGGGCTTAGGGAACGGGGGTAGAGAGCGTAAAAAAAATCTTTTGTGACCCAAGCGAGTGTGTCATTTGGAAGAGCACCTAATCTAAAAATCATTGCAATTTTTTTAGAATTTTGCGGTGCACAGTTTTTGAGTTATTGTCAAAAAAGTGCAACTTTCAGACGGTTCTGCTTCCTACGTTTCGACAGTGATTGACAGAAAAATTTGAAAAAATTCACAGAAACAGGAAGTTTGGTAAATTTTAAATGAAAATCATAGCGAAGTCATATGTCATATGAAGGAGCACTTAATTTAAGAAACATAGCAATTTTTTTAGAATTTTGCAATGCACAGTTTTTTAGGGTTCCGTTTTTTATACGGAACACTATTGGTGAGAGTACAACGTGTTTTTCACATTATTTCGATTATCTCGTGAACCATTAATCCGATGAACTTAAAATTTGAGGTGCTTATAAAACTAACTTATCCACACAAGATAGTGGGTTAAAAAATAAATAAAGTTGTGTTCGTTTGTTTTAAAGAGGTACGGTGTAAAGCCTTTGAAAACATACATTTTTTTATCGAGACGTATCATATGAAAGGGCTTCATTTCAGCATTATTTAAAAATATATTTTGGAATTTTACACTTCACCATTTTTTGTATAATTTTGAAATATGACGTTTTTTGGATGTTTTATTGCCCCGAATAACTCCGACCCTACTTCATCGAAAATCTTGAAACATATTTGGAATGATAGAAAATTGAGTAGGTTTTTAATAAAAAATATAGAAAAGTGGCAGATACGCATAACTATATTTATTAAAGGGGTGGGAATGTTAAGGGGTAAAAACATCATTTAAAACCAGGTCATGTGCGGTGTCATTTGAAAGAGCACTTGATTTTAGAAATATTGCCATTTTTTTAGAATTTTGCAATGCATAGTTTTTGAATTATTATCAATAAAGTGACACAAAAAGTTGGTCCCCCGGCCCCCCCCTTGCATTAGCGAACTCTCAAATAATTATATTCTTGTGCTTTTGAGGGGTTGGGTTGGGGAAGGGTGAAAAAAAACTTTTTTGACCCAAGTGAGTGGGGTGTCATTTGAAAGAGCACCGAATTTCAGAAGCTTTGCAATTTTTTTTAGAATTTTGCGGTACACAGTTTTTGAGTTATTCTAAAAAATGTTCAAATTCCAGACCGCCCCCCCCCCCTTCGTTTCGACACTGATTGACAGAAAAAATTTTTAAAATTCATAGAGACAAGAAGTTTGCTATATTTTAAACGAAAATTATAGCGAACTCTCAAATAATTATATTTCTGTGTGTTTAGGGGATGAGTGTAAGGGGAGTAAAAAAAAAACTTTTTTTGACCCAAGCGAGTGGAGTATCATTTGAAAGAGCACTAAATTTCCAAAACATTGCAATTTTTTTTAGAATTTTGCGGTACACAGTTTTTGAGTTATTCTAAAAAATGTGCAAATTCCAGACCGTCCCCCCCCCCCCAACCCCTACGTTTCGACACTGATAGACAGAAAAAATTGAAAAAATTAATAGAGACAGGAAGTGTGCTATATTTTGAACGAAAATTATAGCGAACTCTCAAATAATTATATTTCTGTGTGTTTAGGGGATGGGTGTAAGGAGGGTAAAAAAAACTTTTTTTGACCCAAGCGAGTGGAGTAGCGTTTGAAAGAGCACTAAATTTCCAAAACATTGTAATTTTTTTTAGAATTTTGCGGTACACAGTTTTTGAGTTATTCTAAAAAATGTGCAAATTCCAAACCGTTCCCACCCTACGTTTCGACACTGATTGACAGAAAAAATTGAAAAAATTCATAGAGACAGGAAGTTTGCTATATTTTGAACGAAAATTATAGCGAAATCTCAAATAATTATATTTCTGTGTGTTTAGTGGAAGGGTGTAAGGAGGGTAAAAAAAACTTTTTTTTGACCCAAGCGAGTGGGGTATCATTTGAAAGAACATAAATTTCCAAAACATTGTAATTTTTTTAGAATTTTCCGGTACACAGTTTTTGATTTATTCTAAAAAATGCAAATTCCAGACCGTTCTCCCCCTACGTTTCGACACTGATTGACAGAAAAAACTAAAAAAATTCATAGAGACAGGAAGTTTGCTATATTTTGAACGAAAATTATAGCGAACTCTCAAATAATTATATTTCTGTGTGTTTAGGGGATGGGTGTAAGGAGGGTAAAAAAAACTTTTTTTTGACCCAAGCGAGTGGAGTAGCGTTTGAAAGAGCACTAAATTTCCAAAACATTGTAATTTTTTTTAGAATTTTGCGGTACACAGTTTTTGAGTTATTCTAAAAAATGTGTAAATTCCAGACCGTCCCCCCCCCCGTCCCCCCCCCCGTCCCCCCTACGTTTCGACACTGATAGACAGAAAAAATTTAAAAAATTTATAGAGACAGGAAGTTGCTATATTTTGAACGAAAATTATAGCGAACTCTCAAATAATTATATTTCTGTGTGTTTAGGGGATGGGTGTGGGGAGGGTAAAAAAAAATTTTTTTTGACCCAAGCGACTGGGGTGTCATTTTAAAAAAAACACTTAATTTAAGAAACATTGGAACATTTTTTAGAATTCTGCGATGCACAGTTTTTTAGTTATTGATAAAAAAGCGTGCTATTTTAAGTGTGTGTATACCACCCTATATTTCGACGCTGATTTATAGAACAAATATTTCCAATTTAGACCATTAAAATACTGGTTAAATCTTTCTTTAGCTAACATAAACAGCTATGGATAAGATTTAACCTCAAGTAACATTTTTGATCAATGTAGATGCAAGGTTGGCATGATATATATCAATGATATATATCCGATATATATCATTGATATATATCACGATATTTATTCCCCGATATATATCATGATATTTATAAAAAAGAAATAATTAACTATACCTACCTTAAAGTTGGAAAAACTGTTAACAGTCGCAGAACTGCCCGCAAAACGCATGCTAAATCGGGGTAACCTGGTTCAGCTATGCCAAGACCATGAAGCTGACATAGATCCAGACATAACTAAACTTATGACATAAATATTGTAATGAATGCTAAACATATGCTTTGTTATCTAAAGTCAATAGCAGTCGCTTTAGATAGAGCTCAAATAGAGAAAATGACTATTGCCGTTGTAGTAGATATTTAGCATAAACTTGAAGCAGATCTTAAACCAGAACAACTTGTAGAAGTTAAGAAACTTTTTATCGAAGGAGAGACATGGTTTTGAATGCACCTCAACACCTAGCTAATTTATGCTTGACCATCGATTTATAGGTAAACGATTGAACAAAGAGAAGAAGCATATACTTCATTATTTAAATATAATTATTTCATTCAGACTTTATTCCATTTGTAATGGCGCTTTTAACTGAATCTACACCATTTCCAAAATATGTATTTCAATTTCAGTTTAGAAATACACCACCAGTGGTGTGGTGAAATGCAATGACTATCCAAGTAGAGTTTTCCTGGCCCATTAATTTGTAACGGCACTTGGCTTTTGTTATTGTGTCAGGCCAGTACTATCGAGCCATTCATCTACCGATCTATGGTTAACAGAAAATAACCAGTATTTAGTTACCTCTGAATGGCTAAATACCGGCCCATGAATACTTAGCTATTGTTATTGGGCCATTACTGGAACCATGAATCGACCAATCTACGGTTTATATAGAAATTAATCAGTAAAGGTTATTTTAAATGGCACGTTAATGGTTAGCATTAATTGGCTATTGTTATTGGGCCAGCACTGAAATATGAATTGGCCGATCTAGGTCATTTGGTTAAATTTCACTACATTAGAAATATAGTTTAATTATCGTATCTCTGTTGAATGACTATGATAATAAAGTAAAGGTTGGTATAAGTTTTAAATTTTTTTCTTTAGACATTTTTACTTTATTTTAATTATTTTGTATTTAATTTATGTAAATTTACAAATGATAATATTTTATATATTTTTATTGGACTTGTCATGGTTGACAGTACTCGGCCATTACTTCAATACTGGTCATCATTATTGGTCTGTTACTGGGCCAGCTGTACAACCCTGTATGGGGTATTGCTGTTTTTTTCTCTGACAAATGAATGGGAGCCATTTATTGTACGAAGTTATCAACATGAAAAATTATGTTAATGGCTGAGTCATAGTTGCAAGTACTATGAGTCATGCTTGCCAGCACCCGGCCATTGTTGAACTACTGTCCGCCAGTAATTGACCATTACTGGACCAGTACCCGACCATTGCTGAATTACTGGCCGCCAGTAATTGACTATTACTGGACTAGTTGTATAACCTTGTATGGGCCATTGGTGGCTTGTATCTCTGGCCCTTTAATGGCAGTCATTTATTGTTCGAGTTATCATCGAGTAACATTTTGTTTATGGTCCAGTTATGGTTGCCAGGACTCGACCATTGCTGCAATACTGGTCGCCAGTAATGAACCATTACTGGACCAGTTGTACAACCTTATCTGGATATTGATGATGCAATTTGGTCAAATAAACAAGACAAAGCGAACAAGCGTATTCGTCATTTGGACTCGTGCAATCGAAGATATAGACGAATAGGCTTGATAAATTGCCTATAAACTAAATAGGAGCTGTCATATTTGAATCTAGTTTATAGGCAAAGAGGTAAGAAACGAGGAAGTGATGGGTTGCACTGCATACACCATATATTGTATAATATTTAAGATAAACAACTTATTCAAAAATAAATATCAGAACTTGATATATATCGGATATATATCTGATATATATCGGATATTTTGATATTTATATAAATATCATGATATTTGCCAACCTTGTGTAGATGTGATTGACATTTACAATTGACGTTTACGATTAAACATTTATTCTGTTATGCGTCCATAGTCTGGCGATATAATGACCTTACAACTTAACTTTATGTCATTTATTTTTGATATTGTGTTCTTTTACATTCACGGAACCCTTGGCGAGCGAATTTTATTCTCACTTGTCCGACTTTTGAGTTATTTAAAAAAAAATATTTTTAGTATGTAGTAGGGCGAGTCGATTTAAAAATTGCGCAGGTGACAAGGAAAATCGTATTCTAGGGATCAAAATAAGAAACTTTGCCCGAGGAACCATACCTCTAAAATGAATTCTGATGTTCCTATTTTTGACCCGAAGGTCTAATTTTGAAAAATCAAACTTTGACCCATTTAGAGTGCCCCAATCGAGTCTAAATGTATGACCGACCCCCACTAACTTTGGAGGGCCGATCCACCCATGCTAGTGGCACACCCTGTAACCCCCCTGGGGGGGTCACCCATACAAAAATTGCAAAAAATTTAATTTTTTGGAACAATAAATAAAAAAAATCAGCGAAATGGTTGTTTTTTATTTTTGGAGTTTATTTTTCTCTTTAGAAATTTATTAAGTCAGAACCTATGTAAATGAAAAAATGAATTGAACTTAGTAATAGAAAAGACACGAAAAAAAATTATTGTTTGAAGTCTTTTTTGCTTTCAAATCTGGGCAATTTCGCACGGCTCTCTAATGTCGTCGCCATAACAGCCTCTACATTTTTCGGTATAACTCGTTTGGAAACGCTAGCTAGCAATTGAACGTGTCGTTCCGTTCCTTGTATGTGTGATGGAATTTTCGGATCATTAAACGGTGGATCATCTTGATTTAAATATTCTTTCAATGTATCGTACGGAATGCTTCGCGTGAATGGTGGTTCAAATACTTTATTTATATCATTCAAATTGATCATTTCCGTGCAATCTGTGCAATAAAAGTTTATATCTGGTTTTTTATAAAGTCTAAGTTCCGTTGGGTCTTCAACATTGGTTCGATAGCGTAGAATTTTCTTGATAGCACAGTCGCGTTTTTCTTTCCTATCATCAAACAACATTGATAACAAGATATTTTCTGAATGCGCATAATATGAATTACCATTAATTACTTGATTGACAATACTGCGTAAAGGAGTTTCTAGAAATCGTGACCAACTAATGAACTTGAAAAATAATGTACTACCGTACACGACAGAGCTGTAATACTTGATATTGAACTACATTGGCACATAACAATTAATTATAAATTCCACCAGAATTCTTAAGTTTTTAGATGGATTTTTTGTTGTCACATATAATCGTACTAATCTAGCGGCCTTGGTGAGCCAGCGAGAATGTACAATTTTCCCTGGTTTAATGTTAGCCAGATCCACCGAAACCACGCCGCTAGAAATTGCATGGGTTATGTCGTATAAGTACTTCGAATCGGTGAAAAATTCGTGATTTTCTGCAACAGGAGGCATATTTTCCAACGCAATTTTCTCAAAGCCGTCCACCACCTGAAAATATATAATAATTAAATAATTAAAAACGGTTGACAATTACAATAAATGAGTGTTAGCAATTACTTACCGGAGTAGTTTCACAAGTTTCAATTTGATGGCTCAGTTTTCCGGTTGCCGATCTTGGTCCAGTGCTGGTTGATTTATCCAAAGCTTCAAACAAATGCCGAAACGGAAGTTCGTTGAAGTGTAGAAGGCAAACGAACCAATGCAATGCAATTTTTAACAGCAATTCGAATCGTCGTTCAATTCCACCGTGTGGGCCAGTGTTTGTTGGCTCACCGTCAGTGCATATGCCAATTATTGCATCCAGTGATATATTTTTACCGTGGAAAAAATCATTTAATTTGGTTGTTTTGTATTCAGCGGTTTCATGTTTCAGTCTTACGTAACCAATCAATTGAGAATTCGGTTCTCTCAAAATAACAAGATGAGGTTCTTTTACCATCGTAGTATGATACTTCTCATCAATTTTATCTTTCGTTAAAGTATCATCTTTTCTGCCATCGAATGAAAACGCTAACAAACGGGTATCATCTAACCGTTGGCGAAGCACTTCTCGTCTGCATTTCTCTTTTTCTCTGCGAACTTTCGATTTATCCATGATGAGAGGTTCGCCATGCTGATCTTTCATTTCAAAACCTTGGAGAAGAGCGGTTCCCAATGCTGATGCTACTCTATCAGGCACACCAAATCTCTCACATCAAGGCAAAGTTAAAAGAATCGTATTTTTCCGTGTATTGTGAACTTGTGCTTCTATCCATATTTTCTTGAACCGATGGCGGTACGAATGTAGAATCATCGGCATCTTCGTATGTTGGCATTGTTGGCATTGATGACATAGATGTTGCTCCTTGCTCCTCAATTTCCATCACAAATGCATCGACTGTTAGTCTTCTCTGATTATGTTGATCGTGCATAAACTCTTTGAGGCGTTCTGGAACCAATCCGCATGTACATGAAGCTGCCTTCAAATCGCATTTACATTTTCCAATGTAAAAATTTTTTTTCAGAGATTTTACAAACTCTGGAAATTTTGTGTTTTTGGCTCTCCTCTTGTCTTCTGTCTGATATTTCTCAAGTAATCTATTCAATTTAATAAATATACTATTTTTCGGCATTATTTCCATACCAAGCTTTTCCCAAATTCCAATCAACTTATCTGTTACTTGCATAGTGAATGATTTATAGGAAAACTTTTTTTGTTTTGTTTTAGCACGTTCGCTCAAGTAAAAATAATATCTCAAGATATCCAGATCCGTTGGTAAATTAAGATCAGTCAAATCAGTAGACACACCAAAAACATTAACATCATGCTTGGGTATATGACTCATTGGGTTCTCGATAGTTGTTGATGTTGTTGTTGCTTCATCTTGCGGTGTAGAGGACGGTGGATTCATTGTAGACTAAAGAAAACATAAAATGTTTTAAAACAAATCTTTTAAGAAAGAGAGAAAGCGTTTAGAGAAACCGACATTTTTAATATATTTTAACTTAACCAACTTTTAAACTGCAGTCTTCACTATTCAATTTAATAAATACACTATTCAATTCACACTGTTTTTAATGTTTGCACTGACTTCTTTTAATTTTGAAAACCAACTGTCCTTTTTTCTAGTTTCAAAAAGTCTTTTATAAAAAAAAATGAATCCAAACATAATAAAACATAAAACAAATTAATACATCAAACAATTATATTTATTGTTTTATTGTTCTTGAAAGGAGAGAAAAATTGTTTAAGGAAATAAATTTAAATTTATTTAATCTGTGAAGGATAATAAAACAATCGCTGAGACTAAAAGCTATTAAGAAAAATATAATCGTGGCGACAAAATTAAAAATTAGTATACATATTTTGAAGATCTATTTTAGAGGATTATAGAAATAGCGGAAACTAAAAAGATAATATTAAGGGAATAAACATTTATGGTTTTTTCAAATAATTTAAATAGAATAAAAATTGGGATTGTCCATTGTTATGAAAAAGGTGTAAACGATAAAATGTTGAAATAGTTATTTTAAACCCATAAATGTTTGTCGGAAGTATATATATTGAAAGAAACAATTTAAGATGAGTTATTAATATTTATATCAAAAGAAAATAGTTTATGGGATCGTATTTGTTGAATGGGATGGAAATTTTAGGATTGTTTTATGATAAGAGCTTATGATTTATTTAAATGAAAAGAAATGGTCTAAATGACAAAAGAATCTAGGCGACGTCATGCTGGATAGAAATTGGAGCATGACACCGGTGCATATTACGACAATGAAATGTGTGGGTGACCCCCTTCTAATTTTTGGTGTAGAATGCGATGGAAATAGTTTCGACAGCAAAAAAGTTCATCCAAGGGGGTGAAATGCCAAAAAAAAAAAATTTTTGCAATTTTTGTATGGGAGACCCCACAGAGGGGCTCCAGGGTGTGCCACTAGCATGGGTGGATCGGCCCTCCAAAGTTAGTGGGGGTCGGTCATACATTTAGACGCGATTGGGACACTTTAAAAGGGTCAAAGTGTGATTTTTCAAAATTTGACCTACGGATCAAAAGTAGGAACATCAGAATTCATTTTAGAGGTATGGTTCCTCGGGCAAAGTTTCTTATTTTGATCCCTAGAATACGATTTTCCTTGTCACTTGAGCGGTATTTTTGCCTCCCTACAAATCGACCCGCCCTAGTATGTAGCCTCTCCATAAATTTCGACACCCGATACAAAAATCAAATTTAAACCATTTACAAGCTTGTAATTCACTTTTTTGAGTTACCATAAACATCTATGGATAAAATTTAACCTGAAGCAAAATTTTTGGTATGATTTTTTATCAATATATGTGATTGTAATTTACTATTGACATTTACGATTAAACATTTATTTTGTTATGAGTCTATGTCAATATAAAGACATTATAACACAACTTTTAGACAACAACTTTAAGCCAATTTTATTTTTGATATTGTGTTCTTTTACATTCACGGAACCCTTGGCGAGCGAATTTTATTCTCACTTGTCTGACGTTTTTTTATTTTAGTATAAATCGATATTACATGACTGATATTATAACGAACGAGAAAAATGCAAAAAAGGTTAGTGAAATTGTATTTAAAAATTGGTATGGATCAAAAATCGATGAAAAATACAAATCATTTAAAATAATTTAAATTATAAAATAAAAAAACATGTATGTATTAACCTTTTACATATTTTTTAGACTACACGGTTTTTATTCGATCCTATTGTCTTTTTTGTAGAGTATAACCGCAACGTAAAATCGAAAAGTAAATAACGTTGTTATTGTAATAATTATCTACGTACATACGTAATAAACTAAATCGATTTTCTTTTAATTATTTATGGGCCTGATATTTGTATTTATTGGAAACAATTTTCATAATACGATAACAAGGACAAATATTTAGTATAAATATTTTAAAACTTGTTTGATAGTGTATCAGGTATTGAAACGGGAATACGTGAACACGTGGTGTAAGTTCTGGCAAGTAGTTTTAGTTAATATCCTTCTTACTCGTAAATTGAAATAAATATTTCCTTTCAAATACTCAAACATACTATCTCAAAATACGAAATAACAATTTATCCAAGTCGAATCCCGCTTTTAAAGCTTCCAGGGGACTGAGACCAAGGGGATTGATAATTTTTCACTATTTCTCTTAAAAATGACAAAATTACGTCTAATGAAAAAAAAACGAATTCTATACCAAAGGGCTACATATCCACGACGTATAAAACTATGAAATTACCTGTAATTAAAATACTTTTTACGAAAATACTTGCCAGGGTACTGATAATGTGACTGGACAAAACACGATCTTGCTTGCAATGATGACTGTTTTGATTGATAAAACCTCGGACTAAGTAAAACACTTGCAATATTATATTTATTGTACTTTAGTTAATTCTTATGACGAGCAAAATCGAAGTAGGAATTCCCAATATTTTCAATGTGTTTTGGCAGGAGAATGATAAAAAATTCGGGTGACAAAATTTAATACGATATATCTTAAATGAAATATAGAGTAATTTTATGATTATTTACACATTGATAACGCATTATCATTAAAAATTATTTTATAAAATTAAGTTTTTAATTAAATTAATTATTTAAAATTTAGTTTTTATCTTTAATAGAATCGAAGTTATAAATATTTGAAAATAACTCGTCAAACCATAAATCACGAAATTCTCGAAATTTAGAACCGCTATATTTTCCAAAAAAAAATCCTCGAACACTTTTTTTTTTATATAAAACCCATAAAAAATATTCCAGTCAAATCAAAAATGTGACGGTCAGACAGATGTTCGGATTGTGAACCATTATAATCCATAACGATCTGATTCTTGCAATCTCGGACCAAGAAGAACTACTTGCGGTATGGAAACAGCTCTCATTGAAGGTGCATAAGAACGGTGACAGTCTACCACCATAGCTCTTTATTGCAAGCACTTCTGTTCCTAGTTAAAAAACTTGTACAGGGTTTTTTCATCAGTTCAACCATCGATCGGCCGAGACAACTGTGTCTAAAACATTTATTTGTTATCAGAAAATAAAATATTTATATTTCACCTCAGTCAAATTAATTTATTTGCTTGTTTCCATCCCTAACCTCGTGAAGGTTGATGGTTTACATACAGAGTAACTGTATGTTCTACTATCTAAGAACTATGTCAGAAAGTAGAAGGGTTATACTTGATTTCTTTCTCGCATCAGTTCATGAGCTTCAATGCAAAATTGTTTAAACGCGATATTTTTTGTGCTCAGCAGTATACTAATCTGTATACTGTGTATCTGCTGCTAAAGTGTCAATTCCATTTTCAAGTAAATATGATTTAAGTTCGTTCTTTAAGGTCTCGGAATCATGGGAATCCAGAAGATCCAGAAGAACATGTAATGCAGTATCATCAATCACATTTTGTGCATAAACCATTATCCGTAACATCAACTCGTTTGAAGTGCTCTCTAAATTTGCCGTGTCCAGTTATAAACTGGACAATAGCACCTGTCAGAGCTACATTTTTTCGTCTGGCCTACTGGGATATTAAAAATTATCTGCCTAATTTTGAAATAATTAACTGATATCACAGTAGGCCAACGTATAATTCATAAAAAATATATAAAGAAATGAAAAATGGCAAAAAATTTTCTAAACGAATTCCCCTCGTTCGTTAATAAATTCTCATAATTTTTTGAAAAATTTCTCAAGCAAGTGGTATTGATAAAAGCCCTCGGTCTACGGCCTCGTGCTTTTATCAATATAATTGCTTTCGAAATTTTTGGCAAACAATTATTCCGAATCATCACCGCCCTCGGAAAAGTACAACTGATAATTTTTATAATTATTCAAGTTGTGTTTTGTATGAAATCCCATATCAATTTTTTTGAATTTATTCTCTTATCCCCCTTTTGCAGCACCATTGAGGCAAACACCGGAACAAAAAATCGCTCAATAACATATTTAATAGTGTATGCCCTACCCGGATGATTAAAAAGTCGATAAAGCAGTTTTGACAGTAAACTTGTTTACGTCGCCATCTGAAAATTTGCTTATGAACCATCCACATTTAACATTTAATTCGCAATTAAAATATATTGAGGCCTTTAATCGAGATAAAAACTATCCTATCTCTCAAGTTGGACCATTATACACACACTGTACAAAATGTCATCAACATTGGTTACGTTTTTGCGGTGTTCATCGCGGACAAACATCGTGACACGTGATTTTTATATATATAAGAAGATATAACAAAGAAAAATGTTATCTTTAAATTTTAGTATGTTTTAGGGTGGGGATGGAATTTTCAAATTTGGGAAAGAAAGGTCAAAAAATGATAGACCAAACAGTGCATTTTTAAAAAATTTATTTCTTAATATTTTTAACAGTGTGAGCAAAAACTGTACTGTGTATTTTTTTTTTCAATAGACCAGTGAACTAGCTTTCCGACGCACATAAAACCGTTGATATCGAACTAGCTGTTCTCTTGTAATGTGGGGTGGATGAGGATAGGATTAGTTTTCTCGGAGGATTAAATCACTTCAAAGTTGTAATACTATGGTCTTGCATTGTTTTTATAATTTTATCATATTACTTCGTGAACTAGAAATAACATAACAAATGTGAATAATGAGATAAGAATCTCTTTCGAGTACAACATCTAACATTTGATGTGTTTAATCTCACACGAATGGAATACTATGAAAGAAATTTTTTATCTCCGTCATGGTGAATCTTTATCAGTGTCTTAAAAAGATTATTTCATTTAAAATAAAATACTAATTTGATGTTTAATTTTAATTGTTTAATAACAAAGACTTGTAATGTTGGTTTTTAAAACTTCCAATATATGATAAAGTACATGTAATGAAATACACAATTTAATATTTAATTAATCTGTTTTTTTTTTTTAAATTTCAGATAAAGGAACATCTGAATATTGTTTTGGATATTTACTTAATTAATATGTTGGTTATGTGTTAAACGTGATAAGAAACAAACACATCTAGTAAAATTATAGAAAATCTAGTCAAAATATTCAATAAAAAAAATAAATAAATTTAAAATAAATAAACAATTGATTATATTAAAGCAATAAACGTGAAATAATGACATTTTTTGACAGTTATAATCAAATATTTATAAGCAATAGTGTTCGCATGAATTTGATTTTCTTTTGCTAATGAACTTCTAAGGTCTAAGATTTTTAACACATAAATGAAAATATATATAGAATTTGTTAATTATTTAATTAAAATCATGAGTAATCACACAAATGTTTGTAAGTATATTTTTAATTTTACATAAGTTATTGTTTTTTATGTAGTTTATGGTTATGAATTTCTATTGTTGAAATTTAGGTTCAATGATTCGTTTGTAAACTAAACAATTTTTTTCATTTTTAATCTTCTTTAAAACTTTTAATCTTCTTCTAATTCTAAAATTTGTCGGACTAATAATATTTTGGGAGGTAAAGGTTAGTTATATTCCTTTATGAAAATTTGTGCTGAAATGTGTTAAAGTTTCGTTCTAATTATCTTAATCGCGAAATTCGTCATCCACTAAAAAAAAGTATTTGAACTAGCGGATGACTTTCGGTAGACTGTTGCTTTCTTTTCTTTTATCGCATCACGGAGGTGAAGTGAACAATTTCTTTAATTAAAAGTGTTTTGTTATAGGAATTACGATATGTTTCACAACAACCATAGATTCCTTTTAAGACCTAGGTGCCACATTAACATGCACTTTGAGGTGTTGATAGACGCTTTGCACAAGCCTCTGTGGATTGAACGCACTCGAGACTATTGATTTGGGCATTTTATAAAGCCTCTCTAAATACCTTTCTAACAAAAAAATTTACTCAAATCGAATGCAGTTTAACTTGTCACTAAACTTCTTAAGAAATTTCGGGTCACCCTGTGTCAAAACTAGTAAAAAATAAAAAAATAAAACGTATTAATTTTGACGTAAAACTTCTTTAGGTGCGATATGACAAGTAATTCAAATCTATTTTCGGACGGAAGTAACGATTTCAAACGGAAATGACGTTCAGTAAAATAAATCATAATTAAACCATATATATTCATAATAATAATAATAAATAAATAATAAAAAAATAGAAGAAATTAAAAAAAACAATGAAATAATAAAGGCAAACGAATATTATTTTCGGCACGTATACGATGCAATTCGATTGTGTCATTATTTTTTAGAATGAAATTTTAATAGTTTATCATTTGTTACTGTTATTATATTTTTTTATTCAGTCTCGTGTTAAATATTATATGAGTTAGACGTGTCGATTTTAGTTACTTAATTATTAAGTTTCGTTATTTTTTAAATTTATATTTGTCTCTTATTTTTCATTCAAACTGTTGTATCCCACTGTATAATGAAATATTATTATAACACATACAGTATGATTATATATTGATACTGTATGTGTTATAATAATATTTCGTTTTACAGTGGGATACAACATTTTCCCCTTTTTAAATTGAAACAAATATTATCAATGAAATTGGACTTATCTAAAATGGTCAACATGCAATAATATTATATGACTCTAGTATTTAACAATTAATCAAATAATATCTTTCTAAGATTAGTACCTAATACAATTATAACATGCATATGATTAAAGATTACACCTAACACACTTATATTATCCAAATCTATATATTAGTTTTTTAAATGATCATACTGCAATCTGTTTGGCATATATTTTTTTCTTTCAGATCTTCTTAACATTATTTCATCATCTTCAGATCTTTTTCTTTTCTTTGATCTAACTGAAATCATTTCCGGGATTATCTCCAAATTTGAGTCAGGAACGATCTCAAAGTGTTCCTTAGGAATTGGCTGAATCATATCTAGGAGTGGATGGTATTCATCTGATAATGTAGATTTTCTTAGTTGATTAACATGTACACGACATACCATTTTATTTATATTAAATAGATAAATGTATGAACTAAGTTTTTTCAGAATACGACCCGGTATTCACTTTAGATAATCCTTGAAATGATTGCGATACAAAATTTTGTCTCCAATTTCAAATTTTATTACATTTTTCTCTTCTTTCCCCTCTTTAGACAGATCTTCATTGAGAGGCAATTGAAATGTAACTTTTTTCTTTTCGTTTAGATTTTCTCTACTCTTGTCAACATTTTTCTCAGTTACCTTTGGGTTAATAGAATTAATATGTGTTCGTGGTGTAAATGAAAATATTAATTTGTTTGGGGAACGAGAAGTGACAGTCGAAGGCATATTGTTATAAAAACTTAAACATTTATTTATTTTTTGTTCGACTCGTAACTTTTGGCTTGTGCTGTCTACCAAATACTTAGTCAAATACGTTTTTGCAGCTTGAACACCTCTCTCTGCCAATCCGTTTGACTGCGGATGATAAGGTGATGATTTGAGCACAGATGAAATAAATTAAATTTAATTTAAATTAAATAACACACATTGAACACAGATGAAATAAATTAAATAAATGGTGGACCATTATCTGTGCAAATGTTATTGGGTAATCCAAAAATGACAAAAACAGATTGCATTTTTTCAATCACTTGATGCGCCTGAGACGATCTCAACAATTGAACCTGAATATATTTACTGAATGAATCGACCAATATAAAAAATGTGTTACTTTGAAAACAGAAAAGATCCAAATGGATTCTTTCAAAAGGGAAATGAAGTTAGATCCCATTTTGATAGCACAACTTCCTTTTTTTACATTTTGAGTAGCATTGCAAACATAACAATTCTTAACACATTTCTCAATATCCGAATTCATTGACCATCACCAAAACAGACTGCGACCAAGAATCTTCATACGTACAATACCTTCATGACTCCTATGCAATTTTTCTAAACTAATCATAATAAACTTGGTTGGTACTACTAACCTATTACCATAGAATAAACAATCATATTCTATTGAAAAATTATTTCGAAGTTTATAATAATAAAGAAAACTTCTGACAGAATTGTATCTTATTTTATTACGTTATTTCTTTTGCGACTTCTTTCATATTTACCAAAAAAATCTTTTTCCGAATAAACAGCGTTGATCGAATCTGTGTCAATCTCTATCTAACATGGCAATGGCAAACGGGATAATGCATCTGCATTTGCCATATACTTGCCTGGACGATGACGAATTTCATAGTCATACATCGACATTATCACGGCCCATCTTTGTAATCGGGATGCCGCCACTGTTGATTTACCTTTACTGGGACTAAACATTTCTTTAAGTGTCTCTGAGTCCGAATACAAAACAAAATGATGACCATATATATCTGTGGCAATTCAGAAAAACCACTTATGTTTTTTTAAGCAAATTTTCAGGAGACCAGTTACAAACTTTAAATTAATATGTGAAAAAATTTAGGACGTTATTAACCTAATTTTTTTTTTTAAGTTGTTGTATTTGATGTATGAATTTTAAAGAAATAAGGAAATTTGTGAATTCTTCATACAAATAACGGTAAATTTAAAAATTACTGAGTTAAGTGGTTTTATTAAACCGAGTTCCTATATATTGATTACTTATCTTAGATAAGTGGTTATGTTCTATTCAAATATAAATGAAAAGCGAGATAAGTTGTTGTGCTATAGTAATTTTATTCAAAATTATAATATTAAAATACACTTCATATATGCAATCAAAATAATACTTAAATTCAATTAATCTTTAAATAAGGAACGTTAATTTAACATTCATCACCACTGCTATCATCATCAAGGTCAGGGTCAACATTTCTTATTTGTTCGTCACTTACAAGATTATGATAGAAACTGTGAAATTCTTTGTCTATTAAAGGCAAAAGAGAAACAAGATCCATCTTTTTCTCCTTACTAATTTTTAGAGGTTCATTGTAACATAGTGGTATATTGTCTAACGAAATATGACTTACGCCACGCTTTGTTATATTTAATAATTTAAAAGGCTCTTCTTCGTCGAAACTAAATTTATAGTACAATTTTCCAAACTCATTTGTGAATCGTAGCCACTTAACATTATGCCAATAAAAATTTTCCCCATCTGTATTTTTTTTTCTCCAAGTAAATTTAGTTTTTGCGATTTTGGAAAAATTTAAAAACTTACTTTGGTTCATCTCGTTTACTATAAACTTTCTTTTGCCTCCACATATTCGTACGAACTGGAACCAATCTCGTGGGTGGTGTATCTTGGCCGAAGTTTTTTTCTTTTTTTTTCTATTACTGCATGATCACTGTCACACTCCATATGAGTGTGACCGGGTACCAGAAATTTGTGATCTACTGTTGTTAAGTTTTTGCTAGTGGTAACAATGGAAAACATTGTAGCAACGAATGAATTCTTATTCTGACCGGCACATGAGTCACTATAGAAAATTAGTGAAATGATTTGAGGAGGGAGTTGTAAATATGTTCCAAAAGACACGATGATATTTCATTGCCTCCTCTTCCACCAATTCCTTCATGCCACATATAACATGTCGTTTGACTACTTACACAATCATGAACAGTAAGATTAAAAGTCCATAGAGGTCGTTTATAAAACGATACTGAAGTTTTCATATATGGTGTGGGCAAGCATTGTTGCAGATCAAAAGTGAATAGTTTACAGTTATCCGAAGAATTGCATTTAAGCTTATCGGATCTCTTACTTGCATAACCCGACTCAGCTAGTTCATGATGAGCTTTTTGTTCAATTTGTAACGATTGCTTCGCAGCTTCGGTAGATGCTACATTAAGTTTGGCCTTAAAAAGTTCACACTTATTACATACATCTAAGTGTGGTTTTTTAAATTTTATATTCATTCCTAAAAATAAATTAAAAGTTTTGAGTTATTGTAATAATTTTCAAATAATTGAGCAAAGGTACAAACCTTTAAAAATTTGTGAATATTTGGATAATGACACTGGTTTCTGGCGACATGCAGAATATAGTTTATGCATGGTTACGAGGGTTAAATCAGATTGAAAATAAAGCTGAGACGTATTTCTTCTTGAATAATGGCTTTCATAAGCCGGAAAGGACATTATGTGGTTTTTAATTTCAGTGATCTCATCAGCGGTTAATGTGTTTGGAGGTACACTTTTCCCCCGACCATCGGATAAATTAATTGGCATGGTTGAATTGAGCTTTTCATTAGCAACGGATTTTATAAAATTATCTGTTTCTCCAAGTGTGAACCGTAAGCACTTTTGGCATACGTCAGTAAGCTTGCCATTGATGTTAAACTGATAAGTATATGTATAATTTCGTAATTTTTGTTTTCCACCACTTTTTTGAATTGTTTTAATTTTTACTGGATTTACAGTAATAATTTCTGAAGCATATAAAACACGTAGATCATATTTGCCCAAAGACCAATATTTTTTAAATATTTCGTTTTGTTCCTTAAATGAAACCTTGGATTTACAGTTTTTTCGACAAATTTCTAACGGGCGACACTCGCGTATTTTAATAGTTTTCTCTCCGGTTTTATAGCTTTCACCAGTATTTCTTTTTATTTGTATGTCTCTGCGTAATGCACTTTTGGAGATACATGGACGATTTTCATTTACGGACATTGACGATGTTGGTAAATGTTCGTTTAATTCACAATTTGATTCAATATTCCGTTCTATTTGCTCTGCTATTTCATCCATTTCACTATCACCTTCCGAGGGACAGATAGGTCTGTAATCGGGGTCTAAGTCGCTATCATCAAACGACTCATCTATTAATATAAAACAATGTCATTAACGCATTCCCCTAGACGTTGCACGTCATTCGACGATCCTCGCGGTTACTTTAGATTATTAAATCGAAGCTTACTAAGTAATTGTTTACAAAACGCATTATTGTTCTTTTTATACCTTTGTGTACTATTTCCCTTACACAAAGCTGTCAACTTACATTTCAAAAAATGTTTTCTTGCACACAATTTTGCACACAATTATTTAGTCAATATTGACTGCTTAATCTAGTGGCCAATAAGATCTAAGTCGTGTGGCATGAAGTGATACGACTATGGGAATAAGAGTGTTGTTCAATTATACTTTTTCAAATAAATACTTACCTAGATAAACTTCTTCAACATTGTCCGTTGCGCTGTTTTCACTTGTAGTAAATAGAACTTCATTTTCGTGAATAGAGTCCATTTCAATTATTACAGTTGGGTTAAATGAAGAACCCGGATTTGAAGAATCTGCTATATTATCTCGACTATCGTAATGTGTTTTATTATTATTTGTTTTAGTAATACTATTCCGGGCCATCATAGCCATTCTCTGCCCGCGAGACAACATGATTTTCCTTGTTTACACACTTGTTTATTAAACTAACCGTTAGAATTCACTTACAATTGTACGCGTATGACAAGAATAACGACCACTCACTATCTAATTATAATTGCAATTGAACCTATTTGCACACAAAGTTTCAACGTCTTACAGTACATAAAACAAAAAAATTATATGGAAAAAACACTTAACTGCATTTTTTTGTTTTATAATAAATTTAAGTAAACCACCTATTTATGTTTAAGTTACTACTTCTACCTTATTTCAATTTAGAAAAACAACTTAACTCATGCAAAAACTTATGTCAAAATATTTTATGATGTATTTACACATATTTGCATTTAGAATAACCACCTATGTAGACTTATGTAAATGCTAAATACACTCCAATAATTTGAAATAAGAACTTATCTTGACTTAAGTGATTTTTCTGAATCGATTATATGCGAAGATATGATCACAATTTGAATGAATATAACTTATATCGGATTATATACACACATTACCTGAAATAAGTGTTTTTTTAAAAATCAGAAACAGCTAAAATGAACATAAGTGGTTTTGTTTTTTGTGCATAGCTAGGACAAAAATAGTGCGATTACGTTGAAAAATTGACACGGTATAAACGATACTTAGAAGCAGCTATTAAAATAGAATACAAAATAACCACTTATCTTGAGTTAAGTGGTTATTCTGAATTGCCACAGATATATTTATAAAACTTTTTCACGGCAAAAATGATCGCTAGCACTTCACGATGTAATTGTGAATATTTTTTCTCTGCTGGAGAAAGAGTGCTGGACGCAAATAAAACTGGTCGTTCTTCCCCGTCAACTAAGTGTGAATGAACGGCACCTACCCCATATGGGCTTGCATCAGCAGCCACCACAATCGGCTTCTTTGGATCATACAGCTCAAGTACATTATTTTTCACTATAAGAGATTTATATCTCTTAAATGTTTTTTGACGACGTTTGACGTTTCACTCCAATCAAATTTTACTTCTTTTTGCAACAATTGATACAAATCTCTCAATTCTGTTGAAAGATGAGGAATGAACCTTCCGTAATAATTTCATAGCCCTAAAAAGACTGCAATTCTGTCAAATTTTTAGGTGATGGAGCTTTAATGATAGCTAACTTGAGCTTCAAAAAACTTACATTTCCTTAACTTTATTTTTATATTATGTGTATTAAGACGTTCAAGGACCTGAAAAAGTGCTTTCCGACATTTTTCAAGAGACGCAGTACCAATTAATATGTCATCCAAATAGCTAACAGCTCTTTTTATACCAAGGAGCACTTGGTCCATTACTGACTGAAAAATAGCTGGAGCACTTTTGACCCCTTGAGCTAATCTCATAAATTGAAATAATCCCTTATGGGTATTTATAGTAAGTAAAGGACGTGATTTTTCACTCACTAATAATTGTTGATAAGCACCACTGAGATCAATTACACAATAAAAAGCAGATGTTGCAAGGCGTGCAAAAATATCATCTATCCTGGGTAATGTTCTGTTTGAATGTATTGATTGATAGTGACTTTGCAGTCAATGCACAACCGCATTTCTCCATCTGATTGCGGGACAACAACGGCAGGAGAGGCCCAATCACTATATCTTACTGGAGAAAGAATACCAGTTTTACATAATCTTTCCAGTTCCATTTCCACAGACTCTTAAATGAAAAGGAACATCGTAAGCCCTATGAAAAATCGGACTAACATTTTCTTTCATAACAATTTCAGCCACAAATTCATGAATAGGTTTGTAGAGAATTCGAAATACAATTTGGATACTCACGATTCAATAATTCAACTATACTATCTTTTTTACTACTTTAAATAGCATGATGATCCTGTTTCTGGAAATAATTTATCCAACCACGTTCGTCCCATCAAAGGTGTTATTTTTTGCTCGTTCGTATAACAACTCCAACTGTACAACCTGAACATGAAGTTGAACATCAACAGTAATTTTACCGACCACATTAATTCGTTCACCTGTAACAGAAGAAAAGTGACTTGATACTTGAACTAAAATATTACACAAATTTTTTAAAAACATATCTACGCTAATAATTGATTAACTGGCTCCTGAATCGATTTCCATCTGGATTGGCTGTTTCTCAATAAGGACTGTCACCAAGGGTGGTGTATCGATGTGATTGACTTTTCCTGTATACTCTTCATCTACTTTGCATATTTAATTAATCCATTTCATTTGACAATTCACGAACATAATTTGCTTTACCAGTATCTGAATCGTAATCATCAGACAATTCCTGCACATAATTGGCTCCTACCTCTGCTGGGACTTCTTTCTATGCCTGAACTTCTTCTTCTACGTTGTTGATAGTTGTGGTTATTATCAGAACTTCGTTTACTTGAGTCGGCTTTTGGGCACATTTTTGAAGTATGACCTTGGGAATAACAAATATTATTTAATGGTTAATAATAAAAGTCGATTATAATAACCCTGTTAATAGATATTAATTTCGTCTTCCGACTTCTTGTGTTGTAAAGTATTTTTTACAGGCCATTTCATTTGATTTCCTATAATAAGTCTATTATAAAAGTATAGATATTTCACAAACAATTAAAAAAAGTGCGTGTAATCTTTCCACGCGATTGAAGTAAAACTTCTTTGGCTACTGTGCAGGTATTACTAAAAAGATTAAATATAAAAAAAAAATGTCATATTGAAAGAGCAGCATTTATTCATAACATAATTTACAACATGTGTAATAAAAAGCCATATTTGCATAATGTATTCAATTATTATCATAATTAAAATTTGAAATTAGAGGTTTATGATAACTAAAGTGAGAAACATAAACTTTACTTTGCAAATTTGCTAAATTTCTTGAAAAACCTGCATCAATTGTTGTACCAAATCTTGTTGTTGAATTAAATGGACATGTATTCATCGTTAAATTTAGTTTGTAATACTTTGTAAGACTTTAATACATGTGATAACTTCTCAAGATGGTCGGGTCTACGCCCCAGAAGTACTCAAAAGAATTTTCGACCAAGGACCATCACAACAATCTCGACGAAAAGTGCAATCTCTGTCATTCCGTTTTTTTGATAAGGAAGCAGCTGTCACAGCTGGAATCGCTGCTTCAGACTCTTCTCATATTGACCGGCATTGAAACAAATCCTGGACCAACAGCAAAAATATGGCACTGTGCTGTATATAAACAAATATAAACTCTTGGGGCGAACACAACATCCGTCCAGTGCAATGGTTGTAAAGAATGGTGTCACCTCAAAAAGTGCTCAGGTCTATATACACACAAGCAATGGAATCCGACTTTCACAGCACCTTGCTGCCTAGTATCTAGTCAACACACCAATACATACATGCAGCCAAACACATGGTGTATAAACACACATCCAGATACTCCAAGTAATGTGAAAATAATGCAACTTAACTGCAACGGTCTAAGTTCTAACAAACAAGATAGAGGATATAATAAACTTTATGTGCAACAATAATATTCTAGTTCGGTTCTCCAAGAGACCAAATTAAATAATAAATCTAAAATTAGTGATAGTATTAGTGATCTTAAAATTATAAGACTGGATAGAGACAAGAACAGAGGTGTTGGTCTTGCCTTTATCATACATAAAAGAGGTGAACACACACCACGATCTATGGCACTCTCACCTGAACATCGATGACATCGATGCGCGAGGCGAAAATATTGCAAATCAAATCGACGGTTTAACTTTGGAGTTCTCAATGAACCACAACCGACTAGAGTAACAAGCAACTCATTCATCCCCAGATGTTTCCCTTGCCAGCATGTCACTCATGCCAATATCAGAATAATCACATTAAGCCGCTCCATTAACCTAGTAAAATCAGAGAACAAAACATTCATCAATTTCAACAAAGCTGACTGGGTAAATTTTACCAATTTTACTGAAAATGAATTCAGTAAACTAATTTTACCACTTGACGTCCTCTCTGGGGAGAAAAAATTCAGAGATATTTTTAATAAAACCAAAGCACGCTATATCCTGGAAGAATACAATTTATTAAACCTAATTTCCCATCAGAAGCATCTGCTATGGCAGTGCTTAGAGATGCCATCCTGAAAACAGATCCAGCCGATTATAGAATCCAAGACCTAAACCAGCTAATAAACACATTAGTCATAGATCACAAGAGGAACAAATGGAGAGAACTAGCTTGTAAATCGAACTTCGGTCCAAGTAAAAGCCTATGGAAAGTTATAAAAGGATTAACCTATCCTCAGAGACCAGAAAATAACTGCATGGCCTCCTTCAACGTTATTCCCATAGAAAACTATAGAATGTGCGCCTCGAAATTTAATACACAGTTTACAGAAAAGTAAGTAAACATGAGAAGAAGTCTAGATCAGTCCTCAGACACTTTCGAAAACTTAAAGATGTTAGAAGACAGCACTGAGAATATCAATTTTACAAATGTTAAAGTTGAGACGGCAATTAGAAAAATCAAACAATCAAAAGCAATTGGGCCCGACAGCATATCAGCTATCATTCTTCAACACGTTGGACCCAAAGGAGTGAACTACCTCACTACTACACTAAATACATTATTGTTTCCTGGATGGTTGTTGGCCATTTGAAGTGTTTTTTCGCGTCACTGATATTAATTTTATAAAAATACAAATATTAAAGTTTTTCGTCAAGTGACGTATTTATTAATAATTTTTATTATTATAATAAGAAATAAAATAAAGTAAAAATATAATTTTTCCTAAACGCGTCGAATTTGTCGAACAAATAATTTGCCATTATCAATAGGAAGGCGAGTTAAAACTCTTAAAGTGTTAACTCGCCTTCCTATTGATAACGACAAATCATTTGTCGAAACGAAATATTTGTATTTTTGTATTATTTGTATTTTTATAAAAACTAAATACTTCATTAAATATACGCTTCAGATACCGAATGTTTGGAGACGGCTAAAATAAGCCCTCTTCTTAAACCCGGTAAACCTGAAGAAGAAGGAAAGTCATACAGGCCAATCTCTATCTTCTAATCTATCGCACTAATTGAAACACTTCTGCTACCCATGATATCGAGCACTTGCTACCTAGCTCCTCACAAGCATGGCTTCTGAAAAGGACACACCACAACCACCGCCCTTCACAAAATTCATAACCAAATCAGTGATGGTCTGAACCAGAAACAACCATGTCCAATAACAATCCTAGTCGCACTAACTTCGGAAGGTATAACCATCATATCATATGCTGACGACTGTATGGTCCTTGCCACAAGAAGCAATCTGGAACAACTCACCGTAATGTTGAACAAATATCTTAACTACCCTCAATGAATGGTTTAGAAGCAGAAAGCTGATACTATCGCCAGAAAAATCCACTACTACATTTTTCACCACTTGGACGAAGGAAGTGAATACAAAACTAAATATCCGCATTGACAACGTGCTCCTTCCTACAGTTTAAAATCCGACATTGCTGGGAGTGACATTCGACCCACTGCTAAAGTTCAATGCTCACGCGCAACAGGTAAACTCGAGGCTGAAAAGCAGAAACAATGCATTGAAAGCGCTAGCTGGAAGTTTATGGGGCAAAGACAAGAACACAATTATCACAACTTACAAACCCATAGGTAGACCCATTCTAAACTACGCAGCACAAATCTGGACACCTCAAGTTTCTGATACGCACTGGAAGAAGATGCAAACCTTACAAAACGCAGCTTTGAGAACCGCCACTGGATGCCACCTTATGAGTCATAGAGACCACCTACATGTTGAATGTAATATCTTGCCGGTCCGTGAACACATGAGATGCTATCTAAACAATACACATATGCTCCTGCCACAAAGAGCAACATCCATGCAGTGACATCCTGTTTATGGTGTCACCACCTAGAACCATAAGGAAAACTGTAAAACTCTTTCAAACCAATGTAAGAGAAGATCCAAAAACCAGAAGTATCGATGAGCTTACATACAGAAGTGGTTTAAAAAGGCTTTATACTAAGACGGTAGAAAAAACAATAAACAACTATGTTCATAATCGAGTACTGAATGAAAAGCCACCACAAGTCGCTGCAGAAGGAAACCAATTGCCTCGTAGCACTAGATGTATTCTGGCGCAATTAAGATCCGGTTTGTCACGATTATTAAATCATTACATAAACCGAATCGACCTCCAAATTAACAAGTGTCCCGCATGTGTTAGCACTCCACATGATGTTGACCACCTATTTACATGTCCAGAGAATGCGACGGACCTGACGAAGAGGGATCTGAGGTATCGTCCAAGGGCAGTAGCAGAGCTTCTGAATTTAGAAACGGAATCGAACGAGTATCACTTTATCAATCGTCGCTACAACAACAACAACTTTGTAATACATAATTTAAATATGCTTTTTATTACACATGTTGTAAATTATATTATCAATAAATATTACTCTAAATTTCAATATGACATTTATTTTAGCCAAAGAAGTTTTACTTCAACCGCGTGTAAAGATTACGCACTTATTTTTTTTTATTTTGCCAACTATAGTTTCAAAAAAATTTTAAATGGTCCGGTGCAAATTTGTTATTTTATCGGAGTCTTGATTCGATTTTCCATCTATATATTGTCGGGGAGGAAAGCGATACAAAATTGCAAGCACTTTCTAAAGAAATAGTCTGCCGTCAGTCAACCGAATTCGTTAGCGTTTGGTGTGTGGGCGGCTCCAATTTTGCAAAAAAACTATATACCTTGCAACTACTTTCTAAAACCTTAAAATTAATTTGAGAGCAGTATGTAAATCCAAAATAAGGTTTACGATCTTCATTCATGTAAATCTTCCGGACACGTCAGTCACGCGTTAAAGTTGTAAAAAATTATTACATCGTGCAAGTACTTTAAAAAATCTGAAATTTATTATGCAGGTGAAGAATATTATTATAATCACAAAACATATAGTCAATCAGTATATTTCTCATGGTGTCCAACAGGTATGGAATTCTGGAAAGTAAGGGAATTTGTTTTTGGGTAAGGAAAGTCAGGGAATATCAGTTATTTCTCTGGAAAAAATTTATCTTAACAAAAACTTTTTTTATAAAAAATAATTCTCATATGTTTTCTTTATAATTTACTGATATCTCCTTTATAGTTCAAAATATCTGTATACCATATTTTTGCAACCAACACAACTCATAATAATATAATTTGTCATTTAATGTTATGCTTTGAATGTGAATACATTCGATTCTCTTTTTATGCGATTTTTGAAGTTATCTGGGTTTTCTATTCAGATTTTGTGCGGCTTTCTTATATGATTTAGTAATGTGATTTTCTTCTCCCGTGCGTTGTAGATTTTTTTTAAACCTCTGCGGATTGAAACCACCTGAGACTATGGATTCCGGCAAACTATTCCATTTGTATGCAGTTCGGAGAAAGAAGTCTTTCGGCGATCTGCCAGTATGACAGCGCGGGATCTTGACCGTTTAACTGGTTGCGCTAGCCGATTGCCGAGTGGAACAGGAGTAAGAATAAGATTGAGGCATGATGCTGGTGATTTCATCTGAGCACTGTTGATGACGATATTTGTAAAAATCAACGAGGTCAGCAACAGTGCGACGATGTTGTAGGGAATTATGTTTGATGTCAAATCTCGATCACCCACAATTCGTATAGCCCGCTTTTGAACAGAGTCCAAGAGGGCTAAGAAGAAACCAGAAGCAGCACCCCAAACTTGACAACAGTACTCCATGCAGGGACGAATATAGGACTTGTAAACATGGAGCAATTGGTATGGAGTGAAATTTTTCTTGCATCTATTTAGGAGGCCGAGTTTTCTGACGCGCTTTTTGCCATCGCCATTTCATGATCGTTCCAGAGTAGTTCATTTGAAACTGTGATACCTAATAAACGAATGGTTTTGCATTCACCTATTGGTTCATCACACATACTGAATAAAATATCTTTGGGGAACTAGGTCTTTGACCTGGAAACAGCTGTGTTTTGGTAGAGTGGAAATTGACCAGGTTTTGCCACTCCAATCGGCGACTTTTTTTTTAGGTCTTAATTCACGTTTATGGCAGCGTCTCTCCGGACGGGATTAATTCGTTCGTGCAATTTACCTTTTGAATGAAGGGGCTCGAACGGCTTGTGCAGAGTACTATCATCTGTAAAACTATTTATTGTTTTGCTGGTGATTTTCAACAATTCGTTGATATAAATCAAAAATAGGGTTGGGGACAATACTGAACCTTGAGGTACACCAGCGTTAATTAGTTTAGACTCAGGCGGAAGATCCGTCTAAGTAGACCGAAATGTATCGGTTGGATAGAAACTTTTGAATCAGCTTCACAACATTGGGATGAAAACCATACGCAACGAGCTTGTTGATTAAGTTGGCATGCCAGACTCGATCGAATGCTTTGGAGATGTCTAAAGCGATAACGTATGTTTCACCACCTTTGTCAAATATGCTATTCCAACAATGCCCTACATAGTTTAATAGATCGGTAGTTGATATTTTGTTTGGAAACCCGTATTGGCTGTCGGCTATTTAATGATTTACTTCCAGAAATTTTGAAATGTGTGCATTAATATAATGCTCGTAGACTTTGGATAGGACCGATGGTAAAGCTATTGGCCTATAATTTGAGATATCGGATTTTGGTCCCTTTTTGGGGATAGGCTGGACATTTGTCAACTTCCCGCACGAGGGAGCAGATTTGTAGGATTGGTAGAATATCTTAGTCAAAGTTGGTGCAAGTTCTTTGGAAAAGGTTTTTAAAATAATGGGTGGAATGTTGAGGCTTTGTTAATGTTTTTAACCTCTTTAAAAGTTTAGCGACTATTTTGTGTTTGAAGTGGAGTTCATTCATATTAACTCCTGAAAACTGGATTTGGGATATTTCTTTGGGCGTTTCCAAAACAGTGGAGTTCATAACAAAGCGTTCTGCGAACAAGTTAGCTTTTCTTGCGGGATCATTGACGATTGAATCACCATCCATAATAGGGGGAATAGAAGATTTTTTAACAGAATTTAAAGAATTAATGGCACTGTAGAAACTCTTGTCAGAAATAGACATAGACATAAGTTTTGAAGCTTTCGCTCTGTCAATTTCAGACTTTTCGTTTGAGATAATCTGGTTAGATATTTTGTTGGCCTTTAGATATTGGAATCGAATAGCGGGGGTTTTGTTATGAATCCATATATTAAATGATCTACACTGAAAAAAAAATTGAAGTTCATGACAACCTCATCTCGAAGTTGGCAGTTGATTATTCATGCAAAGAAAAATTATTTGCAAACAATTTCACTGTGATTGGGACAACTACACGATAACATTTTCCTAACAACAGATTGAGGTTTATTTAAAATATAAAATGTTATATCCAATATAACAGGAGTTCAATAAAGATAATAACTATTTCCCTGAAAAAAAATTTCTTTGGCCTTATATCATGAATTTTTCATTTTAAAGTTTAAGTATTTGAGATTAATTGAACTACAATTTTATTTTCACATAAATATTTCGTGTGATTGTCTCAACTTCATCGATTTATAATTGTAGAGTTGTTGGAGCAATTTCGTAGTTTGATTCGCCATATGTGACCGCATGGTGAGGTTGATACAATTGTATTTCGATTAGAAATAGGACATGTTTTTTTCAGTGTACGTTTGTTTCTAAGTACCGCTTTGGCAGCTTTCGAATACAAGTATTTTTGTTTGGGTTTTATTATGGAAAATGGGACGAATTTATTGATAGCAAATTGGTATTCTGTAAGTATTTTCTGTAAAGTTTTGAGCAGAAACATTTACATTGTCAGTGTAAAAACAATGACGGTCGAAAGGGAAACCATGGAAGAAATTTTGAAGACTACTCTTATCCATTGTTGAGTAGTGAAATATTTTACGGGGTTTGGGAGCTTTAGTTTTAAGTAAATCAGGTTTAATAACTGATGAAATTAAATAATGATCAGAATTTCCAATACTACCTTTCGCGACATCGACACTCGTAATATCTTTCATTGTGGTAAGATAGAGATCTAAAAGAAATTAATACCGCCATTACGGGGAGTGAAAGTCGGGTTTTTAACAATTTGGGATAGACCCTGAGACGCGGCAAAAATTTCTGCCAGTTTTCCACAATTGTCAACATCGTCGGTCGATTTGGAGAATTCCAACCATGATTTGTTGTGGACGTTGAAGTCACCGGTAACGATAACCTCAAAATTAGGGGGCTTTGCTCTAATCTCGTCCACAACTTTTGTCAGTAAATTAAAAAAGTTTGGGTTACGTTTGTTGGGGGACCGGTATAAAACTATTGTAAAAAAAGTAATTTCTGGAAGACAAATCTTTAAAACCATTATATTGAAGCCATCCATCACCGTGTAGTTCAAAATTTGGAAAGCGTATATACGCAACACTCTCATGAATGAATGTACAAACGCCCTGATGGAGTTTGAAAGCTGATTCAAGCCTATATTGGGAATTAGGCGATTCTATAAAGAGAAAATTTTCAGAAACTTGTGTTTCTGTAGAGGAATAGAATGTTCGGTTTGTCGTGCTTAAGATGATGTTGCACGTGGTCATGGTTAGCGTTCAATCCGCAGATGTTTTGAACATGTATTTTAAAATTTGTTTTTGATTCATATATGTGTTGTCCCTGCAAATACCGTGGACATGCCGCTTTATGGGCGGGTGAATTGCGCATATTTGCTTTACCACTTGCAGACTTATATCTTTTCGGTTGTACTGCCATATATGTTTATTTTTTTTAATGTTTTATTAAAGAATGGATAACTAAGCAAAAAATCTTATCATACAATAAAATATGACATATGCCAATATTTCATGATAAGATGAAGAAATAATAACAAAATAATAAGTGAAAAACAAATTGTGAGAAATTTGCAGAAAACAAAACAAAACTAATTGTTAATAATCCAGCGGATGTAGCGCACCTCAGACGCACCGCTCACCACCTCAATCGAGGCACAAAGCCCACAAATAATTATATGTTGGTCTAGTCCTCGGAAGAACCAATGAGCGGTACTACAACGGAACGCTGCCTAGCTAAGACTGGAAGTGCTGCCGTTGACTAATTAAATTTCGTCCGCCAGCACCTTTAGATATCATCTTGGCTAATGATATTTCCTGCCGTTGCCAATAGTATGTGATATCTTATGCTAACTCAAATGTCAATGGCAGGGACTGGAGTACGCGAGGTAGTCAGACCCGTAGATCAAAATTGATCATAATCGATCAAAATCGACCCCTCCTGCGGGTTTCTTTTTCAATTGATAAATATTTAAAGGATTGAAGTTTAATGTAAAATATAAAATTAACTGAAAAAACTAATGTCATCCTTATGGTTTCAATTTATAAAAAAGGTTCCCTTCGTTTCTCAAACGTATCTAGGTTTTTTCTGTGTGAATTTTGATTTGTTTATACGATTTGTGCGGTTTTCGAAAATTACGGAACGTATCTCTATCTATACAATGTAAGTCGTATCAATTTTATGCGTATCTACCGCATTAAAAGAGAAATAAGTGCTTAGACATTTTACGATACTCAAAAATTGGAAGCAAACGTTCAAAATAATATTTTCTCGCTTATGCACAGTGAAATCCTTTTGTATTCTTTCACCATGACATTCTGTGATCCCAACAGCTTCCCTATTTGCATCAACCGACTGACAAATAATACGATATTTATAAGAAAACAACAGGATCAGCAACATTACGACGATTTTGTGAAGATCAAAAATTAAAAATGGAGAAGTGGCATTTTAACTTGTGTTTTTCAACTGAGTTATGCTGTTTTGGAGTTCCTTACTAGGGATGGAAAAGTTGATTCCGATTCTACTCGAGAATCGACTTTTCTGTTAAAATAATCGATTATAAAGAATCGATTTTTAATTTTCAAAGTCGATCAAGAATCGATTCTTAGTATTCGATTTTTTTGGCTTTAGACGCCGTTAAGTTATATTCTATTGCTACGCTGCTCGACTCCCAATGTAAAAAACTAGGATTTCAAAATATTTGCAACTCCGCGCGAGTGTTGTAACATGTTCATAACAAGGAATCATTAAGTTTAAAGAAACATTTCTTCGTCAGGGTTTTTCAATTAATTTGTTGCTTGAAAAAAGAAATTCAACTAACAAAAATTGTTGCGGTTGATCATGAAAGTGAATACACTGCAGATCATCAACGATCTTCAAATGATAATGGTATTTGGGATTTTTTAGACGACACTATGCTACAAAACCATCAAAATAATGACAGTGATGAAGTAGGCGGGTTGCTGATTGAAATAAGAGAATTCATTAATTGGCCAACAGTCGGCAGAAAAAGTAATCCGAATACAAATATCACATGAAAAACACTCGAAGATGAACATTCAAATATATCAACATAATAAAGCAAACAAGTATTTAACAATATATAGTAGCAAGATCAACACCATGTGAGCGTTTATTTTCATACAATGGTCTGATTGCAAATCAGATTCGAAGTCGTTTAACGCCTGGTCATTTGAATATGCTGCTTTTGTTAAGATCAGTTGCAGAAAATATGTGGTTTTCATAAGTTGATTATCTAAAATTTATTTTGAATAAATGTTATTGTTACTCAAATATAAATTTAAATTTTTTTCAGCTAAAGCTAGATTTTTTAACATAGGAATCGATTAAAATCGAAAGAATCGACTCTGGCAGCCGGAGAATCGGTTCTAGGAATCGAAATGTGATCTAGGAGTCGAAATGAAATAGAAGTAGGAATCGAGAATCGATTTTTCTATAAATCTTTCCATCCCTTTTTCTTACCTATACGAGTTTTCACTGATAATTTTAATAATTTTGATTTTAATGCTGTGTGCCTCACACAGGTATTTTTTGCTAAATCACTGACTTTTCAATCATTGCTAGTGCACATATGCTATTCATAGATGTCACTCGTATCAAACGTACAACCTGTGCCTGACCTCATATTTAAATAAGAATCTTTTTAAATGTCAAAATTTGTAAACATTGTCATAATGGAGGATGATAATGAAATGGTATGGGAGCTTGTTTTCTGAAAATACTTACATCGTACCGAATATTTTCTTTTGTATAAATTTGAATTATTTTCCTGTTTTTTAAAATAACTGTGTTTAAATATATTGAGGTTTCAATCAATTGACAACTAAATTGAAAAGCAAGCTGTTGAGGAGACTTTTCGTCCGCCGCCTGGTGGTCAATAGCGCAACTTGGGTATGAAATGAAAAGTCACTGATTTAGCTCAAAAAGTCGGTGTGAGGCACACAGCATAAGGCTTTTTAAGGTCAATATCCATAAATTACAAGTAAATCATTTACCAAAACCTCAGCATAATATTGTTACGATTGCAGAAAAATCTAGACGATTACAGAAAAATCCAGACGATTACGGTTACTTCTAGGAAAATCAAATCAACAAAATACTATAACATATTAATTAAATGAATAGTGTTGTTGTTGTACTTCTTAGAATTTGGGACAACAATAAATAAAATTGAATGATTTTATGAATCAAATCAGCATAACGTAAAGTAATCGAATATTCTACTATTTTCTCAAGGTTTCTAAAAAGTGACCTCGAATTTTCTGGAAGTTAAGCAGAACAGTATATAAGCAAATTGCCTCTTGTTGTTTTTAATTAGTTTTATTTTAAACCTGCGATAGTAAAGCTAAAATTATAAAAGTGATTTTAAATTAGTTTTTGTAAATAAAGTTTAAAGTGTTATTAAGTAGAAATAATTTGTGTATTATTTTAAACGTTGTATTACTGGAAATTTCTACAATCAACCGTTGGAGTTTCTGAAGCTGTTGAAAAAATATTCTAGTTAGGAATATTGTTTGCTGTATTGTTTTCCTGTTGTTGTGGAACAATCAAGGTGTTGAATACTTAATAAAACCTGGTGTTTGTGCTTACTAATCAGTGATCGAACTCTGTAGAGATTGGGAATTGCTTTTATCGAATTGAGAGTAAAGCCAATTCGAAGTAGGGTTGGAAAAACGTAACAAAATCATCTAGAAAAAAATGGCAACCGAAAAGTATCGGTCAGTCAGAAAATTTTGAATCAACTTTACTTGCGGTCTGAAAGTCGTACACAACGAGATTGTTGATCAAGTTGGTATGCCATATTCAAACAAATGCTTTAGAGATATCTTTCAAAGTGTGCAGTTCCATTTTTAAAACTCCACAACGAAGGAAACCTACAGGATTTAGTTAAAGAGTTAGTGCAAGTTCTCTTCAAAATATTTTTAGTTAAATACGACGTATTTTGTTCAAACGGGGGAGGCTTCGTTTTTGTTGAATTCTCTGCAAAAATTGGCGACAGCTTTGGGTTTGAAATGAAGTTTTTTATATATAAAATCATGATATTATATTAACGCCTGAAGACTGGATTTGTGGTATTTCTTTAGGAGTTTCCAAAGCAGTCGAGTTTCAAGCAAAGCGTTCCGCGAATATAGTAGCTTTTCTGGCGCGATCAGTGACGATTAAATCTTCGTCACGTTAATGGTTGAGGTTATACTATAATTTAGTACTAAAATTTAAATAATTAATAGCACTGTCAAAACTTTCAATAGAAATTGATATAGTCGAAATTGTTGTCGCTTTCGCTCTTACAATTTCTGCTCTTTTATTTATCTGAATGATATTCTGTTGGCTTTTAGATACTATAGGATCGTTTCATAAGATTTTTTCATGAATCAAAATATTAAATAATCTACGTTTACTTCTAAGAGCTATTTTGGCCAATCCCGAAATAAAATTTTTTATTGGTGCTTCATTATTTTATTAATACCTGAAGATATCAATAAACCTTTCTGTTTTTGCTGGTCTAATGTGGAAAATCTAGTATGAAAAATTTTTTGAGTTGAAAATATAAAAAAATATAACAATATTATTTGAATAGTATTCATCATCTGAATCATATGCATTTTCGAGTACAAGCTCGCCGGGTTGAGTGGTGCATTCTCGTCATAATTTTCTTTTTCAATTTGAGTATTCTCTAGCTCGCATGAAAGGTCTAAAAAAAATGAAGTCTAAAAAAATGAAAAACAAACGAAAAGTCTATTTCACTAGTGTAAAAAGAATAACAAATTGAAGTTGCTTTCATATAATTTTACAAAGAATTTTAAACAACGTAACCATGAAAAAATAGAATATGAATTTTGAATGTTTTGTTGTCGATTTCTAACTTTATAATTTATAGTAAATATCGATTATATATACTATCATAGAAAAAATTGCATTTCCTACGAGTAATAAAAACGTTTTTCGTTTGTAAACATGTCTTTCTCGACGCCAGCGCGTCTCTTGAACAAAATGTTTACTCACGAAAAAAACAATGTTTTCATCTCTTGTAGGAAAATATACTATTTTTATATACTATGGTCATATCAAAAAAAATTTTCGATTTTCCGCTCCGCATGTGGATTTATCGGAAAACTAATGGCAGATTCGGGATGAGCGACCCCTAAAACCTACTGGGGGGGCATTTTCAGTCCTTAATTTTCACTTTTACTATATTTTGCAATCTTTTTAAAAATGGAAGGTGAAAAAGGGGTTAATTTTTAGTTTTGGGGGTGTTGGGGGGCTAGTCACTTCGCTTGCTAGTCACGAATGACCTAGGGGACTCATAGAAGCTAATGCAAAAAAAATTTTTTGATTCATCTTTCTATAAGAAAATATTTTATTTCCCCGCTTTATTGACTGGACTAATATCGGGGCTTTGTAACAATTTCTTTTAACTAACTACCAGCGCATTCTTTTAACTAATAGATGAATTATAGAATAGCATGAATATACAAAGGAAAGTTTTGAATAAAAAAAATGTATGAAATACATTAATTTTTATATGTATTCATTATTTACATTATAATTGTTATTGTTTAGTTAAAACACACTTTTTTGATATCTATATGTTTATTACAACCGATCGATTTCGAAAGCTAAGCTTTCATTTTCAAGGATCGTTCTAAACTGTTTAGAACGATCCTTGAAAATGAAAGCTTAGCTTTCGAAATCGATCGGTTGTAATAAACATATAGATATCAAAAAAGTGTGTTTTAACTAAACAATAACAATTATAATATATTAATGATATCTAGTGCTCTAAATAAATAAAAAATTAACTCATTATTTACAATTTAAGGGAATTTCCATATCAAAAGGACAAAAACGTAAATATGTCCTCGATTATAATGATATACCCAGTATGAGCTAAATTGCAACGAGGGAAATTGGGTTATTTAAAATGTATGGATTTTTATATAAATGTTGTTTTAAATGTTTTTGGTCTATCTAAAACTTTTAGAAATGCATACAAACAAACTTGTTTTTTAAATTTGATTCTAATTCCACAAAAATTCATGATAAAATTGAAGCCTTAACACAACTGCAAAAATATGGAGGGGCTGAAATCTCAAGCTCTAAGATATCAAGACTTCGGTCTGCGTTAAGGATTTTGATATAGTTTTCGGCAAAAAACTTTTATGAAGACATGGTTTTTAGTTTTGGGCAACGATGTATATCAAACATAACTCTTTGTTAAAGTACAAGTATTTTTTTATCTCTGTTTAGAAATTTATTACAAAACTAACACGAAACAATTACAACAAATATTACAAAAACAATAACAAAATCAAAAACTAAAACTTTTTCCAAAATTCTAAAAAAATTGCAAAAGTTATTACAAAATCAAAAATACAAACATTTTACAAAATCCCAAAAACATTTAAAAAACTATAACAAATTCAAAAATTTCAATGTCCAATTCCTTGCTCAATTACATTTACGTCATAAAAACAACATTTTTTTTTCCAAAAATTGGTTCAAAAAATAAATGAAATCATTTTTTGACTCACTTGACATTGTTTTCTTAACAAACTTATAATGTTATAATTCTCTATAATAATAATAAAATTTCATGTCATACAAATAATTCATTTTATTTTTTCCAAAAAATTGGGTAAAAAAATAAATAAAAATCTTTCTTTTGACACACTTGACAACAATTTTTTGACAAACTTATAATGCCATAATTCTTAATAATAATATTAAAATTTCATGTCATACAAATTAATTAATTTAATTTTTTCCCAAAAAATGGGTAAAAAAATAAATAAAAATCTTTCTTTTGACACACTTGACAACATGTTTTTGACATACTTATAACACCATAATTCTCTATAGTAATAATAATAAAATTTCATGTCATACAAATAATTAATTTTATTTTTTTCCAAAAAATTGGGTAAAAAATAGATAAAAATCTTTCTTTTGACACACCTGACAACATTTTTTTGACACACTTATATTGCAATAATCTAGTTTATGGTCTCACAAACCAATCCCGACCATCAAGATAAGTAATAACTTAAAACGAACGTTTTTTAAGCAAAAAATATGCAAATTTCCTTGTTTTGACACACTTGACGATTTTTTTTTACATACTTCCGGTATGTTATCGAACACATCGTCCTTTCAGCTTTTCTGAGTAAACCTATTTTTAGAAAAAAAATTTTTTGAAATCCGTCAGCGGTTTTCTAGATGGTTGTGACAGCCGGCTGGCTTTGATTTTTTAGAACCAGTAGGTCCTAAAACGTCGAGAAATACCAAAAAAAAGGGGGTACAAATTTCACTTTTGCCTCGGGAATGTAATACTTAGGTCTTTCAGACCGAAGTAATATCAAGTTTAATAAAATTGCAAAATTAAAACTACCAAAAATATACTCGAAAATATTTTTTTTTTTTTTTTTTAAAGGCGTTCATGCTCCATGTAGGAGCGTTGCCAGGTTAATCAGCTTTGAATATTCACCACGGTCATTCGCAACAGCGACATAATTACCATGGCAGCCGATTTTTTTAAGGTCGTTTATTACGTCAGTCTCCCATTGTAGTCGTGGTCTACCTCGCGGTCTACCACTCCCTGGGGTACTAACGTACATTTTTCTAATCATTCCAGACTGTGAATCGGCTCGTAGAACATGCCCAAACCAAGCAATCCTATTAGAACGGATACAACCTATTATATCAGGACCCTCAAGAAGGTCTCTGATCTCAAAGTTATACCGGGTTCTATACTCCCCATCGTCTGTCTTAAGTGGACCAAATATGTAGCGTAGGATCTTACGCTCAAATACAGATAAATGCGATTCGTCATTTTGTGTAAGGGTCCACGTTTGTGACCCATACATCACAACCGGTCTAATCAATGTCTTGTATAACTTGAGCTTGGTGTTAGTTGATACATACGGTGATCCAAGGAGAGGTTTAATTGAGTAGAAAGTTCGATTACCTGCAGCGATTCGAGCTTTAATATCTGTAAGTATGCTGTTGTTTGAGTCAAGCATTGATCCCAAATATTTAAAAGATTCAACTCCCTCAATTCGTTCATCGCCGCACATCAAATCTTTCTTCTCAGCCTCTCTTGAAACATTCATATGTTTGGTTTTATTGTAGTTAATTTGCAGACCAATTTTCCTAGCACCACTCTCAAGCGACTTGAAAGTCTCACTCATAACAGCTTCACTTCGGCCGAGGATGACAACATCATCAGCGTAAGCAATCATCTGTACTGAGTTTATTGACAAGATATTGTTATTAGTCGGTAGTTTCTTTTGACGGCACACATATTCCAAGGCTAGATTAAAAAGTATAGGAGAGATAGCATCACCTTGTCTTAAACCGGAGTCGACTTTAAAAAACTTTGATATTTCGTTCTCTACTCGTACACAGCATTGAGAGTTCTGTACTGTCGTTTTGCATAGTGATACCAGTTTACCAGGAATTCCCATCGACACCAGAGCAGACCATAGAGTCTCTCGTTCGAGAGAGTCGTAGGCCTGCCTGAAATCAATGAAAAGTTGGTGCACAGGTATGTTGAACTCTCGACACTTTTCCAAAATCATCCTTATCGAGAAAAGTGCATCGGTGGTACCTCGGCCCCGCCGGAAGCCACACTGATATTCTCCAAACAGTTGTTCAGCAAAAGGATTGATTTTGGATAGCAAAATGTAGGAAAAGATCTTATATGCTGTGCAGAGGAGAGCGATTCCTCTGTAGTTTGCACATTGTAGGCGATTACCTTTTTTATGGATTGGTATCAGCATAGCTGTGTTCCAGTCCTGTGGCATGGTTTCAGTCCGCCAGATCATTTGAACAAGTTCAAACAATCTTAAGGATAGAGTTTCGCCACCATGTACAATCATTTCGGATGTTATATCGTCGATACCAGGTGCTTTATTGCATTTTAGTTTTGACAGCGCCGCATCGAATTCCTCTTTGGTGGGTTCGTCTACATGTACCTTTGACGCACGAATAAGCTTGGCTCGTCGTCCGACTTGTTGCTGGTCACTTAAGTTGAGAAGATTCTCAAAATAAGCGGCCCAAGTATCTAAAATATTTTTAAGGTCTACTTGTAGCTCCCCATCTTCATTTTGAATAGCAGTTGATCTAGTTTGAGGGCCCTTCTTTAAGGTTTTAACCTGTTGAAAGAAGTTACGCGATTGATGTTCCTTATTGAAGCTTTCAATCTCCTCACACTGTCTCTTCCACCATTCTCTCTTCGCTCGTCTACATAGCTTTGTAACGGCTTGCCTTGCCAGTTTATAGTTTTCCTTCGTGGACCTGGTGTTGCGTCCTTGTAGACACTTCAGATAGCAATCTCTTTTGTATTGAATAGCGTCAAGGCATGCTTGATCCATCCATGGCTTCTGGGAGTGGTTCTGTGGTCGTCCAAGTATTCCCTCAGCAGCGCTTAAAACAGCATCTTTGAGCAAATACCATGACTTATCGACGTCTCCATTAATGGTTTCTGATTTCTCCAATGTTTCGGCAATATGGATTTGATATCTCTCTTCTGTTTCAGCATTCTTTAATGATGAGATGTTAAAACGTTTCCGTTGATTAAATTTTGGAATGCCTGGATTTGGGAAGTGGAACCTTATCGTTGCACATACAAGGAAGTGATCACTTCCGATGTATGCACCTCTAAAGGATCGCACATCCCGAACGCTCGAAAAGAAACCTGCTGTTACTAGAACGTGATCAATTTGATTTCGAGTGTTTCCATTCGGTGAGACCCAAGTCTGTTTATGAATCGATCGATGCGGAAAGAACGTACTGGCAATTCTCAAATTATTTGATAATGCAAACTCAGTCATTCTCTCACCATTATCATTCGAATTCAAATGCAGGCTGTTGGGACCTACCACATTTCCATAAGAGATATCTCTTCCAACCTGTCCATTAAAGTCACCAAGAACCATAATGAAGTCGCGTGTTGGTGTTTGTTTCATAACCTCTTCCAGTGCTATGTAGAAATTATCCTTCTCGTCGACGGTCTTAGCTTCAGTAGGTGCATGCACGGCAATAAGAGAAATATTGTTGTATGTACCACGTACACGTAGGTAGCAGATCCTCTCACTGACCGGGATGAATTTCATCACGGCTTCTTGTATGCGTGCACCAACAAGAAAGCCAGTACCAAATTCTCTTCGGGAAGGATGACCACTACAATATAGAGAGTGACTATCTAAATCTTGTTTTCCGATTATCGGCTGTCTAATTTCTTGTAGAGCAATAATATCCATCCTATACCTTTCAGCCTCTGTTTCCAGACTTATAAGAGCATCAGGAGCGCTCAGGCTGCGCACGTTCCACGTTCCGATTCGGTAGTCTGGTCCTTTTTCACGTCCAGGTAAAATTGTGTTTTTTTGTCCGGGTCTGTTATTCTTTTTTTGATAACCAAATTTAACATATGAGTTTTTTTCCGGGGTTAGGGTGTTAACCTTAGGCCCAACCCAAATTGTCGTGAATGGGTCCGTTCTGCATATTAAGGTCACCAGAAACAACCTTTTTACACGTTTATATAGCGAGCCGCTTGATTCAAGACAGACGCCCGCTCCAAGCCGCCCCTGACATGGAGAACAGACGCTTGAGTCACATTGGTTTTAAGGCGCCAATTCGCCGTGATGTAGCGTCATTGACTAAGCAGTTTTTACTCTGCTTGTCTCCAATACACCAACCTAATTCTGTCAGCATTACCCAGGCAGCACGGCGTGGACGTCGAATTTCGGATTTCGCTACCCACTCGAAAATATTACCCAAGTAATAAAAATGAATAGATTGCTGAAATTAGAATGGTAAGCTGCTTGTGGACGGTACTAAAGCAGTTTGTCATAAAGTACTTAACATACCTGTTCTCATGCCTGTTCATGAAACTATGACGTATACCACTGACATTTTACAAACAGTTTTAGGCTTTTAAATATAATTTACAAGCAGAACATAAAAAAAATTGAAAACGAATTTGCTAATTATTGTGAGGAACGTAAAAAATGACTGAACTAAATTTCGATTTAGATATTGTAACCGACGAAAAGTGATCAATTTGTTGTTTGATTTGAGTAATAAAAGTAATCTATAGAAAATTGTAATAAAATTGAGTATGAATATGATTAAAGTTTTAAATATTATTTATTATAGGGTTAAATTATATTAACGGTATAAATTAGAGCAAGATAAGTTTATTTTAAAAAATTATCTATAATATTAAAAAAATCAAATATTCTAAGTGACGTAACTTTGAACTGCATTGTTGTTGTATAACAATCCTGTAGTAAATTCTTTTACTGATTTAAAATAACCTTGATTTTTAATATATAAACTAATCAAATTTTTTTTTCTTTTATTGTCGAAGATAAGAGTTAAAAATTTTATCGCAACAAAGAGAAAGCTTTATTTAGAATTTTTCTTTGGGAAACCGCTTTGATATATTTTTTGTGGACAAGATTAATTGAACGGCTGAGTAGAAAAAGGATAATATTCCAAAAAATGGAATATTATTCTTTATACGCTCATTGAACGAATTCGACATTCACAAAATAGCTATCTCAGTTTATTTTTCGTATTTTTGGAATAAAAATACGAAAAATAAACTGAGATAGCTATTTTGTAGATTTCGTAGATAGCTGTTTTGTAGATTTGTCGAATTCGTTTAATGAGCGTATAAAATAAAGAATAATATTCCATTTTTTGGAATATTATCCTTTTTCTACTCAGCCGTTCAAAAATTTTTTAAAAGAAATGTCTCTTATCTCTGCGAATTGATGGTCATCCAATATGATTCAGATGTGGATTTAATACATTATCGAACCTTACTAAGAGAAACATAAAGCCAATGTTGTTAAATTACATTGAAATGTTATCTTTTTGTTTTGTTTCTCCCTATGCAGCTAAGATTTAAGGGTGGACACCCAAAAGAGGTCACAACCGAGCAAATGATCAACAAACCCATGCTATCGTGTTGGCAGACTGCCGAGTGAAGATTAATGAGAAAACTGTGATGGTAAACATCGCATATGAGCGCGTGAAAAATATCATACTAACATGAATATTTAGGTATGAAAGGGATATCGACCAGATGGGGGTCGCAAACGAAATCGTGACAACAAACGAAATCTTGCCACCACTTCAAAGCAGGGTTTGAAGCTATTCCAGAGCAATCCAAACGAGTTCATGCGACGTTTCGTGACCGTAGATCAAACATGAATCCATAACTATACTCCAGAGACCAAGGAACAATCGAAACAGTGAACTTTTCCCAGCGAAAAGCTAAGACGGTTTCATCGACCGGTAAGGTCAGCGATCAAAATGGTTACGAATTGTTGTCCTACCCACCGTTTTTCCAGACCAGGCCCACTGTAATTTTTTTTGTTTTTAAACATATGAAAAAATCAAGACAAATGACGATGGTATCGCCAAAATAAAAGCATATTTGGCAGACCTCGAAAAATCGTATTTTTGAATGGGTTTAAAAGTGTGGGTGTGGTCTGTGTATTCCAATCCCCGCTATATCATATACCACTGGCAAAAGCAGTGAGATATCAATAGACAAGGTTATATCTTAGGAGTGCTGGCTGATGAGTTTCAGTTAACGGTGTAAACAAAAAAAAATTAGCCTAAAAATTAAACATTTTTAGGCGTCTAATCTCTTTTATCCGTTACCTCATGCAATTGAGCCGTTTGTCAAAATTTACGTTTAAGGAATTCATACAATCTTAAAGTATTAAAACTAATAGAAGAAAGAGTGTAAGCGTGAATATATCCAGACCTTTTTGAACGTGTTATTCTTCCAACTTTTGGTAAATTCCAGTGCTTCCTGTAAAGAAGTTGGTGCGTTTTTGGGTGATCTCTTTCTGGATTCGATCACTGATTCAGTGATTAGTAAGTAAAAACTCCAGGTTTTATTAAGTATTCAACACCTTAATTGTTCCACAACTACAGGAAAACAATATTCCTATCTATATAATATTCTTTCAACAGCTTCAAAACTCCAACGGTTGACTGTAAACATTTCCGGTTTACAGCTTCCAAAATAATACACAAATTATTTTTGCTTAATAACACTTAAAACTTTATTAACAAAAACAAATTTAAAAATAACTTCTATATACACGATTTTATATGCACGGTACAGCGTTTCGTTTACAATTAATTCATTTAACATAATCATTCGAACTATCAACACTTCTACTACACTGTCGCAGTCTAAAATAAAACTAATTACTTCTGTCTGAAAACCTGTTTAAACACTATCGTTTTTAAATCTAGAAAAATCGATAAATCGATCGTTATTCTAAACATCTTTAATCCGGCATGTGTCATAAACAAAATAACAAATATTGTTTATTTGTCTCCTAGCTGTTAAAAAAGGTTATAGAAAACAAATTCAAAAAAAATATTTTTAACCCTCCCAAGAAAACACCAACAATTCTATGCGTTTTATAATCATTGATGATAACGATGATTTTTTTTTATTTATTTTCAAAAAAAATTTACATTTGTGTTAGGAAAATATAATTTAATTAAATACCCAATAGGGCAAGACTAGGCTCTATTATTTTATTTGCAATAGACTACGAGCTAATTATGATTTATAAAAAAGAATATGAAGAGAAAAAAGAAAACTAAAAGAAAAAAAGAAAAATCATTTGATTTCAATAAAGTAACATTAAGGTTTCAATACAACAAATTAATAATAACTAGGAGGGCCCGGCGTGCTTCGCTACGCTTATAAATAAAGTTTTTGCGTAGACCACGCTTATAAATAAAGTTTTTGCGTAGACATTTTGTTGACGTAGAAGCAATGATTTCAAAAAGTGGTAATGAGAAATGCTAGCATATAATTTTTAATTTTTTTTTCTAAATATATGAATGATAAATAATCAGAACTCTAGCTGATCAGTTCGGATATATGACAAATTAGCGATCAAATAAGTTAGAGATCAAATAAGCTTACTTGAAAACTTATTTGATCGCTAATTTGTCATATATCCACTAGAAATGCTAGCTCTGAATCTTCGATTATCTTAAGTACTTCACTTTCTTCAACATGTGAAAAACTGCTGAAACAAATAGATGGAGTGTGAGTTTGAGAATGTACTGGATTTGAAGTTTGATTGGTGAGGTCATTACTCACTAGCAACATTAACAAAGAAATCATTAAAAATATTAGCTACTTCAGTTTGATCTTCATGAGTATCGTTGTTATTTTTTAGTACAAAGTTGGGCATGAATGTCGTTGGTTTAGAATTATTTGATAATATCTCATGTACCCAGGTTAGGAATGCCAAGGCTTATCGAATGGGCCAAGCTTGGCCCAACCTTGGAAAACTAAGAAATGATTATCAAGGCATGGCCAAGCCTTAGTTTGATACATTTTGTCATACTAAGCCAATGGTTAAAATAAATAAATGTAAATTGTATCTTTTGACTACTATATTTAGTTTTGGGCCAAGCTTGGTTCAATGTTGAAATAAATTTATTGTAATTGTTATATAATTTCAGCATTTGTGCAATGGTGGACTGTAACCAACAAATTTACAATGTATGAGGAAATTCCACTACAATACCCGGGTAATAAAAGGCTAAGGGGCCAGACCTGCGCCAAGCTCGCACCGCAACAGCTTTCGGGGTTTTGGCCAGACTTAATATTTTCAAACGGCCCAAGTTTTGCCAAGTTTGGACTGATGTCCTTGAGTCATGTCTGGCAAATAAGACTTGGGTTAGATCTACCAAACCAATTTTTTTTCCAGACATCCTTTAAATGTGTGGAAAGAAGTTGTTGAAAGAGTAACATTTATACAATTAGAGAAAAGCTTAAAATGACTTGCACATGTTTACACTACATTAGACTAGTAAATAATGCGTAGCATAATAAACTGAATCTTGGTTCAGTCTAGGCATTTACAACTGGCCCAGACTGTAACCAAAGTTAGCTAGCCAAGGATTATACTGCATTATGCAATAAAATGCAATATTTAAAAATATACTTTTTTAATATGTCTATTTTTTTCTTGGAATTTTTTTTATTTTATTAATAATAATATAAATTTCCTTATAGTAACAATTTGAATTTGATTTTTTATTTTAATGAATATCGATTTCGACTTACGTCATCCTCAGTTCTTAAATTATTATTACAATCTTTGCTTAAACTAATGGCTTAAACTAATATACCATTTAAACTGCTATTTTTTATTATTATGTCATATATTTTGTTAGTTTTGGTGTTGATTTTATCTTTTAAAATGTTGTTATTGTTTTTATGTTTATATATTTCTACTTCTTCCTATCTATCTAGATGTTGTCCTTTTCTTTTTTTATGTAATATTGTTAAATTTGTGTTGATATTGGTATATTTGTGTTTTTCTATTTTCAAATGTTGGGCATATCTGGATTTTGGATCACTTTTATTAATTTCACTGGTGTGTTCAATAAATCTTTTAGTGAAGGACCGCCCGTTTGACCTATATAAAATTTAGTACAGTCATCACAGGTAATTTTATAAACACCTGTGTCTAAGGTTTGGGTTTTTTTGGTTTTTAGGTAATTTTCTATTTTATTTTTGTTTTTCGTAAGCTGCAATATTGTGGCGGTCTGTATTGATTTATTATGTTAATATGATGAGCTCCCGTTTTTATTAGTTTTGATTCTTTTAACTTTTTTAATTTCCATTTTTTATTTTACTTTTCTTTTTTTTCGTGCTTTCCATATCATTATTTACTGATTCCATTATCATTTCATATTCTATTTGATGATATACAATACAAAAACAGCATAGAACATTCCATTAAATTCAAGTTAGAAAATGAAGAAAATAACACAATAATTTTTTGGATTTATCAATCAAAAATGTAGATTCAAAACACATTCAAATAATTCCGAAAACCAACCCAAACGGATCAAACAATAAATATTAAATCACATCCTCCATACCAATATAAACTAGCTGCATACAACCACATGATCAATAGATTGAACAATATACCAATGAATGCAGAAAATTATCAAGACGAATTAAATAATATAAAATACATAGCTAGTAAAAACGGATATAAAAACGAAATAATTGACACATTAAATAGAAAACATAAAAACAAGAAAAATTTGCAAACCCTAACAACACTGAGGAATAAAGAAAACTTAGCAGGCACCAAATACATAGGCGTAACATATAATAAAGCAACTTTCAAAATAATGCAAAAAACTTTTAAAATATATGGATATATTGCAGCTTACAAAAAACAAAAATAAAATAGAAAATTACCTATAAACCAAAACACCCAAACCTTAGACACAGGTGTTTATAAAATTATCTGTGATGACTGTTGTGAATTTTATATAGGTCAAACGAGGCGGTCCTTCACAAAAAAATTTATTGAACACACTAGTGAAATTAATAAAAGTGATCCAAAATCCAGATATGCCCAACATTTAAAAATAGAAAAACACAAATATACCAATATCAACACAAATTTAACAATATTACATAAAAACGGAAAAGGACAACATCTAGATAGATTTGAAGAAATGGAAATATATAAACATAAAAACAATAACAACATTTTAAATGATGAAAGCAACACTAAAACTAATAAAATATATTACATAATAATAAAAAATAGCAGTTGAAATAGTATATATATATATATAAGACATTAGTTTAAGCAAAGATTGTAATAATAATTTAAGAACTGAGGATGACGTAAGTCGAAATCGATATTCATTAAAATAAAAAATCAAATTCAAATTGTTACTATAAGGAAGTTTATATTATTATTAATAAAATTTAAAATTAAAAATAAACATATTAAAAAAGTATATTTTTAAATATTGCATTATAATTCAAAAGTGACAAAAGCACACATACAGTGAATAATATGGAAAACCATAACAACACATATAGTGAATTATACATTGCAAAAAAAATTAAAAAGCTATGAATTCGATTTATTTGTTTTAGAATTGGTCCAGCATTGTATTTAAATATTGATCCAATGTGTACAAATAATAATGGTACGTGGTTATCATTTAAGGTTAAAACAACATTCAACCAATTTTATTTTAAAGCTTGTCTCAACGTTGTTCAACCTTAAAACAAGCTTGGCTCAATGTAAAAACAATCCTTTGTCCTTACCTGAGTAGTATTGGGCCAGCATTGTATTTAAATATTGTTCCAATGTCTAAAAATAATAATGGTACGTGGTTATCATTTAAGGTTAAAACAACATTCAACCAAGTTTATTTTAAAGCTTGTCCCAAGATTGTTCGACCTTAAAACAAGCTTGGCTCAATGTCAAAACAATCCTCTCTGCTTACCTGGGTACTAGACTCCAAATCTTTTTCGGGTTTTTCAGATTTGACTTGAAAGCTTCTGAATAATATTTGGATTTGGCTTTAAATATTAAGATGCGAATTTCATTTTTTAAATTTTTTGTACAATCTGCTAAATAATCATTTTCCGGGTATTGTTTAGACGATTGGTAGAGCTTCTTCCGCAGTTTTATTTTTGTACTCAGTTGTTTTGTAAACCAGGGTTTGATAAAAGTTGAGGAAGAGCTACATAGAATTTCTGAAGTAGTGGAATATTTTTTTATTTCACGGCATAAATGTATATAAAAGCATTCAAAGTCGACTTCGTCGAAATTTACTTTTTCAATAAAGTTTTCTAATTTGGCGAAGTCTGTTATACTGATGCGTTTAGTTTAAGGTTTATGAATGTTTCCAATGTCACGGTTGAATAATAGATACCGATGGTCGCTAAGATAAGTGTCCTTATACAAAACGTAAAATTGAGATGAGACCGAGGAAATTGTGTGATCCAGATAAGTACGTATAGTATTAGAGCGTCTAGTATAAAAATGTCTCCCAAGATGATGATGTTTCCCATGATTCTAAACCCTTTATTCAATGTCAACGACTTGTAATTAAAGACATCTGGATCGTGCAGATCAGTAATATTCAGATTGAAGTCTCCCACAATTATGGAGTGTTTGTACCTTTTAATTAAGTTCTGAAAATAGTCCAGGAACTGATCTATATTAGTATGGCCCGGACGATTAACACCGATTATATTCACTTTAACTTATTTGATTTGATTATTAGGAAGTCGTTTTCTAAATAAGAGATACTAAAATTGTATACGAAGTCAAGATCTGAAGAAACAAATATGCTAACTTCACCTCCCTCTTTCGCGATTTAAGTGAAAGGACCGATAGTTATCAAGATTTATGTTCATATCGCCTTCTTCTAAGAATGTTTCGACAAAAACGATTATACCAAATTATAAATTTGATTTCGTAATTTTGTACAGGTTGCCAAACAAGGCAAATAACATATACATATACATACCAACGCGAAAACCAAAGAGGACCACAATTAATCAATTTTTGAACAACCCTATGATCCAGTTTCCTCATCAAATCCTGAAACATAGGTTACAAACAGCTTGTAGGAGACAACAATACGCAATTTTTTTCTCTCAAGTCATGCAAAAATGTAATTAAGGAAGTATTTATACATTTGTTGATTGACTTGTTGCACTCACACTGTTCTATCGCAATTTTTAAATTCTTCTTTGTGCCAGACCTTCTCGTTGTGTCCGACCTTCACTTCATGAAAATTTATAGAAATAAGACAATTCATTGTCGAATTTTAGAGCGTTGTTCCATATGATTAAATTTATAATTTGTAATAGGGCCAGTCGTTACACAGTTAGAAGAAGAGTTAATAGTTATGCAGCGACCGCCATCACTATCGCTGGTTATTTAAAGAAAAACGGAGCTATGAAGAACCATTTTGGAAACGTTGAATTAGTCATACTAACAAAGACTAACTTGGATCAGGATCACGATTAGTCTCAATTGACTCACAGTAGGCAGGCCCAGCGCACGACAAACTTCTTATAAAGTTATCACGGAACGCTACACCTGCGTTACTGGGAGACCAACAACTCTGATCGATACCCGATTTAAACCAGTGATGCTGAGGGAACATGAAAGAAAGAAGAAGAGCGAATAAAATTTAACGGAACAGAGAAAAGATGATTATTACAGTTTTAAATCCTTGGCGTGATGTACTTCTATGTTTTTGGCCCTCTAAATTTTATCAAAGGTATGATTGGAAGTTTCTCACATAAAAACTCCACTTCTCCTTTTACGTGTTTCGGTTGAATTTTAACCTTCCTCTTCAGGGCGATGTTTGAATCCTTTGGCAGACACGCTATCAAACTTGTTGGCAAACCTGCATAGGGTCTTGATGAAACTTTTGTATATGAACCAGGTTGACTCGAAAACGAAAGATCTGGATTTATTTCAAAATTGGACAAAACGGCGAAGAGTCTCCCTAACACTTAAGTTTGAATCTTCAATAACTTTTAGTCCTGACTATCAATATTATTGAAACCCGGTATATAAGATTTCGGTACTGTTTCCAATTCGGTACTGTTTCCTGCATACCAAATTCCGGTTTTTTCACTTCCGGTTAAAAAATTTTTTTTTACTGGTGTTTAGGCACTACTGTGGCCTACAGTTTCTAATTATTTTTTTATGAAACGTTGAGTTAAGGTTTCAATCAATATGAAAAAGGTTTCAATCATTATGAAAAAGGTTTCATAGCTTTTGGGGTACATTGGACAAAGAGTTTTTGATGGTTCGACAACCATGGTTCCATCAACAGATGGTTTTTTCCACTGTTTTTAATCTTTGTTGGGAGCATACAACATTCGTTCGTGAATGAATTTTGATGACACTTGAAAGAAAAATGCAAATATGTATGGAAAGGAATTGATTAGCTTTTGAGCGATATTGAACAAAGTGGTGGGGGATCCCCAGAGCACTTGTTTTTTTTATAGCTCAATCATCTGTACCTGATAATCGAATTGGATGAAACTTGGTACATAACCACCTAGTACGATTCACAACAGTAATGCAGCCTAACTTCCGGTTTTTCACTTCAGGTAAACATTTTTGTTGTTGTAATTATTTCAATTTTTCGGTGTCCTTATGCGCACTACAGTGTACAATAATGAATTGATTATGATCAAACTTATGGGAAACGTTTCTTTTGGTGTGGGAAAAAAATGATCAACTTTTGGGACACATCAAAGTAGCGGAGGGTTCACCATACACCTGCCGACATTTCATACTTTGTTTTTAAATTTTGTTGGTAGAATACAAACTTCGTTCATTAATCAATTTTTATAATACTTTGACAAAAGATGGAGATTTGAATGACAAAGAACTGATTAGTTTTTGGACGATATTGGGGTCGAGCGAGCACTTGTTTATTTTAAACTTCAATAACATCTGTTTCTGATAACTGATATTGAATTAACTTGGTATATATGCTTACAGCATAATTTGTAATAGTTCTGCATTCCAACTTCCGGTTTGTAACTTCCGGTAAACATTTTTTTTTACTTTTCCTATTCTAGAATTTTTGTCTGTTGGGATACTACAGCTTTCTTTAAAGTTTTTATAATTAGGTTAACCATTAATTAAAGTATTTGAGGATTATTAGCTCACTATTTCCAGAATATTTTGTTTCCAGAGCTGTGGTGAAGTTAGCCTATGCATCAGTCTTGCAGTATTTTTTTACTTATGTTGTGACTGTGAGGTATCTATAGTTTTGTAAAATCGAACATAGCTATTGATTTGAATAAATTCAATGAACATTTCGTACAAATGGTATAGGCTTGCTAATGGTATTAGCATGCATATATTTTTTAATCTGTGTAATAGTTATGAAAACAACAGATGCCAGAAGACTTGTGTTCGTATAGCTTAGAGTTCAAAAACGTTATCCAGCATTATTAAGATTACAGATATAGATTTTGAGATTAACCATAATAGACCGGTAGAAATAGACATAAAAAAGAGCTAGGCTTACAATAATTTCTGTAGAGCTGAAAATTGGTACAGACCTTAAGTTCACCATTATAAATAATATCTCGAAAGTTCCCATCGATCCCATGTGTGCGTAAAAATTTACTCAAGGTCAAAGGTAAAAACAATCGGTTTTTGCGTTTTTCTCGTCAACTGGTATTATCGCCAAAATAGGCCAAATAAAACTTGTTGATCATTAAATTCTCTACAAAAATTGTTCTAATACTTTTTTTCGTATGAATCACCGTTTAAGAGATATCGCGGTTTCAAAAGATGAAAAAGTCGTATTCTATAGAATAGAATAGCACCACCCGTGCGGTAGTGTGCTTGGCGCTTTTTTTTAACGTGGTTTCCCCGGTAGGAATATTCCACGATCTATTGTGAGCCATTTTTATTAGATAAAAATAAGATAATTAACCCTTTTAGTCATCACAGGTTAAAGTGGCCATGGTGTGATTTGATTGTTTAGTGGGCTCACAATAGTCGTCCAAACGAATGATTGCAAAAAAAAAGATGACTAAAAAGGGCTCATTAAAAAATAATACTGTTGACAGTGATAAAAAAATTGATTGGTAACCTTGAAACTCAACTTCAACAGTAATGTCTTCTTCGCTGTCTTCTTCGCTGTCTTCTTCTTCTTCTTCCTCGATGTTGGTGGATTGATCTAAGAAAGATATGTCAGTTGTCTCGTCATACACCTCGGATAAATCTTCATCTGTTGTACTTGACACAACATTTGAGCAAGTTTGGCCTTGACAGTTGGTACATGCTACTGATCAAAGCAATCCAACTTTTTTACAGTTACAGCTTGCAGTACAACCTTTTTTGCAATTGCAAAAAATGTTGTTAAGAAGTTTCTCTGGAGCAGGAGGGAGTAAAGTTTAAATTGGCTCTAAAATATTATCAATTAATTTCCATCCTCAATCTTCTAGATCCAATGGATTTCCTTGCCACACTTGAACTTGGTAAAATACACGATATAAATGTTGGTAAGCAGATGCAGATGTTGGAGGAAGACAAGATAGTTCGACTCTTTTATTTTTACGAGTATTTTTAACAAAGCTCAAATATCTATACTTGTCGATACAATTAATTTTGGAGCTCCATTCATGGTAAGAAGAAAGCGAATCCCATTTGTGATAAGGACTTAGGAAGAAGAGCCAATCTCTTGGAACACTTCGGCATATTGAGTTAAATCATTACGTTTTTCAAATAATTTGAATGCTGTTATTTTACCCCTTTTAAAAAATGCTGATGTAGTATCACATCCAGTTATTGCATGTAAAATAATATATTTTTTTTTTTTAATAAAATGTGATGTGTAGTAGGCATTACAATATGTGTCACAACAACACATAAAAACCTTTTAAGACCAAGGTCCCACAACAACATGCGTTCTAAGGATGTTAATGGACGCAAATCTGTTTTGTTTTTGTTTTTTTTTGATATTTTTTTTTTAAATAATGGTTAACTAAACCATAAATCCTATCACATATAAAATATGACATAGGCCAATATTTCGTGATAGGATAGGGAAAATAAAAATAAAATAAGAGATAAAAAGCAAATTTGTTTTAAAAATTTGCAGGAACAAAACTAAAATTGGTTTGCCAATAGTCCAGCTAATGGCATAATCCTTGATTATGGGACGCAGTATATTTTTCAATGATTAAAGCTCAGATATATAGTTATATGAAAGCTCGTTTCTTCGAGCAAGCTACAGCGTTCCGGCATCAAGGAATATTCATTAGCTAAGATTGAGAGTGCTACCGTTGACTGAATACAGTTCATCCGCCAGCACCCCTAAGATATCACCTTGGCTAGTGATATCTCACTGATATTGCCAGTGGTATGTGATATCTCACGTTAACTCATATGCCAATAGCAGGAACTGGAGTACGCGGGGTTGTCACACCCGTGGATCAAAAAATAGAAAAAAATTAACAAATTAATAAAAACTGATCCCTCCATGCGTATATGACGTTGACATGACGTTGACATATATGACATATATATGACGTTGACATGGTGGATAGGCAAATAAACTTTTTGATGAATATATTTTTGTTTGCTGTTAGTGACGACAATACCTAAACAAATAAATAAAACATTAATCAAATCAACGATGAAGAAAATATCTATACTTATCATATTACGAAATCCAGCTAGAAGATTCCAATGTTCATCTGTAAACAAAATATTTTAATTTAGTTATAAATTTAGGCTTAATATAATGTATTACCTTTTTATTTGTTATCTTAAAATAGTAAACAAACCGTTTTTTGTTTGTTTACATCAATATCAATTACAACTTCAAAAGCAACAACTAATTAAAAAACAATAATTTAATATAGAAAAATATTAGTTCATCTATCAGAATATAGATTTAGTGAATCTAATTAAAATCAACAAATCATAGAATAATCAATTAGCTTAGGTCAAAACCTTTCGATCATATTAAATTAGTAAAATTCACCCTGTTTACAATAGATGTAAGGAAATTTAATTTATATTTGGAAATATTAAGAAAGGCTTCGATTAATTATTAAAAGTTTTTGATTAAAAACTTGCATAGTCATCTTCACTTTATATTTGAACTTTCCTGTGAACGGTGAAAAATATTAATTAGCTGTGATTTTGTTAAAATAAAACAATATTTGAATATTATTTTATTGTTTTTATTTAATAACGATTTTTGGAAATTACACCCGGACATTCTCATCTCATCTGAATATAATAATTGAACCTCTGCTGTGAAATAGGAAACGCATCATTTTTGGAATAATTTGGTAATTTGTTTATACAAACATAAAAGGCAGTAAAACTCAACAAATACAAAATAGTACAACTGGACTCGTCAAGATAAATTGTGGATACGCAATCAACGAGTGCAGCTGATATTATTCAAGGTCCTTCGAGCCGGATTTGCTGCATATAAAATCGTGAGTACAAGCCAAACTATTCTTTTATATATATAAACACTTTATACAAAAAATAATACTTAAAAACGGTGAAAGGTGATTATTTAAACGTGCCAATACTAATGAATGAATATAGTGAACACGTTATAAACTTAAGTGAAATTATATAAATACATTTGTGCGAAAATTATAAATCAAACTGTGAAAGGTGATTCTTGAAACGTGTCATTACTGAGTGAATCAATATAGTGATCACGTTATACGCTGAAATAAATATATATAAATACTTTGCGCGAAAATTACTAATTAAAACTGCGAAAAGATTATTGAAACGTGTCAATCCTGCAGTAAATATATATAAAAGATATAGTGAGCACGTTGTAGAATTCTTACAAATGGCGGAAAATAGAGCAATAAAGCGCTTCTTGAAAACATTAGAAAGTATGAAAGTGCAAGTAAATCTCTTTAGCATTAGTACTCCAATTAGTGATATAAAAACTTGCATGGCTCTGTTAGCAGACGATTGGAGAGAATTTCAAGCGCTAGAAAAGGCCGTAAAAGGGAAATTTGATGAATCACAAATAGACAACGTGGACAAAATTGAAAATATGCATCTTGAGTTGAAACAAAAGCTTGTCAAATGGGAAAAGCTTTATGAAGAGAATAATGCACAAATACAAAATAACTCGATGGATGATTTTATGCTTAATCAAAGCAATTTTCTCCAGCAAATATCATCTATTCATAAACCAGATAATGAGGTTCGTTTACCACGAGTTAATATACCATCGTTTAATGGAGTGTATGCAGAGTTTCCCTCCTTTCGTGATCTATATGAAGCGTCTGTCCATAACAATAACAATATCTCAAAGGTTCACAAATTGCAATATTTAAAAGGGTTGCTTAAAGGTGAAGCCTATATGCTGATCAATCATCTGGCAGTGACAGAAGCTAACTACGATGAAGCGTGGGACAAGATAAAGACACGGTACAACAAGCCAAAGCATGTCATACACAACTTGTTGAAACAATTTCTGGAACAACCAAACGTACAACAAGGTTGTGCAAAGTCAATTCGTCGCTTAGCTGACGTTTCGGATGAAGTCCTACGTGGGTTGAAGGTGCTTGATGAGCGTGCTGAAGGCCGTGACCCCTGGCTAATTTATCTACTTATTCAAAAACTAGACCAGGAAACGAGAGAAGCTTGGGCGCACGAGACAGCGGGAGTCAGCTTCCCTACAATGGAGCAGTTGTTTATCTTTTTAAACAAAAGAAGTGATGCCTTGGAGAGCTTAAGTTCAATGCAGAAGACCAAAACGTATCCTCAAAGAAGAACAAGTGCTTTAGTTTCGCATACAAACCAATTAGTATGCCCGTTATGTGAAGGAGAGCATTATTTAAGCAAATGTGATCAATATTTACAGCGAACATTTGCAGAAAGGAAACAACTAGTAGTTGAGAAAAAACTTTGTTTCAATTGTTTATCTTCATCTCACCAGTCAGTGGTGTGTAGATCCAAATATAAATGTGGTAAATGTCGCAGGAAGCATCATTTGACTCTGCACTCAGAAGAAGATGCTAATAATCCACGGATCAATGCAACTCTCAACGCAAATGCATTGAATAATACTTTGGAACCATCTAGCTCAACCGATGTTCAAGCAAATGCAGCAGCCATACCAAATTTTCAATCTTTGCTACCAACAGCTATAGTTCTAGTAGCTGACAAATCTGGAAATTCTCAGAGATGCAGGTTACTGCTAGATTCCGGATCACAAGCCTCTTTCATCACAGAAGCTTGTGCGCAGCGTTTGAATTTACCGAGATCTCAAGCAAATGTTGCAGTTACAGGTTTAACAGCTGGAAAAGTAACCACCAGAGGAATTACATCAATAAATATTAAGTCGTTGTATTCGTCAGAGGAATCGATTCAAGTTGATGTTTTGATCATAAATCAGCTGCCAACGAGATTACCAAGTTTCAATTTCCAGCTCCAAGACTGTTGTTTTTTGGACGATTTAAAACTAGCTGATCCATCTTATAACCAAGTATCTGCCGTTGATATCCTGATAGGAGCTGACAGATTTTTTAGCATTATCAAAGATGGGCAGTTAACTAACTCAAATAATTCAATAGTCGCACAACGTACCATTTTTGGTTGGATTGCGGCTGGAGTTACCGGTGAAGAAAACGTCGTAAGAACAGACAGCAGCCAAGAAAGTTATTGTACTTTAAATTTCCATTTAGATGTAGACATTGATAGAACATTAAAACAATTTTTTGAGCAAGAAGAAATTCCCAATGTCCAGATTATGAGTCAAGATGATGTCGAGTGTGAAGAATATTATAAAAAGACGCACAAACGAGATGAAAGGGGTCGTTACATCGTCTCTATTCCCTTTAAAAATAATACCGCTCAGCTTGGCAACTCTATCAACGTTGCCAAAAGAAGATTTTTAGCGTTAGAAAGGAAATTTCAATCTAATCCATCACTAAAACATGAATACGCTAGATTTATAAGTGAATATCTAAGTAGGGGATACCTAGAAGCTGTTTCTGAAGCTGATAAAATGATTGAGCAGTCTAAGTGTTTTTATTTGCCTCATCATTGTGTGATAAAACAAGCGAGCGAAACGACAAAACTAAGAGTAGTTTTTGATGGATCAGCGAAATCTTCTTCTGGGATATCACTAAATGAAACGATGTTAGTCGGTCCGACTATTCAGCCCACTTTATGGTCAATCTTATTAAGATTCAGAAAGCACAAAATTGCATTAGCAGCCGACATTGAGAAAATGTACAATCAAATTTTGGTTTGTGAAAGTGATAGTCAATTTCAACGTATTTTATGGCGAAGCGAAATAGCTGATGAGCTTAAACATTATAAACTAAATACAGTTACCTTTGGTTTATCTAGTTCGGCATTTTTAGCTATTAGAAGTATTCATCAGCTAGCATATGATAATCAAGATAGTCATCCAAATATTATTGATCATCTTATAAATGATTTTTACGTTGATGATTTTATCTCTGGTGCTGATAACATTGAAGAAGCGACGAAACTAAAAGGAGAAATGAATGATTTGTTAATAAGCGGTGGTTTTAATCTAAGAAAATGGAAATCAAATGTGCCTGAACTCACAGTGAATGGAGAGACACAACAAACCACTTTGTTCAATAATTCAGAAGAATCAAAAATATTAGGTCTACAGTGGAACGCAGCAGAAGATACTTTTACCTTTAAACTCGATTTGAAGGAGAGTAATGAACCCACCAAACGTCAACTTATTTCCGAGTATTCAAGGGTCTTTGATCCGCTGGGTTGGTTATCTCCTTCGATCATTTTAATGAAAATAGTATTTCAAAGGCTTTGGCTACACAAATTGGGATGGGATGATCATCTGCCAGCGGAAATATCAGAAATATACAACAAAATCCGTGTTGAGTTGAAAGATTTAGAAAAAATAAAGCTCAAAAGATACATTCCACAAGACGGTAAAATGGAATTACATGGTTTCTCCGATGCCAGCGAAAGTGCGTATAGTGCGGTGGTATATTGTAGAGCGGTAGACAATAATGGTGTTGTCTCAGTTAACTTAATGGCAGCTAAAACAAAGGTGGCTCCAATCAAGCAGGTGTCCTTACCACGACTTGAACTATGTGGTGCTCATTTACTCACAAAACTTATGCGTCTTGTGCAAGAAACAGTGAAGATGCCAGTGGAATGTTTTGCCTGGACGGACTCTACAATTGTACTATCGTGGTTGTCGAGTCATCCAGTCAGGTGGAAAACCTACGTTGCTAATCGTACGGCTGAAATCATCAATCAGATACCGAGAAAATTCTGGAATCATGTACGATCTGAACACAATCCTGCAGATTGCGCATCTCGTGGGATTTTGCCGTCTCAATTAATCAAACTAGATCTCTGGTGGCATGGCCCAGCATGGTTAAAAAATTACCAATCGACTTCTGCAAAAGAGGATGATTTTGCTGTGAATCCAGAATATTTGAAAGAAGAAAGAAAAATAACCAAGCTTTTAGTTTCCAACACCCATTGCAAGGAAGATCAAATCAGCACATTAATTCAAAAGATATCTTCCTATAATAAACTGAAAAGAATTTTTGCTTACGTTTTAAGATTTATAAATAATATGAGAAATGACAAGTTGAATAGAAGCTCGGGTTCTCTTACGGTGATTGAACTTCGGAAGGCCAACCTCATAATCATCAAATATGTACAGAGAGAAGCGTTTGCCGATGAGGTTGATTGCCTTCAAAGAGATGTGAATATTAGAAAAAACAGCAGTATTGTAGCATTGGCACCATTTATAGATGCAGAGGGGATGTTAAGAGTCGGTGGCAGATTGAAACATCTGGACTGCCAATATGATTATAAACATCCAATGGTTTTACCAAAGGGTCATGCATTAAGTCGAATGATTGCAATACATGTGCACAAGAAAAATCTTCATCCTGGTTTGACTCTAACATTTCATCTGATAAGGCAGCAATTCTGGATAGTAGGAGGCAGAAGCAGTGTCAGAAATATAGTGAACAAATGTGTGGTCTGCTTCAGAAAGAACGCCAAAACATCTAAGCAACTAATGGGAGATCTGCCATTAGCAAGATTGAAAGCTACAAGACCATTCTCATCTTGTGGTGTAGATTATGCGGGTCCAATTGAGATTGCTACAAAAAAGGGAAGAGGTGCCAAGTTTATCAAGGGGTATATTGCACTCTTTGTTTGTATGGTGACCAGAGCTGTACACATTGAAGCCGTTACTGATCTATCTACAGATGCGTTTATAGCATCCTTAAAACGATTTATCTCAAGGCGAGGTGCTCCCGCACATATCTACAGTGACAATGGATCTAACTTCATTGGAGCACGTCGAAAACTAGGCGAAATTTTTGAAAAAATTAGCAATATTAATCACAATTCTCTAATTGCAGAGTTCTTAGCACAGGATCAGATACAGTGGCACTTTATTCCACCTGTATCTCCACATTTTGGGGGTTTGTGGGAAGCAGCTGTGAAGTCAGTGAAGTCACATTTACTCAAATATTCCTCAAATACTCACCTAACGTTCGAAGAGATGACAACTATGCTTACTCAAATTGAAGCCATTTTAAATTCAAGGCCACTCTACACGACAGCTGATGATGATGCTTCTATTGATGTTTTAACACCAGCACATTTCTTGATTGGCTCAGGAAATTTTTATATTCCAGAAGAAAACATTAGTGAAAATACACCGACCAGCAGGCTTTCTAGGTGGCAAAATGTTCAACAGCGTGTTCAATCCTTCTGGAAAAAATTCAGTGTGGAGTATTTCCATAATCTACAACAAAGAAACAAATGGCGTGAATTACAACCTAATTTTAAAAATGGAGACGTGGTGTTAATTAAAGAAGACAACTTACCATCATACAAATGGATGCTTGGGAAGATCATAGAGTTGCATCCAGATGATCAAGGCAATGTTAGAGTTGTCACTGTAAAGACGTCCAAAAATATATTAAAACGCCCAATCGTTAAAATCTGCAAACTACCACAACAGGATGATGGTTAACGACTAAGTCGTTAACGAGGCGGAGTATGACGACAATACCTAAACAAATAAATAAAACATTAATCAAATCAACGATGAAGAAAATATCTATACTTATCATATTACGAAATCCAGCTAGAAGATTCCAATGTTCATCTGTAAACAAAATATTTTAATTTAGTTATAAATTTAGGCTTAATATAATGTATTACCTTTTTATTTGTTATCTTAAAATAGTAAACAAACCGTTTTTTGTTTGTTTACATCAATATCAATTACAACTTCAAAAGCAACAACTAATTAAAAAACAATAATTTAATATAGAAAAATATTAGTTCATCTATCAGAATATAGATTTAGTGAATCTAATTAAAATCAACAAATCATAGAATAATCAATTAGCTTAGGTCAAAACCTTTCGATCATATTAAATTAGTAAAATTCACCCTGTTTACAATAGATGTAAGGAAATTTAATTTATATTTGGAAATATTAAGAAAGGCTTCGATTAATTATTAAAAGTTTTTGATTAAAAACTTGCATAGTCATCTTCACTTTATATTTGAACTTTCCTGTGAACGGTGAAAAATATTAATTAGCTGTGATTTTGTTAAAATAAAACAATATTTGAATATTATTTTATTGTTTTTATTTAATAACGATTTTTGGAAATTACACCCGGACATTCTCATCTCATCTGAATATAATAATTGAACCTCTGCTGTGAAATAGGAAACGCATCATTTTTGGAATAATTTGGTAATTTGTTTATACAAACATAAAAGGCAGTAAAACTCAACAAATACAAAATAGTACAACTGGACTCGTCAAGATAAATTGTGGATACGCAATCAACGAGTGCAGCTGATATTATTCAGTTAGGCTTTCCCAGGCTTCAAAAAATAAATAATTTTATCAAGTGGAGTGCGTGCAGTTAGTAACACCAACAAATCAACATCTTCACCAACAACAATAGCTGCATTTGTTGTATTAAATTTTTCTATTGCTGTTTCAATTATAAGTACATCATCATCATTATCAGCCTGTTTCATTGAAATGTTGGCTGTTGTAATTGTTTCACATAACATTAAAATAAAGCAAGACTTGTTATGAGTATTTGCAAGGAATTTTTGTTGGTTTGTTGGAACGGTCATAAATTTGTCGAAAACGACATCAGACGAAGAAGATGTTTTTTGTAGTACGACGACGTTGTTCTGCACCTTTAATGTGTTTCTTATAATCAGCATAACCATCAAATACTATAACTACTCTATGACCAAAAAGTCTATGTACATATTGAACGTATATTTATCAAAAATAACGTTAAATGTTTCTTCTTGATCACATACAACGTGATGTAATAGATATCCTCCATCGATAATGTAAGTAGCAGTTGTATTGTCTATTTAAATTTCCACGAGTTGAAAGCAATCATGAATGGATGACTTTTGTGTTTTACGCGTTCCAACAGCATCAAAGAGTGATAATGGGTAAGGGGCTAATTCATACTCAAAAACAAAAGAATAGCAAACAGATGTTTCTCAAGGTTATACGGACGAATGAAATTGGGGACTGAGTTTCTTTTAAGTGTATATTCTTTAGTATTTTATATTCTTGATTCGTATAATTTGTATGTGTAAGTTACACATACTAATATTGTAACTGATACCACAGAATAAAAATATACAGAAGCGTCACAAAACACTTTTTCTATGGATAAATTTCGACTCATTTTTAGGTAGATTTCATATAAAAATCTACCTATTGCAGCGTGCTTCATCTCGGAGTTTTGGAAAAATTTTGGTGCCAAACGACTATATATGATAAGCAGAGACGGAAAATCAAAATGAAATCAAAATGAAAAATACATAACCAATACATTCTGCATAAATGTTTTCCACATTCAAACTATTGCAAAGATGGATTAAAGAATGAGTTAACTAATACGTTTTGCACAAATTAATGCAAATTAAATTTGTTATAGAATGAGTTCGCTAATACAAATGTTTACATTAATACAAGCATGAATTAAAGGAGGTGTGGTCAATTATTCGTGATGTATGTACTTCGAATATTATTTTCTAGAAAAGTACAGTGGGAAACAACAACTGATTCGCAGAAGTTTCTACTTATTTATTTTTGGATATAAATAAGCGAACAAAATATCAAACAGGCAGTTTACTTTTGCAATTAAAAGTGTTTATAAATATTCGCAAGTATAAGGAATAATCGGGTGGTACTTGAGCCTGGGTACTAATAGTGAAAGAATTTGAACCTATTGGAATAGTAAATACAGATTTTACAATTCCGGATATTATTGATTCAAATTGTGGAAAAGCGGTGAAATTTTTCGTACATAAATTGAAGAGGACCCTGGAGTTTATTGTAATTAAAGTCGGAAGCTGCTGTAATTTGTTGATAAATAAAGTTTGAGATTTTGTTAACCAAAGATCCGTCTTTTTACTGTCGTATTTGCTCAATAATCGAAAAGAACCAACGCAGAGTCGTTACAATATATATAGATATATAACGATATGAGGTATAACGGAATTAGCCGGCACCCTCACGGTCGTACTTTTCGACCTACACCAAAAATATTTTCTGTGTATGTTGTGGCAAATAATGGAAAAGTTCGCGAACTGGCCATATCCGGGTACAGGTTAAGTGGCTAGAGCTTAAAAAGTCGAATAATCTAGGACGTTATAACTTCCGTTTGAATCATAATATTTTAATAAAATTGATAAATATTGAATATTTGAACTATTTTTTATCATTTTTTTCAAAATGAAAATCTCAGCGCTAAAGGTTCCTAAAAAATCAGCTGTTTTAAAAATTTACTAAACTTTGTTGTCCTTGATTTAGCTGAAAATGGCCAATCTCACATTTAAAAACTGTTGCACATTTAGATACGTAGATAAATCTATCCAAAACTTAAAAAACAAATTGTTTAAGTTCAGAGGTTGAGACCCTGGGGCTGTTAAAACGAAAACAAACGCAAACGGCCTTGCTTTCATCATTTTTGAGTCTATGTTGTTTAAACTAAAACTAGCTTTTAGTTTAACTTTTCAATTATATCCTCAGAAATTTTCAGCTTTCTAACCCAATGCAATTAGCATTATACTAACTTGATGTAAGTCACTCTCACATCCACTCTCATATAATTACAACAACAAATCCCAAAAATATCCTAAAGAAATATTAAATACATTTTCTTTTGATTCTCTTTGAGTTTTTATTTTTTTTTTCGCAAAAATTAAAAAAATGTTGTTTTGAATGTTTGTTGTTGTTGTTGTTTTGAAAATTCATTATTGTTTTGAATTAGGGAATAGTTTCTTTGGGATTTTGGAATATTTGGAAGTGGTTTAGTTGAAATAAATATATGTACATATATTGATTACACATTTACAAAAGTTTTTTATAAAAAGATAGATATTTGTCTTATATTTGAGGTGTAAAGTTGTTTGATGTTGTTGATTATAAATTATGTGTGGTAGTATTGCAGTTGTTACGTAGTTAGAACGTTAATCCACCAAAGGATTTAATATGTTATTAAGGAATTTTAACCAAATTAAACATAACTATTCCAAAATTGCATTGATAAAGTAGTTTCCGTTTATATATTTAGTGTTTTTAGTTTGGTTGGTTTGATAAATTTTTGGATTATTCTGTTGCTACTTAAATTTTATATATAAACTAATCGGACATATCCAATTCTTTTTGTACACAAAGCTGTCTGGTTCCGAAATCTACCTATTTCTAGCGGGTATACGTGCCGCTTGGACTTTTTTTACTTCTAACTTCACTTCAAACTTGCTTAAGGTAGGAAAAAGTTTGGTTATGTATTCTACATTTTGGTGGTTTATAGTTTTACCACAGAATTCTGTGGTTCAGTGGCTAAAAATTCAAACATAATTATAGTTTAACGTGCAAATTATAAGGTAGGATCCCGTTAGGTTAAAATTTTTTTGGGTCGACGCAATGGCTATTCTGTATATTTTTATTCTGTGCTGATACTATGATGTTAAAAGTCTAATGATGCATATAGACGACGTAGACGTGTTTTTTAATATTTTCAAATTTTTAAAACCACGATATCTCTTAAACGGTGATTCATACGAAAGTATTAGAACAATTTTGTAGAGAATTTAATGATATACAAGTTTTATTTGGCTTATTTTGACGATAATATTTACCGTTGACGAGTAAAACGCAAAAAACCGATTTTTTTTACCTTTGACCTTGAGTAACTTTTTACGCACACATGAGATCGATGGGGGCTTTTGACATATTATTTATAATGGTGAACTTAAGGTCTATACCAATTTTCAGCTCTATGTGAGTTATTGCAATTTGGAATGTCTATTTCTACCGTACTATAAGTATTTTCGCTAGCTTGTCTGAAATCAAGTAAAAAATTTGTGTGGTTGGTACTTTGGTCTATTCTATATACGCTTCACAATTTGAAGAAAAACAGTGAGAAAAGTTTTGTATTCGAATTTGGAGCTCTGATATCTGTATTTGCTTGTACCTTTCAGTAAAAGATCTTCTATATGAGACTTTTTCTACAACTGACTTAGGTCATTCTCATCTAATTGCTTCGATTACTTTCTTGAAAGGTACAAGCTTTCTTTTAATATATTTATAATGTACGGTAAAATAACAATGTTTCTATTAAGATAATAATTTAAATGTTTATAATTTTGGTTGAACAAAAGACTTACTTACTTTAATATGATAAGAAATTGTATTACTTAATAATATTATATAACGAAAGTTATAAATATTACTTTTTTTCCTTGATATAACTTATCAAATAGTTGTTTTTGTCTTTTATATAGAATGCAACTTTGCAAACAACTTTGAGCACAGTCAATTCTTTAAAGTAATCATACACAGTCGCAGTGTTGTTTTATTGAGAAAATGAGTGAATCAATTTTGAGTGAGTGAATTTCTTTATTCATTGAACTTTTTAAAGTGAAACTTGCCACTGTTTTATTTAAATTTATTTAAATTAGATAATTTTAAATTTGCTTTAAATTTTGTACAGTTTTAAAATAAAATATGCAAATTAAGCATAAGTTGAATAATTTGCAATACGGTTTCTTAGTAATTACAATGTAAAAATCTACTTAAACTTAGGTGTTATTTTTTGCTGTTGATTAACTTTTCCAATTTTTGGTATTTGTTTGAAGAAATAGATATGATTTTTAAATTTCGAAACTAGAGTAACAAAAAATACGAAGAACTATGGTCCTTTGGAGCACTTATTGATTTTGGAGTTACGTACAGTTGATTTTCTCGAAAATCGGGGTTTCAAACCAATTTGTGTTTTGGGTTGTTTGATATATTGGTTTCGGTTTTGTTTTTTTTTTCATTGATAAACTTTGGTTTTTATGCAAAATTCTAGAAAAACGTTAAGTGTGAATAATCAAATTAAATTAATTTTTATCAGTTTTGTTTTATACTTATATTTTTACTTCAATAATTATAACAAAATACATGCAAAGTTTAAATTAATATTTGGGTGCATTTTCAATATAACGATTTTAATTATATTTGATATATATAAGCTTAATCGAGGAAAAGTTTTGGTTATATTAATATTGACAATTTTTATTAAATCACAAATATTGTACATGATTGTTCTAGTAGTTATAGAGTTCGTATATTCGCGTGCCGAGTATCCGGTTACCTGGGTATCGGGACAAGTTTTCCATTTTATATTTATATTTTAATTCTCCAATCATGTTGTTTGTTTAACTTTAACATAGCTTTTTATATGTTCTATACATCACCAAAAAGTTTTGTTTGGTTTGGTTGGCCTAACATTTCGTTTTCTTATGATTGACTACCATTGACTGAATAGAGTCCATTTGTCAGCACCCCTAAGATATCACCTTGGCTAGTGATATCTCACTACTATTGCCAGTAGTATGTGATATCTCATGCTTACTCATGTATCAATAGCATAAGAACATGGAAAAAAATTACAAATTACAAAAATTATTTAACTATTATTTAATTCGTTCAGTTGTATTAGTTGAATCTTATTAGTCGGAGAACCCGAGACCCTCGAGTCTTTATCAACCTGGTTAGTAACTCGCCTATTTACACCTTATATTACGCACTAGTGTGTAATGAAATAATAAAAAGTCCAAATTACCATGACGAAGGTTGGACGACTGGTCCAGTAATGGTCTATTAATGGCGCCCAGTAACGCAGCAATGGTGTACTGGAGTACTGGCACCCATGACTGGGCCATTAACATAATTGTACTGGATGATAACTTCGGACAATAAATGACTGCCATTCCTGGGCCTGAGAAAAAAGGAACTATGGTCCATGCAAGTTTGCACAGTTGGCCCAGTAACGGACCAATAATGATCACCAGAATTGCAGCAATGGCAGAGTACTGGCTGCCATGACTGGGCCATTCTAAAAAATTTAAATTATTATCATAGGCAAATTTAAATAAATTAAATACAAAAAATTTAATGACTTAAAATAAAATAAAAAAGCCCAATGAAACAAATTTAAAAGTTATGCCAACCTAAAACCTAATCAATATTATCGTAGTCTTTAGAGCCGAGAAGCGATAAGTGATAACTAAACTTTAGGTGAAAATTTTTGAAATATATATTTCTAAAATAGATTTTGCTCAAGTGATTTTTAACCAAATGACACAGATCGGCCAATTCATTGTTGCAGTACTGGCCCAATAACAATAGCCAATTAATGTGAAACATTAACGGGCCATTGCTTGACCATTCAAAGTAAACTGCACTGGCTATTTTCTATAAACGGTAGATTGGCCGATTCATGGTTACAGCAACGGCCCAATAACAATATCCAAGTAATTTGGAAAATGATTAATTTCTTAACTTCACTATTTGTGAATTTTCGAAGGCTAGTGGGGTATTATTACCGGATTATTATCCGGATATCCGGATAATTACTTTACATACTATTCGATATCCGGATAGTTAAAATCACGGATAATTGGAAACACTAGACCCATTTATGAATCATATGAATTTTTCAATTCGAAATCAGTTTTTGGGTTTATATGAATAAACTTTATAGTTATTTGTTAATAAAAACAACTTTTATCTCTGAACGTGTTTCGGTTGGGATTCGAACTTAGAACCTCATCAGTACCAACTAAGTTTGAATCTTTTGGTAGACACGCTATCAACTTCACCTACAGAGTTGATGGTTAGAAACGTTTTAATTTTCGATTTCTTTTTGTTATCGAAAAACTTTTTCGTACTTCCCTAGCTACTAAAGTTATTTTTTTGTTAGAGATTTATTCGTCAGTTAAGACAATTGTATGTTGTAAAGTATTTTACAGGACAATTATGGGTTTTATGTTTTTGGAACATGATTAATTTCTTAACTTCACTATTTGTGAATTTTCGAAGGTTAGTAGGGGTATTATTACTACAATTGTATTATTACTACAATTATTATTACAATTGTCTTAACTGACGAATAAATCTCTAACAAAAAAATAACTTTATAGTAGCTAGTGAAGTATGAAAAAGTTTTTCGATAACAAAAAAGAAATCGAAAATTAAAATGTTTCTAACCATCAAATCTGTAGGTGAAGTTGATAGCGTGTCTACCAAAAGATTCAAACTTAGTTGGTACTGATGAGGTTCTAAGTTCGAATCCCAACCGAAACACGTTCAGAGATAAAAGTTGTTTTTATTAACAAATAACTATAAGGTTTATCCATATAAACCCAAAAACTGATTTCAAATTGAAAAATTCATATGATTCATAAATGGGTCTAGTGTGACCAATTATCCGTGATTTTAACTATCCGGATATCGAATAGTATGTAAAGTAATTATCCGGATATCCGGATAATAATTCGGATAGTGGATTTAAATGAAAACAATATGTAGTTTTAAAAAATAAAAATTAGTTAATAATTTATTTTCATCTGAAAAATAATATTTTAAAAATACAAGAGCGTTTAACATTGGAAACTGCAACCGATTTCTAGTTTTTGTTAAAAAGACACTAGCAACCGAAAAGACTCTTTCACTTTCGTTCGAAGTAGGTTGAATGGTCTTCAAAACATCAAATAGTTTTTCTAGGTAAGGAGCGAGTGCTTTATTTATGCTTTTATAAATTAAATTCCTTGTCCAGTGAAGAATAATTATTTAACGATTAACTTTACTATGTATTTTCGATTGGTGAAATCGTATTTTTCGTAAATTCCATGACTAAAGTACATGCGGTAAGTTTGGTCGGAGTTGGAGAATTTTCATTTTCCCTAACTTCTCATTCCACCATTTTTAACTTAACGTTTTCGGTTGTTTTGGTATCAGGAAACAAACTTTTTATTATCGTTTTTGCATAACTGATAGCTTATGATTTAGAAATATAACTAAAATCGTCAAAATTATTTTGGAATTGTGTTGAATTTTGCACCAACATCATTAATGAAACTAGCCCAACATTCCTCGTTTTGTTAATAGACTGCCTTAATGTGATTAACTTTAAATATTTTCAAATTACAAAAAATTGAACCCAAAATTATGACACGGCAAAATACTGTTTTTTATTTGTAAATAAATTACACTTCTAAAAATTCAAGTTCAAAACAATTGCTGGAATGATAATTTTTGATAATTTTATAGTTTTAATTTTATGGTTAGATCAACCAAACGAAATCGTCTAAATGGAAAATAGTATATTTTTCTACAAGAGATGAAAACATTGTTTTTTCGCAAGCAAACATTTGATCACGAGACGCGCTAGCGTCGAGTGAGATATGTTTACGAATGCAATTTTTTCTATACACTATCGATATTTATAAAATAAGTTTTTGACAACATCTCATTAAAAATTCATATTCTATTTTTTCATGTTTGCTTTGTTCAAAAATTTTGTAAAATTATATGAAAAACCAAACCTACTACAATTTGTTATTCTTTTTACACTATAGTTGAAAAAGAACCCATTTTTACAAGAAATTAAGCGTGATGAAAATAGATTTTCTATATGCTATCATAGAAAAAGTAAGTTTTAGATTGACTAAACGAAAACGTCTATTATGAAAAATCAGCTACTACTAGCTGATTAAAATTTTTAAAAAGGTAAATAGCGCAAACAATTTGTTTTGCTTTAATTTAGTTATCCGGATTTTTTTTTGTGAATTAACCGGATATCGGATAGCAAAATTTTTACGAATTATCCGGATAGTTCCAATCCGGCTTAAACTGGATTGGAAACACTAAATGGGTCATTCTCCTGAAAAGGGGTAATTTGAAAAAACAAATTTTTGAATTTTAAACATGAAATAAAAATGGTTATTATTATGTTTTCTATTAGATAATAACTTGTTGTATTAAGTCATACTATTGGCCCAGATCATATTTGAGAAATTTTAAGAAAAAAAAACTTTTAAATTTCGCTTGTCCACAGACATGACGGTGGTAATAAACAACTACTACTATTGTGATAATAAACAACTACTGTGTGTAAAGAAACCTGATTTTTCGATCCGCCAAAGTGTACTGCTTGCACTTCCTCAGAATATTTACAGTTATAATTCTGTGAAAAATCACAGTGTGTAAGGATTTTATTTTCAGACAAGCTCTTCTTAATTTTGCTTATAACATTATAATAATTTAAGTTAATTTAAGTTTTATCAACAAAAATCATTTATAAATATTAAAGATCACACTATTATTGTTTATGACCCGTCTCCCGACTAGAAATTAGATCAGTATAGGGTCCGATCCAGATCAGGATTGCCTGAAGACTGATCAGGGATGAATCAGGCCTCCTGATCCGGACATGATGAAAAATCGTCACGCCATATAGGATCCGTACAGGATCCGTTTAAATGATCCATGCCGGATACATTTCAAAGATCCATTCCGGATCCATTTCAAAGATCCATTCCGGATCCATTTCAAAGATCTATTCCGGATCTATCTTAAAGATCCATGCCGGATCCTTTCAACAGTTTCATGTCCGGTCTGGTCAAGAAATCCATACCAGATCCGTTCAAAGGTTTAGAATTAATTTTGTTCTTAAATATTAATTTGACATTAAATAAATGAAAAAAATATTACCATTTTTCCTTAATTTTGTTCATAATTTCAAGTACACTTCAAATGCTTATAAATTTAAACACTCAGAAAAAAAAGATAGCTTATTTAACGTAAAGTATATGTAAATTTAACTGAAATGACGTACGAATTGAGCCAGCGGAGGCATAAGTAAACTAAACAAAATTGACTAAGTAAAATCTACTTAAAAGCATGTAAAACATTTTGCGCTGTTATGCTACTATTATGCTACCATCTTGTTTCACCAAAAAAATGAAAAAATTTAGTTTTTTTGCAATTATTAATCGTTTTTTTATCAATTCAGGGTGAGAGAGAATTTTATACACGGCAATGGATTAACAGCGGTTAAGAAGGGCCCTGTAAAGATAAAATGCTATTTATTATTAATATTTATTTTGGACTTAACCCGCATTCGATCCCCAGACCTCTGTGTACAAGGCAGCAGCATTAACCATTCGTCTATCTAAATAATTATTTACATCAATTTATTTATGAATATTATGTTGATGCTTAAGTTTAGGACGTTCGAGGGTTCGATTCACAGACTGACCACTATTTATTTTTATTACATTTTTATTATTTTTTTAAAATAACATAAAAATGATTCCTTTTTATTCATAAAAATTCAATTTCACAGCATTTCAATTTATCGATACTGTAGTTATTTTAAAATTATATAGACCTAAACATTTCAAATTTATTCCGACAATAATAATAATGTAACTAAGGTAACACAGAAATAACAATTATATATATGTCAAATTCTTTTTGCCAAAACATTGTTCTGACATTTTTTGCTCTCAGACGGGTTATGTTTTACAAAATTGTTAAGTAAATGTAACGACCATTAGGTAACTTTGTTTTCATCTTTCAAAATTTACTGTTTCAGTAGTAAATTTATTTTCAAAAATTTTACAATTCCAATTTTGCTTTATTAACGTGGCACAGGATAATATTACTTAAATTATCAATACTTTGCACTAGTAAATTTTAGAAAAACGTACGTTATGTTTACAATTTTGGAGTTACTATAGCGCATAAGTAATAAACGCATCGTTTTTTTTTTCTGAGTGCAGTAAGTTTGTTAATTATTTCTTATTTTTATTTTATTTAGTCCAAGTTTTGGCATTATTGGTGATTTTTCCAATGGTATCATAAAACTCTTTGTCACATAGGCTCTTATGAAGGTATGGATCCAAGTTTGGATTCGAAAACTAACTTCACCCATACCTGCTTTAGATCACTTGTCATATTTCAAATAGAATAATTTTTGATCAACATAATAAGTATTTCACCAATTACTGCTAACAAAAAACATTTGGAAATTCTTGAGTAAAGGTGAGATGCAAGATAAAAATTTAAATTATATGCTTTAAGGTTAATAAGCAAGATCCCTCACAACTGTAAGTTTGACAATGTGGTTTTCGATTCTACAATAAATTTGTACTTATAAGTACAAAATATTAAACAATTAAATAGATTCAGTCTACAGTTAATTATTACAGTTAAGTATATTATAATTAACTTTTTAAAAATTTAAAAATTGGTGAAGAATGAGAAAATTTTTTGCACAAAAAAATTTTAAGTTAAGTACCCGAGCAGAAATTTGTCAGGGCTCAAGTAAGACCCTGACCAGGTTTGCCCTAACCTGGATCAGGTATTGGTAGGACAGCCTGATTGGGCCCTGATCATGAGTGTAACGCTTTTGCCCTATCAGGTCCTGATTGGGATTACCGGATCAGACCCTGATTGGGATAATCGGATCAGGCCCTGATTGAGATATCCGGACCAGACCCTGATATATATTTATATACTATATACATAAATTAATCAAATTAAAATAAAAAAATTACAATGGAAAAAATTAAAACATACATACCACCTTAATGACTATTATTATAGTCTTTCAGCCGAGAAGCTATAACTAAAACATACATGAAACGATTTTAACTATATATTTCTAAAATGGATAATACTCTAGTAAATTTTAACCAATTGAAATTTCAGCTAGGGGTCAAATACGAGAAACCTGATCCGGGCCGGATGTATTCAAATAAGGTAAACCCTAAAAGGGTATTCTAAATCAGGCCCTAAACAGGCCCACATCAGCTTAATAGAGATTGTCTAATAGAGGACTGACCAGGCCCTGATCACGACCTGACTGTATTCAGGTTTTCCCTAACTAATTTCTGCTCGGGTAAATGTACTATTATGACGTCGATAATATAATCAAAATAATAATTCAGTCATACCATTAATAACGAATTTATTGTTTAATGAGCAATATATTATATACAGAATGGATCAGGTAAAAAACTAAATTTTGTATTATTATCCAGTTCAGGACATCGGATAAGATGAGTTTTTTCGATCAGAAACTGATCGTATGACTGGATCAACGGATAAAGTACTGCACGCTGATCAGTAACTGATCAGATAGCCGGATCAACGGATAAAGTACTGCACGCTGATCAGTAACTGATCAGATAGCCGGATCAAGGGAAACGGTACTGTACGATGATCAGGAACTGATCAGATAACCGGATCAAGGGAAACGGTACTGTACGCTGATCAGGAACTGATCAGATGACCGTATTACGGAAAATCTGATCCGGATCTGATCATAATCCGGGTTCCCTGAACTAATTTCCAGTCGGGCTGTTACTTAGCTGTTCCGACGGAGTCATTGAATGTCCACAGACGTGATGTCTACGGACGTGATAAATTCATTAAAAAAATTCTGTGAATGATTACATTTTGGTTTTGAGAAGTTGTTCTTTGAAATGTATTATATATATAATTCACTTTTACTATAACTACAATAAAAATTTAAATTTAGTAATTACTTACAGAATTATGATGTCCACGAATGTGACTCTATGATCTTGCCCCACTTAAAATTTTGATGTTCTATGGCAAATTGAACACTATCAGAACACTCAACCTGCTAACAAAAGTTTTCGAAAGCTAATGTGGCTGACTGACAATTTATAAATCATAGATTTGGTTCTTGTACTGCCATCTATGACGAAATAGAAGAAATAAACATTTTGTCCACGGAAGTGACTAAAATTCTTGGGATATTCTAGTTTCTGCTGTAAAATTGATTTTGTTAATATGTTCATGATAGAGGTTTGAGGTATTATAAGTAGACACATTTATTTATTTCATACAGTATATTTTTTATTTTCAATGTAATTATTATTTTGATTTTGAATTTTATTATTTTAAAACTTCAGTCTTGGGACAGTCCACGGACGTGATTTATCAGGTTCCGAGGACATATTTTTCAATAAAAATAATATTAAATTGATTCTTTTATACTGTTGCTTAATTCTCTTAGAAACACGTTGCAATTTCCACTAGCATACACAGAATTTGTACAAATATTTACATAAGAAAAATTGCTTGGACATAAGAATGTACCCCTTTTGGAGAATCACCCAAATATACTTGACACTCTGTCGCAAATTGATTTCTAATTGATTGGTAACATTCAATAATAACAACACAAGTGACTTAGGATTGTACGGTGTAATTATACCCCTACTAACATTCGAAAATTCACAAATAGTGAAGTTAAGAAATTATTCATTTTTCAAAAACATAAAAACCCATAATTGTCCTGTAAAATACTTTACAACATACAATTGTCTTAACTGACGAATAAATCTATCCAAAAGAATGTCGATTTTCAAATGATTTTTTTTCAATATTTCTAAGATCTATATAAATCATGTATTATCATCAAACAACAAACCAAACATATTTGCTTTAAAACGTTAATATAATTTCAATAGTTCATATCTTTTTTCGGACGGAAGTAACGTTTTCAAACAGATATGAGTAAAATAATTTAATATGAAACCGCATATATTTATCTCTATCATACGACACTCTGATTTTAAATCTTAAGCAAGCTACTACAGACCTACAATCAAATTGACAATCAATTGAAAACGAAAATAAATGAAATAAAATTTAGTTAAGTTTTACATTAAAATTTTATTTCGTTTATTTTCGTTTTCGATTGATTGTCAATTTGATTGTTGGTCTGTAGCTTGCTTTAAACACATACATACACACAATTGCATGAAAAATAATAATAAAACAGAATAAATAAGAAATTCCAATAACAATGAAATGATAAAGGCAAACGAATATTATTTTCGGCAAGTATACGATACAATTCGATTATGTGTGTGTGATTATTTTTTGGGATGAAATTTTAATAGTTTCATTAAACATTTCTTCTTATAACTAACTCATAACATTTGTTAATGTTATTATATTTTTTTATTTAGATTTCAGTCTCGTGTTAAATGTTATATGAGCTAGACGTGTCGATTTTAGTTACTTAATTATAGTTTGAGTTTCGGTATTTTTCAAATTTATATTTTAAAGTAAAAATTCTTTAGGTGTGATATGACAAGTAACTGCTTAGAGTATATATAAATAAGCAGAAAAATCTCTCAGAGTTTATAAGTTTATAACAAAATCAAAAATTCAAACTTGCAAATCAAAAATTCTAAAAATATTCCAACATTTATAATGAAATCAAGAATTTAAACTTTTTTAAAATTCCAAAAGTATTCCAAAAATTATGACTAAATCAAAAATTGATTTTTTTTCCAAATTTCAAAAATATTGCAAAAATTATATAACAAAAATTCAAAATTCTAAACATATTGCAAACATTATAACAAAATCAAAAATTCAAACTTGTTTTAAAATTCTAAAAATATTCCAAAAATTAAAATCAAATCAAAAATTTAATCTTTTTTTGACACACTTCCGGAATGGTTATCGAACACATCGTCTTTTCAGCTCGTCCCATTAAGTTAACCTATTTTTAGAAACAGAAATCGATTTTGAAATCACTCCAATCGTTTTCTCTGTAACGACGGTCAGCCGGCAGACACACAGTCAGCCGACTACAAATGACAGCCAGCCGGCAGACAGACCGACATTTTTTTTGCTTTCTTAGAATCAGGTCCTAAAACGTCGAGATTTGCAAAAAACGTAAATTTAAGAATTTCACTTCTAGATCGAGAATGTAATACTTAGGCTGTTCAAATCGAAGTAATATATGTATTTAAATTAAATATTTGTTGAGTACTGTAAGTAACAGGTCGTTCAATAAGTCCGTAGGATAAGTAAGAAAAAAACAACATTTTGACAAAACTCGATTTTTTTATTCAACATAGTTGCCTTCGAGGGCGATACGAGTATAGCGATTTTCCAACTTTTCTATACCACTTTTATAGTACGATTTCTCTTTCTCGTCAAAATATGCCTCAGTTTCAGTGATTACTTCATCATTGGACTTAAATTTCTTTCCAGCAAGCATTCTCTTGAGATCTGAAAACAGGAAAAAGTCGCTGGGGGCTAAATCTGGAGAATATGGTGGGTGGGTAAGCAATTCAAAGCCCAATTCATTCAATTTTGCCATCGTTTTCATCGATCTGTGACACGGTGCATTATCTTGGTGAAACAACACTTTTTTCTTTTGCAAATGTGGCCGTTTCTTTGCGATTTCAGCCTTCAATCGATCCAAAAGTTCACAGTAATACTCGCTGTTGATGGTGGTTCCTTTTTGGAGATAGTCGATGAATATTATTCCGTTCGTATCCCAAAATACAGACGCCATCACCTTACCGGCCGACTGTTGCGTCTTTGCTCGCTTTGGATTCGGTTCGTCGACTGCTGTCCACTCAGCTGACTGTCTTTTGGATTCTGGTGTGTAATTGTGAAGCCATGTCTCATCCATTGTCACATATCTACGATAGAATTCCCTTTTATTGCGGTTTAACAGTGCCAAAGACTCCTCCGAAGCATCGATTCGTTGTTGTTTTTGGTCGACTGTGAGCTCACGCGGCACCCAATTTGCACAGAGCTTTCGCATACCCAAATGTTCATGTAAAATGGTAAAAACACTACCATCTGCTACCTTTACAATGTCAGCTATTTCGTGCACCTTCAATTTGCGATCGTTCATAACCAATTTGTGGATTTTTTTTATGTTTTCTGGAATAACAGCCTCATTTGGGCGTCCACTGCGCTCTGCATCTTTTGTGCTGGTACGACCACGTTTAAATTCAGCCATCCACTTCTCTACCATTTGTCTCGATGGAGCAGAGTTTGGATAATGTTTATCAAGCCATTGTTTGGTTTCCACTGTATTTTTTTTCATCAAAAAGCAATGCTTTATTAAAATTCGAAATTCACTTTTTTCCATTTTTTTCAAAAACAAAAGTTGCTTCACACAAAATGCTATAACTCACGAATAAATAGTCAGATTGCTGTCAAATTTATACACGTATCGTTTGAAGGTTAGTACTAAATAAAAATCATATGGAAAAAATTCTAGTAACGCCATCTATGTGTCATCCTACGGACTTATTGAATGACCTAGTATTTCGGGTTGGAATTTGTTCAAGGATTTCTATGTTTACTGTTTCTTTTTGACAACCCCGAACATTTTGGAAATTTTTTAATACTATTTGTGCAATTAATTTCTACTGTATTTTCCACTAAATCTTTCTTCAACACAAACATCGAAATTTTTTCATATATGTGCCACCGTTCAAATCTGAAAAGATAGTTGCCGAAAATTAAAATTACCAGCTAATAAAACGATTTAGGTTAAGCGTAAAATTAATTTAAGATGAAACTTTATTTACTTAAAAAACCAAAGTCTCGATGAATTAAATTTCTATCTAGATAAAGCGGAATAGTATTTCTGGTTTTGTTAGTCTCTGGGTTATTGAATATCAATGATTCCTCTCTAAACTATGAAATGATTTTTTATAAAAAATGTGTAACTATTACAATTTCTAATCATACATATTAATGAGATCAAAGTTAAAAAAGCTATAAATTGTAAGATGATAAAAATGACGACTATAAATAACTGTAATATTCATTACTGATAAGTTCGCAGAGCGTTAAATAATTTATACAGTGGATCCCGATTATAACCTTTATTCATGAATGCTGTATTTGTAAATATTCTAATTTTGTTGAAATTTTTGTAGCGTAATCTCATCGGTTTCTAAAACACGGTGATTCTTATTTATTTTCCAAAAAGAATAACAGATCATTGTATGCATTAATGAACCCATAGTGCGGCATAGTCTCGCGCGTAGGTTGAATGTTGCTCGATATGTCCAATTAGATCAAATCATTTTTTTGAGGTTATTTCTACTATAGGTTCAGCGTAAATAAGCAAAGTGGTAATCGCTATTTTTTTTTCACGAACAGCGATGTACCGCATCGCTTTGATTTTATCGTAATTAAAATGTATCAAAAAATGTTGAAAAAGCTTATTATAAAACCTGTGAATCTGTGCGACTTTTTAATTATATGTAAAATAAAAATTTCATATGAAATAATTTGAAGAAAATTAAAAAAGAAAATATGTTACAACCAATTTTTCGCGTAAATATATCCTAACAACTGGGGTGTAACGGGTGATTCATAACGGCTTCTCGTTCTGCTGTAAGAAATAAGTTTATTTTTCTACAATAAAAAAACTTAAACTGTAACTTTGATAGAGCTTTTGGTTAGATAGTGTATTAGGTTTCATTAATTTTTTTTAAAAATCGGATAACGAATAACGATATCTTCATGCTAAAATATTGATATCGATTTTATCGATATATCGATTTTATCGATATTTTTTAATAGATAGCAGTGTCGTAATGAATTTATTACACAGCCGTGTGTAAATAAATTTTTAACAACTAATTGGATGCATGTGTATCAAAGAATTTGTTCTTTATATTTCAAATAATTAAAACATTTGAAGTGAATTATTAAGCCGTTTTGACTTATCAAATTTAAAAGATGTATCATAGCCTAACCAAGTAACCAAGTTTTTATTTTTAAATTTTTCATAGTGGATGATGTTGATGCATATCTTCAGTACTTAGGTGGGCTGACTGGAGCAGCCGTACTTACAGGTGTGGCAGCTGCATCAGCTTATTATTACGCCTCTAGACCGAAACCTGATAGAATAATAATACCATTAGATGCACAGTGTATTTTGGAGGTAAGTGATAATTAATAATTTTGCTTTTTTTTTTTCTTCATAAAATTAAATAATTGTTTGGAGTTCGTATAATTATTAAGTCATTTTGGAAATTAAACGTTGTTCTTTTAACATATTGTTACACACATTGGTTCAGTTATGTTTTGTATTGAATTTGATGTTTAAAGAAGATACGTTGTAGTGTTACGATACTAATCGATTCTGTGAGAATCGTCGTAGTGTGCAAAAGTGTATAAAAACATATTACATTTTAAGTTTCATATCGGAAAGCTTCACTTAGAAACAATGTTTAGTCATAATCACATACGACTGGATTATTATAGATAACATAAATATAAAATTTTCAAAATAATTTATTTTGAATATAAATGCATTATGCAATAAATGCAGGCTTAAATAGAAAGATAACAAGAACTTCCCATGTCGGGAATTTTAAAAGAGTTTTTATCATAAATTATGATGCTATCAAAGTCTATCACCTATATCTTATCTATCTTGTTGATTCCCGAAATCAAAACATGTTCAAAAATTTTGAAAGTAAACCAATAATCCGGGAAAATTAAGCAAGTCAAAATCTTACAGTAATAATAAATAAAGCTTACTAATATGTTTGATAGCTTAGACACGTATTTTATCTTTCCATTTTTATCAATTTTTCTTTTCATTTTTGACTGCACGTTAAAATTTAATAGGTTAAGGCGACATCAAGTCTCTTACTTTTATTAACATTAAGTAATTTTACATATTAAGTTTTTTATTATTTGTAGATAAAAGTGTTTTTACTTCTGATTTTTAACAATTATTAATCTTATTATCTAATTAAACACGAACTTCTGGGGATTTTTGCTGTTGGTATGATAACGTTTTAATTAACATTAGCAAAATCCGAAATTCGACGTCCCCGCCGTGCTGCCTGGGTAATGCTGACAGAATTAGGTTTGTGTAATGGAGACAATCAGAGTAAAAACTGCTTAGTCAATGACGCTACATCACTGCGAATCGGCGCCTTACAACCAATGCGACTCAAGCGTCTGTTCTCCATGTCAGGGGCGGCTTGGAGCGGGCGTTTGTCTTGAATCAAGTGGCTCGCTATGTAAACGTGTAAAAAGGTTGTTTCTGGTGACCTTAATATGCAGAAAAGACCCATTCACGACAATTTGGGGTGGGCCTAAGGTTAACACCCTAACCCCGGAAAAAAACGAATATGTTAAAATTGGTTATCAGAAAGAGAATGTTACTTTCTGCTCAAAGTATACATACTATTTTTTTAACGATTGCCGACAAATGCGATCAAAGTTGCCAAGGAGACATTTATTTGTTGTTTAAAAAACGTATCGGATGTCAAGTTAAAATTTTAAATTAATAAATTTAAAATTTATACAGAGTTCATATCTAGTTTTAAATAAAAATAATTTAAAATGAGCAGTAGTGATGAAAGTGATATAATTAGCACTTCACCTCATATAAAATAAGCAGCCAACAATTTAACTTTAGATCTGTTGCCTGAAAAATCTAAAGTTCGGTATGAAAAAGCTTACCTATTATTTATCAATTGGTGTAAGAATAAAAAAACAGGAAATTTTTATTCTGAAGATGTGTTTTTGGTATATTTTGGTGAACTATCGCAGACAAAAAAGTCTTCAACAATGTGGTCAAATTACACTAGTTTACAAATTTTGAACTTTTTTTGTCTCCCTGAATAAAACCCAACTTTTCTTATGGATTTGGACCTCCTGAACACGAATATCATATTCATTTTTTTTGGTTAGCTCTTGTTTTTGAGATATTCACGAAAAACCAAATTTTTTGGTGATCAAAAATGTTGTTTCGGTTTTTGGGTCTCATATTTTACAAAACAAACAAATTAAATATATTAATAAAACAAGTGCATAGTAAATATGCCAACAAACATTTTGAGTTATATTTTGTAACAATCCGTTAAGGATTCTGGAAGTTACACTCGAAAAAAGTTGAAAAAATACGAAAAATTCACGTTTTTTTTAAATTTTTCCATTTTCAACACCATAAACTTTGAACAAATAACGACACTAATTTTTTTTAATTTCTTGGAGCCTATAAAAGCTTTAATTTTCTTTCTTTTAAGCTAAAAGATACGAATATTGGTGCAGCTTGCACCAAGTTATTCAAGTTTTCCCAAAGAAAGTCAAAACTCAAAATTTGGAAAAAAAATTTAACTATAAGAATAATTTAAACTCTGCAACATAATTGATTTATACATAGGTTGTTTTCGTATTAGATCTAGCTCCTCCTACTTCGGGATTATTTTAGGAGTTGGAAAATATCAGTTAGTTGATTATGAAATGTCTTTTTTTGACAAAAGTTGTATTTTATTTGTATTTGATTTTTCTCGAAATTGAGATTTTTTTTGTGAAATTTTTTGACATGATCTAGCTTCTTCTACCTCGGACTTATTTTAGGAGTTGGAAAATATCAGTTAGTTGATTATGAAATGTCTTTTTTTTACAAAAGTTGTATTTTATTTTTATATGATTTTTCTCGAAATTGAGATTTTTTTGTGAAGTTTTTTAACATGATCTACCTCCTCACACCTCGAACTTATTTTAGGAGTTGACAAATATCAGTTAATTGATTATGAAACGTATTTTTTGGACAAAAGATGTATTTTATTTTTATATGGTTTTTCTCGAAATTGAGATTTTTTTGTGAAGTTTTTTGACATGATCTAGCTCCTCCCACCTCGGATTTATTTTAGGAGTTGGAAAATATCAGTTAGTAATGAAGATAGGCAGTTCTTATAAATGGGGTGATTCTTTTAGCAGTATGTATTATGTTACTTCCACAAATAAAACAAAATGAATTTGGGCTATTTTTACACTTGAAAGTTCTTGACGACGCCATTTAAATAAACTTAACCTTACACTTTACTAACAATTTATGTTGCTTTGCTTATAGCTGCCTATCACAATTGATTTATTGATTTTTAAAAACAATACACTATTTAAAATTTATATTTGTAATATTTTTTCGTTTTTAATCAATATTTTCACTTGAATGTTTGGAATTAAATTTATCCTCAGAGAGATTATATTTGCAACTAATCAATCGACAACTATCTACTTAAAAAGAAATTAAACTAATTAAACAAAAGTTGGCAAAACCGAAAAACTATTAAAAAGGAGAAGTAATTGCTTTCTTAAATTAAACTTAAAATGATCATAAACGTAAGGAGTAACACAAGGTGGGCGGTGATAGAAAAAATTTACATAATCAAAAAACCAAAAACAGAAAAGAAACAAACCTTACAGGTATTAATAGACATAAATAGGGGCTTAACTTTATGGTGCTTGAACTAACTTAAATAGTTCTGATGTTATGATGTTTTGCCTCTCCTCACAATTCATTATCTTTTGTTTATATTTTTCTATATACGTCTCATATCGATCCAATTCCCAACTTCGAAAACAAAAATGGAACTTATACTTTACTATTTTAAAATAATTCTTTACTGATGTTTGAGAACGCCTGAACATTTAAAATTATTATTTATGGCACAATAAATTAAGTAAAAAACTATTTTTTCCAAATTTTGAGTTTTGACTTTTTTTGGGAAAACTTGAATAACTTGGTGCAAACTGCACCAATATTCGTATCTTTTAGCTTAAAAGAAAGAAAATTAAAGCTACTATAGGCTCCAAGAAATTAAAAAAAATTAGTGTCTTTATTTGTTCAAAATTTATGGTGTTGAAAATGGAAAATTTTTTAAAAAACGTGAATTTTTCGTATTTTTTCAACTTTTTACGACTGTAACTTCCAGAATCCTTAACGGATTGTTACAAAATATAACTCAAAATGTTTGTTGGCATATTTACTATGCACTTGTTTTATTAATATATTTAATTTGTTTGTTTTGTAAAATATGAGACCCAAAAACCGAAACAACATTTTTGATCACCAAAAAATTTGGTTTTTCGTGAATATCTCAAAAACAAGAGCTAACCAAAAAAAATGAATATGATATTCGTGTTTAGGAGGTCCAAATCTATAAAAAAAGTTGGGTTTTATTCAGGGAGATTTTTCTTGTAAACTAGTGTTATTCAATGTTAAAATCTACATCCATCCTTAAAAAAAATTTAGATATTAGTAAATATAAAAGATTTATGCTTTTTTTAAAAAAGAAGCCCTCGGGTTTTAGAGCCAAAAAATCAAAAGTGTTTTGGAGAGAAGAAATTAATAAATTTTAATATTATGTCTTTGTCCATTATGTCTTTGGTTTTACTTGTGTTTTTACTTTCCAACTAAGAGCAGAAAAAATTAAAAAATGCTCGCTAAGCAGCAAAAGCCAACTTTCTGTTTTAAACTGATAGATAGAAAACATTATTTTCTATGACAGTCGCTAAAAAACAGAATTTTACCTGGACGTAAAAAGACTACCGAATCGTAACGTGGAACGTGCGCAGCCTGAGCGCTCCTGATGCTCTTATAAGTCTAGAAACAGAGGCTGATAGGTTTAAGATGGATATTATTGCTCTACAAGAAATTAGACAGCCGATAATCGGAAAACAAGATTTGGACAGTCACTCTCTATACTGTAGTGGTCATTCTTCTCGAAGAGATTTTGGAACTGGCTTTCTTGTTGGTGCACGCATACAAGAAGCCGTGATGAAATTCATCCCGGTCAGTGAGAGGATCTGCTACCTACGTGTACGCGGTACATATAACAATATTTCTCTTATTGCCGTGCATGCACCTACTGAAGCTAAGACCGTGGACGAGAAGGATAATTTCTACATAGCACTGGAAGAGGTTATGAAACAGACACCAACACGCGACTTCATTATGGTTCTTGGTGACTTTAATGGACAGGTTGCAAGAGATATCTCTTATGGAAATGTGGTGGTTCCCAACAGCTTGCATTTGAATTCGAATGATAATGGTGAGAGAATGACTGAGTTTGCATTATCAAATTATTTGAGAATTGCCAGTACGTTCTTTCCGCATCGATCGATTCATAAGCAGACTTGGGTCTCACCGAATGGAAACACTTGAAATCAAATTGATCACGGTCTAGTAACCACGTTTCTTTTCGAGCGTTCTGGATCCTTTAGAGGTGCATACATTGTATGTGCTAAGATAAGGTTCCACTTCCCAAATCCAGGCATTCTAAAATTCAATCAACGGAAACGTTTTAACATCTCATCATCAAAGAATGCTGAAACATAACAGAGATATCAAATCCATTGCCGAAACATTAGATAAATCAGAAACCATTAATGGAGACGTCGATAAGTCATGGTATTTGCTCAAAGATGCTGTTTTAAGCGCTGCTGAGGGAATACTTGGACGACCACAGAACCACTCCCAGAAGCCATGGATGGATCAAGCATGCCTTGACGCTATTCAATACAAAAGAGATTGCTATCTGAAGTGTCTACAAGGACGCAACACCAGGTCTACGAAGGAGAACTATAAACTGGCAAGACAAGCCGTTACAAAGCTATGTAGACGAACGAAGAGAGAATGGTGGAAGAGACAGTGTGAGGAGATTGAAAGCTTCGATAAGCAACTTCAATCGCGTAACTTCTTTCAACAGGTTAAAACCTTAAAGAAGGGCCCTCAAACTAGATCGACTGCTATTCAAAACGAAGATGGGGAGCTTCAAGTAGACCTTAAAAATATTTTAGATACTTGGGCCGCTTATTTTGAGAATCTTCTCAACTTAAGTGACCAGCAACAAGTCGGGCGACGAGCAAAGCTTATTCGTGCGTCAAAGGTACATGTAGACAAACCAACCAAAGAGGAATTCGAAGCGAAGCTGTCAAAATTAAAACGCAATAAAGCACCTGGTATCGACGATATAACATCCGAAATGATTGTACATGGTGGAGAAACTCTATCCTTAAGATTGTTTGAACTTGTTCAATTGATCTAGAGGACTGAAACCACGCCACAGGACTGGAACACAGCTATGCTGATACCAATCCATAAAAAAGGTAATCGCCTACAATGTGCAAACTCTCGAATCGCTCTCCTTTGCACAGCATATAAGATCTTTTCCTACATTTTGCTATCTAAAATCAATCCTTTTGCTGAACAACTGTTTGGAGAATATCAGTGTGGTTTCCGACGGGGCCGAGGTACCACCGATGCACTTTTCTCGATAAGAATGATTTTGGAAAAGTGTCGAGAGTTCAACATACCTGTGCACCAACTTTTCATTGATTTCAGGCAGGCCTACGACTCTTTCGAACGAGAGACTCTATGGTCTGCTCTGGTGTCAATGGGAATTCCTGGTAAACTGGTATCACTATGCAAAATGACAGTACAGAACTCTCAATGCTGTGTACGAGTAGAGAACGAAATATCAAAGTTTTTCTAAGTCGACTCCGGTTTAAGACATGGTGATGCTATCTCTCTTATACTTTTTAATGGGGCTTATGATTGAAAACGCACGGAAAACGCATCACGCGGTTAAGATTATTCACTTTCACCTAATGTAGGTATGATTGAAAACGCGTGATAAAAATCTAGTTCGAATTTTTTTTCGAAATTAAAAACTGTCAGAATTGTCAAAATAATTTTTTGTTAATTGTCAAATCTAATATTGATTGTTAAAAAAATATAATTGTGTTAAATTTTAAGTGTAAAAAATTGAATTATTTGGATAAAATAAAAATAATAATTAGCTAAATCTGGATTATCTTTCTAATTCCATTTACTAACTTTGATTTGTTATTTTTCTCATAAAATTTAAAAATAATTAATGTGCTTAAAATTTTAAAGCATTTTCCATATTTTCACTCGCAATTAAAAATTAAATTAAATTAAAAATTTTACATTTTTCAGTTTTAAAATTATTCTAAACGCAAGCCTAACTTTACGTTTCAATTTTGTACAAGAAAGTGATGCCGCGCGTTTTCAATCATACCAAAAAATGAGTTCGAAATAAAACGTTTGTCACGCGTTTTCAATCATACCAATTGACTACATTTCACGTTTCATCGACGTTTACGTTTTCCACGCGTTTTCAATCATAAGCCCCAATTTAGCCTTGGAATATGTGTGCCGTCAAAATAAACTACCGACTAATAACAATATCTTTCAACAAACTTAGAAAAGATGATTGCTTACGCTGATGATGTTGTCATCCTCGGCCGAAGTGAAGCTGTTATGAGTGAGACTTTCAAGTCGCTTGAGAGTGATGCTAGGAAAATTGGTCTGCAAATTAACTACAATAAAACCAAACATATGAATGTTTCAAGAGAGGCTGAGAAGAAAGATTTGATGTGCGGCGATGAAAGAATTGTCGGAGTTGAATCTTTTAAATATTTGGGATCAATGTTTGACTCAAACAACAGCATACTGATATAAAAGCTCGGATCGCTGCAGGTAATCGAACTTTCTACACAATTAAACCTCTCCTTGGATCACCGTATGTATTAACTAACACCAAGCTCAAGTTATACAAGACATTGATTAGACCGGTTGTGATGTATGGGTCACAAACGTGGACCCTTACACAAAATGACGAATCGCATTTATCTGTATTTGAGCGTAAGATCCTACGCTACATTTTTGGTCCACTTAAGACAGACGATGGAGAGTATAGAACCCGGTATAACTTTGAGATCAGAGACCTTCTTGAGGGTCCTGATATAATAGGTTGTATCCGTTCTAATAGTATTGCTTGGTTTGGGCATGTTCTACGAGCCGATTCACAGTCTGTAATGATTAGAAAAATGTACTTTAGTACCCCAGGGAGTGGGCGACCGCGAGGTAGACCACGACTACAATGGGAGACATACGTAATAAACGACCTTAAAAAAATCGTCTGCCATGGTAATTATGTCGCTGTTGCGAATGACCGTGGTGAATATTCAAAGCTGATTAGCCTGGCAACGCTCCTACATGGAGCATGAACGCCTTAAAAAAAAAAATGATAACGTTTTGTTATCCAAAACCACAAAAACTGTTGTTGAAGTAACTAAACAATGCAAATTGTTAGTTGAAAACTCAGAATTCGTGTATCGTGGTAATATAAAAGATAACAACATATTTGCAGAATGAAGAGTATTGAGAATTTAACTGCAAAAAAATTTAATCTAGCGTAACATTTTTGCCAAAATATAAATAGATGTGATTCGCATGTAATAACATCGTCAAATGACATGCAGGCAGATATTGAAGCTCGTGTCTCAGCCGCATACAGAGTTTTCTACGCATACTCAAAACTTTTGCGATCTAAACATCTTTCGCAGTCGTGCAAACTCACACTTTACAAAGCATTAATTCGACCTGTGCTTACCTTTGGAAGCGAAAGCTGGACACTGACTTCCTCCGATTGTAGAATTTTATCAACATTCGAGAGGAAAGTCATACGAACAATTTATGGTCCATGTAAAGTTGCTGAAAATCAGTATAGAATCCGAATGAATCATGAAATCAGACAGCTTCTTGGAGGCTGCGATGCAATCGGATTCATTAAATCTAACCGGATTAGATGGTTTGGTCATGTAGAAAGGGCACCATTAGATAGAATGATTAAAAAAGCGTCCCAACAACAACCAGCTGGTGTTCGTCGAAGAGGAAGACCTAGACAACGCTGGCGTGATGACATCATCCAAGACCTTCGTGATATAGGATGTCGAAACTGGGGTCAACTGGTCATGGAACGAGACGATTGGAAGCTGATTGCACAGACGGCAAAATCCCTCCATGGGATGTAAACGCCAGAGAGAGAGAGAGAGAGTGATTCGCATGTTTCTGTTAGAGTCCGCCTCTTACAGTAGAAGTTGTAATTACCTGCCCTGGCTCAGGTTTTATTATTGTTAAAAAGAACTCGTCTAGAAACTTTGGCTAAACTTGTCCACAAAAAATGTACAAACCAAACTTTGCGAGGGACATGGTAATTAATTACAGTAACCGGTAAATAAGTGATAAATACAAATATATATAGTATCATTTTTTTCCAAAATCTGATACTTACACCACTAGTATTATTTTAATAATTAAATCTGTTAAGCACTTCCTAATCAGGATTCTCACGGCTTAAACTATACACAGCTTGGTTGCTGCAATCCTGATCAGTTCAAATATATCTTTTTCAACTACAGTTTGAATAAAGTGCCTAACTAAAATGCTAGTAGAGTAGAGTAATTTTGAAAAAAAAAACTCATTGAAAAACCAATAAAGAAACATCTATATACTTGCAGAAATGAAATTTTTTCTGCGTACCATATCCAGCACTGTACCACAATACAGTATAATCTTAAGAGATTCAAATAATTCAAATACTAATCTGATGTGTGATATTTATGTTGTAGTTCCTTTTCAATAAAGGAGTGGCTATAACATTTTGTTTAATTTATTTTTATTTTGTCATTTTCAACCGTTGAATATTTTACAATCAATTTATTATTATATCACCATTTAAAAATTTTATGGCATATTTTATGTTGTTATTTTGCACTGAACCAATTAAAGTTTTCCAACTGTTAAGAGCGCAGATTAACTAGTAGTATAACTTGTTTATTAATATTTTAATATAATTTATTTCTATTTTTTTTTTTCATTTTTGATATAAAAATAAAAAAAATTGAGTAATGCTCAAAATACATGTGCAGAATTCTGCATGCAGCGAAATTAGAGCTTAGTTATATGAGAGCAATTACATGTAAATTCTGCATGCAGAAAAATTCTGCATGCAGAAAAATTCTGCAAGATATCTCTAACTCTAATTTCGCTGCGGAGCGGCCGCGGCAGTGCTACCAGAACAAAAAAACAAAATCTATTCGAAAACGCAGATAAAAATGAATGATTTTGACATTTTGTTTGAAACTGAATTATTTTTTTTATAACTCAAATAAAAATGGATGACATTTTTTTTGAAAATGAAATTATTTTTGTAATGATTATTTGTTTATAAAGATATTCAAATATTCTAAATAATCTAAATTATAAAATAATTAAAACTAATATTGTTAATAAATAAATTTTTGGGAAAGGATAATCGGAAAAAGTGGTTGGTATATGTAATTTGAACTTAAATTTTAATTTAAACATAAACGTTTTTACAGGCAACGATTCAATTATTTTCTTCTATCTTTATTAAAATTAAAAAAACAGGTTTTCTTTAAATTGCGACAACTTTCACTTATAACTATTTCATAATACGTAAGAACACGAATTGTCATTGTTACGAAAATTCTGCACGTCAAATATATAAAAATTCTGCACATCTATTTTAGATGCAGATATGCACGCAGCACTGCGTGCAGAATTTCTGCACATGTATTTTGAACATAAGGAAGCAAGAAATTAGTTAAAAAATAGGTTAAGACCTTCATGTATTTTGTTGTAGTTTTAAAAGTTTTTTAAAATATTTTAAATGAACGCATAGGATCTTGATGAAACTTTAGAATATGATCCAGGTTAACTCGAAAATGGAAGATCTGAATTCATTTAAAAATTAGACAAAATAACGGGGGTCTCACGAACACCTGTAAGTTTGAATCTTCAATAACTTCTAATCCTGGCTTTCAATCTTATTGAGACTTTATATTCTTATATACCAGGTTTTAGTACTGTTTCCAATATTTCTGCATACCAGTTTCCGGTTTATCACTTCCGGTTAAAAAATTTATTTTTTTAAGTGTTTATCCTTACTATAGTCTATCAAAAGCCTGTAGTTACAAATCGATTTTCATGAAACGTTGGTAGAAGGTTTCAAAGAATATGAGAAAGATTTTATTAGCTTTTGGGGTACATTGGACAAAGGGTTTAGAGGTTCACCATACAGCAGGTGTTTTTTTACTATGTTTTTAATGTTGGCTGGGAGCATACACTATTCATTCGATCATTAATTAATTTGAATGACACTTTAAAAAAGATGCAAATATGTATTGCAAGGAGCTGACTAGTTTTTTAGCTCAATAACATCTGTGCCTGATAACCGAATTGGATGAAACTTGGTACATAAGCATTTATTATGGTTCACAACAGGTCCGCATCTCAACATCCGGTTTTTCACTTCCGGTAAAACTTTTTTTTGTTTTTTTTTTACATTTTTTTAGTGTCTTTATTGACTCTACAGTCTACAATAATGAAGTAATTATGATACAAAAGGATACAATTACTGTGAGAAGAAAATGATTTTGGAACCCAGTGATCAAAGTGGCGGATAATCTGCTGACTTATCTCACTTTGTTTTTAAAGTTTGTTGAGAGCATACATACTGCGTTTATTAACTAATTTTGATAAGACTTTGACCATGGAGATTTGAATGACGAAGAATTGATTAGTTTTTGGATGATATAAGTGGTGGGGCCTGGCGAGTATGTGTTTATTTTAAACTTCAATAACTGTTCCTGATAATCGATTTTGATTAATACTCGTAAATATGCTTCAAGTATGATTTGTAGCAGTTCGAGATTTGAACTTCCGGTTTGTCATTTCCGGTAAAAAAATTATTTTTCTTTTTATCTTCGTACAATAGAATTTTTATCTGTTGGGATACTACAGTTTTCTTTAATGAACTACTTTTGATGAAACTTTAGCGAAAGATGAAGATTTACATGAGAAAGAACTGATAAGCTTTTGAGCGATAATAAGCAAAGTGGTAGGGGTCTTCGGAGCACCTGTTTTTATAATTAGAATTACACGAAATCTATAACAATAGTTAACCATTAGTTGAAGTATTTAATGGATATAAGCTTACTTTATATCCAGAACATTTTGTTTGCCAGAACTGTGGTGAAGTGAGCTTATTCATCGGCGTCGCCAATATGTTTTTTCCTTGTTTTATGGACAGTTCCGCCTTGTTAGATCACTGTGACACAGTCGTTAGAGTTGTCTGGATTCGAATAGCGACAAAAAGTCTAATTTCTCTCTGTTCATAACCGCTTAGCCGGCAACGTATCCTTGTAACGGAAAGTCTATGTCAATATTAACTCGCTATACACCAATTGATGGGACTAGAACCTGGGCTTCGAGCCTAGCCATATAAAATACCTTTTTCAAATGTGCTAAAGAGAAATAATAAGCGGTTTGTTGATCGACTGTACTCTTAATAATAAATCTTACGATCACAAATACATAATTTGAATTTTATTGTTTGTTATGTGCATTATTGGTAAATTGACGCATGAGGTTTTCTCTTATTGCAACCGATTTTCAGAGAGAGAATCAGATTGTTTTGTGTTGCGCATTATTCACGATCGAATTTAGTTCTTTTCAAAATATTTTCTTTTTTCGTTAATGCATTTGATTTATGGGTTTACCGAGGAGTAAGATTAACGTGATTGAATAAAAGTCTAACGCGCTCGATCTCTCGTGGATGCAATCCAAGATGAGGGTTTAAACAAGAGAAAAGAGAAAACAAAACAATTGATTGCTCTGCGGTGGCCAATTGGATTCACTCAATTCGAGCTTTTTCAGTCTACAGTACTAATTCCAGAATCGTTCAGTTGAGCTAGTAGAGCAATAACCATTATTAGCCAAAGTAGTGAAGAAATTACGACTATTTCATGTCAGTCACAACTCACAACAGTAGCCGAAAAGTCACCTAATATTTGTAATATTTTAATGATTCATCTAATGAGGTCATTTCTAGCTTGTGCCGATAAGTTTGAATACAGCTTATTTAGCGTGTTTAAAATATCCTTAATAAATAACACATATTTTTGCTTGCTTCCCGAGTAAAGGTTGGTTATAATTACACAAACGATATGAAGCTTTAGGGTTAAAATTAATAATAATTAGACAAATGATATGATTCTTTAAGCTGGCGTAGTACACAGATTTATTTTGTTTGTAGTGATGGGTTTATAGAGGCTTTAACCTAGTTTCTAATTGTTTTTTATCTATGAATTTAGTTAGAGAAGGGATTTATATAGGCCAGTACTTGATCCATCACAACAGAGCTCCTGGCTTATGTAAAATATTGATTAAAACTGAGGGAAACTGTTCTTCAAATTTCAGTGCCAAAGTATTAGCTTTATCCACTCAACTCATAGCGTACATGCCTCGCCCTACCTTGATTTGTTTGTTTTCAGACCCGATTTTTTCTTCGGACCATACTGGTATGAATAGCCCAACCGCTATAGTTTAGCAAAATTATACTTATTTATCTGAACAATTTATCTGAACGAAATTGTTTACCGAAATCAAATTTTGTGGGCGCTAATTTACAATTTATTTAAAAAAACTTACTTTAACATCTTAGAGAGGCCCACATCTTAGAGAGGTCTGTTTTGTTATTGGTCCTGAGTCTTAAATGGTATTTAAATGTTGTTGTGGCTTATATTGTAATTCCTACTACAATAATGTCAGTAAATTCTAATGAAATTTAATGTTTCGTGTGTCAAATGCCAATGACTGAACAAAAACCTGGCAGCTTTCGGTTTTATAATATCGCGACAGGTGTTCCAGCACAAAACATGTAATTATCATATGTAATATAAAAATTCAATAAAATTGCAGATTCCCGAAAATAACTTTAAAGTAATTTAAAATATTTTTTATCTAACCAGACCTTTACTTAACTTCCTACGCCCATTTCCACTTCTCATAAAAAAACTCACATAAAAAAATTAGATTACCACAAAGTAATCGTCTTAAATCAAATCTTACAAATAAAATTACTACAAAAGAATTCTTGGCAATAAAATAATTTTCAAAAGTAATAATAAAATTTTCGCTCGATCACAACAAACGATTTTGTTCGATTCGAAATTATCGAACTTCTTGGGTTAGATGTTGAAAATACGTGAAGCTTTTCGTTAAAGAAAAAAAAAACAAAAAAATTAATGTTCATAAAGCAAATACTATCCTACATTTATTTTTATTTACTGTATTAAAGAACTCAGCTGTTCCGAGTAGTTTATTCTTAGTGATCGAGCGGTTACGTTCTCGGTGAGAAAAAAGAAAAAAAACTTGAAATTATTTTAAGACAATTTTCATTAGTTTTAAATTTTAATTTCGTTGTTTTGCTCGAAAATTTTCCTGTGACAATAATTTTTATTTTTTTGCTTAATTTCGGTGAATCATTTACTTATTCTGTAAATGTAAGTTCATAAAGTGAATTTGAAGTGAACTTTTGTTTTGTTGAATTCCATTTCGAAATTAATTTGAATATTTTTGCAAAAATAGAAAATAGTGAAAATAATTATTTGTTTTAATTTTTCTAGATCAAAATCAGTTTCAATTGTATAACTCAGTCAGGAGTTACCATAAAAATTACATAATATTTTAGAATATTAACATATTTTTTTGTGACAAACATTTAAAGAAAATAAAAGTATTCACAAAAAATAATTAAAGGTGCCAGTTTTTTGATGTATTAAGAAAAACAAAGTTAATATTTCTGAGATGAGTCGTTTGTTATTGTTATATTTTTGAAATAATAAAAAAAATAATTACTTATCATAGTTTTTAAAAATTAAATAGTGAAATTATAGTTAAAGAAAAATTATATTTATTAAAAAACTGAAATAAAATGCCTTGCTGTGGATCGATTGAGCCTATTAGGCCACCTATTGATCTGTCAAAACAGACAGACGTTCTAAAGGTAAATTTCTACAATTCAATGTAATCAATTTAATGCCTTTAGAATTAAATTTGAATTTTTTTTATCTCATAAACCAGTAGAATAAGTTTTTAAATAGAATTTTGTCATTAAATTACTTTAATGTAGTTTTAAATTGTAATTAAAATAATCTTAAAATTAAAACAAAAACCTTGGCTCACTCTGAAATTAGCAAAGTAGACATAATGGTTTGAATTTGATGTGATAAAAGTGTGGTAAATTTCTTCTTTCTTTATTGCATCGTGTAGAAAAAAATACAAATTGTAATTTTTTAACCTGATTTAATGCTTTGTTGATTGAGAAAAAAAGTGTCATTCTATGCAAAAATGTCTATTAAGTAATCTAAAATTGTTTGGGTTAAATATAATAAATAAGCAAACATCTTGTTATTGCGAAATTTTTGAGTTGAGTGATGATATTTGGGTCTCCAATAGTTAATAGACTGTTGGCCGAAATTTGGATGAGTATTCATCTCGCCTAGCCAGATAAGGAATAAAACCCAAAACTAATGAGATAGGCTGTATTTGCTTAGTACCCTTAATACCCAATTTAATACCGAAATTTACTGCCATTCTCGAAATTCGGATGTAACTACATTCTCCCCATTCTGTGCTTGACAATTTTAACTTCAACGAACTTCCGTTGAATAGAAATCGAAGATGTCTCACGCTTCCTATCCGCCTCGTAGTCCTATGAGAAATGCTACGATTTTTTACATATTTAACACAAGAACTTCATACTGCCGCTCTTGAACTCTACGTTTTCCTTTTCTTTGATTCCTCGATGCTTCACAGAAGACGACGTTGTCTGTGCTTCCCCATTTTTCTGGCACTCCTGTGCCATGTGACCCTCTTTACCCAGCATCTGATGTCGCTTTCACTTCTGTATGCCAATACTCCACCTCTGATGTTCTTCTTCTTGTGCTCACAAATCACTTTTTGTGCATCTAAAATATGGCATACAAATTCTCTGTGCCATCTCACATTGCATTACGTATGCTATTGTTTCATGAAAAGCTGCCTTAGGTGCAACCATTAATTTTACTCTCATTTTTGGATTTTGGATACCGTCAATAAAGGCCTCGATCTTAATCTTTTTCTTAAAATTCGCAGAAGCATTGAAGTATGCCAAATGTACAAGCCGGCCCCAAAAACGTGACATTGGTGGGATTAGCAATCTGTTAATAATGGTTTTCTTAAGTGAGTTAAAAGTTCTTGAGTTAAAGAAGAAACTAGACTAACTAGAACCCCAGTGAAATATTAGTAGAAAGCTACCAGTTCGGAATAGTAGTAGAAATCTACCAGTTCGTAATAGTTACAACAAATACTGATTCAATAACAGCTCCGGGGAGATAAGTTTTGATCTTACAGTTAAAACATTTATATTAAGTAACACTTAAAACTTTATTCACAATTAAAATAAAAATTTTCTTCTATTTACACGGTTTTATGCTAACGATTCTGGGTTTCGTTTACGAATAATTTTCACTTAACATAATCACATTCCACTAAAACTGTTTAAACTATCGAAGTCTAATTTAAACTAACTTCTCATTCTGCAAAAGGAATTCCTTATCTGTATACAAGTTTTCTTAATTTATCAAATATTCTATATCTATGTGTAAATCAATTCTTTGCAAAGAAAGCTCCAGAAATTATGATGAAAGCTAAATGAACCCGAAAACGTGTATTTGTCAAATATCTCGAAATTTGTTGAATATAAAATATGATCACAACGAACTCTGTTAAGCTGACATTCCAAATTTATCTGGTTTTTAATCCAAATTTATCTGGTTCCTCTATCTCAAAAGCATTTTAAAATCGATCTGGAATCGCTTAAATTAAATCTTGACGCTTTCTTTGGATGTGGAACGTGATCTGACGTGGGAAATTATCACCACCTCCAAAAACAAATTGAAAATATATCACCATTTGTTATTTCCAACAATCCATTGTAATGGGGAACATAAGTGGTAATGACAGAGGTTTTGTTAAAACGATCTACTTACTATACATGTTTTGGTTTTATTATTGTCTTCACATAAAGTTTATACAATGTTGGATGTAACCATCTATTTGTAACAATTTTTTCCGTTGAAATTGGAATAGGATTCGGTTTGATTTATGTAAAAGTGTTAGTTTTTTGTTACTTATAATACTCGATTGAAACGTTAGAAAACAATTTATTTTCTATAAATTTGAAGATCCTCGTCCAGGCTTAAGGATTTAATTTACGATCAATAAATTGTTTTTCTTTGCCGTGGCTTCAAGTTGCTTCACATATTTAACAAACCGAACACCATTCTGACTGACACATTTTTGCTTCGGCTTTCATTTCAAATTTTTATAATTTAAAAAAAAATATTTGAGTTATATGTTGAAAAAAAAATAAAAGAAGTCTTGAAGGCTTATTTTCAAAAATTCATACATCCAGTTCTATTAAATAGAAACTTCTTCCTAGGTAAGAATGAGCTAAGTGATCAAACCTGAGCCAAACCCGCGTCACAGCTTTTAAGGTTTGGGCCATGCTTAACATTTTCAAACCAGGTCTACCAAACAAATTTTTTCCCAGATCTTCTTTAAATGTTTTAAAATGCAATAAATTAAATATTATTATTATTTTTTATTAAAAAAAATTTCAACTGGCCCAGACTGAAACCAAAGTTAACTAGCCAAGGCGTGGCTCGCCAAAATGGACCCGAGTTTGTTTCATTGTTTTATATTGGTAGCTAAAGAATAAATTTTTTGAACAAAAAAGAAATGTTAGTAAAAATTATTGACAAATTTCTATTATTATAAACAAATAAAACGTTTAAAATGATTTTTAAACCTTGCCCCGCATCAAACTCTTAACGAGTTTTTAGTACAACCATCTTATTTTACGTCCAATTTTCTATAAAAAACGTTCTTTTTAATTAATAAAGAAATGATATTTACTGTTAGAAATAAAGTAATTTATCCAGCGCGGCACTTCGTATCGGCGCGCGGGTTCCATTGCACCTCATTATCTTGCCTCATATAGTTTTTCTCATTAATATCTCATGATTATTCTATATGTTTCATTTTTTAATAAAATGTAATTACTTATTTTAGGAACAATAGACTTAGAATAATTTTCAGCCATATCAAAAATGTGTCAATCAGATTTTGACCAAATCTGTCCTGTTTGTAAAAGGATGACCCAATAAGAAATGACCTGTTAGGTGAGAAAAAGAAATACACTTAATTCTGTTTCACGCGAATTTTTTTACACGTATATGATTTTTCGCGATTCCAAACAATTATTTAGTTGTTTTTTTACACGTGACGTAACTTGATTTAGCGATTTCAAAAATTGTATAAAATAATGTATTGTCCTAATGTGCAAAAATACTCGGCATCTAAGAGGTTTCCTGAAAAATTGACAAATATAATATAATGTAGCAAATATACTCCAGATCAGGTTTGGAAAATAAATGAAACCAGTTTTTCTGTAAGCGAATGGTAATCAGAATAAATAATGCCGCATTAATATCGTATCCCAGAACTTCGATAAAAACCGAAAAAAAGTTCGTGCATCAACACCTTAGAACGAATGTTGTTGTTTGTGGCAACTAGATCTTATAAAGTTTTTATGTATTGTTGTTACACATATTGCAAATGCGACCTTAAATCACTTTAAAAATCCTGTTGTAATTCCTGTTACACTTACACAACACATTTAAACAAAAAACAGTTACCCATCAGTTGAAATATTTAATGGCTCACCATATTTTTAGAGCACTAAGTATGAACTAAGCCGTCCCTTTAAAAGCTCGAAAACTCACTATCATTAGAGAAATTGCATGTCACCGCAACATCGCTGTTCCTGACCTTCTCTGATTTCGATACAATCGAACATTAAATTTTTGTGATCGCATTGTTTTTCGTTTTAAAAATTAAATTCTTACAAAATTTCTATTTTCGTTTTTTTTTCAATAAAATTTTTTTAAACAATGCAGTGGCCGCCGAAATTCTGGTTTTATAGAAATTTAATGACCATTTAATTATTTTAAAGATACTGTTCACGCATTATCGTGAATTGTTAAATAGTTTACCTGAAAAATCAAAATATTTTAAATTAGGATCAAAACAAAACCAATTAAAGATTTATAAAATTATGCAAAACATTACCAAAACAATCCTTTTGAAATGTCAACGAAACTTTCAATTTTGAATTGACGTGTTCGGTATATTTTGATCATTCATTCGATATTTTCAATTTTCACATTGAATTTATGTGTTCGTTATTCTATATTATTAATTCGATAGTTTCGAGATCGTTGGTAAACTTGACAGCTGTGATTTGTAGAGTTTTGGCGGTCTATAAAATGGACTGTTTTGGTGGGTTTGCTCTCTCTTATTCTTCGAATCGATACCTGAATATCAAGACTGTGTTTTTATTGTGAAAAATAAAATTGTAAATTAATGTAACAAATAAATTAGTTAATTGTTAAAATAAAGTTAAATTAATTTGTAAATCGTACAATGGAAATACTTGGTGTTTTCAATTAAAATATCATCGTAGTATTGGATGATTAACAAAGGGTTGATGAAATCACGCTGTCTCTCCGCCATTGTTAAGCAACAAACAAAACCAAAAAGCTAAGTATTCTCTAATTATTTCCGTGTCATCTTGTGGTATATAAAAATTACTTGTTCCAGTTATCATTAATTATAAAGCAGTCGTGATTTATCATAGAATTCGTCGATTACAACAATTTTAACAAATTAAATGTTCCAGTCATTGTCAAATATAAATTGTTAAATATAAGCAAGATTCTTCGTTATGCAATTGGAGTGTTCCAGTCATCGTTAATGTGAACCAGTCTTGATGTATCATAAGTTTTAAAGGACATTTATTCTTCGTTTATAAAATGTTCAAATTCTTCGTTTACAATTAAATTGTTTACTTCATCATATTAGCAAGATTCATTGATTACAATAATTTAAGTACTCCAGTCATCGTTAATTATACGCAGTGGTGATTTATCATAGAATTCGTCGATTACAACAATTTGAATGTTCCAGTCAGCATTAATTATGAACCAGGCGTGATTTATCATAAGTTTAAAGCAAGATTCATCGATTACAATAATTTAAGTACTCCAGTCATCGTTGATTATAAAGCAGTCGTGATTTATCATAGAATTCATCGATTACAACAATTTTAAGTATTCCAGTCATCGTTAAATATAAAACATCAAGCAGTCTTGATGTATCATAAGTTTTAAGGACATTCACTCTTCGTTATAAAATGTTCTAATTCTTCGTCTACAGTTAAATTGTTTGCTTCACCAATATAAGCAAGATTCGTCGATTACAACAATTTAAGTGTTCCAGTCAACATTAAATATAAAGCAGTCTGCATTTATCATAAGTTTTAGAGACATTTACTCTTCGTTTACAAAATGTTTTAATTCTTCGTTTACAATCAAATTGTTTTGCTTCACCAATATAAGCAAGATTCTTCGTTTATGCAATTTGAGTGTTCCAGTCATCGTTGTTTATGAAGCAGTCTTGATGTATCATAATTTTTAAGGACATTTACTCTTCGTTTATAAAATGTTCTAATTCCTCGTCTACAATTAAATTGTTTACTTCATCATATTAGCAAGATTCATTGATTACAATAATTTAAGTACTCCAGTCATCGTTGATTATAAAGCAGTCGTGATTTATCATAGAATTCATCGATTACAACATTTTTAAGTATTCCAGTCATCGTTAAATATAAAACATCAAGCAGTCTTGATGTATCATAAGTTTTAACGACATTTACTCTTCGTTTATGAAATGTTCTGATTCTTCGTTTACTATTGAATCACTTGCTTCATCAACATGAGCGGAAGTCATCGATTACAGCAATTTAAGTATTCCAGTCATCATTAATTGTGAAGCAGTTTGATGTATTATTAGTTTAAGGGCATTTATTCTTCGGTTACAAAATGTTCTAATTCGTCGTTTACAATTGAATTGTTCAAATTAAATGTTCCAGTCATTGTCAAACATAAATTGTTGAATATAAGCAAGATTCTTCATTTATGCAATTTGAGTGTTCCAGTCATCGTTAATGTGAACCAGTCTTGATGTATCATAAGTTTTAAAGGACATTTATTCTTCGTTTATAAAATGTTCAAATTCTTCGTTTACAATTAAATTGTTTGCTTCAACATATAAGCAAGATTCATCGATTACAATAATTTAAGTACTCCAGTCATCGTTAATTATACGCAGTGGTGATTTATCATAGAAGTCGTCGATTACAACAATTTGAATGTTCCAGTCAGCATTAATTATGAACCAGGCGTGATTTATCATAAGTTTTAAAGGCATTTATTCTTCGTTTATAAAATGTTCTAATTCGTCGTTTACAATTGAATTGCTTTCTTCAACAATAAAAGCAGACTTTGATTCTTATAATTTAAGTGTTCCAGACTTCGTTAAATATGAATCAGTCTTGATTTATCATAGGTATATAAATGTCTACACTTCGTGTACCAGCTGTTCCAGTTCTTCGTTAACAACTCAATTAGTTGTTTCATCATATGCCAACACTTCGTGTACTTCAACAATAGTCTGTACCAGTTTGTAATCAGTATTGAATTAAAAGGAAATTCTCAAGAGCCGAATCGAAGTTTTTATCGTTATGAAAGTTGATGCTCCTTCAACCCTTAATCTTCAATTCCACAATACAGTCCACCTCTCATCGACGCCGCATCATTTGGTCCTTCGAGCCGGATATATACGCAGCTCGTCTCAAAATAACTTCGGAAGAAATAAGACCAACCAACGTTTTTGGATAATTTAAGGTACCATTTAGTATAATTTATAAGTAACTTAATTATTTAAATTTTCGTCAAATATCATTAACATTATGCATTTCTCTAGCATTTATATTGTCATTGTTTATTAACACGACTTGCGTGATCATATAATCGTGACTTTTTCGGGACATTCACTACTACGGGGTGTACAATATCGCTCAGTCGATTGTTTAATTGTCTATGGTGGATGACTTGTCGGATTGTTCCATTCTATTGACATATTCCGTTCTGAACAATGTTCATCCGTTTTTCTCTTCGATATTAATTTTCCATAGGTTAACATGCCGGATTCCCCTGACGTAGACCTCTTGAAAAAACAACGTCGTACAAAATCTCGTCATACCTGAATGGAATTTGAATTCCAAAATAATTTTGTTGTCATCGTTAATATTTTTAAAAAAATCTTTATACATCTCGTCGTATTCTAATGGAATTTGAATTCCAAAATAAATTTCTTATTTTCATTAATATTTTAATTCAGTTCGTCGTACTTTAATGGAATTTGAGTTCCAAATAAATTTGTTGTCGTCGCTACTATGTTGCAAATCGTCATTCATTTTTCGTCGTGCCTTATTGGAATTCGATTGTTCGTTAATAATTGGAGTCATTATTCGTTTCGTCGTACTTAGTAGAATGTGATCTCCAGATATAATTGTTGTCTTCGTTAATATGTTCAAAATCGTTATTCGTTTTTCGTCGTACCTTGTTGGAATGCGATTTTCGTTAATAGTTGGAGTCACTATTCGTTTTCGTCGTACTTAGTAGAATGTGATTTCCAGATACAATTGTTGTCTTCGTTAATATTTTAGAAAACCGTTCTGTCGTATTTTTAAATCATTCGTCGTACCTGATTAGATTAATTGTTATTTTTAGGATTCTGTTATATTATGTATTATATTCATCGGATTCTAGTAGATTAAATAGCATATTCATCGGATGTTCCAATATTAAATTACCAATTTATTCATCGGATCATTTCAAAATCACCGTTTTTAGGTGTCGAGTAATTAATTATTTAATCCACATGGAAGTTTTGATATTGGTTTGTCCAACATTCGCTGGTATTTGGATGTGTTAGCTTCATTAATTTTTCGTCGTTCTCCTTGTTGCTATCATAATTCCAACAGATGTTCACTCTTGTCTCATTCTTCGTTACCTTGGCAGAGTGTGTCTGACAGCCCACTTTCGTCATATAGTCGTTGAGACAAAATCAAACAATTTTTCCAATGTTAACCAATGTGTCCTTGCAAAATGGCTAACATGCCTCATTTGTATTTAGTAGTATTCGTCATTAGAATTCGTTTTAATTCAATATTTGGTAGTTAATGGTTCGGTAGTATCTTAAGCCGTTATAGGTTTAATTATAATTTAATAAAATGTTTGTCTTCAGTAGGAATTAAAGTCATTAGTTATTTTCACGCGTCTTTCGTATAGTTTATGTTACAAACCGAAAATGATTTCGTTTGAATTAGAATTTTATATTTTGTCATTTCCGTCTGCCAAATTGATAATTCAGGTTGTAGCACCGAGCTTTAATCGTTGACATTTAACTTTTGCAGGCCCCCTCTATTAGCTCAAGATGCGTGCTCAAATACAACTGACAAATGGTTCATATGCATGTTCGCGTATTTCGTCTCAAAGCAGTCCAGTTGGAAATCGGTATTAACTCATCAGCTGATCCTTTTAGAGCTTGGTTTCGTCGTATGTATGGTATCACGTAACGGATTGTGATGTTTTTAAAAATTCTGCTTCCACAACATTGCCAACTTCAGTGAAGCTCGTAATCTTCAGCATATCCAACAAGCAGCATTCATGTGGTCTACTCTTCGTCACAGAGTGTGTCCGACAACCCAATTTCGTTGTACAATCGTTGTGTCATTTTAAATTGAGCCTATTGTCATTTCCATTAACCCAGCTGAATCCATTCTGAAACGCTCAGTAGCACGAATCAGCGTAATCTCACATCTTGATGTTGAAGATTTGCAGCAGTTTGTTGTATCAAGTAATTACAAACTAGTGGTGGTTTATATTTCACTAATTAATATTTGCAATCGTCTACGTAACTCAAGCAACAATGTTCTGCGACCAGTCTGTTCAGTCTGACAAGTCACTCACCTCGACTACAGTGATCCCTGAATATTCATACACTTAAAAGTTACTTTAGTTGCTGTCCGTAACTGGTTTTAAGGGATTACGTAATTGCAACCATGTCGCAGCCTGGACCGTTTCATTTTGTTAAAGTAAATACTTTAAGGTCGCCAGTATGTTCACGCATTATCGTGAATTGTTAAATAGTTTACCTGAAAAATCAAAATATTTTAAATTAGGATCAAAACAAAACCAATTAAAGATTTATAAAATTATGCAAAACATTACCAAAACAATCCTTTTGAAATGTCAACGAAACTTTCAATTTTGAATTGACGTGTTCGGTATATTTTGATCATTCATTCGATATTTTCAATTTTCACATTGAATTTATGTGTTCGTTATTCTATATTATTAATTCGATAGTTTCGAGATCGTTGGTAAACTTGACAGCTGTGATTTGTAGAGTTTTGGCGGTCTATAAAATGGACTGTTTTGGTGGGTTTGCTCTCTCTTATTCTTCGAATCGATACCTGAATATCAAGACTGTGTTTTTATTGTGAAAAATAAAATTGTAAATTAATGTAACAAATAAATTAGTTAATTGTTAAAATAAAGTTAAATTAATTTGTAAATCGTACAATGGAAATACTTGGTGTTTTCAATTAAAATATCATCGTAGTATTGGATGATTAACAAAGGGTTGATGAAATCACGCTGTCTCTCCGCCATTGTTAAGCAACAAACAAAACCAAAAAGCTAAGTATTCTCTAATTATTTCCGTGTCATCTTGTGGTATATAAAAATTACTTGTTCCAGTTATCATTAATTATAAAGCAGTCGTGATTTATCATAGAATTCGTCGATTACAACAATTTTAACAAATTAAATGTTCCAGTCATTGTCAAATATAAATTGTTAAATATAAGCAAGATTCTTCGTTATGCAATTGGAGTGTTCCAGTCATCGTTAATGTGAACCAGTCTTGATGTATCATAAGTTTTAAAGGACATTTATTCTTCGTTTATAAAATGTTCAAATTCTTCGTTTACAATTAAATTGTTTACTTCATCATATTAGCAAGATTCATTGATTACAATAATTTAAGTACTCCAGTCATCGTTAATTATACGCAGTGGTGATTTATCATAGAATTCGTCGATTACAACAATTTGAATGTTCCAGTCAGCATTAATTATGAACCAGGCGTGATTTATCATAAGTTTAAAGCAAGATTCATCGATTACAATAATTTAAGTACTCCAGTCATCGTTGATTATAAAGCAGTCGTGATTTATCATAGAATTCATCGATTACAACAATTTTAAGTATTCCAGTCATCGTTAAATATAAAACATCAAGCAGTCTTGATGTATCATAAGTTTTAAGGACATTCACTCTTCGTTATAAAATGTTCTAATTCTTCGTCTACAGTTAAATTGTTTGCTTCACCAATATAAGCAAGATTCGTCGATTACAACAATTTAAGTGTTCCAGTCAACATTAAATATAAAGCAGTCTGCATTTATCATAAGTTTTAGAGACATTTACTCTTCGTTTACAAAATGTTTTAATTCTTCGTTTACAATCAAATTGTTTTGCTTCACCAATATAAGCAAGATTCTTCGTTTATGCAATTTGAGTGTTCCAGTCATCGTTGTTTATGAAGCAGTCTTGATGTATCATAATTTTTAAGGACATTTACTCTTCGTTTATAAAATGTTCTAATTCCTCGTCTACAATTAAATTGTTTACTTCATCATATTAGCAAGATTCATTGATTACAATAATTTAAGTACTCCAGTCATCGTTGATTATAAAGCAGTCGTGATTTATCATAGAATTCATCGATTACAACATTTTTAAGTATTCCAGTCATCGTTAAATATAAAACATCAAGCAGTCTTGATGTATCATAAGTTTTAACGACATTTACTCTTCGTTTATGAAATGTTCTGATTCTTCGTTTACTATTGAATCACTTGCTTCATCAACATGAGCGGAAGTCATCGATTACAGCAATTTAAGTATTCCAGTCATCATTAATTGTGAAGCAGTTTGATGTATTATTAGTTTAAGGGCATTTATTCTTCGGTTACAAAATGTTCTAATTCGTCGTTTACAATTGAATTGTTCAAATTAAATGTTCCAGTCATTGTCAAACATAAATTGTTGAATATAAGCAAGATTCTTCATTTATGCAATTTGAGTGTTCCAGTCATCGTTAATGTGAACCAGTCTTGATGTATCATAAGTTTTAAAGGACATTTATTCTTCGTTTATAAAATGTTCAAATTCTTCGTTTACAATTAAATTGTTTGCTTCAACATATAAGCAAGATTCATCGATTACAATAATTTAAGTACTCCAGTCATCGTTAATTATACGCAGTGGTGATTTATCATAGAAGTCGTCGATTACAACAATTTGAATGTTCCAGTCAGCATTAATTATGAACCAGGCGTGATTTATCATAAGTTTTAAAGGCATTTATTCTTCGTTTATAAAATGTTCTAATTCGTCGTTTACAATTGAATTGCTTTCTTCAACAATAAAAGCAGACTTTGATTCTTATAATTTAAGTGTTCCAGACTTCGTTAAATATGAATCAGTCTTGATTTATCATAGGTATATAAATGTCTACACTTCGTGTACCAGCTGTTCCAGTTCTTCGTTAACAACTCAATTAGTTGTTTCATCATATGCCAACACTTCGTGTACTTCAACAATAGTCTGTACCAGTTTGTAATCAGTATTGAATTAAAAGGAAATTCTCAAGAGCCGAATCGAAGTTTTTATCGTTATGAAAGTTGATGCTCCTTCAACCCTTAATCTTCAATTCCACAATACAGTCCACCTCTCATCGACGCCGCATCAGATACAAATGGAGTATTTGAGGGTGTGGTTGCTTTTTACATAATATTCCTTTTCACCCATTTACCTGCTCAAAATTAATTACAAATGCATGTACCTGGAATATATTAAAACTTATTCTGAGAAGTAAATAATGTGAAATATGATTTGAGATAAAATGCATATAACCAATCTATATATAAGGAATTCATATACTAATTATCTTTTTATTTTTATTCTAGGCTATGTAATAAAAAACAATATACATTAATTAATAATATAAATAAATTTACATTACGTATTACGGCTTATCTCAACATAGTTTTAACTGAATTAGAATATATTTTTGTGAGCAATGTTTTTTCATCCTTGAGTATGAACGCATGAAATGATTGTGTACCTTTTATAGTTACATCCTCTCTCTATCTTGCTTCTGTCGTAACTTTATTTCTGTATAATCTTTTTTACTGGTATATGCAAAATTCATTGTTGATTGCTACTTTTAGCCTATTCATCAAGATCCATAACGGTTTTAATAATTTTCTTGTTAGACGAATTATATCGATGAGCACCTCGTTTTAATGTACCGTACCTCCTATCCCATCACACGTCCCTTTTCCATGACTGGTAGCGTAGAAATGTCACTCTGCGCATATATTCAAATCTATAGTATTTGTATTATTGGCTATCTATGTATGAAATTGTATCGAAATCAGAGGGAGTTAGTCCAGATGCTAGAACAAATGCTGTTGCGGTGACGCGGATTGCTTATGCATTTCTTATCAAAAATTTTCTTATTCACTAAATTTGTATTATAATTATTTATGTGATAAAATTGGTTCAAATTGTACAGAGTTTTCCGTTTAGAATTTATTAACATTCCAATCTTTAGCAACCTGCTGAATCTATTAAAAAAAATTCAAGTTATGTTTGTAACATACTTTTGAATCGTTTAAACTAAGAATACATATTTTTCATACAGACATCTGTTGAAGTTGTTCTAATCTGAGTTTAAAAGAATTTAAAATTGAAAAAAAAAATTATTAATAATATGTTAGTAAAAATAAGCTAATTAATTTGATTTAAATGACGAATATATTTAGACATAAAATCTATTTTTAAAATTTTACAAAAAAACAAATATTTTATTTGTAAACCTTCATTCATAAAAAAACAAATCTATTCCACGTCATTACAGTTGATTTATTGGTCAAAAAGTCTTAAGATTTATTTTTGATACAATTTTGCATCTACATAAAAGAATTTTTTAAGTTCTTCTAAATGGGTAAAAAGTTTGCTTTGACTAAACTCTTGTATTTATGTGACATTGACAATGTGTTAAAAAATATTTATTTTTAAATTTTAAATTTTGCTGAACAGTGAACATGTAATTATTTTTCTAATTCATTAATTAGGTGAAAATCTGTCAACTTTAATTATCCATTAGATGCATAAAAACGTATTATTTAATATTTTTTTAATATTTTAATTAATACTTCTTTTTATATAAATTTTTTTTTTAATTAGTTGTTATCACATTCAATTTAAAACCGTTTGTACAGTGATTATGTTTAGAAATGTTCAATCAACAATGCTAACAATTGGCACCTATGTATTAATTATATTAATATTTTCTAGTTTTTAATTAATTTTCCTAATTATCGTTTCTTAATTATCGATTAATTGATGTCATTTACATAGTTGACTCATGAAACTATCGTTGAAATAAATGTGAAATTAATACAGGCATCATTTTGAGATTAATACAGGCATGGAATTCCTGTTGACATCCTATGTTCCTCTATAAAATATGATATCATAAGGAAAAACATTACATCTACATCTTTAGGTACATCATCTGTAGATACAGCAAAAAATGAAAAAAATATTGCATTCCATGTCAAACCAGTCACCTGACCCGACCATTTTAAATTTTTATGAAACATATACTATAATTAATTAACTTATTTAAATAATTGAACAGCTAAAAGAATATTTTCAAAATTTTTTCCAATCAGTTATAAAAACGTGTATTTAAAATCTTGGTAAAGAAAAATCAACCGACGTTATGAAAAGAAAAACTGGCACGGGATAACTGTGGATTACTGTGAACTAGGGATGGAAAGATTTATAGAAAAGTCGATTCTCGATTCCAACTTTTATTTTATAAATTTCGATTCCAAGAATCGATTCTCCAACCGAAAAAGTCGATTCTTTCGATTTTAATCGATTTCTATGTTAGAAAAACTAGCTTTGATAGAATTAAATTCAAATTTATATTTCATATATTATTTCATACATTTATTCAAAATAAACTGAAAAAAATTTTAAACAATCATTTTATGAAAACCACAAATTTTCTGCAACTGATCTTAAGAATAGTAGCATATTCAAATGATCAGGCGCTAGTCTACTTCGCATCTGATTTGCAATCAGACCAGTATGTGAAAATAAACGCTCACATGGTGTTGATGTTGCTACTATTGTTAAATTTAAAGTGTTTACCACATTCACGATATTTAACCTTTGAGCCGTTATTCACTTTTTTATAATAAATCCACACAGCACTCGGTGCCATTTCGTATAATCGTGTATCAATACAATTATTAATATTAAAAAGAAATTAGTTTAATATTAAATATAAGGTTATAAATCTGTAGGTGAGAGGTAAACGACACCAAGTCACATTTTTAAAATTTTACAGGAAAGCCAAAAAACTGTTTGAAAATCACAAACCCTGTTATATCTCTATTAACTGCTACCCTTACCCCGAACATTTTTTTACTTTGTAATTTATTTTTAATTTCCATGATATCAATAATTAATTAAATTACGTCATATTATGTAACGGTTATTTGTTAAAAAGGACCTGGTGTGCTTTACCTCACAATGATAGATCTTAGTATTTCCAAGTCCCTTGAAACATACAGCACCAAGTCCAAGACAATTGTATATAAAAGGTGTTTCCAAAAATAATGTTAAAGTCTTTTTTATAAACTTTACTTCAAAATATATTATTAACAATGTAAGTTTAACGTAAAAAAACGTTTAAAATTGTTTAAATTTTTTAAGAAACTAAAAGAAAGCCGTTAAAACCTAAAGACACATTGACTATGTGGACTTGGTGGTATTTACCTCTAAATACATTGTTGTCGTCTACAACACTATTTAGTCATAAACAGAACTAAGTACACTTGATGTTCTTTACCTCTTAAACATTTGGACTTGGTGTCAAAATTTGTTCACTTGACGTTCTTTACCTCTAAAGGCTTTGGACTTGGTGTCATTTACAATTGTTCTATCTCGAAAACTATACTATTTAGGACTCAGTGACATTAACCTCTCGGTAGAGAACAAAATCCTGATTCTAACAGTATAAAAAAACGTATTTTGAAAAAAATGTGACTTGGTGTAGTTTACCTACAGAAATATTACTGTGTCTAACACCACGTCACCACCACTTATGATTGACTAAATCACTGTCAACTGTGTATGACTATAGTACAAAATTTGTAAATAAATAAAAAATCGAATACTATTAAATTACTGTGTATGACTATAGTACTAAATTCAAAAGTCGAATACTAAGAATCGATTCTTGATCGACTTTGAAAATTAAAACTCGATTCTTTATAATCGATTATTTTAACAGAAAAGTCGATTCTCGAGTAGAATTGGAATCGACTTTTCCATCCCTACTGTGAACTACAATAACAATGCGTCCGGCCGTCATTACCTACGCTGCAGGGAAAACCGCTGGAGGGATTTCAAAAAAAATTTTTCTAAAAATAGGTATACTCAAGGGACAGGTTCGAAAAGACGCTGTGTTCGATAACTGTACCGGAAGTGTGTCAAAAAAATCATTATGTGTGTCAAAAATAGCAAATTTTCATATTTTTAGCTTAAAAAACGTTCATTTTAAGTGATTACGAGTAGGAAAATTAAATTTGGAGAAATCTTGATGGTAGGGATTGGTATGTGAGACCAAAAACTAGATTATGCATTATAAGTTTGTCAAAAAAATGTTGTCAAGTGTGTCAAAAGAAAGATTTTTATTTATTTCTTTACCCAATCTTTGGAAACAAATAAAATTAATTATTTGTTTGAAATGAAATTTTATTATTATTATTGAGAATTATGGCATTATAAGTTTGTCAAACAAATATTGTCAAGTGTGTCTAAAGAATGATTTTATTTATTTTTTACCCAATTTTTTGGAAAAAAAATAAAATCAATTATTTGTTTGAAAAGAAATTTTATTATTATTATTGAGAATTATGGCATTATAAGTTTGTCAAAAAAATAATGTCAAGTGTGTCAAAAAATGATTTCATTTATTTTTTAGCCAATTTTTTGGAAAAAAATGTAGCTGTTTTTATGACGTAAATGTAATTGAAAATGAAATTGGACATGGAAATTTTTGGAATATTTTTTAGAATTTTGAAAAATTTTAAATTTTTGTTGTTTTATAATTTTTGGAATTTTGAAAAAAATTTCAATTGTTCAATTTCAAATTTAATTGTTGATAATAATTTTTGCAATATTTTTATAATTTTGGAAAAAGTTTGAATATTTAAGAATTTTTGGAATATTATTGAAATTTAGAAAAAGTTTAAATATTTGATTTTATTCTAATTTTTGGAATTTTGAAAAAACTTTCGTTTTTTGATTTTGTCATAATTTTTGCAATATTTTTAGAATTTTGAAAAATATAGAGTTTTTGAATTTTATATAGGTATATTTTTAGAATTTTGAAAAAAGTTTCAATTTTTGATTTCGTAAGAATTTTTGGAATAGTTTTAGAATTTTGAAAAATTTAAAATTTTTGATTTTATTATAATTTTTGGAATTTTGAAAAAAGTTTGAATTTTTGATTTGTAATAATTTTTGCAATATTTTTAGAATTTTGGAAAACTTTCAATTTTTAAGAAGAATTTTGGAATATTGAAATTTAGAAAAAGTTTAAATATTTGATTTTATTCTAATTTTTGGAATATTTTTGGAATTTTAAAAAAAGTTTGATTTTATTTAATTTTTACAATATTTTTGGAATTTTGAAAGAAAGTGAATTTGTGATTTTGTAATATTTGCTCGAAACGCTAAATGGAGAGGTTTTTGAGTAGTTTGCTGAGTGTGTCATCTTTTCACTAAATTATGTTAATTTGTGATCTGTTATAATTTACCGGCAACGTATTGATCTTTCGTGTTAGTTTTGTGATAAATTTCTAAACAGAGATAAAAACATACCTGTACTTTAACAAAGAGTTATGTTTGATATACATCGCTGCCCAAAACTAAAAACCATGTCCTCATAAAAGTTTTTTTGCCGTATTTTGTCCATATTTTCCAGGAGCAAGTATAACGCAAATATAACGACCAATCAAATGGTTTAATAAACAAATTGAGTGATAATTATGAGTGATAATTCTGTCCACTATAGATGATACAATATCAAGGGTAGTGATTGCAAATTACCCGATTTCAAATTACCCGGTTACTCGATTAGTATATTCCAAATTACACCCGGGTTATCCCGGGTAGTTATAAAAAAATTAAAAGATAAAAAACAATAAAAAAAACCTCACAGTAATAAACTAAAAATTGATCATTTTTTAATTGTAAAATAATATTTCAAAAATATTAAAGCATTTAGGGTACTCATCCGATTTCGTATTTTTTTTTAAATTCCTGCAACAGAAAAAACCCGCTCCGATAAAGTGGATATTGGCTTCACGGTCAATAACGATTGTTTTAAATTTTCTATCATATTTTTCGGTTTCCTTTATTTACATACAACATTTTCAGCTCTTTATCAACTGTAGTACCACTGTTATCTATAGTAGATCTTGTGTAGATAGCAATACATTTTTGTAGTTGTAAATTTTCAATATTATAATTAGCCGCATCATTATCCGATTTGATTTTTCATTGCTAACGTATTTTCCCATTTAGTTGAAATTATTCGTGCGCATCCAACTACGTGGCACCGAGATTTATCTGATGACATTTTCTTGAACTGGTCCCAAACTTTCGATGACACTTATTTTAATTATTAGCTTAAATCTTAAATAAAAACTTATCATAATATATTTACCGTTTCTATTTTAAACTAAATATAAACAAATAACCAATGAAGATCCTTAATTTTTTATGACTTAATTTTAATTTTAATAAGAACTAAAATTCCATAAATTTTGTTATGTGTTCTTCGTCGTTTTTCTGTTGTTTTCGTAATCCAAACAATAATAATTAACTAGAGGGCAGTTTAATGTTTACGGATGTGGTTGGTTTAATGTTTATGGTTTAATGTTTATGGACATATTGCAATTTGTATGGTTAGAATAGAATCATTTGTCAACAACTAGCGTAAAGAATAATTCAAATTTGCAAAAAGAGAATGAGCTAAATTTTATTTTGTAAATTTTATTGAGAAAAAACTGGACCTTTTGTTGTTCGGGTATCCGACCAAAATATCCGGATATTAAATACCCGAAAAATCTTCCTAAATACCCGGGTATCCGGGTACCCGGATACCAAGATTGCAAACACTAATCAAAAGAGAATAAATAGTTCATTTATTAATGTGCCATAACATCGTCTTGATGCAACTAAAAGTACAGAAAATTAAGAAAAAATGATTGCAATTTGTTAGACGAAGATCTTGATTCTTGACCATTACAGGCCAGGACAACAGGAGGAGACCTGTGGACTATATTCGTCCTGAAGATTATTTTGCTAATTTGGGAAATTGGCTCGAACCCTAACCTAGAGATAAGGAGTCTCAAGCTCTACAAACTGAGCTAGTCGGGCAACGGTATAATACACGCAATAACAACTGTGGACTACAGTAACAAAGCGTTGAGAACGTATAAGCAGTCGCTTCTGTTAATAAGTGTTACCGTGTAATCCAATTGTGCAGATTCTTTAAAAGTTCAGGAGATGAAGTTAAAAATCTGGTACTCCGTAAATGTCCATTATTTGATCCACCGCTCAACCAAATGTTTAGCCTAACATGTCATTCTATACATAAATTATAAACAACCATATAAAAATAAAACACACTCCACCTTACCCGTAGCCGTTGACGATTTCCACATCCACTATCAGCTAGGCAATCCAATAATCCTTAATTGTGGGTATTTATTTGATCTACTAGTTTTTCCATTTCATAACTTTTACGCCTGGTTGTGATAATTTGATCACGTACAATGGTTAAAAATGCCTGCATTGCATGGGTAATATTCTGTGGTTCTTTACTTAAATTTCTTTTTTTATTTTACATAACTTTTTTGAAGTAAAACTTCTTTAGGCGCGTTATGAGAATTTTGCAACGGAAGTATAAAGAACGAATACAATATTCGGCAATACGATACAATTCGATTATGACACACATATTTTAAATATTCACTGGTTTTTGGTGCATTATAGAAATAGTTCATATTTTTCGATGCTTAAAAATTTAACAGAAATTCAGTTAAAAAAACATAATTTTTGAATTAAATTTAATGATTTTCAATCCCAATTTTTTAGTATTTTCATTTAATTTCATATCAGTTTTCAAAATATTATATGTCTGCTCCAATTTTGTTTACAATGGATGCTTAGACTCGTAAATAATTTAAAATGGCAGCATATTTGGCTTTTTTAAAGGCAGAGATATAAGATGTCGCAAATCTTGGTAAATGGCATATATAATGAAATATAAGATGACAAAAAGCACCGTTTTGAATTTTGAGCAAAATCGAATAACTGGTTCAGGAATGGAAGCATGTTTGGTGGATCTTTTGGTTTGTACGGTCAAGTCATTCATTTGTTCATTTGTTATTATATTTTTTATTCACTTATGCAGTCTCGTACTAAATGTTATATCAATTGAATGTGTCGATTGTAGATGGTGGTCATGGTGTGGTCATGGTGGTCAGTGGTCATGGTGGCCATGGTGGTCATGGTAGTCATGGTGGTAATAGTGGTCATGGTGGTCATAGTGGTAATGGTGATCACAGTGTTCACGGTGGTCATGGTGGTCATTCCGGTCACGGTGGTGACGGTGGTCATAATGGTCATGGTGTTCATTGTGGTCATGGTGGTCATGGTGGTTATGGTGGTCATGGTGGTAATGGTGGTCATGGTGGTCATGGTGTTCACGGTGGTCATGGTGGTCATATTGGTCATGGTGGTTATGGTGGTCACGGTGGTCATGGGGGTCATGGTGGTCACGGTGGTCATGGTGGTCATGCTAGTCATAGTGGTCATGGTGGCTATGGTGGTCACGGTGGTCATGGTGGTCACGGTGGTCATGGTGGTCATGGTGTTCACGGTGGTCATGATGGTCATGGTATTCACGGTGGTCATGATGGTCATGGTGGTCATGGTGATCAAGGTGGTCTGCTAGTCATGGTGGTCACGGTGGTCACGGTGGTCATGATGGTCATGATGGTGTCAAGGTGGTCATGGTGGTCATGGTGTTTAGAGTTTGGATCCCGGGCTTTCCCGGGCGAGAAAAAATATTTGTGTTGATTAAATTTGTTTTGTTAAATAGAAAAATGAGTGCGTGTAATCTTTGCAAGCGGTTGAAATAAATTTCTTCTGCTTCTGTGGCAGGTATTAATAAAAAGATGAAATATAAAATAAATATGTCATATTGCAATTTAGAGTTGCATTTCTTGATAATATAATTTACTGTGTAATAAAAAGCAATATTTACATAATTAAATGTATTACAAAGTCAATTCAATTATTAGCATAATTAAAATATGAAATTAGAGGTTTATGACAAATTTGCTAAATTTATTGAAAAATGCATCAATTGTTGTACCAAATGTTAAATTAAGTGGACATGTATTCATCGTGAAATTTAACTTGTAATACGTTGTAAGACTTTGTAAAACATGTAAATATGACTTTTTATTACACATTGTTGTAAATTATATTATCAAAAATATTAGAAAGAAGCTCTAAATTTCAATATGATATATCTATTTTATTTTATATTTAATAATTTTAGTAATACCTGCTACAGTGGCCAAAGAAGTTTTACTTCAACAGCGTGTAAAGATTACGCACTTCATTTTATTCACTTATGCAGTCTCGTACTAAATGTTATATCAATTGGATGTGTCGATTGTAGATGGTGGTCATGGTGTGGTCATGGTGGTCAGTGGTCATGGTGGCCATGGTGGTCATGGTGGTCATGGTAGTCATGGTCATGGTGGTCATAGTGGTAATGGTGATCACAGTGTTCACGGTGGTCATGGTGGTCATTCCGGTCATGGTGGTGACGGTGGTCATAATGGTCATGGTGTTCATTGTGGTCATGGTGGTCATGGTGGTTATGGTGGTCATGGTGGTCATGGTGGTCATGGTGTTCACGGTGGTCATGGTGGTCATATTGGTCATGGTGGTTATGGTGGTCACGGTGGTCATGGGGGTCATGGTGGTCACGGTGGTCATGGTGGTCATGGTGGTCATGCTAGTCATAGTGGTCATGGTGGCTATGGTGGTCACGGTGGTCACGGTGGTCATGGTGGTCATGGTGTTCACGGTGGTCATGATGGTCATGGTATTCACGGTGGTCATGATGGTCATGGCGGTCATGGTGGTCATGGTGGTCATGGTGATCAAGGTGGTGTCATGGTGGTAATGGTGGTCACGGTGGTCATGGTGTTCACGGTGGTCATGATGGTGTCAAGGTGGTCATGGTGGTCATGGTGTTTAGAGTTTGGATCCCGGGCTTTCCCGGGCGAGAAAAAATATTTGTGTTGATTAAATTTGTTTTGTTAAATAGAAAAATGAGTGCGTGTAATCTTTGCAAGCGGTTGAAATAAATTTCTTCTGCTTCTGTGGCAGGTATTAATAAAAAGATGAAATATAAAATAAATATGTCATATTGCAATTTAGAGTTGCATTTCTTGATAATATAATTTACTGTGTAATAAAAAGCAATATTTACATAATTAAATGTATTACAAAGTCAATTCAATTATTAGCATAATTAAAATATGAAATTAGAGGTTTATGACAAATTTGCTGATTGAAAAATGCATCAATTGTTGTACCAAATGTTAAATTAAGTGGACATGTATTCATCGTGAAATTTAACTTGTAATACGTTGTAAGACTTTGTAAAACATGTAAATATGACTTTTTATTACACATTGTTGTAAATTATATTATCAAAAATATTAGAAAGAAGCTCTAAATTTCAATATGACATATCTATTTTATTTTATATTTAATAATTTTAGTAATACCTGCTACAGTGGCCAAAGAAGTTTTACTTCAACAGCGTGTAAAGATTACGCACTTCATTTTTATTTGAGTTTTCAAATTTATAACAAAAAAACAAACTGTTAACATATATGTAAACCAAAAATTCTTCTCTGTAGCCCTATTCCGGTACATCGTGAAATAGGAATTGAGAAATAAGTTATAGCAATTTTTTCATAACTAGTATTCCGTGTCGCGGGAAATAACAAATTCGTATTAGAAAATATTTCTTTATTTCATTTATTGCACTTTTTTCTCAATTCCCAATTCCCAGGGAAATGCCGTAATAGGCGTACTGTCTAATTTTTTTAATTTCTTTTCTAAGTTATGATTAATGATTAATCATCATTGAATTTCAATCATTTTGAACCATTTCCTTGTTTATATTTCTAATTGAGGAAAATTGAGGATTGAAGAAAACAGTGAGATCAAGGAATATACCACTAGCTGGATTATTGGCAACCCTATTTTAGTTTTGTTCTTGCAATTTTTTAAAACAAATTTGCTTTTTATCTCTTGTTTTGTATTTTTATTTTCTCTATCCTATCATGAAATGTTGGCCTATGTCATACTTTATATCTGATAAAATTACTGATCCCTTCTTAAAAAAACATATAAAAAAAACAAAAATTTGGGGTACATAAAGATCTTAGAACGTATCTTGTTGTGCGATCCTGGTCTTAAAAGGTTTTTATGTGTTGTTGTGACACATATTGTAATTTCTACTTCACAAGACACTTTACTAAAAAAAATTGTGGAAACCTCAAACTTTACACATAATACAAAAGTGATTGTTTTCACTAAAACTTTTCAAAATTGTGAATTTTCATGTGATACTAAATCTTATGCCATGTTAGTTTTTATTTATTTATACTTTTAAATATTTTTTTTATCGAACATATCGTAATCAGTCCTGAGACCACTTTAGCACGACCTTTGATTAGAAAGGGATAAACAGGTTGGCACACAGACTCTACGGTTCATTGCGCGGTGTCCGATTTTGGTGCTTATGGTCCCATTCCTTAAACCAGACACCACATTTGTTCGTTTTACTATTCTTATCATGCCAAAGTAATAAAAGAAACGTATAAAAATCTCATACAAACAAAAATATCAACGAAAATTCATTTCGCCTTATGTATAATCGATTTTCTCATCACCCCTCATCACCCCTCATCGGATATTTATTATTTTGATGACGCGCACAATTCTTTCGTCTTACTTTGTATTAAGTAAAATTATTAGGGTTTAAGTTTCATAAAACAAACATTCCTTTCCTACAAAGTAATTGTGTCCACTATGGATTATACAATATCAAGGGAGTATAAAAAGTTTGTCTATTATTATGCCATTACATCGTCTTGATGCGACTAAAAGTAGAGGAAATTGAGAGACAATGGTTGCACATTGTTAGACGAAGATCTTGACCATTACAGGGCAGGACGAAAGGTGGAGACTTGTGAGTTACATTCGCCATGAAGACTATATTAGTAAATGTACTCGAACCTAAACCTAGAGATAAGGAGCCTCATGCTCTATTGACTGGGCTAGTCGGGTTATGAAAAAGGTATAAGGCATTCCACATTCAAAACATGTTTTCTATATAGAAAAGTGTAGTAATAGCAAATATAAGGACTTTTCCGATAAAGAAAGGGAGGTCGGTAACTCAAAATAGAACGAGTGCTTTAATATAAAAATATGAGATCATAGGTGGCAACTGTTTATAATGCGATAAAGAAATGGATATACAGCGCTCCACATTAGAAAAAGCCCAAGTGTTTTTAATGAATGTAAGAATAACAATCAATGAATGTAAGAATAACAATTTTAAGGATCTTTCCTATTAATACTTTCTCTTCTCTAAAAAATTCATATGACGAAAAACCAAGATTAATTAAAACTAAAAATTTTTCTAAATATGAAAATAAAACGAAAGCAGCATTATACTCTCTAACACAAAACACAAAAAAATTATGTCTGTAAGTCTTGAACTTACGTATTCAACCATACACCTACAGGACACCAAAACTAACTAGAAAATAGAAAAAACTTACAATAGCAAAACAATTAAAAATTTTTTTTCATTTTGCTTAACTAATTGCTTATGCCGGGAGGTATATATATACTATATATACTATACCCACCACTAGTAGTTAATATATAAATCGGTTCTGTAATTCTAATCCAGGAAATCCATTGGACTTTACTGGGTTCGAACCGTTGACCTTAGGATATTTAATAAATAAAAGTGATCTAGGAGCGTGCTTTGTTGAAAGTCCCTGGTATTAAAAAACGAGTTATCGTGAGATATCATATCACACACCATTGCTAATTGCAGTGAAATATAACCTGCCAAGGCGATGTTTTATAGGTGCTAGTGGATGAACTCTATTCTCAATAAACGGGTGTATGTATTAGTCAATGTCATATATTAATATGTGATAGAATTTATTGTTTAGTTATCGATTCCTTAAAAAAACAAACAAAAAAAGGTTGCGTCCATCAACACTTAAGAACGCATGTTGTGGGCCTTGGTCTTAAAAGATTTTTATGTAATGTTGTGACACATATTGTAATTCCTACTACACAACGCATTTTAAAGAAAAAAAAGAAGTAAACCCGTATGGCCTTATTGTATCTATGCCATTTGTGTAATCTAATAATTACACACTGACATCCAACTATTCAAAACAATAATAAACTTTCCACAATAATATTTTCTTTAAAATAAAATAAACATGGAATAGGTGTCATTTAAAAAATAAATATATATACTTATAAAAAATTTAAAAATAATAAATATATATTTTTCTCATCACTTCAAAATTCGAGTAAGAAATAAAAACAAATTTTTGACTTTTCATATAAACCGTAAGGGGAAAATTAATAAAGAACAACATAAATAATTAATTATTACAAACAAAAGCATTAAACTCAATTTAAAGTAATTAATAAAATTTAAATCGACTTTTGTAATAAAATATAAAACTTTGATTAAATGTCAAACATTTCTATCATTTTAAAGTGATCCAACCCAGTTTAAATTAAATAATTACTAACCAAAAAAAAAAATAAAAACAAAGAGGCAAATAAATTTTCTTTTACTTCAACCTCTATTTTCTTATTATTTTAACGAAAATTTATAATTTTCTTAAAGTAAATGCAATTAAGAATAAAAGAAATATTTTACAAAAATTTTGTATTGATGATTGATTTATAGTTATTTAAAATTTATAGAGTTAGTTATTCATATGAAAGTGGGTTGAGGAGAGGTGGAGTTTATGGGTTAAGTTTAAATTATTATAGCTTATTTAAAAAGTAATTATCGTCTTTATTTGTTGATTTTATGAGATTTAGCAAAAAGATAGATAGAGGATATAATAGTTAACTCAATTGTGTTTTGTTGCTGATTTGGTGTAATCGTTAAAAAACTTTAGTTTTAACCGGGCACCGGGTCCTAAAAATACAAAAAACCGGGTATCGGGTACCCAGCTTATATTTGGTAAAGCAACCAAGAATTCTGTAACTCTTTAGCAATTTAATTACTTTAAAGGGTGAAAGGTGCAAAACAAATAAGTCAAAAGAATTCAACATAAATAAAACCAGTACTATGTTGTTTTACAATAAAATGTATAGAATTAATTTTTAATATGAATTGAATTTGAATGAATTAAAAAAATTCAGTACAAGGTGACAAATTTCATACTTTAATTTATATTGGGTTTACACCAGAATCAAATAGGTACATACTACATATACTTATTAGGTCGACTATGGTCGATGTAAACAGTTACCAAAAAAGTACATACCAAATATTTGGTAGGATGATTTGCTGCGTATTAAATTAGGTACGTAGCAAATAGGTATTATTTTTACGGTGTGAATACTAAAAGTAGGTATGACATTTAAAGTAAAAATAAATCAACTTATTTTATAAATATATGTTTATGTTTCATGTAATTTTTTTTGCTGAAATTAAAAGTAAAAGAATTTTAGTAAGAATGTAATAAATGTTTACAGTTTTTTATAAAAAATATAAAGCAGTGGTCAGAATTATAGCGCACTTTACACTTTACATTCCATATTTTGATAAATAACAATATCCCTCTGAAAAGTTTAAGAAATAATTGAAATTTTTTATTTATAAAAAAAATTTATATTTGTAACAAAATTAAATAGTTTACAAGTTCACTTAAGTTTAAAAAAAAAAATTCGATGTTCTGTAATATTATTTTAACTTTTTTGAGGCACAATTATAGCGCACTTACTATTAGTGAAACACTTTATATTAGTGAAATTATTAAAAAAATAAGTGTTAGTATGAGAAAATATTTCCACCACGAGCTTTAATAATAAGCTTTATACGATTTTGAACAGAATGGACTAACTTAATACATTTATTGATAGAAATTTTTGACCAAATATCCTTTATTGCTTTCTTCAACTCACTTTGTGTTGAAATCGTGTACTTTTGAGGGTCTTGATCAATTATTGACCATAAGTTTTCGATTTGATTAATATCTGGTGATGTTGGCGGCCAATCCAAAAGTTGAATGCTGTTGTTTTGAAACCATTTCAAAGCTAATGCTGCCTTATGACATGGTGCGTTATCCTGTTGAAAATAACATTGGCTTCCATCAATTCCGAAAAGTTGTTCAAAATATTCCGGTAACTTCTCAGAAATCAAATCAATGTAGTTTCTATCATTCAATCGCACTACAGCAATGGACCCATTTCATGTGCACTGAAGCAACCCCATACACTTAAAGACCCACCACCACCCTGTGCCTGATTATGAAAACAAAATGGTCGCTTTCCTGTTGAGTTCGGCGCACAAACACTCGATTTTTTCTATTTATTAATTGAAAGTGAGACTCATCACTAAAGATAACTCGATCCCAGTCTCTAGTGGACCAATTTTTGTGCGTTTTACACCAGTTAAGCCTTTGTTTTTTAAGTTTGTTACGGAATGAGAGTAGCTGTTAAGACCACTTTCCACAAGATGACGGCGAGTTGTTCTTGCACTAACTGGCTTTTCAATGGAAGATGACTATTCGTTTGCAAGATTACGACTACTTGCTGCTCGATTTTTTTTACATAGCTTAACAAATAACGATCTTGAGCAGGAGTTACGCATCTCCGACGTCCTTGGCCTGGTACATTTTCAAATGGCAAGCCCACTGAAACCTTTTTGGCAATATTGTAGACACATTTTCTAGAAACATTACATGGTTTTGAAATTTCAGAATGGGAATAATTTTCCCGAAGTAACGTTATTATTGATATTTACTGTTCTGAAGTAACACTTTTTCGACCCATTATATTAAATTCAGTACTGTTGCTAAAAATTTAATTGCGTTCACTAACTTGTATCATTAACTTGGCAAGACTGAACCAAATTAATTAATCTCGGCTAGTTTTATAACAAATTACCGTTATTTATCACTTTTGGTACTTTCAATTGCTCATGTGCTATAATTATGCCACGCTCATTTTTGTCATGTTCTCTTTATTATCATTTCATTATCTTCTTAATGAAAAGCAATAAAATTTGTCTACGTTATTTAAATTTGTGATCAACTTATATTATAAAATGTGCAAAATTTTGTTTCTACTTTTGAACAATTTTTGTAAGTATAAAAAGTAAACTATATATTGCGCTATAATTTTGACCACTGCTTTATATGGAAATTCATTTTTTCTAACCAAAAATTAACAATGAAAAAGACGCGTTAAAAATTAATATGTCATACCTAATTAATAAGAGTTTACATCACCGTATCAAATTTAAAAAGCATACCATCATACTAAAAATGGCTAGCAAATATGATACGTAGCAAATTAGATACTGGGTGTAAACTTAGTGTTAGCTGGGTTTTGTGGGTGTGACCATCTCGTCGGATTATTAAATTAATATTAATATTCTCTCTCTCTCTCTGGCGTTTACATCCATGGAGGGATTTTGCCGTCTGTGCAATCAGCGTCCAATCGTCTCGTTCCATGACCAGCTGACTCCAGCTTCGACATCCTATATCACGAAGGTCTTGTATGATGTCATCACGCTAGCGTTGTCTAGGTCTTCCTCTCCAACGAACACCAGCTAATTGTTGTTGGAACGCTTTTTTTATCATTCTATCTAATGGAGTCCTTTCTACATGACCATACCCATATCTACCCGGTTGGATTTAATGAATCCGATTACATCGCCGCCTCCAAGAAGCTGATTTCATGATTCCTTCGGATTCTATACCGATTTTCAGCAACTTTGCATGGACCATAAATTGTTCGTATGATCTTCCTCTCGAATGTTGATAAAATTCTACAATCGGAGGAGGTCAGTGTCCAGCTTTCACTTCCAAATGTAAGCACAGGTCGGATTAATGCTTTGTAAAGTGTGAGTTTACACAACCGCGAAAGATGTTTTGATTCCAGAAGTTTTGAGTATGCGTAGAAAACTCTGTATGCGGCAGAGACACGGGCTTTATATCTGCCTGCATGTCATTTGACGATGTTATTGCAGACCCGACTCCCGAGCTATTTGAAGTTTTCCGCGCGTTCCACTTCATAGTCGCCAGCATCCAGATTTCCGGGAGGTATGTTCTTAGATGTTGTTAGCACTTTAGTTTTGCCGGTGTTGATGCATAATCCAAGTAGTTTAGCATTTCTTTCAAGCTGAGAGAGACTATCCTAAATATCGCTTGTTCTACGTCCGAGAAGCACAATATCATCTTCGAAGCCAAGAACTTGACTAGATTTGTTTAATATGCAGTTTTGTGTCTCAATTCGGCGCGAGTGCATCACCTTGTCGAACACCAGGGTGGTTATTTTGTAGTGTTATCTCACTAAGTGAAATAAATAGTGAAATAAAGAAATGCTGTTTAAATGATTTCTTTTATCTAATATAATCGATCAAAGACAAATATTTTATCTCACTTTTTATCTCACCTAGTGAGATAACACTACAAAATAACCACCCTGATGTTATATCGAAAGGATCAGAAACTGACCTTCCGATTACTATTCTACAATTTGATCCCGATGTTGTGAGCTTGCACAGAGAAACAAGTTTCTCTGCGATACCAAGGCATATGAGTGCGGACCAAAGGTTGTCGCGGATGATGCTATCATATGCTTACTTGAAATCAACGTAGAGCTGGTGAATGCTGACGTGGTACTCCCAACATTTTTCCAAAATCATCCTTAATGTAAAACATTGAACTGTGGTTGAGCGGTTGGGACGAAAACCAAACTGATAGTCACCGATGATATATTCGGCGGACGGGATGAATCAAGCAAGTACGACATTAGCTAGTATTTTATATGCAGTGTTCACTGCTCATATGCAGTGCGATGCCAAGATAATTCGCACACTTAAGATGGTCACCTTTCTTATATAGCGGAACAATGAAAGCTGTTTTCCATTCAGCAGGTAGTTCTTCTTGGTCCCAGATTGCAAGAATCAGATCGTATATACGTGAGACCAGAGCTGCTTTTCCATTTTTCAATAGTTCTGCGGGAATTCCATCGATACCTGGTGATTTGCCACTTTTCAGTTTTTTAATGGCAGTTTCCACTTCTTCTATTGCTGGGTAAGGGACAAAAATCTCCTCAGTTGATGGAGAATTGCTTGAATAGGATGAACTTTATTCGTCCTGCTCAGAAGGTCTTGAAAGTGGGATCGCCACACTGCCAGCACATCACGTTCAATTGTTGTAAGTTCATTATTTCCATTTTTGATGGCTTAGATCTTGGGTGGAAATCTTTTCTCAGATTCCGAGCATTGGCAAAGCACTCTTTTGAATTTTCGTTGGCCGCATGTTGGTTGGTTTTCGACGCAATTCTTCATATGCTCGCGTTTTTTTTACGTAGCAGTTTTGCTGAGGCTTTCCTGGCGCATAGATAATCAGCTTGGGAGCTTCGGGTGTTCCTTGTTAACCATTTTTCTCGCACTTTTTGTTTATGTTCAACGGTTTGGCGGCACTCGTCGTCAAACCATTCGTTGTATGATTTCGGTGGTGGTTTTCCGATTGTAGTTTGTGCTGCGGCTATAATGGTTGATTGAAGCGTTTGCCATTCTTCTTGTATGCTTAATGTCATCTCAGAAGAGATGTTATGCTCTTCTATGTTTTGTGTTTTATTTCCTGATATCTATTTAGCATTTCTGGACGTTTAAATGCATCGACATTCCAGCGCACGGTCTTTTTTGCGTGTCTATTAAATGTAGATGATAAGTTACACTTGTACTTAAAGATGACAAGCATATGAACGGTGTCCATATCAGCACCTCTGTATGATCGAACGTCAGTTACACTTGTAGAGTGTCTCTTAGAGTTCATGACGTGATCGATTTGATTTTCCGTTCTTCCGTCATTTGATTTTCACGTTGCCTTGTGAATTCTCTTGTGAGGGAAGATAGTGCTGGAAATTACTAGATCATACATCATAGCCAGCTCGGCTGCGCGAAAACCGTTATTGTTGCTGGTATGATGCAAACTGTTAGGACTGATATGTGTTTCGAGTTCTGCAATCCTACCAATTTGAGCATTAAAGTCACCTACCACGATTTTTATATCGTGCCGCGGGATGTTATTGATGACTTCCTCGAGTTTTAGGAAAAACAGGTCTTTAATATCATCTGCTTTATCTTCAGTAGATGCATGAACATTGACGATCGTTACATTGAATTTTTGCGTGCGGATTCTCAGTGTGGATAATTGCATATTAATTGGGCAGAAGTAGATAACATGCTGATTCACGCGACGGTTTATAAGAAAGCCAACTCCAAATTCTCCTCCGTTTTGATGACCGCAATAATACAGAGTGTATCCTTTTGCTGTTTCATGGATTCCACTACCTGGTCATCTTAGTTCTTGTAATGCCATTATATCGAGTGTGCAGCTCTCCACTTGTTGTGTGAGTTTTAGGAGATTTCCTAGTCTTCTAAGGCTTAGCACGTTCAAGGCTCCCATTTTTAGTTCGAAGTCCGGGTACAGTTTCCGAGGTCGTTCTAATAATGAATCCGAGATATTCCGAGGCCTGTGTACAGAATTCATGACAAATAATTTTGTAATTATATATAATTTTTTAACGCTTAATCCAAGACACGCCCGCTCCAAGCCGCCCCTAACATGGAGAACAGACGCTTGAGTTGCATTGGTTTTGTGGCGCCAATGACTCGCCATGGTGCAGAATCATTGAGTATAAGCAGTATTTACTCTGCCCCTCTCAACTTCACCAACCTAATTCTGTTAGCGTTACCCAGGTTGCACGGCGTGGACGTAGAATTTCGGATTTTCGCTACCCTAATATTCGCCTAAATTAAATACATATGACAAAATATATAGATGATATTACTATCTCACGGATTAATAGTTTACTCACAGTTGTTTACTCACAGCTCCTCAACTTTATGTTAATTTAGACGGTATTGCATCCAACATTTTCACACCGCACCGGCATCCACAATTTTACTAATGACAGAACATTGCATGCCTCTCAATCATTTCTTCAAAGCTTCGATCTCGTGTAACAGCTACGAATGATAGATATTTATTAATCAATTTTATCAATGAAGACCTACAACGTATAAAAAAATATATTGAAGGTAATTGAGTTACAATCCATCCAAAACCAAATTATATCGTTTATCACTAAAACTTTACTATTGACAAACCATATGACATCAAACAAGGACGACTAAGTTAAACTTCTTGGCTAATGAAAATAACATGAATTGGAACAAATATTTGTTTAAACTTGCTTGGAATTAATTCATGGCGAATGTAAACAAATTTTAATCGGACAAATTCTGTTGATATATAGGTAATTTATTTTCCCATTCATGGAATATTGTTGTCATGTTTGGGGAGGTGTTTGTCAGTCAACAACGAAATATCTAGACTCCAGCACAGAAAAATGTGATCAAACTGTCCATTTACTATAAATACGACTTCTATGATGCGTCCTTTAAAAAATTCAAAACATCCTTTCATCGTGCGCCCAGTACAATCGATAAACAAGAACTTCTGAAATTTTCCATCCATTTGCTTTCGAAATATACCGTTATCAAACCGTTAAATATACCGTTATCGAAAAGTACTCTTTCTCACAGAGTTTTCTAAATAGCAACGGGGTGGGAATTCAACTCATAAAAATTTCGGGAGAAATTGTCAGTAAAGATGGTTATCCTGGTTTCAGCGAACTGTCCTGTGGACTGTGAATTTTATTATCAACCAATCATAAACAAACATTTTATGTTCGCCACAAAATTCTTATTTCTGCTTGGTTAATAACACCATTCATTCAAAGTTGTTAAAACCCAGCTATATAGCTCTTACAGTGGATTAGATAGATTTTTATTTACAATTTTTTCTCGTTTTTTATTATTTTATTTCAAAATAATTAGTTAAATTAAATTTTAGACTTTTTTATTTTACATTTACTCGGTTTCGGGTTATGAAAAAATTGCCGGTGCCGGGTAAACTCCGGGTATTTCAAAATTGGACCGAGTAAGCCGGGTACCGGGTAATTGCCGGGTACTCGGGTAATCACTAATTTTAAGTCAAACCAAATTGTTTGTAATTTTTGTTTATTGAGTAGGAATTCATTATGCATGTAAGTAAAAAATGAATGCATGTAAGTAAGAAACCTAAACGATTGGGTTATTTTTGAAAATCGATATACTGTAAAAAAACTAAAACAAAAACACGCGACGTATGAAAATTAGAAACTTAGTAAGAAGGTTTGCCCTAAGAACTAAGAAGGTTTGGCCTAAGCTGCATTTAATTTTTATAATTTAAGTAACCTTCAACCCAAAAATCATAACCTAAAAATTTTTAAAATTTCAAATACGTTCGCTCTTTTCAAACCCGTGAGCTATATTTTTGATAATACAAGCTACCCTAAGTTCGGAGGAAAACGTAATCCGAGGTAACTTTAAAATTTAACTGTGGCAAATGACTCGATCGATCTCAAAACAGTTTTCTTTGTTTGGAAGGTAATCAAATCGACTTTTGAAAAAAAAAATACATAGACAAGTACCTCCTCCAATCCCACCTCTCTTAGAAATTTCAGGATATGGAGAGGGTTAAGTTTATGCAGCTCATGCCCTTCAATGTAATACTCACCTAGATGCAACACTCTCCTGTACATCAAGGCTCCACATTCTTTGAGAAGATGGACTGAAGTCTCTTCTTCCAATAAACAGAATCTACATTCGTCTCTCGCATACCATTTGATTACATCGTTACTGAGATGGTACGTAGTGGATTCACTGCTCCACTCCGCTTTTTTCACAACAGCGATGTATATTTCCTATCGAACTGCTTAATCATTCCCCTTTCCCATTCTCCCTTAAAAGACTTCCTCAATATTTAGACTCGATGATTCTGATCTTTCCCATGCTCTGCATGGTTAATCACAGTTTCCCTGGCTACGCTCCTAACCTGCAAGTGGAGTAGAACAAGTTCTAACAGCATCTCTATTGTTGCGGTAGGACATGTTCTCATTGCCTTTGTGATGTAGATACAGGCCAGCCTCTTTCCTTTTTCCAATTTTGACTCCAGGGTTAAGCTGGGCTCTTTTTCTCCATGCGACTGCTCCATAAGTGATGGTTGGTCTCACTATCATGGTGTACATATACCTTAGGATACATTGGTTCTACCCCCATGTTTTACCCGCAAGGTTTTTGCATACACTCAGACCTATTACGGCTTTGCTTATCACTATCTTCTTGTGATTTCTCCCCTGGAGTCGAGAAATTCTCTCGGATATTAAGTCTCCTGTACAGATTCAATTATGGAGCCTCTCATGTTGATAAGTTTTATGCTAAGTTTCCTTTTCTTGGTGAACGGGACTGCCGTAGTGTTGCTCAGATTGAGCTTCAGTCCCCTCAAGACATTTAATACGACATTTCTTTAATCGGAATTTTTGTGAGCAATTAAACTCAAGTCTTTAATGTTTTTATAATTAGAACTACACGAAATCTATAACATGGGTTAGTTATGATTGCAGTATTTAATGAATATTAGCTCACTATATATCCAGAAAATTTTATTTCTAGAGCTGTGGTGAAGTTAGCCTATGCATCAGCGTCGCAATATTTTTTTTTTTGAAGTTGATCATGTTTTGGTGCTTTGCCATTTTTAATTTTTTGATAGTGGCATCCAATTTTTCGACTGTAGCGTAGTTATGGAACAAAGTGAATTTCAATCAAGATCAAAGTTTTTTCTGATGACTGCGGGGCTTGGTGGAAATTTTTTTGTCAAATGTTGTTAATTTGCAAAATACACTTTGGTCAATTTATGTCTTCTCTGGCGCATAGATAGTCAGTTTAGAGATTTTGGAGTTTTTGCCAAAGGTCGTTTTTATAATCGAGTACGATGCAAAATTTTTTAGGCTGACATATTGGGCTTTTAGGCTTTCACTTCGACCAATTCGACCATTAATGTCACCTGCAATGATTTTCATATCGTGCCACGAGATGTTTGAGAAAAAATCATTTTTTAATATTTTCTAATTTGTTTTAAGTATGATCATAGACGATTGGTATATTTTTTTGTGTGGATTCTTAATCAACTTTTCTTGGGCTTCAAGTGGGCACGTGAACGGCCATTTAAATAAAAATTAAAATGCATTAAAACAAAAACGGTAAATGATCCAATGATCTGAGAAATCTCAAAAGGAAGTCAACCGAATAAAAAAAGATAGCGAAAAGAAAGAAACCCAGATGGAAATTTTTAGTTCGTCCTTGCTTAAACGACTGCATCAGATTTGGAATATTTCCAAAAGAGTGGGAAACACGTCGCGAGTCACATACACCGTAGATGCAATAAATCAAGGTTTCTTTTTTATAGTTTAACAAGGTTATCACACGAATGGTGAAGTCTTGATAGTAACACACTACACCTTATATACAGAATTGCTGTGGTCAAATCTTGACATACTGCTCAGTTGTTTGATACGAACGAACGAACGTTAAGTATGTTCAACAATTAGCGCTCAAAGGAATATGTTGTGCCTAGCATGATTGAATTGTGCTTTTTAGCGAACTATTGGCCATTCCGAAGCATGGTTCCGGTCCAGCAAACTTTTTATTGGCACCTTGCTTTGCTAAATCGTTAGCAAAAGCATTTCCTTGTATTCCTGTGTGGCTGGGTACCCACACAAGTGTGACTCTATTATTGCTGGAGACTTTTAGTAAATTTTGGTAGCATTCCCATACCAGTGCCCTGATTCTATAAAAAGTAAGATAATTTGTAAAATGGAAAACTTGTCTAAAGCAAAGCCTACTCTTACTAGTTTACAAATTTTCGATAATATTTTAGTAGTAAAAAAATTTAAAATAAAAAAAATCGATCGCAAATTTGCAAAGTTTACCAGTTTTCATGTTTACAAATTATCTTATTTTTTATAGAATCAGGGTACTGTTTTGAATAAAAGCGCGTAGATTTTAGTTTAAAGAATGCAGCTTGACTGTCAGAGATAATATATATTTCAATATTTTGGTATTGCACACTTTCAGCACATAGCAAAGCGCAACTGCTAATAGCAAGAATTTCGGCTTGAAATATGGTTGTTGTGGTGCCTACGGCTCCTGCTCGTATGCCCACATTGGTTCGAGAACCATCTGTGTACCAGACGCTGGCGTTATGTGGCAGTGACCGTATGTAGTTTTTAATACGATCTCTGGCCAATATCTTGGCATCAAGTGCCTGTCAAAATCTATTGTTTTTGGCATACAATCCGAAATATGGTATGTATGCAGTTCAGCTTGTAATTCAGGCAGAATTTTAAGGTGTTCGGTTAGATTCGGTGTCCGGTGCAGTCTATGAACGCTCAACACCGCTACACATTTTACATGTAGATGCAATGGAGAAAGCTTTAGGAGAATCTCCAATGCTGACGTAAGCGTGGTTTTTAAATGCACCTATGGCACTAAGATACACAAGCCTTTGTATTTTTGTACCATACAGTACCATACATTGTACACAAAATGCTTATAACATTAAACGAGACACTGACCAAATCACTCCGCTTTTTTTGTAACATTATTAAATATGACATTGAGAAAAAACAAAAAAAATTTAAAAACAGAAAAAGAACTCTCAGGAAAATACACAAACACCGATAACAACCCACAACCCAACATAAAACGACGAAGAATAAAATAATTAATATGAATATAGCAAAATTAATAAAAAAATAATAAATAAATATTAAAAAAGTAAATATAAAAATTAAAAAAAAACAATATCTGTAAAAACCAAATTATTGAATATGTAAGTAGCATATATATATAGAGAGAGAATTTAACATTGTATGTAGACTAGTAATAAATAATATTTTTAAATAACAGATCCATGATGATGATGTTATAATACATCGAAACGTCGATAAACACATATAATTAGTTAACGGATAGAAATAAATTGTTTTTATGTTTGATAATAAAAAAATAAGAAATTTTATTCATTAAACTGAACATAACGCTATTTTTATTCACTTATGACCGCAACGCTGAATTCAATTCACAAAAATAACAAGAAATGAATTTCTATCTGGAACGATGTAAGATCTCTGCAGATAAATTCATTCAATAGAAATATTTTCAGATGTTTTTTGAAAAGAATCGCGGTTGTCGGTCTTTCCACATCTGAGAAAAAGATTAGTTTTGTAATTTTGTTTGACGATAGACGTTTTATTCTTTTACTGTCTGCCCACGGCTTCTGTATGAATGCAAGATCGAGAGCATCCTGTTCAATTAACCGGTTCAAATTAACTGAGGCCATTTCTGATCTGTGCAGATTAATCTGAACGCAACTTAATTTATGTAGTAGAGATTTTTGTCTATATCGTACAGGTGTTCTGTCCAACTTAGCGAAAGCTGGTGAATCAGGCATTACCCTAGAGTCAGACATGGTGTGTATACTATCCGAATTAGGATAGCTGATAAATCAAACATGATCCTAGAGTCAGACATGGTATATGTGCTGTCTGGTTTAGGATAAGCTGATGCATCAGGCATGATCCTAGAGTAGGACATGGTGCACAGTTTTGTTGTTAGTTTATGTGATGCGTTTGGAGAAGCATCGCTCTCATCTAAAACTTTATTGTTTTCCATACAATATTTATGTAGAAAATAGGGAGGTACATTGGTCAACCACAACAGAGCCCTGTGTTGTGGTAAGGCTTTTATTAAAATTGAAGGGCGCCGGTCTCCAGAGTTCCGTACTAGCAATCAAGTACCCCCTCGACCATGCTAAGCTATCAGCGTACGTGTCTACCTTAGCTTTGGGTTTTGAACTTGATCTTGGCTTCGATTCTCACATAGGACCTAACGGCATGGGTGACCCTATCGTTGTAGCTCCTAAGATCATTGAGTCTACTGTGCCTCATCACTGCGTCAAAGTGCCAAGTTCATCGATAGGGTTCGAGACTATAGAACCACAAATACGAAGTCATCTCAGGTTATTGCAGGCACAATCCATGTCGATCTACTCCTGAAAGAGAGGATCAGCATTTATAAAAATATCAGCTCAATTTTCAGTTCACCTATAAGGATGGATGACTTTCGAGCAAAATTGATCTTTGGACTGAAGTATTCATTGTGTTTTACCTCTATCGTTACAAATCGTTGTTTTAGACAAGTTTTCTCAGTTAATCATTGTTCGAAAACACGGATATATATCATTATAATTTGCCTAACCGCATATTAATTATACAGAAATCAATGACATGTTCGTAGCTCGCCAAGTATATGAGAAAGTCTGTCTAAAACACAATTCTTCTTTATTTTAATGGCGAATGCGTAGAGGGTTCTCATTTATACATCGTAATCAGGATCACTTATCAACGTCGTTGTTAAGTTAACTCCAAAATGTTTTGTACTAGTGTACAAAGTTTTTGACATGCCTGCCGCTCAACCCTTGTATTGGAAAAGACATTTTAAAGACCTTTGTGATACCCTTTTTTGGTTCGAGTCTGATGATGATTTCAGATTTTCAAAATTTTTCACACATTCAAACAGTAGGAGCTTAAGCTCGATTAAAAGAACTTGATTGAATACCGACACCCGCGATAAACCGTTTCTAACTAGAAAAAGTAACGATAGAGCTGCGTTTATTTTATTATTTACAGCACCGTGCAATATATCGAGTATGTATAAGCATTTTTCCGAGTCCTCTATGTATGCTACACCACCGATTTCTGTTAGTGTTACTCATGCAGAACGGGAGTGAACGTAGAGTTTTGGCATTATGCTTTCGCTAATGCATTAAATTATATAGTAAACAGTAGATTGATGACTCTTCGTTGAATAATGATATGTAAATTATGCTATGTGCACTATTTTTCACTATGTTATTTTTAACGACCGAAAATTTATATTAAAAAACTTGTATTATTTTTTTTGCAACACATGCGTACAAAATATTCAATTTTGTACTAGAATAGAATAAAAGAAAAAACTACTTTTCGCCACATATGTCTAAAAATATTTAGTGCACGGGCTAACACGCCGCCTGCATGTGAGATTTGTAGTTAAATCTATCCATATATCTTTCTAAATATAATATTTTTATAGCACTAAAATATCAAAATAATATTTTAAATAACTTACCATATAGTAAAAACAACTTAAACACATTGCATCATTGGAATTGCAAGAAAAAACAATTTATTTAGGTCTTTAAAGTTTATTATTTTGACAGCTTAGTTGGATTCCTATGTGTTTTTTTAGTTGGATTCTTGTGTTTATATTTTCGAACTCGAATAATTTACAACTATTACAACAAAGATGGCGCAGTTTAATTATTTAGAAAGCTTAAATTTGTTTATAACTTTGTTAAATAAAATGATTAAATGAACAATTAAATAAATATTTATAAATTTTATGCACTTGTTACAAAAAATAGTGTGTATTACTATGCGTTTTCCAAACGCGAGTTACTTGCCACACTCCCTGCGGTCGTGCGGCAACCTAACTCTTGTTTGGAAAAAGCATTCGCACTAGTGATACAATCTACTATTGTATTTTAAAATACATTTTTTTTATTTAACATTTTCAAGCAAACCTAGAAACTCTTAATCTCGAAGAACGTACGATCTATATATTGGTGAATCTGTTACAACTTTAAATCAACATTTACTTTTTAACTGGCAAAAAATAAATTTGGCCGTCCATAATATACAGAAATAATTCAGATCAGGCAATCACTTTGAATAGCGGTTGTTAATTGCAATCGATTACGTTTACTTTAAATATTGGTATAATTGCCAAAGCTGGTTTGTTTATATATTAAAATTACAACAAAGAAATGGATTTCCTGTGTACATCAGCAGCAACATACAAACAATCGAGCTATTCTTTTCTGTGACAAATCAATATTTTACAATTTTTTTAAACATGATAACATACGAATACTAGTACACGTAAAACTTTAATCGATTCATAAATAAATTAGAAGTAAAACAAAATATTGATTAACAGCGGTCAACTGTTTTCTACTATTGATTTGTAATGAAGTAGATGGAGATAAGTTGGTAACGTTAAATGTTGTTTTTGCAAACAAACAATCTTATATCTACAGACAGGGAAATTTTACAGTCGATCCAAAATTTCAGGTCTAACTATCAGAAAAAATCGATTGTGAAGGTCGAACAGACACTAAAGTTTCACCAATAGGCTTCGTGTTCTTATTTTTTTAAAACATGAAACTCTAATATTAAATTAAATCATAAATATAACAAATAGATGCCAATGCCAATAAATAAAATATGTAAGCAATTATATTAGTCAGTCATTACCAGACATCATATGACTTTAATGAGAAAATCAATAGTAATCACGAGTAATTTTGAAAGCATGTGAATATTATTTCACTTTTGCTATTTATACAAACATCTTGTTTTTTCAACAAACACGAGTAAATTTTAAATTAAACCATATTTTGACACACGATTTGTTTGTTTTAAAATTACTTTGTTCTTCAAAAAAACTTGCACAATTTTTAATACTGTTGGTTATTTATATAAAACTTCTGAATAAAATAAATACTCAAATATTATTTTACATTTATTGTATGTATCATTTGTACTACCTATAGTTTAAGTTTGCTGACTAGATATGCATTTTTTTTAATTGAATCAACATTTTCTATAAATTTCTTTTCTTTTGAAAGCAATTACATACTTGTAAATTACCAACTCACTTTCAGTGAAAATTGGCAAAGTATTTTTATGACTCGAATTGAGCATTGCACATTTTTCCAACTGGGCCTTTTTATAAAAACAGCCTGTCGCCGTTTATTATGTATTCAGAAAACTCATGATCTTGCTATATACATTGCATTTATTTCAATTGTATAAACATTTAAGCTCACTATGAATGAATAGTGTATATACTTTATAGATCGATTGTTTAATTTGTGGTTTTGCCAATAAAAAAATATACGTTAACGGTTAAACGGATCTTTAAATTGAGTTGTTTGAGTTAAAATAAAATAAATTAAAACATATAAATGTCGAAAAATTTAATTTTAATGGATGTAAACTATTATGATTTGCGAATGAATATAAAACAGTTCAAATAATTTTTTAAATAATATGTGGCATTGAAATGCATAAACGTTCTATTTTAAGGTTTGCATTATTTTGAATATTAATGTTAATTTTATTAATTTTATTAATATTAGAATAATAATGTTAATTTAAAAAAATTAAAATCGAGATCGAATAATAAATTAACTATAACACTCAACTTAAGTAAAAATAAATAAGTGATGAAGAAGCTTCAATTTTGAAATTGTCATCGCCTCAACGGCGTAATCGATAGCGTGTCTGCCCAAGGATTCGAGCCGGGCACTGACGAGGTAGGTTCGAATCCCAACCGAAACACGAAAAATGTGAAGTGAAGTTTTTTCCTGAGAAACTTCAAACCATACCTTTGAATTGAAAATATTCCAATTACTTCTTTACTTACTTGAGTTTAATTGATCTCAAAAATTCAAAATTAACTCTAACATATTTAATGATTAAAAAGAACAAAAAAAACTTGTTAACACATTCTCGTTGGAACGTACTAAAACTGACAAATAAATACCACTTTCATTTTTGATCTACGGGTGTGATAAAGCCGCGGACTCCAGTCCCTGACATTGACATATGAGCTCACGTTAGATATCAGATACCACTGGCAATACCAGTGAGATGTCACTAGCCATGGTGATATTTTGGGGTTGCTGTGGGATGAACTCAATTAAGTCAACGATAGTATCCTCGCACCAACGCGGCATATGCTTTGATGATGGGACGTTATTGCTTGCTGAAAGAAACGATAACCTTCATATAAATTTATGTGTGGGCTTTAATCATTGAGGAAGACAGTGCGTCACATGATCAAGGAATATGCCACTAACTGGATTATTGGCAACCCCGTTTAGTTTTGTTCCTATTCAAATTTTAAAGTTCTTGTGTCAACTCCATTTTAGTTCTAAAGTCGATTACACTATATAAACTTGAAAATGTAAATCGCTCGTTGTTGTTGTTGTTGTTGTAGCGACGAGTTGTGGTGCTATTCTTCCGGCTCCAAGTCCAAATTCAGGAACTCTGCTAAATCGTTCGTAACAATTCGTTGTATAGAGCTTTTAGATATTGCCAATTCTTGATCACGGTGCCGATTTGATCAATGGACTTTCTGCAACTCTATCACGAACTGGATCAATGTTTTGTGTTGAAATGTCTATAACAACTTTTCCTGAATGCTGATAAAATTTTGTTAATAGACTTACTTATCCTATAAAACCACAATTAGATGGGCTTAATGTGTGGCTTTTTTTGTTTATATTGAAACATTTTATCAATGCAAAATATAAAGATCAAATACAATAAATATTGCTAAACAAGCAGTACGAAATTGGGCATTTAATTTACCTGCAGTAAGTTTAAAAATTGGAAATAATAAGAGAGTTAAGATAAATTAGTGGAGTACAGGATCAGCTGTAGAAGAGTATTTTGAAAAAAAAAAAAAAAAAAAAAAAAAAAGAAAAAAAACAAGAAATCTTTTTATATTGAAAATTTGAACAAAATCGTTGACAATTCACCGTTAATTTAAATAGATTTGTCGAACGACTCTCTTGATCTCGTGTTTTGCCTAACTTACAATACAAATTCAGTATTATTGAGTTTTGTGAAAAACAAAATTATTTCTTCCGTTTGCATGCTTCAACCCACATTTTTAATTAATAAAATCTGCCAACAACATAATTTCGTCGAATTTCCAACATTAAATCAAAAATAATTAACATAAAAAAAAAATAAATTTTAATATAATTTTACTTTATTTGTTTTTATTTTCGTTTATTTTAGGGTCCAGAACAAATACATGTATCAAGGTTCTACAAGGATTCAAAAAATGGAAAATTTATTAGCTATATGCATGAGGACGCAAAAACATTATACGAAACATTTCGCCGTGGTGCTTATGAGTCAAATAATGGACGGTGTTTAGGTTATCGTGATCCATCACAACATCAATATCAGGTATATGCATTTTCTTAAATAAACTTAAACAATTTTTAGAATTTGGTAATCTAATAATTTGGTCGAATATTTGCTCAGCAACAGCAGCACATTAATTTTTTACATAATTCAGTATTTTTGTAGTTTTTCCACAAAATTTAGTAAACAATTGCTTCGAACTAAAATAATAAATAATAATTTAGAAATAAAATCAATATTATTTTCAACGTAAAAATTTAAATGTTGGAGCTTTTTGCTTACTCAACGAAAACTACTTCCATTATCGGAGTAAGGTATCCGCGTTGAACAAATCGTCTCTATAAGGCTCACATGAATGAAACCGTTGTTAGATCACCAACGATTTCGGAATGTATCGCTTTAGTACTTAAGTATACTATGCAGCAAGTATATGACTTCTGGGTGGTTATTTTGTAGCGTTATCTCACTAGGTGAGATAAAAAGTGAGATAAAATATTTGTCTTTGATCGATTATATTAGATAAAAGAAATCATTTAAACATAATTTTTTTATCTCACTATTTATCTCACCTAGTGAGATAACGCTACAAAATAACCACCCTGGAGTACATTGGCATCCAGTACGTTCTAAATATGTCTTAACAGGTACAGTCGAATCTACACAAGTTTTCAAAAAAGGACGTACTAGTCGAATCCTCTCCTTTGGTAAATTATCGATTGGTTGACTCTCAGTTTATGGACGTTGGTTTACGTATCTTTGTATTGTTGTTTTATTAAGATCCTTAGTTTGAGTAATCCAGAATCTTCTTCGAAGTAAACTTATCAATAATGATGTTCTGCAACGAACGGAAATGGGCAATGGGGTACTTCTTTCTTCTTTACTAATTCTTATTTCGTTGATAATATGATGGGATTGAGAAGAAGGAGGTAAAATTGCTGAATTTCGTTCCAGACTACACTGATATTGTCTTTACACCCATGTGTCTTCGTTTACAAATATGACGTCTGCTCCTTGATTTTCATTGGTTCACGGAGTAAATTGAACTCAGGCAGTTGAAACACCCTTTTTCGAATTTTATTAATTCTTGTCGTTGCTGCACTGTCAATTCTTTAAACCTTGATCATTGGTAAATGAAGAGGTAATCATTTTTACATAAACTACATTACTACTCTGCCTAAACAAATGCGTTTGTAATCGCCTTAGCTTGGGACTGAATGTTCGTTCCTCATCAACTCTGTCATTAGGAGTTCTATTAATAAGTGGCATGTCGGAAACTCATTGTTCGTCGTTTCGGATACCCACTTGATTCTATTCATCTAGTTTTCGAAACAGTAAATAAATTAGCTATGGATCTTTGGTTGCTGCATTGGGTCTTACTGCCCTTAATTCTCGCATAACTTCATCTGTTGTGTCCATAATTTGTATAATTTGATGTGAGTTTGGATTATTAATCGACGAGAAGTACCGTACCATGAAACTCTTAATAAAAAAATGAACCGTATTACGGTTTGGATCAGGGACGGAAACTCGGAAAAAATGGGTTCAGGTTCGGGTTAATCAAAATAGAAAGTATAGGTTCAGGTTCGGTTCACGGTTCGGCTTCGGGTTCAAAATTTAGAAAAAAATACAATACATTTTATTTATTTGTTAAAAAACTTTATTTATTTTTCAAAAAAATTCTCATTTAATTTAATAACCAAAATATTTTTAAAATTTTCTTATTTTAAATTTGCTCTTTGTGGTGATAATACTAATTTCAAAGCTTAAAAACACCTCTATGCTTACTTGCGTAGGAAAATATTTTTTTTATATTTATTTATGAACCCGAACCTGAATGAGTTTTTGTATATAACGGGTTCGGCTTCATGGTTTATAAAAAGACCGAACCTGAACCCGTTTGGGTTCAGGTTCGGTTTCAGTCCCTGGTTTGGATCATATCGCGCCTTTAGTTTATTTAACGCTTCTGTATTATTTGCGTCCGAAATTGGTAGTAGTTTTAATAAATTAGCTGCTTTATTTTGTAACAATCTAATATCGGAAATTCATCGTTGGATTTAAATTCGAATTTTCATTTTTTATAGACGAGAACAAACCACAAAATGATGGCCATTCTCTATATTGGCCACAAAAAGGGTGGATATTAATCTTGGAAGTTTTAATTCGAGGTTCGACCCACGTCCTTGTTCGCCTTGATTCTTATTTAAAACAAAGGATGCATTGTTAAATTCGTTTAATCAGGTTTCGGTTCTTTGCACTCTTGTTTTTAATCGCTTAACGTTGAGTTGAGATGGTCCACTAAGATTCTTAATGATGAATTTAAATTGGATCGCCTCTTCGCCAATGCCTTCAACTGCGCAATGTTTAGGACCTGTTAAGATTTTGTAACAACCGTTCGTTTTCGTTGCAATTATATTTTAATTTTTGTTGGTATCAACTTATAAAATTTTAGGTTATATTTATAATCCGGCTCGAAGAACTATGTTTACAATTCACAATGAACTGTATATTTCCTTATATAAATTTAACTAAAATTTACTTTAAATTCCCCAAGAGTACAACTCGATTTCAGCATGTATGTTCCACTAAACAATTGTATTTTTATAACATAAAAGACGCAAAGTTTTGGTTTTAATCAGGGTTGTTCCTTTACGCGTAATCTAAAATAGATTTCATTACATGTAATCTATGTAATGTAATCTATGTCATATATGTAAATTTGGCGTAATCTATTAATTTTGATTTAAGAAGAAATACGTGAAAATATTGTATTATCCCTACTGAATTTTTTCTTAAAAGACATGATCAATAATATTGTCAAAAACAAGATCTTGCGATCTTGAAAAAATTTAATTTATTGCTAAAAACTTTTAGAATTCACATATCAATTAAATAGATTACATTATAGATTACACGAAAATATCTCGCGTAATTTACACGTAATCTATGCGTAATCTATACATGTAAAGTAATCTATTTTGTCTACGGCACAACCCTGGTTTTAATCCATGATTCATGTAGGTATAAATTTTCTGGGTGTCTATAAAAAGATAATTTATACAAATATTAGTAAAAGTCGAAAGTCGATTAGTATGTCGAACACTCAGTATGCAGTGTCGCCAACATCAAGTCTTCTAAGTGCTTCACTGAAAATGACGGAAGATGGCGAATTACACCCTCTAGTTTTGTATGTTGGGCCAAAGTACACATATTGGGTCGAGTAAAGTGTATTTTTGAAAAAATTCAATACAAATTTTGGGTAAGGGAAGGTATTACAAATAATGTAATTAATTTGTCCTCGAAAGGGAAATGTGGTAGGAATACCACCTACAACCTGTTGTGCAGTGCCATCAGGTGTTCTAACCGAGGTAAGATTGAGTGTATTAGGCATTTTTAAAAGTTCTCAGGCGAATCCAATAGTTACGCATCCTAAGAGTGGAACTTGAAGGAATACATCTTTTCAGAGCACTTATACCTTTTTCTGCTATACGTACTAGATAATCAGTCAGCCGCTACTGTGGTGTTTTGTAAAATTTAGATGGGATCACAGATCGAATCGAAGTATCCGTGTCACTTAGTTTAAAATTATTTTACTACCAGAAAGGTAGTAGTTGGTTGGTAACTCAGAAAACAAATTAGAAGGAGGACTTATGAGAGTGGAACTAGTTATTTTACTAAGTGATGGTTTCAACAGAAAAGGAAGTAGTAGTTTACTAGCAGACTTTACTGCAGAATGAAGATATAAGATTGTTCAGAGCAAAGAAAAACAATACTAGTGTTAGTATTTGTTAGCGTTTAATTCCAATGTACTAAAAGTGGCACTGGGCAGACTTGTCAATTCAGGAGATTGGTTATTCTCATTATGAATATAATTTAGATCATAAACTGAAGTTGAACTATAAGTGTAGAGTTCAGTTTTCACAGGAGTAGATAATTATTTAAGGTGGAACCAGGAGTACATGACACTAATTCAATCTAACTGAAAGCTCAACTACTATAAGTCGATAATATGAATTCAAGAAGATGCTTGGAGATGACCAGGATATTTTATGAGCGCCTTCGAGCAAAGTTATGGTTGCAATTTTCTTATTTAGTATGTATCGGGGTTTCCACAATCATAACAAAATATGGTATATACAAATATGGTAACAAGATTTACGACAGTTAGGATGCAGAACGGTTACAAATCACTTCAATGAGGAACAGAGAAAGTTGGTATTGATGGTGAAAAATACGCTTTCGTGGCACGAAGAACCGGTAACTTCAACTGGTGTATAAGTAGCTTGGGGATAATCCTGATCTCGTTCAGTACCCAAGGCATGAGAAAGCACCGAAGAGTGCGATAATACTGACAAACTGCCAATGACCAACAAATTCATTCCTTGCTGCTCACTTATCTCTGCCCTCCGCATCAGGAACAAGCTTATCCCTTAAACAGCTCGGACGTTTTTTTTTTTTTTCAAAAAAAAAAAAAAAAAATGTTATATCGGTTGTAATACCGGCATATCGTTTTTTTCCTGATTTTAATACTGCAAAGCCAGTCCGGTATTGAATGTCCTAGGTGCAATCCATGAAGCTTTAGAATCTCAATTGCTGACGTTGGTGTGGGTTTAAATGCATCTGTGGTACTAATTCACCTTTGTAGCCTCTGTGTTTTTGTAAACATATGTTGTGCAGATATTTGATGCGTTTTAGGCTACTAAACCAAAATCGGTATATGCTAGAATTGGTTTTATAATGCTTTGGTGATATCTTTTTCACGCTAAGACTCCAAGTGTGAGCATAGCAATTTAGCTTTTCCTTTCCTAGATATATTGCAGGTGTGAGTTCAAGGTAATTTTGGTATCCAGGTTTACTTTAAGAACAGGAGAAATAAAAATGAAGTTGCTACTTTTTATAAAAATTGACAAAAACTTCTTTTAGGAAGCTAATCAATAGATTCATGTTTTCGTGTTGAAATGCGTGTTCACATTTTTCTTTGTGACCATTCCAATGATAGCATAGCAGCAGTAGAATTTACTTTTAGACAAGTGGATTTAACTGGTTTGGTTAGTCAATGAAAAAAATTCTGTCAAAATTTTTTATGAATGATATAATTTATTAGTTGGATAAAAGTTTATTTATAAAATCTTTATAAATTAGTTTAAATATCAAATATTTTGAAGTTGATGACAGCAAAAATATGTTTTTCTTTCATTTTTTATCATTACCTTACGGAATCTAATAAAAACAAACTTGAATTCATTATAACCAGCTACTGTTTGATTCAAGCATCTTTTGGTGATTTTATCATATAATTACCAGATTATTCGTTTCTCAATTTTGAGATCAGTAGCTAGTGACATTTACATCCGTGCATAATATGAAAGATTATACCAACCAAAAATTCAAATTTCTATCTCATGGATATGATCATGTGGGATGAAAAACAAGATTTATTTGTTAATGTTTCAAAGAAACGCCAAAGGAAGAATAAGCCGCAGTTTAATAACTTCCGTACAACAAATTTCTAATTAGTCATAAAAATTTAAGTAGAGCAATTAAAAATAAAATAATTTAAACATATCAGTTAGCTTTCGTATGCTATTATTTCTAAAATATTTTTATTTTGCTCGTTGTATAAAGTATCAGCAAAAATATTTAATGGATGTTTAACCGAGTTTGGGAACAGTAGTATGTTACTGTTATCAAAATAATGAAAAAAACTACGATTTTAATTTTTAATTATACACATACGGTAATAAAAATTATCTTTTAATTTTATAATAGTATATCACATAACGAAACAAATTGTAGTTGCTATGGTTTTTCATATAATTTTACAAAATTTTTAAACAACGCAACCATAAAAAAATAGAATACGAATTTTTAATGTTATGTAATCGATTTCTAATTTTATAATTTATAGTAAATATCGATTATATATATACTATCATAGAAAAAACTGCATTTACTGCGCGACATATAAACGTTTTTCGTTCGTAAACATTTCTCACTCGACGAAAAACAATGTTTTCATCTCTTGTAGGAAAATATACTATTTACTTTTGAAATAGGAGATATGAAAATAATAACAACGCGAGTTTTTATTTTTTCTACATGATAGCATGTGAAAAGTCTATTTTCATCACGCGTAATCCCCTGTGAAATTGGATTCTTGGAAAATATACTATTTTTTATAAACGGTTGCTCTATTATATATTTTTGACTCATAATAAATCATAATCTACATAGATCATAAAATAAACAAAAAAACATTTGAAATGATTTCATGAAAACTGTAAAAAGTTTGTATTCCTAATTTAATTATTTTTTGTTTTGCACAAGTTTTGTATTTGTTGAAATGCGATTTATTTCATTTCGCACTAGTGCGTAACATATATATTGTGATACTGCTAAAAATATTAGTCGTGGAGATTACCATTTGATTTAAAAACTTTTGTTGATTTCAAACCAATGAAATTTTTGAACATTTAACATAAAACATTAATATATAATAAATGCCAATAAACTGTCTCCTGTAATACTAATATTTCTTTTTTTTTAATTTTTAGTGGATTCATTTCAATGAAACGCTTCTGAGAGCCAAGAATTTCGGTTCTGGTTTATTATCGTTAGGCCTGCCACCTGGGACAACATCTCTCGTCGGTATTTATTCTCAAAATCGACCAGAATGGATTATTTTTGAACAGGTACCAACCACTTCAATTATTTATGTTAAAAACAATAATTTATTGTACTTAAATTTTAGGGGTGCTACTGTTATTCATTGGTTGTCGTACCTCTTTATGACACCTTAGGACCCGAATCTTGTGCATATATAATTAGACAAACCGAAATGCAAGTTGTTGTTGTTGAAGATGATAAAAAAGTTAATTCAATATTAGATAAAGCACCTAGATCACTAAGGCGTATAATAACCATTAAACCAATTCGACCAGCAACAACACAACGTGCTAAAAATCGAAGTATTGAAATTATGTCTTTTGAGGATGTTGAAAAATTAGGTTGTATGAAAAATCATCCAGAACTACCACCAAAACCTCAAGATTTGAGTACTATATGTTATACGTCAGGGACAACCGGTAATCCTAAAGGTGTAATGTTGTCACATAGTAATGTTGTATCCGGAGTATGCTCTGTGCTTCTACAATTAGGCGATCATCGACCAACTGTTGATGATATAATGTTATCATTTTTACCGTTAGCTCATATGTTAGAACGTTGTTGTGAACATGGAATGTACTACTCTGGAGCTGCTGTTGGTTTTTATTCGGGTGATGTTAAAGAGTTGTCAACAGATATGAAAGTTTTACGGCCTACGATGATGCCTGCAGTACCCCGTCTTCTTAATCGAGTCTATGACAAAATTCAAAGTGAAATTTCTGGTTCGGCAATGAAAAGATTGTTATTCCGACTAGCTATGAGCTCAAAAGAAAGCGAATTAAGCCGAGGTATTATAAGAAATAATAGCGTATGGGATAAATTAGTATTTCGAAAAGTGCAGGAAGGTTTTGGTGGTCGACTAAGATTAATGTTAGTTGGTTCCGCACCATTATCAAAACATGTATTAACATTTACACGATGTGCCGTTGGTTGTGTTGTTGTTGAGGGTTATGGTCAAACAGAATGTACTGCACCTATAACATTAACTGTGCAAGGTGATCATGTTCCCGAACATGTTGGACCACCTGTAGCCTGTTGTTGCATTAAATTAGTAGATGTGCCCGAAATGGAATATTATTCTAGTGATAGCAAAGGAGAAATTTGTGTTAAAGGTGCAAATGTATTTATGGGATATTATAAAGAACCAGAACTTACAGAAGAAACTATTGATGCAGATGGTTGGCATCATACTGGTGATGTTGGGTGTTGGCTACCAAACGGAACATTAAAAATTATTGATCGTCGAAAACATATATTTAAATTAAGTCAAGGTGAATACATTATACCAGAAAAAATAGAAAATATTTATCTACGTTCACAATATGTCGAACAAATATTTGTTTATGGTGAAAGTTTGAAAAGTTGTGTTGTAGCTATTGTTGTTCCTGATGTTGATGTTATAAAATGTTGGGCACAAGAAAATAATATTCCTGGTACATTAACAGTATTATGTAATGATTCAAATGTAAAGGAATTAATTTTAAATGATATGATTTCGTGGGGAAAGGAGGCCGGTATGAAGACTTTTGAACAAGTAAGTACTTATTTTATTAAAATATTTAAAATTTTTTCGCATCATTATTCGCTGTTTAGTAAGGTTTATAAATAAATAAGTAATTACATTTGTTTGTTTAAATTATATGCCATAAATTTGACAAACAAAATATGGATATAAAAGTTATTTATGAGTAATTATATACGAAGTCTTATAAATTTAGAAAAAATAAATCTGCCAAAAAATAACTCGTTAAATAATTAAAAACTGTTTCAAATACAATAATGGTTTTTTAAAAATACGTAATTGCTCACTAGTGTTTATAGTTCTCATGTTTTAAAATATAAGAACGAAGGTGAAGGTTCGGACTTTTTAGAGCGAACAGTTTGCTTAGATCTTAGATCGATTAGAAAAACTGAAAAGTGGGTGGTTTGAAATAACAATTCGATGTTCTGGTAGAAAATGGTTTGATAAGTACTCAAAGAAACGTTAAGAAGCTTAATTTAAGTTGTTGAGAAAAAGAATTGTGAAACATTTTCTTGTTATTCTACTATTGATTGGAAGAAATTCTTCATCTGTTATAAAATTATTCCTCACGTTAAACACGCATAGAGGTTGTTTCGTCTTTTTGACAGTTTTTGTGTGATTCTCTAGGTTCTAATGATCAATGATGATTGCTATCATTATTTAAACATCTCGTTTTCGCCTGACTACTACATCTTTGGATCACTGCTGATATAGCTTATGCCAGATTTGCCTATTTATATTACAAGTGCTGGTGTTTGATGTTATGTTGGTTATTCTTTGGAATTTGTCCATTATTTTAAGGTTGAACTCACTAAAAAGTCCCATTTACTAATCACACTGAACATCAGAAATTGTCTGATCACAGAGACGTAGAGCCCTGCACTTCTTTGCTGGCTCTCGGGACTGGTGATAGATTCTACTAGTGGCAGCAGATTTGCCTGAAAATGAAAATGTGACAGTTTAGCTACGTCTCTGCCATAAGTGATTAGATGAATGATGCTGAAGCCGTAATTGAACTTTTCTTTCGATTTGATTAGATTAACCAGTAACTCTTTATTTATCACAACCATTACACCTCGTGAGTTACTAACTGGTTCTTCCAAGCCGAGGATTCCTCTTGAAATTTTCATCCAAGTTATCGTTCTACTTGAGATTTAGTGTTTTTCGACTGCCTCTCGTTAGAACTCGGTCATAACTCTTCAAAATAGTTGAACTACAATTTAAGTTTTCTGATTCGTGTTTTTTTTTTTTAAATTTTTTGAATGAAGTTCTTGAAGTGATAACAATAATAGATAAATGCAATTTCAAAGCCTATTATTTTCGAAGTCCTTTGGGGATAGTTGTCTTTAAAAAATATTAATTACCCTGTCAGACCACTTAAGCTCCTTCACCTACTTCGATGATGCATTTTTGGCGAATACTTTAGCTTAAAGCCCAAAATCTTCATTCCTGAAGTAAACTGCAGCTCCTGCTCAGTAAGTGATCCATCTATGTAGATATGCGTATTAATCGCAGTGCCAGATAGCAAATCAGCTACAGAGCGGTCCCTTTATCGATGGCATGTTTTATTATTTACATTGTCATTGTCAAACATCATTTAATTATTTGCTTAAATTATGTATTAAACAGCATTATTTTTATTACTTAAATTTTTAGGTAAAAGACATCTATCTTCATCCAGATCCATTTTCCGTACAAAATGGCTTATTAACACCAACATTTAAAACAAGGAGACCAGAACTAAAAAATTATTTCAAACCACAACTAGATGATATGTACAAGAATCTTGATTAAATTAATTTAATTAAGTTAAATAAAAAGTCAATAATATAAATAGAATTAATTATTTAGAATTCTAAAATTATAATTAAAAAAATTTAAAGAAAAAACAAATTCAAAACATGCTGGTACACAAACAAAATAATATAAAAAAAACTAAAAGAACGAAAATTTAATTTTTCTTCTTTGATTTTATCTTAGATAATTAATACAATAAACAATAAAATAGTCGCACCAACAAAGAAAGGAATAAAATAGTCGAAGAATTCTAAACAAAAGTCACTTTGAAAAGTTAGAGCAAATTTTTTTTCTTAATACTTTATAAAGGTAACTTAAACGTGTAGCTGTCATTAAAGTGACAAGTGGTAAATGTTAGAACAAAGTTTGTTCTTTCTTTTCTGTATGTTTTACCGTACCAATCTCTTGTTCAACAGGCTATTAATCGAAATAGAAATCTAAAATGTCAACTTGACATATCAATCAATAATCAAAATATGTAAAGATATATTTAATTTTTATTTATAAAGATTTAAATTGAAGAAATAGTTACTTAAACTCTAGTGTTTAAACCTGGGACATTTATCTAGTCAATTAAACAAAGGAAATATATCAAAGATTGGGTTGTGAATTAATAATTGTATTATTATTATTAGCAAAAAGGTTTTGCTTTTCAAATTGTACTCCATCTACTTTAGCATAGAATAAAATTTAAAAGCACAAAGATTGGAAAATGTTTGCCCACGATTTTCATTGTTAAATATTTAGTGAGATAGATATGTACTATTTACTTATTTCTCAATGCTGTTCTGATACATTATTTTTTTTTTCGTTTAGAGAAACTTGCAATGTTTATAGGTTTGGTACAGTTGGAACAGCAAAAAAAAATTTACATTTTTAATTTCGATTTTTGTTAAGTTTACAGTTAACTATTTTCATTAACTAGCATGCAGAAAAACTATATGCTGTAAACTGCTGTAAGTAACATAGTATGAATATCAAAATGGATGACAGTAATTAACGCTTTCGATATTTGAATATGTTCTAAGGCTAAAATCACGTTTTCAATATCGCGAAATTCCTTCTCACTATCTGTAAGTTTGACTAAATTCAATGACTGATGGAGAAGTTTTAGTTCTTATGTTAGATGCAATATTTTCAATGTTTTCACTGCTCCATTATACGTCCTCGTAAAATAATAAGAATAAAATAAAAACATGAAATATAACATACTACACAATTAAATAAATTATCTTCGATTTATATGATATCAATTATGGAAAATATGTTTATTTGTTACTAAAGCCGTGTTCGATTTGACTGAAGCAACTGATACAACTGATAAATTGAATGCAATTGTTGTTGTTTTTTCAGTTGTTTCAGTCAAATCGAACGCCCCTTAAATTGTAAACATCATTTATTCGAACTGTCACTTGACGTTGAAAAGTCATTTTAACTGGCTAGTAGTGTTAAAATGACAGCAGACCAGTTATGAATTTAACAAGTTAGTAGAGAAATTTGAAATTTGAAAAAGATAGTAGCGTTTTTAACATTTAAACATTTTTATTTCTTTGTTTCATACAAATTAAAATTAGAAGTACAATTAGAATTTCCGCTAATGTCGAACATTCCTGAAGCGGAAGTTAATTCCCTCATCATTTTTTTTTTTTAATAAAATGTGATGTGTAGTAGGCATTACAATATGTGTCACAACAACACATAACCTTTTAAGACCAAGGTCCCACAACAACATGCGTTCTAAGGATGTTAATGGACGCAAATCTGTTTTTTTTTAATTTTTTTTTGTTCAATAATGGATAACTAAACCATAAATCCTATCACATATAAAATATGACATAGGCCAATATTTCGTGATAGGATAGAGAAAATAAAAATAAAATAAGAGATAAAAAGCAAATTTGTTTTAAAAATTTGCAGGAACAAAACTAAAATTGGTTTGCCAATAGTCCAGCTAATGGCATAATCCTTGATTATAGGACGCAGTATATTTTTCAATGATTAAAGCTCAGATATATAGTTATATGAAGGCTCGTTTCTTCGAGCAAGCTACAGCGTTCCAGCATCAAGGAATATTCATTAGCTACGACTGAGAGTGCTACCGTTGACTGAATACAGTTCATCCGCCAGCACCCCTAAGATATCACCTTGGCTAGTTTTTAACCTTGGCTAAGATATCACCTAGGCTACAATTAATTGTAGAACCTCCCGTAGTAGAAGCCACATCTGTTGAGTTTCGTCCAGGAAACATTTTTTTCGCAATTTCAATTTTTTTATTGATAGAATCATCCACATAACCTTCCGTAATTCCACTACTTTTCCATCCTCCCGCACGTTTTAGTGTCAAAATATCTCCGCCGGCATCCACAACCATTGTTGCTGCTGATCGGCGAAATGAGTGACCTGTGTATAATTCAGGTTCTTGTAGCCCTAAGTATGTTGCAATTTTTATCGGCACACCGGCACACAATAGTGTGCTAGCCAACATTGAGGGAAATACATTTATCATTACGGTAGGTTAAAAAGAAACGTAATTGGTCTGCTTGACGAGAACGAAGAGCTGCATATTTTCTGTACAAAGCACAAGCTTGAAAACTGCAGCCCTCACCTGTAATCGTAATCTCCTTGTTTTTAAATTCTTTGCATTCCGTAAAGTGACGGTAATATATTTCTGAACATCTTCTACGTCCTCCACCGTCAACGAGAGAAGCTCGTCACACCGGCAAGCACAAAAAATTTGAAAAATTGTAATCACTTTATACCAACCAATAGTCATCAGGAGCTTCAACAAGAAATTTTTCTACTTGCTCTTTCGTTAAAACCCTTGCCTTCTTCGGCACGTAACGTTCATTTTTCCTCTTGAGAAAGGCCATACCTTATGAAATCTACAAATGTTAGTTTAAAATATCACTTTTTTGATAACGTCTGTAATAGGAAAACAAACTTGCGAACTTCAGCATTTTCTTTAATCTCCAGGCAGCTTATTAACATGGACCATTTCGACCACAAAGAATTGGGCTAAATTTTTCTGATAGTTGGTGAAGATACACCAAAAGAACATCTTCCGTTATACCAGTTACATTATTGTTTTTAATGGCAATTTAGCCATACCAATACGAATGTTATCATTATCTGTCTCTCGCTGGTCGTCAGTGCGGTTTGCACGTGAGGTAGCTCGTCGCACATTTGATTGACTTCGACGACCTAAGTCAGGTCGTCTTCTCCTTGGCATTTTAAAACAATATAATCAATAAAGTGCTCGCGCACTGACAAACTGATGATAGATTTTAATAATCGTCTTGAAATTTATTTATTTATTTTTTTTTCGACAACTAACTGACATTTTTACACTTTTTTTATTTCTGAAACAGAACTGTTTTGTATTCCATCAAAACAGACCAAAAAGATCAGACCTCATACAACAACTATGAAACAGACAAATTTACTGAATTGATATTTGCAAATTTAACCTGTCGTTTATTTTTTGAAAATCAAAACCGGTCGCAAATATAATAAGCGAATGAAAAATTGGTGTTTGTAATTAATAAACAAATTTATGCATGGTAAAACTTTAAAATAACGTTTTTATGTATACACATATAAACCATATAACAGCAGGATTGATCACAACATTTAAAAATCAAATCAGATACTAGACGAACAAATACATGTAAAAACATCAAAAATATAAATGCTTAAACACATATACTATATTTATACTTAACGTTACATCTCAAACGTTACAAAAATTTCAAACAAGCTAAAGAAGTTTCACTTAAAAAAAAAGACAAAAGACATCAAATCTTTCACAATTGGAAATTTAAATTATTGTTTTTAGTATTTTCCGTTACTTATTATTTTTGTTTCTCACCGTTTAAACGTTCCCTGAACTTCCATAAATATTTCAAGATCAAAGTTAGCAAAATCGGTCCAGCCATTCTCGAGTTTTAGCGAGACAAACGAACAGTAATTGATTTTTATATATATAGATTATAATCCATAAAAACTGTGATTTTTTGAATAAATAAAATTTATTAGAGGAAAAGGTCTGTTGGTTTTGATGCACATGAGATTGATGTAAGCTTGATTAATGCTGAAAGTGGTTACTCGGAAAAAAATTGCTCAAAAGTACGCCAAAATCAGGTGTATAGTGTTGGATATAATATAATTGTGTGGTAATATACTGATTATATGAATAAATCTACCGCGATCACGACGTAATTATTATATTTTCAATATAAACCCCTAATATTCGACTCCATCAGACAAAGTAAATATGCAACCAATTTTGAAATTTGTGATCTATTGTTATATTATTGCTTTTAACCATTTTTTTTAAACTAAGTTAGGCATGTAATTCCATACGTTTCATGCGTAGGTTTCACCTGATAACTTTAATCTTTTGAAACCAACGTGCACGAAGCCTGTAAAACACTTAATTACTAATTCTAATCCCTAGTTAGCATTTATTTAAAAGCTATTATAATTAACAACAAACATGGCTAACTTTGAATACAAAAATAAAAACGAAATGAACGTTAAGCTTTTTCATAAGTTACATGAATTTGATGTATTTAAAGTTGTAATTTGTTGCTTAGTGCATTCAATTCCTAAATGCTTGCTCACAAAGGTCTCAACTTAAGCCAGGCATTCACATACAACAGCAACAGAAACAGAAACAGAATTTCATACAAATTTGACAGATAAAAATTCGGTTTCTGTAAAATTTGTATGGAATTCTGTTTCTGTTTCTGTTTCTGTTGTATGTGGTTTCAAGCCTTTAGGTGTAGGGTGTACGAGATCGTATTACAACGCGATACACCTTGATTATATGCATGGATTTACCGTGATTGCAGCGTAGTTATGATATTTCGAATAAAAACACATAATAGTCGGCTCGATGGACCAATTTTGTATTTTACGATGCATTTTTGAACTTTTGTATTCCAGTGTGCTTTTTTCAATACTCTCTCATGTCTACAATTTCTTACGGGTGGGCTTTAATGGACCTTACCCTCTTTCGTATCTCATACGGTGATCTAGATAAAAGTTTCGACCTTTATGTTTATTGGTGTATGTAAATTTGTAATTGTTCCAATTTGCACTATAGAAAAACAAAAAGTTAGTTACAAATGAGGCCTGCGATGTTTGATATCAGATAAATCGAATCGGATCACAACGTAGTTATGATAAAACCAATTTAATCCCCTAATAACCGGCTCGAAGGACCAAAATAAATTCTGTAATTTGCGATTTAGCTACCGTGAAAATAAACGTAGAAGTGATATAAAAAGAAATGTTCATTAAAAAAATTTTCGTCAGCGTTAAACAAAAATAAACACTATTTGTTGATTTTTATCAAAAATCACTCATTACGAAATCTTAATAAAATTGATTCAATCATTTTTTCAGGTACGTAGAATATTTCATTTTATTGTTATAAAATATGCCTTTTCTTATCATACCCTAAATAAATCGCCAAAGGAAGTTTTACTTGATATGATTGACTTACCATTTTATTTAACTATGTAATGTTGATAATGTTGATAAGATTGAATATGCTACATTACTTCATATTCTTTTATTTAGATTTGTATTTTGTTTAATTCGCTCTTTTCCTTTTATGTTTTTTTTTATAAAAGTTTAATATTTGTATTTTAGTTTTTTTTAATTTTTATTGGTTATTCAAAGAAAAGATGGAGAGAATCTATTTATTTACAAATTAATCTTAAAATTTATTTAATTATCTTTCAAATGATATATGATTATTGAAAACTCATTTCAAAATCATAACATAATAAAATAATATTTAAACTTATATCAACAAAATATTTTTATATCTTTTACATGATACATGAGTATATTCAAAACTCATATATCATGAAAATAGAACTATTTGTTTAAAAAAAAGAAATTTAATTCCTGTTGGTTCAACATATTGTGTACGACAATGGTGAACGTACAATATTTCTGATAGTGTGGGAATAATCTTCTCCGATTTATGTTCACAATCACTTTTAACATCTTTCCTTATTTCTCATACATTTGCTTTACAACACTTATCTCCCAAAGTGGTCAATCACAAATTTGTTTCCTTTAATTTTTATACGAAACCTTAAACGTTGATATTTGTTGATAGAGCGTTATTTTTTGTTACCAATAATCGTTAGCCGTTTTCTAGAGCTGTGAGGTCAACAAGTTATTTACAAATGTAATTGAGTTCACAACGCAATTACATTTGTAAATAACTTTAATTTTATTCAAACTAAATCTTTTTAACGTTTGTTTCTTTGTCTATGTATACTTTAAAAGTTTAAACACAATTGGTCGAATATTTGTTTTTGCAACAAATTTCTTTTTCAATAAAGGAATTTATTTATATCTACCGATACTTAATATTAAATTTGCCAACTTTAACAATTTGCAAAACTTTTGTTTTTGTTTATATTTTTAAATTTTTTATTTAATACCATTTATTTATTATTAGCAAACAATGTTTTATAACAAATTTCTTTTTGTATATAGTTGCAAGGGTCCTTTTTGATTTTACATTAAAAAACTATTTTTCAAAATTAAAAACAAATATATTTTTATTTTATCAGTTGTAAATATTTTCTCTCTGAGGATGATCGAAAGATTGAAACACGTCTAAGAGAAATAATAAAATTAAAATTGTTTTTTAGAAGTTGGATTAAAATATATATTTAATATAATATAAAAATATATTTGTTTTTAATTTTGAAAAATAGTTTCTTAATGTAAAATCAAAAAGGACCCTTGCAACTATATACAAAAACCAATTTGTTATATTATAGTGATTTTACCGCACTCCAAAACCAAAAATTAAATTTTAGAAACAATGTTCTTATCAAAAAAAAAAAAAAATTAAACGTTTGACGCACTAACTAGGAAGGATTTTTAAGAACGTTGACAATAGAATGAATCTAATGGAGCATTCACAATTGTTAATATGTGTTCGTTTGCCACAACACTCCCCCTAGTGCTAGATGGGAATACTAAAAAATCTAGAACATATTTAGGGCTGCATCAAACGAATAACCAAAGAACTAATTCACTACTCATTGATGTATCTTAATACTAAATATAAATTAAAACGATAACTTGCTATTGCTCCTTGAATGGATGAGATTTAATTATACCTTGTTGAAGGTCCTGAAATAAATCCTCTAATCGCAGGATTCAATAAATCAAACACAACTTTTTTTCCCCTTATACTTTGTTCAGGTTACAATGTTTATTTACGGAACATAAAAATTATTTATTATATAAACACATAAATATAATATATTATTGAAGATAATAAAACACTTTTTATTAAATTTAATAATCTTTTCAAAATTTTTTTTTATTTACCAATTTTGGTAGTGGTTTGCTGTTACTCCTTTGCACGCCAAAATTTTAATCCCCCTCTCAAAAAAAAAAACATCGCGTAGCAGTTAGTTCGTTTCTGTCAAACGAATCGAGTGCGTTCGTAATACTTAATTTTAAATTTGGAATATTCGTTACAGTATTTCATACGTCAACAACTCGGCTATTCTGACAATGCCGATTGGCTCAATCGGCTTAGTGCAAGGAATGGCTAAGCGGTGAAGCCGCGGGCAGAAGTTTAAAAACAAAAATTTATATATATAAAAATGTCAGATATAATTTTAAATTATTTTAATATACTTGACTGTAATTTGGCGAAGGCCTTAATTTTATGTTGTCATACATGCAAGTGCTACAAATAAATACAAAATTTTTACGAATCAAACCCAAAGAAATCTGGGGCCTTACTCTCACATTCGATAGCCTTCGTTTTAAAAACGATAGTTCTTTTCGACTAAACTAAAATTTCATACTCTAGCATTCGATAAGCCAAGAAAATTTTTACTACAATTTTAGTAAGTGTTGTCAACAGTAAAATATAGAAAATTTTCTACATTTTGTATTAAATATGTCAAATGTCAGTTTTTTATTGGTAAATAATGTCAATGTTTTTGATTAATTTGAAAATATTTGTTTTTTATTGCGTGAATAAAATAATATTGTTAGATTATTTGCTAAAATATTCCAATTAAATTGCAAAAAGTCTTGTGTTGTTGTATTCTTTTTTTTTTAAATAGACCTAACAATAAAAAAATATTTCGCAAATTCATAAAATGTTTCTTTTACTAATAATATATAAACAACATTTATTCAATATTATACTTAATATTTAGGAAGAAAAAAAAATTAGCTTCTTTTCGAATTTAAAAACGACCAGAAAATGTAGGCGAATACAAAAACGATACAAAAAATTCAAACTCAATAGCGTTGTAAAATAATTTAGGAAAATATTGTTTCGCTATCTAAAATTTTATATGTCAAATAAAATATTCGATAGCGTTTATTCGTCTTCGAATTTCAAAGTACAAAATAAACGAAGGCTATCGAAATTGGGTGTAAAACGAAGGCTATCGAATGTCAGAGTAAGGCCGCAGATTCTTCATCTGAGTAATAATCTATTACATCGTTTTCATCAGTAGTTACAATCTTACGTTTCCATAATCTTATGTGACGTGATTCTATAACACCATCATACGGAAGTTGAGGCAATTGACACCCTTCAATATCTTGAATAACATAACGGTCATTTGGTAATTTCTTATGTACAATATATGGGCCACGGAAATTAGGAATAATTTTTTTATTAGAGCCTATTGAGGTGTCTGAATCACTACAAAATCACCTACTTCATAAGTTTTGGCTGGTTTACAATTTATTTCAACCTATTGTTGACTATATTCCTGACTCTTAACAATTTTTTCTGAAGCTACTTTTCTTAATTTAGCTACGTCTCTGTCATTTTTTTTTACATTTTTATCTATAATAAATTCTGTAAAGTAGTCTTTGTTAGGTCCTCGTTGGTTGGACACCAAATAGTCTCCTACTAGGTGTCGTCCCTGACGATTTCTGTGTCGTTTTATTAATAGCATGTTCTACTTCCTTAAGTTTCTTTGTCCTTTAACTTGACCATTTGCCTGAGAAGAGGCTACTGCCGTTTTTACATGTTTAAAATTATTTTGCTCTGCATACGTTGCAAATTCGTAGGATGTGAAACAAGTACCTCTATCAGAAATAACTCGCGATGGTCTACTATAATATTCGAAGTATTTATCTAAAGCACCACATACTTTTTTTGTACCGGTAGACATAACTGAATATAACTTAACATATTTTGTAAAAGCATCTTTTACTACCAATATATGTTCTCTTTTTGAAATAATGGATGGTAATGGCCTGAAATGATCAATATGAATAGTATCAAATGTTATAGGTTTCTCCGGAATACTAAACAAGTTCTTTTCTTTAAGTCGAGTAGGGGCGGAATACATAATACATTTGATGCAATTCTTAACATAGGTTTCTATTTTTTCTTTCATACACGCAAGCCAATAATGTTTTCGCATTTGTTTATAACATTTATCTACGCCAAAATGTCCTATTTTATCGTGCATATAACCTATGAGCTGTTGCTCGATTTCTTTTGGTACATAAAATAATAATTCATCATTTTTATTACGTCGATATACTACTCCATCATGCATTTCATGTGGTGGCGATACATCATTTTCATTCCGCCATCCCAACCATTCATTCCGCCAACTCAAGTACGCTGCTTCAATTGTTCAAAGTTTGGTCATCGTGCTTCAGAATGCACATTGCCAGAACGGGCTCGTGGATCGTGTTTCACATGCGGCGGAACAGACCACATTTATAAGACTAGACTTCATATAATTTTTAACAGAAAGGCCACTCGGAATTCTAGAACGACTGATGAAACTACTGGGGCTGCCGGTATCGAAAAAATAATTTACCGCATTAAAATTTTTGTTTGGATTCAATTTTGTATTAAATGCAACACTTACTAATTGCATGTTGCCCAAATTTTCAGTCATATTATCAAAATCTTCATTTTTATATGATGCTGTATTAACATCAGTTTTAGAAGCGATGGCAGCAACAACTTTGTTCTTCGTTTGACAATTTTTATAAATGTGGTCTGTTCCGCCACATGTGAAACACGATCCACGAGCCCGTTCTGGCAATAGGCATACTGAAGCACGAACACGATAACCAAACTTTGAACAATTGAAGCAGTGTACTTGAGTTGGCGGAATGAATGGTTTTGGTAAAAATGCTGCTTCCTTTTTGAAGTCATTTTCATAAGTCCTCTTAAACGGTGGTGGTTGAACTGAGGATTTGACATATCTAGTTGCATTGCATTGTCAATAGCTCGTACATAAGATGGCGTAATGTCAAATAATTCGGAAATTGTTTTAGCATTTGCTAGCATTGAAATAAAATCAGAAGAATTACGTAAACCAGCAACAGTTAACGAAATAAATTCGCGTTCAGGAATACTAGCTCGTTGTCCAATTTCCTCCATAATTGTAATATAATGTGTGATGGTTTCATCTGCACGTCGCACAGTGGGATTTTTTGTGCAATAAGTCATTTTTTCGACACATAAAATTTAAAAATGTAATGATGCAGTTTTGTAGAAAATTGATTCAGTATGAAGAATCCATAAATTGTATCCCAAAAAAACGTTTATTTGTCTTTGAAATAATGAAGTAAAGTCACATGTAAATTTTGGTCCAAAATATTGAAAACTGTTTACGCACTTCTATAGTGTTTGTACGTAAGATAACTTTATTGCTCTAATTTAAATAGTAATTTTTTTTCAAATATAGCCTTTTCTGCGTATTTAAAAAAAAAATTATAAAGTTCGCTCATATGGTTTGAAAGATATGATAGAATAAAATTTGTTCTATAATGTGCCGTGATTGAAAACTTCCTTGGAAGAAAAAAAGGGTTGCTCGGTCGTGCTAGGTGCTCCCGCTATAATAAAATGAAAGGTAAGACTCCATACTATCAATTAAAAAAAAAAAAGTTTAAATAATTAATAATCTTTTATAAAATCATAAAATTTATAAAATCATAAAATCATGAAATTTTGGGTTCTATGGGCGGTGGGTAGTGGGCGTGACCAATTTTGATGAAACTTTATTTTATTCTTAATTGAGGTAATAAAAGGCTCTGTGCCAAATTTCAAAAACTTTGGGCCAAAAATAAATTTTGGGTTCTATGGGCGGTGGGGTAGTAGGCGTGGCCAATTTTGATGAAACTTTATATTTTTCTTAATTGAGCTAACCAAAGGCTCAGAGCAAAATTTCAATATTCTACGAGCACTCCTTATATTTTTTGCCAAATATTGTATGAACAAATCCCACTGTGCGTCGTACTCGCTTTCTTAATTTATCATAAATTACTACATAAGTGACATGACGATCGAATCGCTGAAGTAATGCTTGTTTCAAATCTGACCAGTTTGTGACACGAATTGTACGCAAAAAAAATTCTGCTGTATCTTTTAATAAATGACGGCCCATCCGATATCGATCACAGTCATCAGCTTGTAAAGATGTCATTACATCTTCAAAATCGATTAGCCATTTGGAGCTCATATAATCATCACCACCTGTGAATGATGACACTAAACACTCAACGTTATTTGGTTTTATTTTACGTTTATATGTACGTGGTTGTACACCGGAACCTGAAGGATTAGCTTCTAAATGAGCTACACTTGCTCTTAGTTTTAATAATCGTTCACGTGCTTCCAATATAACTATTTCCTGTTTAATATCCTGAAGTTCTTGATTTGCAGGAAATAATTCACGATTTATTACAGCAGAAGTCATAATTGGAGCTGAAGTTGTAGTAAGGTGTGTGTTAACAGAAGTTACTCTTGGTCTTGCACCAGTCCTTTCATATAAATCAATAATATCTGGTGGTGGTGTTACTCCAGCCACCGTACGTTGCAGGGTATTTGCTGGAGTTGTCGTTGCAATGCTATTGCAATGCTATTAGATATTTTAATGGCGGAATTGTTCAATAAATTATCAGAAACTAAACCTGAAGCTCCTCCTAATTCAGGTTGATACATATGTCTTAAACTTGCAATGCCTATAGTGCCTGGCACATCAATATTAATAGAGCGTAATTCTTCTATCATAGCACGTTTTTCTTTACAGCGGGAAGCTTTATCCATTTTGAAATAATAAATTTAATTACTTACAGAAGTCCAAAATGTTTAATTAATTTTGTAAAATTATTTTATTTGATTTTAATTGAATAATTTTATTTGGTCGCAGAAGTACACAAATTTAATTAGCTCAATTCTATTTATACACTCAATTATTATAAAATAATTTTAACTGATCACTGATGTTCCAAATTTTACACTAAAATGTAAAATAAATGCTTAAGATCCAATTATAAAACTTTAAAATAACTAGTTTTATCCGCCAAAATTCATAAAAATACTTCAATTTAATTTTTGAAATATTTTGCTTAAATTTTCATATGTTTTTATTCAATTCATTAAAATCTATTTTTTTTTTAATTTAAAATATTTCGAAACACCCTGTATAAAATCCAAGCCACGCTACGGAAAGTTCCAGTACAAACAAAAATGCACTGTAATATTTGTCACACAACAAAAGAATGCCGCTATTTCTTACAGTTTACTGACGCTATGTCAATTATAGCAATGTTCACAAAAATGTTTTGATTTCAGTAACTTAAGGCGTCAATTAAATCAAAATTTTGTTTATTAACATTTGTTTAATCACAAACATGTATCATAATTCATAAGATTAACATATAAATTCACTTAACTGTTTACTATTATTATTATTATTTTTTTTTTTTATGTTCGAGAAAAATTGCACCATAAAATATAATAAACCATTTTATTTATCCCACTTCTGAAGCTATAAACACATAAATATAATATATTATTGAAGACAATATTGGTAGTGGTTTGCTGTTACTCCTTTGCACGCCAAAATTTTAATCCCCCTCTCAAAAAAAACATTGCGTAGCAGTCAGTTCGTTTCTGTCAAACGAATCGAGTGCGTTCGTAACTTAATTTTAAATTTAGAATATTCGTTACATTATTTTATTTCATACGTTAACAATTAGGTCGTTTTTATAGGTTACTGACGTATGACGTACCACCAATATAATGTAATACAGAAAACTTTAAATCACTATAGACTTAGCTTATTATTAATTTTATTTTATATAATTTTTAATTTTATATAGTTTTTTTTGTTTTAAATTATGCTTCCTCTAGAAAAATTATTATCTATATTAGATACTTTTTTCGAATGGATTTCACTAATTTTTATTTTCAATTTAAGTAATAAATTTTAATTTAGTTTTTTAAAGACAAATACTAGTTTCCCACAAACGGTACTAACAAAATCACATTAACTAACTCACTCACTGGACTCAACTGAGACATCATGGCAATTTCCTAAAACAATTTCTTGTAACATCGGCATCTGTAATATCACCTACATATACACTGTAAAACCACCCACTTTTATAGATCGAACTATATCGAAAAACGAACTCATTAGATTCATTAATAATTATTACCAAAAAAAAAACAAAAGAAACAAAAAAAAGAAGATATATCGGAATTTTCTAAACCTTGCTTTGCAATATAAAAATCGCTTAGTTCATTTAACAAGTCTTCGACCTTTCCGAATAACTTTTGATACTTTCGTATTTTTTATGCATTAGTTCTGCAGAAACTACTCCCTGTGATCTATTTTTCAAAAAAAAATTCTAGGCCTACCTTCAAATCCTCCCATTTCTCAAAGTTTTATAATGAACCACTTCATAAGCTTGATCGCATAGCTGTGTTTTGAGTAGGTTTATAAACATCAATTTGTCTTGAGGATTGATAATTTGATACCACATAACATGTTGAAAATTTATGGATTGCTGAAGCTTTTTATCAAAATGGGAAATAATTTTTAACGCATGACCAATATTTGAACTCATTTTAGGTTTTTTTCAACCACAGTATGAACAGAAAGAACTATTCACTTTGTTATACTTTGGTTCTAACTTTGTAAAGTCTGTTTACAGGTTTCTAAAACTATCTATGGAGTGTTTGAGATCATCATCTTCTGATCCCGACATTTAATAAGTTGATGTGCTTATTCTGGGCGCACAAACGCTGTTTAGAAATAGGTTTTCTTGTTCATACCAAAACAGTTTAGGTTTATATATATCATCCGTGCCTGCTCCTGATTTCTGGGACCTTATGACCTTACTTAATTCGCTTGAATAACTGGTGCGGATAGTTTTTATTTTTGATTTTACGTCTTCGGGCGTTAACAATTCCATATTAAGCTCTTTCACCATCGTTTCCACTGCATTATCCCTTTTATTTTTTTTTATATTCTGGGCATCTAGTAGATGAGAAACAGAAACAAGAGACAGAAACAAGCACGTATGCTCATCCTTCCATTTACAAACCATTTTAAAAGTTGCACCAAATTTGTGACCTTGTTTTGTGTTTTCTGAAAAATCATAATAATGTTAAATTAATATAAATATAAAAAACGTATAATTATATGTGTATATATATTTATAATTACCAATTGGGTTTAAACAGCAAGTTTCCAATTTTACAATACGAACCAGGTTTTGAGGTTATGTTTTTTTCAGTCTTCAGAAACTACAAATTCTTGTGAATCTGTGTTTTATTTCAGTAATCCAGTATCATATGCTGATTCTGTCTCAGAATCCAATATCTAGTAGACAAAATATCTCGCCTCCACTTGAATATCCAGGTTTTGAGGTTTTTCACTCTTTAGGAAATTGTTTGGTGTTTTCTGAAAAATCATGATAATGTTATTAATATAAATATAAAATACGTATAATTATATGTGTATTTATATTTATAATTACAAAATATTTATATTTATTTATATATATTTATAAATACCAAACAGCAAATTTCCAATTTTACAATGAACAATCACAGTTGCAGTTTTTTGTTAATCTGTCAAAAATATGGTTGTACATATTTTTGACAGATTAACAAAAAACCACCATCTACACGCAATTAAGAATAAATTTTGGATGATGCGTGTAAACCAAAAGTGATTTCACTTTTACATTCACTAAGAGGAAATCATCCAAAATGATCATCCAAAGTGAACCGTGTAAATGCGGCTTTAGATGATTTAGGTTGATATTCAATTCGCGCGCTTGGTTAAGATAAACTGGTACCTTACAAGCATTTTGTTCGACAAACTGCTCAAAACGCTTTAATATTGTACATTCAAAGATTTTACCAAAGACATTTAGTAAACTAATAGGTTTATAACTCTCAATATTTGTTTTAACTTTGCCCGGTTTTAAAACAGGAAGAACATTAGCAATTTTCCATTCGATAGGAAAATATGAAAATTTTAAGCACGCATTGTAAAGTTGCGTGAGGAATACTATAGCTTTTTTAGGAAGATGTTTTATCAATCGATTGTTAATTTTATCAAGTCCTGGAGCCTTGGAAATTTTTAGTACTTTAATAATTTGAATGATTTCCTTAGGTTCAATTAAAAAATCAGATTGAAGGTTGCTTACAGCATTAATTTCAAAATTATTAAGAGTTTCCTCAACTAGTACATTAAATTCAGGGATGAGCGATTTTTTGCAAAATGTTCTGTAAACAATTCAGCTTTTTCAGCATTAGTAATTGAAATTTTACGAGGTGAATCCGTAGTAGCTTCCGTATAGAGTGCAGGAATTGAATGTCTGGTTTTACGTAATATCTTAGAGAGGTTAAACATTTTTTTGTTAGTAAAATCCTTCGTTAGTAGATTTCTACTACGTTGCCAAATTCTGCGCTTTAAATTTTTCGATCTTATAAGATCTAGTATATCGTTTGGAAGATGAATCTGATCATTTCTGGTATTCGATGCAGTGCAAATTGGTATTGTCAAATTTTCAGCCTCAATAATTGCGTTACTTATATATGAAACACACAGATCAATATCATTTTTTGATGATACGTTATATAACAAAGAAGAGACGCTGAGATCAATAGAACTAGAAAGAATGTTTTTAAAAGAACGCCAATCAGCTTATTTATAGTTACGGTAGTGGTGTGTATGATTATTTGTAACAAATCCATTCGTAAATACTTCGAAGTGCACTGGAAGATGGTCAGAACTTAATTTAGGAAGTGAAGTTAATTCACATACTACGCTAATATTATTGCATAGTAGAATTTCTAAGGTCGATTCAACTGAGGAAATGTTAGAAAAATGTGTTGGATACGATGGAAATAAAATATCAAAATTCCTAATTTGCTGTTCATTTTAGAGAATATTGCCGGCACTATTTCTGCGACTGCAGTTCCTTGAAATATGCTTAGAATTGAAATCACCTCCAATAAAGAAGTTTGTAGAAATGTTTGATAGTGATTGGATAACAGATTTATATAGGGCTAACTTATTAGGGTCATTTGTTGAAGAAAAATAAGCGGAGACAAAACAAAGATCTCCATAATGGAAGTTGTAACTTTTATACCAATAGCTGCAATAATTTTTAAATTGAAAGAGGAAAGCAATGAGTGATGAATTTGTTTATTAATTATTATAGCAACTCCTCCATGTCCAATTAATGTACCTCCACGATTGACTTTACCAGGACGATCAAGTCTATGAAAAATAAAATCAGGATGGAAAAATTTGTCAGAATGTAAGAGCCAAGTTTCACTTACAAGACATATGCTTATATTATTTTTTTTTTAAAAGTCGAATGTTTCAATTGTTTTATTTCGCAGACAAGAAAATTGAAGAAAACAAAAATTGAAAATTTGAGTTATTTCGAAGACTGAGAATTCCATATTATTACTTTTAGAGAGTCTAAATTACTTTGCATTGTACAAATATTTAAACGACAAACTTGTAATACACATGTATTGATCAGTTCTTGTTTTGCAAACTGATACTTTAGTTATTATATCAGCTATTAATTCTGTGATTTCATCAAGCGAAAATAAATTATTATCATCGATTTTATTAGGAGTATTGTTATTACCACCATTTTGATAAACATTATTAGTATTAGATGTTGGAGTTGATTTCTGCTTCCACCTTGAGGTTGATTTTATTTTAATAAAAAATGAAACACAACTTTTTACACAAACTAAATTTCTTATATTTTAAATCAATTTTAATTTTATTGCTATTTACACTTTGATGAACTGGTTTGATTTACTAACAATTTGCGACTAATTAAAAAGAAATGAAATAAAAGCAATTATACAAAACAAATATTCGTAAATTATAGGGATGTGCATCTATTGTAGATTTTGGATGAGTTCAGTTCCAAACATTAGATGTAAACTGATTATTATGTTGGTTAGAATTAGTTGAAAAAGTAGATTCCCACTTAGAACGCAATGATGTTTTTCTAGGTGGATTAAGTGGTGAAAAGTTTTGTAGTATTTAGCAACAGTGTTGGTGGAGCTACCTGGATACATTTTTGAACGATTCCAACCAGATTGCTTATTCAGTGTTAATTTATTTATTTGACGACTACTACTAGAATTTTTTCTAATAAGGTTATATTCTTGAAGGCTAGGGCATTCCTTGGAGTTGACAGAATGTTCAGCTAGACAATTCGCACATTTTAACGCTGCAAGAGTAGGACAATTTTCAGTTTGATTATTCCCACTACAATTGCAACACTTATACGATTTATGGCAAAAAGATGTGCCATGGCCATACATTTGACACCTTCGACACTGGGTAGGTCTATTATCATTTCTGAAGGATAGTTGAACATTTACTATCACATTTGAAATTTTTTTGATATTCGATATTGAATATTTGATATTCAATATTGATTATTGGAATAATTTGCAAAATGTCTTTATCTGCAATACCATATTCAACAAAACATTCTTTAATGGATGTAATCTCAATCACAGAAGGTATTCCGTATATTATTGCTTTTATCGGCTTAGTAGCAGTTGATTCAAAAGTAAAATGTTCCACTTCTAATTGATCCAGTTTATTAATAATTGCAAGGTAATTGTCTTCAGTATGTGGAGTCAACTTAAATCCAATACTTATAATTTTAATGTCGCAAGCAACAATATTTAGACTTTTTAGCACAGCAACAGTATTAGAGTAACTATAGTTTACATTAATAATAGGAGGAATATTATTTTTAATTTTCATATCTTGTTTAGTTGATTTGGAAGAAGATGGGGTATCAATAATATTTTTAATATTATCAAATCTATTTGAAATAGGAATGTTTGATTGAATTATAGTACCAGTATCCATTGTAAGTTCTTCAATTTCATTACTTTCATTTGTAGTTCTGCTTTGCAAAATTTTGGTGTTATTTTGTTTCAGTTGTTTTAAATTTTTATTTTGGACGACACCGAAGCCGATCTTGCTCTTTTGTGTTTTTTCCTCACGGTGGTTCGAGAAAAATTTACATCTGAAGATTTACTTAAATTTTTCACCGTTTAGTTGATAATCAGTTTAAAATGTTTATGTAAACTATAAATATGTATATATAATTGAAATATTTTAATATTCAAAATTAATATTTTATTAAAATAATGATAAATATTTTTTCAAACGAATGAAAAAACAACCGAATCGTTAAACTAGCTGGCCTACTAATGACATTAATATTTTTACAATAATTAAAGAAGTAGGTTAGGCAAAGCGTATGATGATAAATACTTGTTTTAGAAGTAATTGTTAGATGAGCTTTGTCAAGTAAAAAGTTGGATGTGACATTAGTGAAAACTACATCTAATACATTATTTTTTACATTCTTGAAATTATTCATTTGAAATAAACCTAAAGATAATATTTTTATAAGAAAATCATAATGATTATCATTAATGATCTTTGGATCATACAAATTTTCTTGCAACTCATTAGATACCCAATGAATATTTGTCATATTTGCATCTCCGTAAACAAAAATTTCATGATTATTTGTCATATTAGATTATAACTTATTAATAGCGTTAGCACAGTAGAAGATCTTGGAGGAGTGTAAAAAAGCTAAAAAGGATGTTTTTACCATTTATATTTAACTTACATGCCACTATATCGAAAACGTCGTCAGTATCATGTTCCACTGGAATACCAGTGCTGGTAATGTTGTCTCTCACCACGATGAAAACTCCAACCCCTCGACTGGCTATATTTCTGGAGGTTAGACTTCGGTCTTTACGATATATAGACTAGGGTTTCTCAAACGGGATCCCGGGATTCCCGCAGTAAATTTTCATCCCGTTTTCCCGGGATTTCACCCCTAATTTTTATTAACATTTTTTTTTACTTTTTCAAAGATATTAAAAATTTTCTCACTCGAAAATCGAGTAGTTTTTAATTCTTTTCCCTCTGTAGTAATTAATTTCGTTCAAAATTAGGAAAATGTTATTTTGACACATATGGTGTCATGGTTTTTTTGAATGTTTTCTTTTGACACATATAAACACAACAAATTAAAACCAATGAAACATAAAATAGGTAGATTTTTCTGAGAAATCTACCTAAAACAAAACTTGCGCTTCATTTCTCTTAATATATGTTTAATGGTTCGCTGATGGAGGCGATTAATAGAGGAACGAGACATGTTTACAGTGTGATTTGCAATGTCCTCTGGATTTATTTAATTGCTAGCACGAGTATCTGAGTTTGAGCCATCCAGCTTCCGAAGAAGACTCCAAGCTGCCCTACTAGAATGGGAAAACAGCGTTAATCCACTTTTGTTTCCTCGCGGTGTCCAGTGAGTATATTAAGTCAAAAACCACGTCTGCCTCACCACTACTAAGGTGCTCCTCAAATAATAAATATATCGCTCTCTCTCTCTCTACTCCAACCAGGAATGTATTCTTCACCGGTAGTCTCTTGGGATGCATTTCTTTGCAGTTGAACGAACCTACGAACCTATCGCAATTTTTAGGAATGCGTTGGATCTAGTGAATCACTGCATCCAACTCCGACCCATATTTAGCCCAGTCAGTTTTGTTAAAATTGCATCTAGGTTGAGGAGTAGAGTTTACGTGTGGGATTTGGATACCTACCTCAAAAATGACGACGATGTTGAGAGCGTGGCAAACCTTGTAAGACAGTCGTAGATATTGGAATAAGGCTACGTTGTTCGTATTTTGTGGAAAAACAGAGGTCGGGATTGTAATATCTTGGCCATCTAGCAGATCTAATTAGGTTTTCATGTCTTTCGTACTATATACCAGGAACATGTTGTCGATTGGTCCCGTCAGTTAGTTGTATGCCATTGGGATTGTTATTTGAGTAGGACCACTGATTGTGATGGCTATTAAAGTCACCAACCTTTATTGCTGGGTGGTGAAATAATGGTAGACTATCAGCTGGCCACGCTGTATTTAGGGGCTTGTTTACGTTGACAATCTTCGTGATCGATATATCAACAACAATAAGATGTATATCGTTGTCCGTCTGCTTTCAGTAAATGGGTGCAGTTCATGATTTCTGACTTAATATACCTGCCAGATCCATATGTTTGATGGTAAATAGCACTAATTAGTTTATAACCAACAATTTGTCCTCTAGAGGTAAGTTGCACTTCATCCGTCGCATGCGTTTCCTGGCAGAATTACAATGTTGATATCGAAATAATAACTTTAATACTCTTTCTAAGTGTTCAGTTTTTGTCTTGCTAATGCTTTCAATGTTCTATTGCAAAATACGGACTGAGGGTCCAATATTTTTTGTCTTATGGTGCTGAGAAGTATCGTTGTTTTTGTGATTTCGGTTTGTTTGTATCACAGAAATTCTTTTGTGATGTTTTTAACGTTATATGAGACATGATATAAAGTTAAAAACATCACAAAAGAATTGGTAATTTTTGAAGCAACTAAGCAGAGTACAAGCAATTTAGATTATACAATGCACTACTAACTATCACACCGACATCAATTGAATCGGAAAGAGCTTTTTCTGTGGCAGGACCTTTCGTCACGAAAATTCGGACAAAATCGAGTGATCGCGCCATTGAAAACCTATTTTTTTGAAAAATTGTTTAAAAATTAGTATTATGAATTTATTTAATTTTTGAAGTTTTTCTAATTAAAAATAATGGAAATTTAAAAATCAATAGCGCATTTTTTGTGCTGTTTTAATTTTACATATTTTTCTACCACCCAATTAGAAAAATTTATCTTTCTAGCATTTCCCGGGATTTCCCGGGAACCCGGGAATTTAACATTTTTTGTCCCGGCTTCCCGGGCTTTTAATTTCTACGGGAAATGAGAAACCCTAATCTAGAGCTTAGAAAATTGTTGTGGTAAGCTGACGCCTGCCGAAAAGTAACATTTAGATTTTTGCTTGACCTTATTTGACTAATGCCAACTACCGACTTTTCATTAATCTGGTCAGCCTGATCCTCAACATGTTTAATAGCTAAAGTTACACTCTTTGATTTTTGTTTTTTCTTTTTTTTAATATGTTCCTCAAGAGGAATTACATTTCCAGGAGTAAATGCATTTTCTAGCCCTTTATCAGTTCTATCTGACTGATTTTCTCCATCCAATAGATTATTCAGTCTTATATGAAGATCTTCAGTTTCATGTAACAGAGCAGGCTCCAACGATTGCTGGTTAACTGGTAGAACGTCGACTGTTGTAAGGTCTTGGTCAAGACTACGTTGTGCAGCACTTTCCAAAGATATGTTAATTTGCTTCGTAATTAAATCAATCTTCTCACTTATTTGGTGATTATTGACGGTATTTTCAAGTCTATCAAATGCCTTACGGTGAGTAGAGAATTACAAAGCTAACAATTCAAACTTTTCCTGATTTTCCTTGGTAACAGCTTCAAAAGTGGAAAAAATTTTGTTAATATTCTGCTGTACCTATTCAATAAGTCATTCGTACTTATTTTGCATTCTAGATAGCTGATCGTATTGAAGTACGCAGTTCTTGCATACAAAATGATTTGTGAAATTCTCGGATAACTTAGAATCACACCCATTTCTCGGGAGACCAGCGCAGATCCCATGGAATCCTCATTTACAGAAACCATTGCATTTGATTATCTATTCCTTAATATCAAAGTTAGTACAAGATATCATATCATATTTAACCATGTAAATTTGTGATTTATATACAAATTAATATACATTGATTATACCAACAAATAAGTAATTAAAACTAAAATTGCTGATGTTCTACATATTGACCAAATAGCAATTTTGTGTTAACTTACATTTTTTGTGTAATACAATTGTAAATTCTGATGCATGTTTTTTACTTTATTATGTAGTTGGAAATAACAAAGTTCAAAACAATAAATTGAAGTTCATTTGAATATGTTCACCTAAACCTGAACAATGTCGGTAGTCCGGGAAGTACTTAATCTAGTACTTAAGTACTGAAACGGCACTACTGATTTCTAGTTCTAGAGTTGGTCTCCACAGTACATTTATTATTCAACTTAAACATCAAATATATATTTATTTTTATTATATTAATTAAGTCTATATGGAGCGACTCGTTGCAAACACAAAACTCTACACACTTGTTCTTAATACTATGAAGTTATCTTTAATTCAGTATTTTACATAAGTAAACGCGATGTCGCTTCAGTTACTAAAGATAATTCAATAGAAAAATGATTTAAAATAAATTGATCATAGAAGAAGTACACTGTTATAATTGGACTATGTTGTGTACTGTTCAAACTTTTATTTTCGTGGGATATGTTTATCATTATGCGTCTGTTGTACAATATTCTATACCTCCCGATTTGTTCTAAGAATAAACAGAATATCAAATACATCAAATTTAGCAATTTAGTTAGCAATTTTCTTCAATATATTGTTCATGCACACATTATTTTTCCGATATTTTCCAATTGACTATTCACAATTAATATAAATATCTAAAGGGTTTAGTGAAACTTTTAGTTATTAATTTAAACAATTAATTTAAAAGTCTTGATTTTATGTTAATTTAGCGGAATGCATTACGAAATAATTATTTACTAAATAAAAAAAAAATTTCAATTTATTTTTACTGGATTGTGGCCTAATGTATATTTTTGGAATGAAATAATTAAGGATATATTTAAATTATGTATATTCAATAATTGAAAAAAATTACAAATATGTACTTTAATTTCGTTACAAAAAAATTTGATTAGCAAAAGTTAAATTAATAAAATAAGTTAATTAGAAAATTTTATTATTATCTTAACTGAAATGAGAAATTAATATTTTAATTAATTATTAAATATTTTATTAGGTGCATATAAAATTATTATTTAATTTTAATCAAAATAAAATTTTAATTAGTTTTAATTTATATTTGCAACTATTTATTTTAGCCTAATTCATCACAAGAACAATAAACAAAAAAATATTTTAAGATTGTTCATAATCTGAAATGAATAAATAAATTCTGTTTTTTAATTTGTTAAGAATAAAATTGTTAATTAATTTACTTTATAAATTAAAACCGAATTATTTAATATAAAAGTGAGGACTTTCTGTTTTATTATAATATAGTCATTTGTTGGTATAACTTCCATCTACAAAGGCGCTTAATTTTGATTTCGCATAAATTTTGACCTGGTATTTAGGTGATAGGATCACCAATCAGGAAATGAGTTGGGGTCAATGCTGTGAGATCATTAGGATCATCCGCGATTGCCGTTATCGGACGAGAGTTTAAATACCCTTCGTTTTAATTGGAGTTATGTAGCTTTGACTCCAGCCTCATGGAGCCATCATGATCCAATTGATACCATTCTAGTCAAGGTATCATAAACGAAATCTTTGATGACCTACGACATCTTTGACGACCTACAATGGTCAACTAGAACTAACAAAATGGACTGTAATTTAAAAAATTTCTCCTTTTATTCAATAAAACCAACTTTAATTTTGTTATTACTAATTTTATTTTATTTTCACAAACAATTTAATTTTTAGTTGTGGTTTTAACCAATTACTCTTAGTGACTAACGACTATATAAAAAAATGAAACAGAAATTTATTTCGTATTTACTGTTTAGAGAAGAGAACAATTTTCTCTCAAAATGAAACAAAGAAATAAAACAAAATAAATTATACAACTAACAACACATCACATTATAGTGAAACCTATAAGGTTTTCTTATTAATGTTATTTTTTATTAAGGTTTAACCATACTACCACCCTTGAAAGCTTATACTTTCAAGATAATAAATACAACAATTATATTGATCAGGTTGTACCTTCACTTATTAACTAACTTAAAAGGAATACAGAGAAAGTTCATTGCAATAAAAAAATTTTTTATTCATAAGCTGTATTAATCAAGCAAAATCCAGGCAAATATAAAATTATAATATAAATTTAGTATAACATTCAAGATCAAGAAATCAATTCGATATTGGTAATTTTGCCAATTTGGTTATTCCGCCAGTAAACATTCCATTTTTCGTTTTCACAGTGGCGATTCGAACCCTTCCATCACTCCCACATACAATACTCATCACACGTCCCGAAAGCCAATGAGTTGGTGGAAAAATAAAAAATAAAGCGAGTGAGAAATTATGTGAGGTGAATTAAAAAATTGAAAAAAAATATAAAAATTTGTTAAAGTTATATTTTTTCCTTTGAGAAAAAAAAATATGATAAATTTATAGTTCCTTTGTGAAGAAAATTTATTAAAATAAAAATTAGTTATTGGTGGAAATCAAAAGAAAATTATAGAGTGTAAAAATTTTAATTAAACAAAAAAAAAAAATATATAAAACATTTTAATAAATCAAAAAAAGCAATAATTTGTTTCTTTAAAAAATATTTTGTGAGAACTGAAACACAAGACAGAGTAAGTTTTTAAATTTATTTATAAATTTAAATTGAACCCCAAGGGAGGTTACGACACATGATCATCATGGATTAACACCAAATCATCCATTTCTATGTTTCTATGCTCCTTCATCCACTTTTTTCTCTGCTGTAGTGTGTGAAAATAATCATTCGAAAAACGATTCCAAAAATGTTGAACCATGGCAGTAACCTTCTGCCAGTAAGACAATCTATTTGCCTTCAAATGCGTGAGAGATGGTTCAACGATACTATCAATTGGTCCCCCAGTCAAAAAATGAGCTGGAGATAAGGGCTGTGGATCACATGGATCTGACGAGAGAGCAGTTAATGGACGGGAATTCATTATTCCTTCAATTTCGATCATAAGTGTATTCAATTGAGTAAACGTGAGAGTGTGATTCTGTGTAACTCGTTTCAAATGCATCTTGAAACTTTTTACGGTAGATTACCATAATCCACCGAAGTGTGGGGAACGAGGTGGAATAAACCTCCATTCTACTCCTTGAGATGCACAAAACCTTGAAATCTCACTACCTTGTTGGGATTGAAATAGTATCAAGAGTTTGTTTAGCTCATTATGGGCTCCAACGAAGTTGGTACCATTGTCACTCATTATGTGGGCAGACTTTCCCCTGCGAGCGAAAAAACGCTTCAAACATGCAATGAATGCATCACTTGTAGCATCTTCAACCATATCAACGTGTACCGCCTTTGTTATGAAGCAGACAAAAACACATATGTATACCTTAAATGTTGCACCATTTTTTTGATTTCGGTATTTTATTTGAAAAGGTCCACAGTAATCAATACCTACCGTACTGAACGGACGACAAATTTCTAAACGATTTTGTGGTAAATCACCCATATATTGTTCCATACATTTAGGATTGACACGAAAACACGATAAGCATCGGTGCAATACAGATTTAACTAAATTTTTGCCATTTATTGACCAATAATTTTGACGAATGGCATTCAGTGGTTTGAACTCCTCCATGAAGATTTTTTAAATGTTCGTCCTTGATTAAGAGAATCGTAAAATGGTGTTTAGGTAACAAACATTGATGTTTATAGTCGAATGGCAAATCACTATATCTCAAACGACCACTGACTCGTAATAGGTTATCCTTGTCAAGGAACGGCGAAAGGCTTAATATTTTTGAAGTTTTCGGTAATTCTCTGTGAGCCTGTAGATGAGCTATCTCATCTCGAAATTCTGTATGTTGAACAAGTCGAACAACGAATGCATTTTACAGATTGAGCTAATTCTTCCGTTGACAACTCACCAAAGTTTCTGTTTGTACCTTTACGATCTACAATGCGATTTTTAATAAATCGGTGCACATAAGCAACTACTCGAATTAATTTGGAAAAAGAACTATATTTCTCAATATCAATAAATTGCACAAATTTTTTATTCGTTAATTTAAGATTGAAAGTTTTATCCTTCAGTTCAGGGATTTTAATATTCGACACTTTCAAAAATTTATCAGGTCAGTTTTCCTTATTCGTTTTCAAAAACGATGGCCCAAACCACCAAATGTCCAATGAAACAAGATCATGAGGCATGACGCCACGAGACAATATATCTGCCGCATTAGCCTTGGTATCCACATGTCGCCAAGTCGTTTCAGAGGTTAATTCCTGAATTTCAGAAACTCTGTTTCCGACGTATAATTTTAATGGATATGGTGGCAGTTTTATCCAAGCGAGAGTTATACTTGAATCCGACCACAAATAAATTTTATGTACCTCGATAGTCAAAGAACTTTTAACCTTACCTACTAATCTTGCAAGCAATAAAGCTGCATTCAACTCCAACCTTGGGACAGTTAGAGTCTTCAAAGGAGCAACACGACTTCTACTACACAATAAATTAACGCAAACTCTATCCTGCGTGTCAATGCAACGAATATGTACAGAGGCACCGTAGGCGACAGTTGAAGCATCGGCAAAGCCGTGAATTTCGATATTCTGTGTGTACTTTGGTATCACACAACGGTCAATCGATAAATTATTCATACTATCCAAATTATCTCTGAATCCAATCCATAAGGTTTGCAAATATTGGGGAAGCTCGTCATCCCAACCAATCTTCAACAACCAAATTTTCTGCATGATAATTTTTGCTGTTACAATAATAGGGGCTATTAAACCTAATGGGTCGAAAAGTTTCGAAATCTCTGACAAAACTGCTCTTTTAGTTATCTTAGGAGACTGAACTGGTTTTTGGAATCCAAACAAAAAATTATCAGAACTAGGCGACCATAGCAAACCCAAAGACTTTATTGTCTCGTTGTAAACGTCGAGCGATTGCTCACGATCCTCTTGAGGAACTGACCCAACAATTTTGGAATGGTTTGATGCCCACTTGCGTAAATGCATTCCACCTGATCTAAACATGTCGATTAATTGTCTGCAATTCTAATGCGTGATTCAAATCGTTGCTGCCTGTCAATAAGTCATCGATATAGAAGTCCCTTTGGGTGACTTGTAAAGCCAAAGGATACGTTTGTTTTTCCAAGTCTGCTAGTTTATTTAAAACCTTTGTAGCGAGATACGGAGCTGCGGATGTTCCGTAAGTAACCGTTTTTATATCATATATCCGAAGTGGCTGACTAGGATCTGAGCGCCACAATATCTTTTGAAATTTTGTGTCGTCATCATGTATAGCAATCTGCCTATACATTTTTTCAACATCAGTTGTAAAGGCATAGGTGTACTGGCGAAAACGAAGTATAATTGACCAAAGATCATCTTGAACCACAGGATCAACCAACAGAACATCGTTTAAAGAGACTTAAGAATCAGTTTTCGCTGATCCATGATGAGGCATGATGAGGCAAAAAGTATTCTAAAGCCGTGCTGTTACTACAAATCATATCATTTGATAAAGTCATATGTCCCAAACGTTCGTATTCAGTCATAAATTTTATGTATTCAGCTTTCAATTGCTTGTTCCTGTTAAATCTATTTTCTAAATATTGAAAACGTTTCATTGCTAAATGTTTAGACTTTCCTAAGGTCTTTACCGAATCCTTGAGTGGCAATCTCACTACAAATCGACCATCGCTTTTTCTACTATATGTTTGTTCGAAATATTCTTCGCACTGTTTTTCTTCAAGTGACAATGCCTTGTCATTGTCATAAATGTCCGTTTCCCACAATTTTTCTATTTTTTTATCTATATAATTCTCGATATTGTGATTTTCCGAATAAAAATTTGACAAAAAGAAATTATTTGTTGTTTCCTGCAATTTGCCACTAACTATCCAACCAAAATGAGACTCTTGAAGGAATGGCAAATCATCAGACAATTTAAACCTATTATGTTTTATAATTTCGTAAAACAATTCCGCACCGATCAACAAATCTACTGACTCTGGAATGTTAATTGTTGGATCCGCTCATTTCACTCCTTCTGGTATAACCCATCGAGAAATATTGATTTGTTGATTAGGATAGTGATTTGCAATTTCTTGGACAATAAGAAAATCTAATTTTCTAGAATAATTATTTAATCTAGACTTAATTGTTGTTGCAAATTTTTGATTAATCGAAGTTTCACTATGATTTAATCCCGAAACAGATATCGAATTGATATATTCCCTTGCAATACCAAGCTTGTTAGCTAAATTTGACGAAATGAAATTAGATTCTGAACAAGAATCTAACAAAGTTCTACATGGAATGAATTTTCCCTTATTTGTACATATCAAAACTACTGCGGTTGAGAGTAAAACGGTTTTCTGCTCAGTTCTAGCACAAAATGATTTTGATTGCGTCGTTGTAACCAAATTATCATTTATTGGTTCTGAATTGATAGATTTACTTAGGCCAGCTTGATTATCATTACGATTAATATTCATATTATTCGTCGATGTAGCACAATTAATTTGGTTAGAATTTTTAACCTTGGTTTTATAGGAATTCATATGCAATAAGGAATTATGCTTTTTTTGGCAAATTTTACATGCATCCGAATTGTACTCAACGACACGATGATTTGGGCATAAACAATTTATACACAAACCTAATTCTTTTATTTTATAGTAATGTTGATTAGGTGAAAGGTTTAAGAACCCTGAACAATTACCAATCAAATGATTATCATTACACATATAACAACGACCATCTTCAAATTTAGTCTGAGTGTTATACGAATTTCCTGCAACAAATGTTTTCTGTGGATTATGGAAATTACTGTTTAATTTTGGCTTTGGAAACTGTGTTGTTGTTGCTCGTACAAAATTAGAGGACCTAGTATGCTCAATTGATTCCAAAATTCTACAACGTTTATCAATAAATTGAGATATTTGTTCCCAAGTTGGCAGTGTCGAAAACGGAATTTCATTCTCCCACTGTTTACGAGAATCCCTATCAAGTACATTAGAAATAATATGAATTATTATCATGTCCCAAGAATCTACCTTTTGACCAAGCTTTTCAATGGCATTCAGATGAATAGAACAATCATCTAAAACTTTACGTAATTCACGAGATGACTCACGAACAAGAGGTTTAATGTTAAATAAACAACTAATATGCTTTTCAATGATACTCCGAGGATTATCATAACGAGAAACTAACGCTTTCCATGCGATGTCGAAACCATGCGATGAATATTGAACAGCGTCGAGTGTTCTATTTGCATCACCATGTATGTAACTTTTCAAATAATGCAATCTTTCAACATCCGATAACGATTCATTTTTAACAATCACTTCTTCAAACGTATGCTTAAATTTTAACCACGACTCTAACGCTCCATCAAAATGTGGAAGCTTTAATTCGGGTAACCGCAATTGTATATTTGATTTGATTTTTTGATCTTGAACAACATCCTTTACACTGTCTAAATCTAATTCTCTATACTAATCTAACAAACTTTCAACTTTTGCTTTTACATTAAAATACTTAGTTTCAAAAATTGAAAAACTATCATGAAATAGTATTGATTCATCTTCACCAACTAATTCTAATAGTTGATTGTAAACAGTATAATAATTTTTGTAACACTCTTCTAATTTAATTACTCTAACACTTAAATCAAACTTAGAACTAATATGAATGTCAAATTCATTTATAAACTTCTCGAAGTTTTCCATTTGTCGCACATAACCAGTACGTTTTGATTTCAATTTTTTGAGATCCATTTCAAATCACAACAATCAATTTAATAAATAAAATATTACCTTGATTCAAATAATCACAACTAAAAAAAATACTGCGACTGTTGTAATTCAATCTTTTCACGTGCGCAGTGTTGTGCGCAGATCACAATAAGTTTCCACGTGCGTAGAATACAATTTTTTGATGATAACTTTCCTTTTTCTTGACTCTTAAACAAATCTCACTTTTCTTTGTTTGATCAACAATAATTCACAGCAAATTCTTTCAATTTGCACGATAATCCAAATTCTATATCCGGGTGGATAGGACCAAATGATGACCTACGAAACAATGGTCAACTAGAACTAACAAAATGGACTGTAATTTAAAAAATTTCTCCTTTTATTCAATAAAACCAACTTTAATTTTGTTATTACTAATTTTATTTTATTTTCATAAACAATTTAATTTTTAGTTGTGGTTTTAACCAATTACTCTTAGTGACTAACGACTATATAAAAAAATGAAACAGAAATTTATTTCGTATTTATTGTTTAGAGAAGAGAACAATTTTCTCTCAAAATGAAACAAAGAAATAAAACAAAATAAATTATACAACTAACAACACATCACATTACAGTGAAACCTATAAGGTTTTCTTATTAATGTTATTTTTATTAAGGTTTAACCAATCTTGATGTGGCTTTTTTTATAAATTTTTTTTAGTTCTTGTCAGATCTAACGATGTTTAAACAATTGTCTGAATATAAATATGTAGGCGTGCATCGTCTTGAAATAAAGCGCCAAAGTGCTGCAATAAATTATGAAGCAGTTATTTCCGACACCAGCTCGAGATGAACGGCTTTTATGGCCATGGTTTTGTAAAGATTTGACCACAATAATCGATGCCCACATTAATGAAAGAACGTATCAATTAAGTGCAATATTTCGGACCTATCCCCCATTATATGTGAAAATTCTTTGAGAGTAGCTCTATAGGCTATGTGGTCTGAAAAACAAGCCTAAAACGGTTTCTATCAATACTTTATAATTGACTTAATTTTTTCTACAATGATTTGTTTGGGCTTGTGTTGTCTTGCCAATATAATTCTATTCTTGTATTCCCATATGCATGTTGATTTAATGCGTCACCTAAACACTTGAGTCATTCGATGGAAACAATTATAGTTTCTTGTTCTTTGTACTGTAGTTTTGTTGGATAAAGCGTATTACGCAAATAATTAAATTGTTTCGAATAAATGTGATGCCGCCACTGAATGGCAGTGGACTGTATTTTAGTATTAGATCGATGACTTCATTCACCAAACAACATGTAGATTATAAGAAGTGTTTGTAATGGAACTAGTGTAATAACTTCGGCTAGCTGAAGCTATTACCTTGAAACTAAAAGTGCCGGTAGAGGGTTGAGGACTCTAGTCATCATTTTAATTTTCCTAACCATCGCACAACCAACCCAATATCGTTATTTAATTGCACATATTAGTGATATCATTAATCATGACTTATTTTAACTTCTATATATATTTTTAAACAAAGGGAAAGAAACATAAAACATAATGACTTACTCGTAGAACTGTTGGTTTTATCATTGTTCTTCTGATGTTCTAGTCTTGCCCTTCCAAAAATGATAATTACATAAATAATTCGGCCAACTTCTTATATTGGTTGAATATAAAAAATTAACCAACTGTTTTTTTATACTTTATTTACTTTATTAATTCGATATAGAGTTTTAACATATTCCTTAAATGTACACCATTATTTCGATTTTAATTTACAACGAAAAATAGTAAGTATAATCTTAGTTCACTACTAAATTTGTTAGTCCCTCAGAGTTGTTAGTGTTAGTCCCACTCACTCCTTCGTAGTTCACTCCCGTCCGTCCAACATTTTTCTTCTTTCACACCACGACCAGTTTTTGTTATTTTCTATTGTTTTACAAATTCGAGGAAAAAAATGGCAAGTATTGCAATTCTTGGTAGGAAAATTTATTTACGGAGTTGAAAATTTCGTATTATAAAGAAAAAAAAAACCACTTCCGTCACTTGCAGACTATGTAATTTGATAGGAAGGAATGAAGGTTGTTTTATTCAAGTATCACCATACTGTAGATGTAGTTGTCAATTAAAACTTCATATAATGTAGGAATATATTATAATAAAACTCACATTTAATTCATTAACATTAATTTAATTTTATTTAAACTTAAAAGTACAAGCAAGTTATATTTTAGGTGTTCTCTTTAGCTGTCGTTGTTAAACTAACTCAAACGTCTCATTCTCGTTCTTTCATTATCATCTCCCATTTTGTTATTCCTACATGATCCATGACTCATGAGAATTAAAAAATATTTGAAGAACAAAAAAATTAAAAACACGAAGTTTTTGGACGAGATTTAGAGACTCCAAGTGGTACTGAAGTTTGAGAACGGATGTATAGTATGAGGTTTGTCTGGTAGTCCGTGAAGGTAAACCAGTTGGTAGTGCACGCTAATATACTTTAGCGCTAGCTCGATTGAGCGAAGGTTCCTCCAACCAACATCTGTACAAGAAAATTAGAATAACAAAACTACTAAACGAAATGCACGTACCTAAAACACTATCCAGGATCTCCAGAAGTGAGACCTGCCTTGTCACAACTCTCCCTATAGTGTTTACGTTAACACTTCGTCTTGTAGTTAACATAACAAAGTTTAAACTCCACAACCACAATATAAGCTTAATTATTAACAGTTTCAACACTTAAAATTCTAAAAGAAATTACCGAAAGATCCGAAGTCTAAACTGTTGAATTTAACAAAAACAATACTTTACTTACTTCAAGTATTTAGTTTTCGTTACCTGGTTAATCCTCCGCCATCCCTATCGAGTGCCTTTGTGTAGATTACTTCGATCCTCTAGAAACCAACAGCTAACCAATAAAACAACGGCTATCTGTTTATGCCTTAATTTATTTACTTGATTCCAACAAACGACATATACATTATGGTGTTTATATCAATACTGCGTGAAAATTCACCTTAGTGTATCGCTACACAATTTAATTTTTTTAACTTACATTTGGTGGTTGAATTAATATCTTGTATAAATCCACCTTAGTTCGCTACACAATTTAATCTCTTTAACCATAGTTAATATAAAAATATTGGTTAAACACAAAAAACAACCACTAATTTAATTTTGAATATTTTTCTTCTTTATTTTCCTTTAATAGAACTGAACTTTATTATACTTAACTCAATCAAGCAAAATTAAAAGCCACTATTCCAACCCATCAGTCCTCCAACTCCATCTAAACAAAAGAACTCACTCAACTCCACAATAATTTCAAAAACGAACTTCTAAATTCGAAATTCTAATACCAATTTTAACATTTAATTACTTTAATGTGCAACCAAATTAGTTTCACATTTATTACTAGTGATATACCCTTATCATCTTTCACAATAAAAAAACTTTTGATTTTTCTTTCAGTTTGCTTTAACGAAATATTACAGAAAAATAATGGAAAATTTCGAAAACACAAATTAAGAAATCATTATAAAATAATTTGTTTTCCTTTTGAACTTTGCAACATCACCCGGTATCACTCCAACTTGTCAACTTAATATTCCACAACCAACTCAACTGTCCAACTTCATTTCCCAAACGTAACTAACTAAAAACTCTACACAAAAAACCAACATGCCAAAATGCAAATTCCTCGGTCAGCATAAATTCTCTTGCACAATAGTACAATAGTAATGATGCTAGGACGTAAAGCTAAAGATTTTGGACGGATGTCGAGTTTGCAAATCGAGGCGCTAGCCGAGTCCAAAATAGCTAACGTCCGTGCATCATATACTATTTTTTATTCGCCGCAAGCAAAATATTTTAAGAAAAGTTGTTTATTCTAAATTAAAATTATACATTTTCATAAATTTTAAAATAAAAATATGTGGAACAAGTAACCTTTGACAAAATATTTATTATTTTTTCCAAATTATTGTGTAGCTATGACAACAAATGATAACAACTATTTTAATTGGATAATGAAATTTTGAATTTGAGGGTTGCTTTGATAAAAAATTTTATTTTTCATAGAATTTAAACAAATACAAATGCTTTTTACTTTTTTGGACGTAGCTATGACAACAAAATAAATAGCTGACAAGTGAAGCTTTAAGGCCGCAAATCACAGTAATAAAGTAACACTTTAATATGTAGGCGAATAAGAAATTATTTATTTCGTGATTTTTTCGTTTAATAACTTTTTCAGTTTTCATAATTAGGTAAAGAAAATTAGAAAACAAAAAAAATTAGCAAGGAACGTCCGGTTTCCGGAAGTTTCATATTGAAGAAATAATATGTGTTCTTACACACAAATGGGTTGAAAAGTTTGTTGAAGATCTCTATAGTATAATGACATATAATATCTTGCCCATTACAGATGTTGCCTTAGGTTAACACATACTATGGATAAATGAGAATTTCATTTCCTAACACTGTAATAATGATGATAATTCCAATTTGATTAATATAGTGTAATTATTGTGTTCACAATTATGCACTGAGCAGATTTCTGGTATGTGGCCAGTTAGTCCGCTAACTTGTGTATGTGAAAAATATTCATATAGCCGGTGACAGCCAAATGGCTGTTGGAGAAAATTATGTGATTTGTAGATTATATTACGCGAATATAATATTTTCGAACTCAAATATTATGGAAATTCAAATCTTGTCGATCTATATTATGAGTGACGGGTGATAATTCGTAGCCAATTCTCCCCGTGAATCTCTAGGGATTTGTATTGAATTTTGTGCACTGAAGCAGCAAAAAGTCTATACTCCACCGATGATGAAATTGGCCATAGCTATCGAAGAAGATATAGTTAGGCTACTTACTTACTCGTATTTTTGATGGTTTATAGTTGCTCTGATGGTTTATAGTTGTTCAGGACCTGGATGTTCTCTGCTGGTGTTGGAACAGAACTTCGTAAGTAATGATACTTATTAATCTATCCGTTCTAAGAGATTCGACAGAAAATTAAAACACAGTAGTTAACTTTACTATCAATTTGAATCTGTTTTATTCATACCAAAAATCCTTTCTTTTATACAAAATATTATCATTGGTTACAACAACAATTGTACGATTGAGAATATGGTGGATGCGGAAGCAATTCGTATCCTAATTCATCCAATTTCGCCTTAGTTTTCAGAGAGGTATGTGCTGGTGCATTGTCTTGGTGAAAAAGAACTTTTTTCCTTGCCAAATCTGGCCGATTTTTCTGTATTTCAAGGTTCAATTTGTCCAGTAGTCCAACATAAGCTCCTGTGATGGTTTTCTGTGACTTCAGATAGTCGACGAGCATCACACCTTTTGTATCCCAAAAAACCGTGACCATAATCTTTCCAGCAGATGGAGCTACTTTTGCCTTCCTCGGTGCGCTTGAAGTTTTAACCATCTATAAACCATTGCTTCGATTGTTGTTTTGTTTCGGGAGTGTGGTGGTGAATCAATGTTGCATCCACAGTTATGAATCGATGCAAAAATTTCTTCGGATTACCTTGAAACATGGACAAACACTGGCTTGAAATGAGCGCACGAATGCTTTTGTGATTAATAGTCAACAAACGCAGCACCCATCTTGCTGCCAGCTTTTTCATATACAAATGTTCATGCAAAATTAATTCTGCGGTGCCTGTTGATATCTTTAATTTGTCAACTATATCGCAAACTGTCACTTGAGAATCTGCCGAAACGATATCACTGACTTTTTTGATCATTTCGGGAGTTGTCACTTGTTTTGGTCGACCTGAACGGTGTTCGTCAATTGTGCCTGTTCGACCACGTTTAAATTTTGCAAACCAATAAATCACTGTTGCTTTCGACGGAGCAGATGTGCCATAATATTTATCAAGCCTTTCCTTTGTTACTTTCGCGTTTTTTCTGCGCAAAAAATAATGTTTAATCAATACCCGAAATTCGTTTGAATCCATTATTTTTAAAAACTCAAAAGTTGTTCGCTTTCTACGGCTGTCAAAACGAAACTATGAGATAGCGACCTGTCACTTTCAATGTAGCCTACTAATAGATGGTGTTTGATAGGAAAAATTTAAATTCGGTTGTACGTGGAGCCATCTCTTGGAGACTAGCTACTTATTGAACTGCCCTCGTATAATTGATGTGTATAAGTATATTGGATGAGGTGTATAACTTAATGGATGATAATTATAACTTTATAGGTGAAAAATATATCAGCACAACATGATATATCAAAATATATTATTATGTACATCTATTATATGTTAATAAATGTACATAATATACTGGATGCGACGTGTAACTTTATAGATGAAAACTAAATCAGCACAACATATATTTGATGTATATACATGTATTGGATGCGCGTTTAACTTTATAGTTGGAAAATATATCAGCACAACATATAATAGATGTATATAATATACTGGATGCGACGTATTACTTAATAGATGAAAACTACATCACCACAACATTAGCCAAGTCATTTTAGCGATCATTTTAGCACAACATATAATAGATGTATATAATATACTGGATGCGACGTATTACTTAATAGATGAAAACTACATCAGCACAGCATTTTAGCCAAGTCATTTTAGCGATAATGGATGTTAACATAATTGGAGCAATAGAAACCGAGATAATCGCTAAAAACTATTTTTTGTTACCTTTGACCTTGAATAACTTACGACGAAGACACGAGATTTTATGAGATTTTTGAGGCAACTTTTAGGACGCTAAAATGATGGTATATACGAAAATTTAGCTTATTATCTATCATTCCGAGGTTGACCCATCTTTTATGCTAAAATGACTGAACTAATACAATAGACGTATATACATATACTGGATGCGACGTATAATGGTGTTTGATGAATAAGTGTATCATTAACACAGTGTACCACGGCCAGACCATGCGGCTTCTAAAAAAAAAACAAAAAAAAACAAGGAAATGGCCGACTCGTCACGATATGTTAGATATCGTTAGATATCGTTAGACATCGTTAGACATCGTTGGACATCGTTAGACATCGTTAGACTATTTAAAGAATACATGAACAATAAGTATTCTAAGTGAGAAAAATTAAATGTGATTCAACACTTACATGAAGAAAAACTTCAATCCAAAAAACCAAAATAATGTGCTTCATCTTTTAGTCTTCCATATTTGAGAACTGACAGCACAACAAATGTGATAATCCAATCAGATAACAAATCAAGACAAGAATAATAAAAAATAAAAATCAGAGACTAAGACACTTGGCCTCTATACTCGAACTCGAGTATTTATAATTAAATAAAGAGGCTGTTTTTAAACGGCAACAAAAACGATAAGTTTTTTTTGGAAATTTTCATCGATTATTGAACCCACTAAGGAGGTTGTGATGGGTTTAATTTTCAGTTACGTTCATTTGAACGCATTCCACCATAACAGATTCGAAATTTTCATAAAATCTCTCCCTAAAATAATATCATAAGGCATTGTTGTTCTAGGAACAACAATTGGTCTAATTTTATATTTTTATTTTTAAATTTTACGTAAATGGTTACCTTGCCAAAAATAATTATCTTGCTATTTTTAATTCCATAATAATTTTGCTCGTTTTTAATAATCTTGTCTAATTTGAATAAATAAGATGTCATTGATTGCGATATGATAGTTGTTGCACTACCAGTATCAAGTAGTGCTTTCACATTGTTGAATAAATTTTTCTCGTTTTCAGCAATAACTGTTAGTTGAATAATTTCGTCGACTGGACTAATGGTGAATAATTGAAGATGTGGATTAAGGTTTAGTCATTTTTTAGGACATTTATTAATAAAGTGATCCAGCTTACCGCATTTATAACAAGATCCTTTAACTCTAGCTGGTTTTTTGCATTACCTACACCATGGCTTACTTTATTACAATTGTAACAACGAACAAATGGTTTGTTGTTATTTTGATTCGATGTGTTAGGTTTATCAGCAATTTGACGTTTATTAATATTTGTCGATTTTTGAAAAGTATTAAGAAAGCCTTTTCGTTTGATAATGGATGAAAATGATTTAAAAATTTCTTCACAATTTGTAAATTGCATTTTAGCATGATTTTGAAGAGATACGTCATTCATTCCTTCAATAATGAAGTCACACAATTCTTCTTCTGGTATATTTAAGTAACCAGATAAAATGACTTTGTCATGAAAATAATCTGAAAACGGTTCTCCTAAATTCCAAGACTGCTGCTCAAATTTTTTGCGAAGTTCTAAGTTTTGAACTCGACTTCCAAACATTTTTTTCATTTTAATTAATCAGTTCCTTGCCATACATATTTGCATCTTTTTGCAAAGTGTAATCAAAATTACTTAACGAACGAATGTTGTATGCTTCCAACAAACATTGAAACAATAAACAGGTGTTCGGGAGGACCCCACCACTTATCCCAATATTGTCCAAAAACTAGTCAATTCTTTGTCAATAAAGTCTTTATCTTTTTTCAAAGTGCCATTAAAATTGATTAATGAATGAAATCTGTATGCTCCCAACAAACTTTAAAAACAAAGTCTGATAAGTCAGCAGTTGTATGATAGATCCCCCGCCACTTTGATCAATGTGTCCTAAGAGATGATAATTATCTTCTTACACTAATTGAAACCTTTCCATAAGTTTTATCATAATCACTTCAGTATTGTAGGCTGTAGTGTGCATAAAGATACTGAAAAAACTGCCAACAATTACAGAAAAATTTTTTTTACCGGAAGTAAAAAACCGGAAGTTGGGATGCAGAATTTTTGTAAATCATACTAAATGCTTATGCACAAAGTTTCATCCAATTCGTTTATCAGGTACAAATGTTATTGAGCTTTAAAAAAAAACAGGTGTATGGGACACCCCCCACCACTTTGTTCACTATCGCTCAAAAACTAATCAGTTCTTTGCCTTACATGTTTGCATTTTTTTCCAAAGTGTCATCAAAATTGGTTCACGAACGAATGCTGTGTGCTCCCAAAAAACATTGAAAAAATGATGACACAGTAAACAGGTGTTTGGGAGACCCCGTACCACTTATCCCAATATTGTCCAAAAACTAATCAGTTCCTTGTCATTTAAGTTCCCATCTTTTTCCAAAGTGTCATTAGAATTGATTAATGAATGAAGTCTGTATGCTCCCAACAAACTTAAAAAACAAAGTGTGAAAAGTCAGCATTTGTATGGTAGACCCCCCGCCACTTTGATCAATGTGTCCCAAAAGATGATAATTATCTTCTTACACTAATTGGAACCCTATTCCATAAGTTTCATCATAATCACTTCATTATTGTAGGCTGTAGTGTGCGTAAAGACACTGAAAAAACTTCAAAAAAGTACAAAAAAATTTTTTTAACGGAAGTAAAAAACCGGAAGTTGGGATGCAGAACTATTTTAAACCGTACTACATACTCAGGTACCAAGTTTCATCCAATTCGCTTATCAGGTACAGAAGCTATAGATCTTTCAAAAAAACAGGGACCCCCCACCACTTTGTTCAATATCGCTCAAAAACTAATCAGTTCTTTGCCATACATGTTTGCATCTTTTTACAAAGTGTCATCAAAATTCGATAACGAACGAATGCTGTGTGCTCCCAACAAACATTGAAAAAAGTATGACACATTAAACAGGTGTTCGGGAGGACCCCCACCACTTATTCCAATATTATCCAAAAACTAATCAGTTCTTTGTTACTTAAGTCTCCATCTTTTTCCAAAGTTTCATTAAAATAAATTAATGAACGAAGTCTGTATGCTCCCAACAAACTTAAAAAACAAAGTGTGAAAAGTCAGCATTTGTATGGTAGACCCCCCACCACTTTGATCAATGTGTCCCAAAACATGATAATTATCTTTTTACACTTATTGGAACCCTATTCCATAAGTTTCATCATAATCACTTCATTATTGTAGGCTTTAGTGTGCATAAAGACACTGAAAAAACTTCAAAAAAGTACAAAAAAAATTTTTTTACCGGAAGTGAAAAACCGGAAGTTGGGATGCAGAACTATTGTAAACCGTACTACATACTCATGTACCAAGTTTCATCCAATTCGCTCATCAGGTACAGAAGTTATAGAGCTTTCAAAAAAACAGGTGCTCCAGGGACCCCCCACCACTTTGTTCACTATCGCTCAAAAACTAATCAGTTCTTTGCCATACATGTTTGCATCTTTTTCCAAAGTGTCATCAAAATTCGATAACGAACGAATGCTGTGTGCTCCCAACAAACATTGAAAAAAGTGTGACACATTAAACAGGTGTTCGGGAGGACCCCCACCACTTATTCCAATATTATCCAAAAACTAATCAGTTCTTTGTTACTTAAGTCTCCATCTTTTTCTAAAGTTTCATTAAAATAAATTAATGAATGAAGTCTGTATGCTCCCAACAAGTTTTAAAAACAAAGTGTGAAAAGTCAGCATTTGTATGGTAGACCCCCCACCACTTTGATCAATGTGTCCCAAAACATGATAGTTATCTTTTCACACTAATTGGAGCCCTATTCCATAAGTTTCATCATAATCACTTCATTATTGTGGGCTGTAGTGTGCATAAAGACACTGAAAAAACTTCAAAAAAGTACAAAAAATTTTTTTTTACCGGAAGTGAAAAACCGGAAGTTGGGATGCAGAACTATTGTAAACCGTACTACATACTCATGTACCAAGTTTCATTCAATTCGCTTATCAGGTACAGAAGTTATAGAGCTTTCAAAAAAACAGGTGCTCCAAGGACCCCCCACCACTTTGTTCACTATCGCTCAAAAACTAATCAGTTCTTTGCCATACATGTTTGCATCTTTTTCCAAAGTGTCATCAAAATTCGATAACGAACGAATGCTGTGTGCTCCCAACAAACATTGAAAAAAGTGTGACACATTAAACAGGTGTTCGGGAGGACTCCCACCACTTATTCCAATATTATCCAAAAACTAATCAGTTCTTTGTTACTTAAGTCTCCATCTTTTTCTAAAGTTTCATTAAAATAAATTAATGAATGAAATCTGTATGCTCCCAACAAGTTTTAAAAACAAAGTGTGAAAAGTCAGCATTTGTATGGTAGACCCCCCACCACTTTGATCAATGTGTCCCAAAACATGATAATTATCTTTTCACACTAATTGGAGCCCTATTCCATAAGTTTCATCATAATCACTTCATTATTGTGGGCTGTAGTGTGCATAAAGACACTGAAAAAACTTCAAAAAAGTACAAAAAATTTTTTTTTACCGGAAGTGAAAAACCGGAAGTTGGGATGCAGAACTATTGTAAACCGTACTACATACTCATGTACCAAGTTTCATTCAATTCGCTTATCAGGTACAGAAGTTATAGAGCTTTCAAAAAAACAGGTGCTCCAAGGACCCCCCACCACTTTGTTCACTATCGCTCAAAAACTAATCAGTTCTTTGCCATACATGTTTGCATCTTTTTCCAAAGTGTCATCAAAATTCGATAACGAACGAATGCTGTGTGCTCCCAACAAACATTGAAAAAAGTGTGACACATTAAACAGGTGTTCGGGAGGACCCCCACCACTTATTCCAATATTATCCAAAAACTAATCAGTTCTTTGTTACTTAAGTCTCCATCTTTTTCCAAAGTTTCATTAAAATAAATTAATGAATGAAGTCTGTATGCTCCCAACAAGTTTTAAAAACAAAGTGTGAAAAGTCAGCATTTGTATGGTAGACCCCCCACCACTTTGATCAATGTGTCCCAAAACATGATAATTATCTTTTCACACTAATTGGAGCCCTATTCCATAAGTTTCATCATAATCACTTCATTATTGTGGGCTGTAGTGTGCAATAAAGACACTGAAAAAACTTCAAAAAAGTACAAAAAAATTTTTTTTACCGGAAGTGAAAAACCGGAAGTTGGGATGCAGAACTATTGTAAACCGTACTACATACTCATGTACCAAGTTTCATTCAATTCGCTTATCAGGTACAGAAGTTATAGAGATTTCAAAAAAACAGGTGCTCCAGGGACCCCCCACCACTTTGTTCACTATCGCTCAAAAACTAATCAGTTCTTTGTCATACATGTTTGCGTCTTTTTCCAAAGTGTCATCAAAATTCATTCACGAATTAATGTTTTATGCTCCCAACAAACTTAAAAACTTTGTGGAAAAAACCACCTGTTGTATGGTGGACCCCCCAACCCTTTATCCAATGTGCTCCAAAAGCTGATAAAATTTTTATCATATTATTTAAAAGCTTTTCGCAACGTTTCATGAAAATCGATCGGTAATTGTAGGCTACAGTAGGGATAAACACTTGAAAAAAAAACTTTTTAACCGGAAGTGACAAACCGGAAGTTGGTATGCAGAAATATTGAAAACAGTACTAAAACCTTATATACTAAGTTTCAATAAGATCATAACCCGGGATCAGAAGTTATTCAAGATTTAAACTTAGAGGTGTTCGGGAGACCCCCCGCCATTTTGTCCAAATTTGAAATGAATCCAGATCTTCTATTTTCAAGTGAACCTGTATCATTTGATAAAGTTTCATTAAGATCCTATGCAGAAAACTCAGTAATAATAAAAAAAATCAAGAAATTAAGAATATTTTGCTTTTATTAACTTCAAATTTTTGATAAAAATTGTAATTTTAATGGTGATTGTGATTTTTAATGATAATAAAAAAAAATTATAACAAAAGATCTTACCTTACAGCTACCCAACACCTAACAATATTTCATTAACTATACTAGTGGACGAAACAAAATATATTCATTTTTTTTTTACAAATTTTTATATTTAATTTTTTTTTTTATTTTTTTTATAAAATATTTAGTTTTTATTGTTTTTATTTCCAAAAATTTTTAAATTATTGCTTGTCTGTTTTTTTCAATATGTTGATTATACTTTAGCTTATTATAGACAAGTGAGAAAGAAAAAAAAAAAAAGACTATATAACAATTAACATAAACTAAAGTTTCGCATTGATTGGCAACAATCAATAATGACTTTACACTCGTGACTTAGGATGTTGATTGGAATGTTGACTTAGATGTTGACGAAATATTCTCTCATCCTATGAATTCACACATCGTAATATCTAGAAATTTAATACAAAAAATACCAAAAGAAATACAATTTTCAATATGTAATCATAGATGAAAAATTCAACTTAAGTAAATATGAAAAATGATGAAGTTTCAATTTAGAAATTATCTGAACATCGAAATTAAGATATGTTTCATCATCGCCGCTTTGGCTAAGTTGTGTAAGACACACAGGATTTGAACAATGTGTCTCTGATGAATGTAGTTCGAATCCTGACACGAAACACAACAAAATTTTTTCTAAAGGAATTTTAGAGAAAATGAAAAGTTATTTCGAATTGCAAAATTCAAGTGATTTCCAATATGTACTTAAGCTAAATTGTTCACAAAAACCAATCCGAAATTAAAAATTCCCCTAATGTTGTCTATATTTCCTAACCAAAAATATAACAACATATTGACTTTACGTCAGATATTAAGTTTCGCATTGATTGGCAACAATCAATAATGACTTTACACTCGTGACTTAGGATGTTGATTGGAATGTTGACTTAGATGTTGACGAAATATTCTCTCATCCTATGAATTCACACATCGTAATATCTAGAAATTTAATACAAAAAATACCAAAAGAAATACAATTTTCAATATGTAATCATAGATGAAAAATTCAACTTAAGTAAATATGAAAAATGATGAAGTTTCAATTTAGAAATTATCTGAACATCAAAATTAAGATATGTTTCATCATCGCCGCTTTGGCTAAGTTGTGTAAGACACACAGGATTTGAACAATGTGTCTCTGATGAATGTAGTTCGAATCCTGACACGAAACACAACAAAATTTTTTCTAAAGGAATTTTAGAGAAAATGAAAAGTTATTTCGAATTGCAAAATTCAAGTGATTTCCAATATGTACTTAAGCTAAATTGTTCACAAAAACCAATCCGAAATTAAAAATTCCCCTAATGTTGTCTATATTTCCTAACCAAAAATATAACAACATATTGACTTTACGTCAGATATTAAGTTTCGCATTGATTGGCAACAATCAATAATGACTTTACACTCGTGACTTAGGATGTTGATTGGAATGTTGACTTAGATGTTGACGAAATATTCTCTCATCCTATGAATTCACACATCGTAATATCTAGAAATTTAATACAAAAAATACCAAAAAAAATAAACTATACAGTTATTGTTTATTAATAAGTTTTATTGTTTTTTAATTTATCCAATATTTCGACTTGTTAGTCATTTTCAAGGATTTTTTTCTGCGAAAAAACCAAAGACAAAATTTTAATACTAATACTACTCATACTAATGGCTAGTGAGAACATTCTTTATAAACACACATAGTACATACCTAATTAAAACTTCTTTAACTTAAATAAATTAGAACGAAAGGTCAAAAAGCATATATTATAATGGCACTCAAAAATTGTATTATTAAAAAAATTTTTATCTTTAAAACTATTTAAAAAACTCAACCACAAAATATGTAATAAATTAACATTCAAACAATTAAAAAAAATTAAAAACATCACTTGATCAAACTATGATCATGTCTACAAAATTACAAAATTATTGAATATATATATATAAATCAAGTTCAGAGATCAAAAAGAGCGCGCACTTAATTATATACTAATTATTATATACTACAAACATATACATTAAATCTAATAGGTGCTACTTTTATTGTCTATACATGCAGTAAATAGAATTTTGAAATCAAAAAATAATAAAAAAAAAATAATAAAAAAAAATATATATAAAAAAATTAAAATATAATAAAAAATAATAATAAATAAAAACAATCAAGCGATGTTAATGTCAATCTGGGAAAAAACGTTTTCTGTACTCCTGTTACGGATTAATAATCTTAATCAAGAATTATAACTAATTATAATATGTTCCACTCTCCTAACGATGAATTAGGCTAAGATAGTTATTATGTAAACCTCTACAATCAGTTTTATAATTTATTGAATTCGTATGTCGGTGGATAAACAATAGCTTAATAACGATTAATAAACAATAACTGTATAGTTTATGTTAATTGTTATATAGCTTTTTTTTTGTTTTCTTTCACTTGTCTATAATAAGCTAAAGTATAATCAACATATTGAATTGTTTTTATTATTGCAATAATTATTCTTATAGAGTTTATTTTGGATAACAGTTTTAACTTCTAACAGCACACAGTTTTAACTTTTATGTAATAAATTCGAATTATTATTATTTGTCGGTAGTTTAACTATTTTGATTATGTTGGTAATATTTTGTTGAAATAAACAATTAATTGAGATCCATATTTTTGAACTGTACTAGGCTGGTTATTTTTGTTTATTTCTTTATGTTTTCTTGATGAAATTGAAACAAACCAATGCCGGAAATGAGGCAAATATATTAAATTTTGATTTGATAAATTTTGATAAATCTGATTTTATTTTTATGCTAAAACCATCCTTAGGTTGACTTTAATTTACATTAGTTTAAGTTTACAAAAACTATTATCTTATATGCTTTTATATATTTTTATTTTATAAATAGCCAACAAAAACCAAGAAAAAGAACTAATTATAAAAAAACTTATTAATTTCAATCTTTCAAAAACATTTTACAATCTCATCAAGAGACTACCAAAATTTTAATAATCTTTTCTTTTCAAAATATTTTATTCTTCTCCCGCAATCCTAAATCACATATCCCACATACATACATATATTTATCCTGTTTTTCTTAATATTTCCCCTCAACGAAACAAGATTCAAACAAAAAAAATAACAAAATTTTTCCACAAACATTATATTTTTTTTTTTTTAAACTTGCATATTGGAATGCAGTGGCGTTTCAAGCGGCAAGTTCTCTTTTGTACTTTATTTGTTTTTATTATTTTGATTAAGAGAGTAAATATAGTTTTTTTTTGTTTGGCAAGAAAAGAAAAAGTAATTTTGTTCTCGTTTTTGCACACAAAAGAATAAAATTGTTTTCACAAATAACGGTAAATGTTTTAACAAATGAATTTTTCTTCTAGAAGTTTTTTTTTTTGAATAGAATGTTATAGTTTTAGAAAATTATATGAATAAACTTGTTTCCACTATTAACACTATTAAATGTTCACTATATAATGTTCACGATTAAATGTTCACAAATGTTTTAATAAATGTATTCTTTTCCAGAACAGTTTTTCTAGAATAGAATGTAAGAGTTTTTGAAAAGAACATAAATAAATAAATTTGTTCTGACTATTAACAAATTAAATGTTCACTATCCCACTTCTGAAAATATTGTTGGATTTTCTTCTGGGTATATAAGAAAAACTACTGAATAAATTGAATAAATATAAGAACACGTTTTTATTTTGGTTTAGAATGATATTTTTATTTACTTTGAATAACTTTCTCGCTCGAGAATAACAATGAGACTGACTAAACGACAGTTTTTCAATATTCATTGTATTGGAGCGGCAGAGAATAAGTTCTTCTTTCTCCTCCTGTTCCATACTTCATTTTTGTTTGTTTTTAGTGTTTTCAAATTACCGATGTAAAATTAGTACACTAAGTAGAAGAAAGGTGTTCCAATTCAAATCAGTGCCGTCTCTAAGAAATTCCAGATAGGCTAGATCTCTCAATGCTCTCACATGTAATGTTTCTGGGGACAGATGGATGGTGGAAACTCTGTGACTCGATTTATACGGCAGGAACTTATCCATAAGTTGACATATAACTTTGTTTAAAAAATTCAGCTTAACATCAATATCGGTAGAAGAATAGACTGGGTAAAAATTGACGGTGTCAAGAAAAGACTGCAAACTTAACATTTCAACCTTTTCGAAATCAGGGACGCATTTATAAGAAGTTTGAGGCACTTTAGAAATCGCCAGTGATATGATAATGAAGACATGGTGAGAGATACCGGGAATCCAGAACTAATTGTGAAGCTTAACTAGTGAATCGTCACTTACCATAAAAAAGTCAATACATGAGCCCAGATTATCACTGGAAGTGCTAGAAGCCTAAGATAATATAGACGAGGACGCATGATGGGTTGGACGGTTATTAGAAATTAGTTTTTTTTTTTTTTTTTTTAATAAAATGTGTTGTGTAATAGGGTTTAGAATATGTGTCACAACAACACATAAATACCTTTTAAGACCTAGGTCTAGACCTGGGTCCCACAACAACTGGCGTTCTAAGGTGTAGATTAACGCTTTTTTTAAACATCTGTGGGTTGAAGCCACCTGAGACTAAGTGTTCCGGCAAACTATTCCATTTGTACGCAGTTCGGACAAAGAAGTCTCTCTGCGATGTGCCAGTATGACAGCGCGGGTTAGACTGCCAGTTAGACCAAGCCTGTCAGCAAGGCCTGTACATGTGGCATGAAGATTGGGCAACAGGAGATTTACGTTGAAATCACCCATGACCACTACAAAAAGGTATCTAACGGCTGTCTCCGCAATAACTTCTTCAACCACTACAATACCACCAGAGGGCAAGTAGGCAACAATGGCCAGCGACGACAATGATCCAACAGTCACTTGGACAAATAACAGTTCTGCATAGGACTCAGACAGAACATGTATAACCTTTGATTTAAGCTTGCGACTAATGTAAAGGGCAACACCACCTCCCCTCCTAGGCCTATCCAAACGATGTACTCGGAAACCATCGATAGCAATCGCAGAATTGGTGGTGTACTGTTTAAACCAAGTTTCGGAGACACCCACCCCACCAGATCGAGAAAGTTACCCTTGAGAAGAAGTCGGATTTCATCAAGCTTGGAGGAATTTAGTCGAGGGTTTAAGCTCTGTCCATTAAAATGACCAACATTCAGCATATCCTTGCAATCACGTAAAAGACCATGGATACAACTTCCAGTACCCAATGTTTGAAGTAATTGACTACCTGCCATAAAACGTGAATAAAAAAAATAGAAGACTGGAACCACTAGAGCAAGGAGAGGGAAATGAGGAAAGGGAAGAGGACGAACACAAACAAGAAGTACAAGAAAGATGTACACAACTCATAGCACTTAATATATACTGCAGTGGGAAGAATAGGCAGAGGAAAAGGGAAAAGGAGAGCGAATAGGATAGAAATAAAGAAACAACTTAGCATAAGGCAAACATGAAGCGGTGTTTAGGTTATAGGAAAGTGCAAATTCAGAATAGAGAGATCATTATATTTAGAAGAGACACCATCCTTGATGACGACAATTGACACCGAAATCTGGTAATTAAAAATTTTTTTGCCTGCTTTGTTAGAGCTGGCACAGGAGGAAGGTTGTCGTTCAAATAGATGATGGATTGATTAATGCAATCCACAAGATCTGACGTTAGAATTTTTTTTTCTTTTTGAAATAGTTCGACATAATGCTATCACGAATATGGGTGTCAGAAATAGTAACTACAGCGGAGGACTTGGAGAGATTTAGCCATCGATAAGAAACGACCTGTGTTTCATCAAATTCGGGAAGACATATACGCAAGACCTGGAGAATCGTACCACTAAGATCAAAATTAGTGTTCGAAAATCCTGATAGAACAATATCATTCCGTCTCTGGAACCTTTGAAGTCTCAGGTTGTCAGTTACAAGGGCAGACAGCTTAGTTTCCAAAGTAAAGTCATAAGACTCAGCCTTTTTCTTGATGTTGGATAAATCACAATTAAGAGAGCTGCCTTTAGCAGCACATACAGTTACTGAAAATTTTAAGGTAGACCACTCTAAGGAAACAGTTTGGAAGATGGCAGACAGATTTTGGAAATCCAAGGCAAGACTGGCTTGCGATGATTTGAACTTGCTAATCTCCTGGACAATGTTTTGATGTGCTGCCTCAGTGTATGAACGGAAAATTTTTATCCGAGCGATAGGGTCAGAGCTAATATTGCTGTAATTGGGGCAAAGCCATTCTTTTGACCTATTTGATTGCTGGGCCCTAAGTTCATTTGACGAAAGGTTAGAACATTTGAAGTGAACCCACCCAGAACAAATGTCACAGCAGATACCGTCTTGTACCTTCTTTGAACACACAAGACAGGCGGAATCACCATCAATTTTAGGCGGCATTGCAAAAGGTCAATAAGAACAAGTAGAGCCTTGAAAGTGGTTGGCAAGCAAGCAGCTCCTGCAGTTCCCTGAAACAAAAGAAAAAAAAGCACAGGTGAGCAAGAGAAATCACAATGAAAGTAATCAAGTAAAAAAAGAATTTGTTAATGTAGATATAAATATAAAAATAATCAAATTATAAATAAAAAATAAATGATCCTGAGTTATTACAACTGCAGATGAATTTAGCAGTAAATATGGGTACCAAATTGTATGACTTCTAAGAACCTGCAATAATAGAACTCCTGACAGTGTTCATTGATGAGAGCAGGTACAATAGTATGCTTTCAAGCACTTTAGTCTAGATTTCAGGTACAATCAACTTAGTATTTCAGTTCAGCAAATTAGTATACTCAAATAAATCAAATTCATCAATAAATTATTCTTTAATTCAATTTGCAGCTATATAGGTGATGATGCTGACAGTAATTTGACAGTAGTTGACTTTTGATATCTTGATTTAAATTCACACGAAACTTGGTTATATTATCACAATTTATGATTCACTGGAGCTTTAACACAAACGTCTAAAACCACTCATAGATTCGATTAACACAGACTGATAAACCACATATACATATTATGTAGTATAAAGCAGCCATTAAAATAACATGGAGTTGATTATCGAACAGGCCCTCAATTGATTATAGCAGTTTCAGCACTCAATGATTATAACCACAATTAACACTATTATTCACTTAAATTACTTAGATGAAAAAGAATTGTTAGTATTTCACTTGATATTTCAGTTCAATTAGTTAAGAGAACTTTATTATTAGTCAAGAGAACTTTATTGAAACTTTATGTTTTAGTAGCGTGCCTATGGCAGCCATTGAATAGCAAACAATTGTTTATAGAAATTGCCAGCACTCAATGATTATAACCATGATTATTAATTAGTAAAGTAACTTATATGAAAAAGAATTGTCAGTATTTCACTTAATATTTTAGTTCAACCAAAGAGATTTTATTAATCACGTATTTAAATTCTTCATTTCCAAATATGGTTTCCAATTTAATATGAATTATATGATGCAAGACATAGCGGCCATTGTTATAAACTAAAGATGTTAATATTTCATATTCAATTAAAAAGAATACTGCTCAAACCACCCACCACAAAAACAATATTAACCAGACATATGCCTTTTATATATATTTACAATTTAAAACTTCTTTAAAAATGATATTTATTATTGAGACTAATTCGGAAAGCTAAAAACACGACTCTTCACGTTGAAATATGACGAATGAATGAAATTAAATGAAAAATTTAGATACTAAATATAGATAAATTTAGAAAATAAATATTTTGAGTTATAAATATTTCAGATGAAAAAAAAAATTCAAGTTATATAATCAATGAAAAAAAAAACCTTATATATTATGATTCTCGAACTCTTTTACATAAAATCATAACATATAAGGTTTTTTTTTCATTGATTATATAAATTGAATTTTTTTTTTCGTCTGAAATATTTATAACTCAAAATATTTATTTTCTAGTATATAGGAAAATTTTATTGTTTTATAGCTTTATTGTTTTGTAAAAGTATAAATAGTTTGTTTTTAATTGAAATAGAATTAGTATTCAAAATATGTAGTTCATAATAAGTTTAAACATAAACTATGTAAGTATCTGATTAAGGGCCGGTTGTACAATAGCAGTTTAGCTAAAGCTTAGTAGAACCCGATAGGAGCTTAGGTTAGGTTACAAGTTAGGTTAGTTTCTTGAACCGAACTTGAACCAACAAAATTGAGCGCTCAACTTGAACCCTGGCTTAAGCTCATACTAGCGACTAAACCGCAATTGTTCAACGCGTAACTGAACAGAATATCAGGTTTAGCATAATTTCAGCTTAAATCTCGGCTGAACTGCAATTGTGCAACCGGCCCTAAGTATTTGTTAAGAATTAATTGTTGTGATATTTATTAGATAAAGATTTTAATTGTAAACCATTTTTAATTTTAGTTACTAAGGAGGGTCCCAAATAAGGACCGAAATATTTAAATAAAAACTAAAATTTTTGATCTATAGCTTGGCAGTTTTATTTGTGGCCAGAAACCACCAATGAGAAACGCAGACGGTAATACAAAATAATATTATTTATCTGTATTATAGGTGGAGGTCCAGCGGTGAATATGATGATTCGTTTTATGAAATTAATAAGTTGATGAAGCAATCCGTTATTTATATTAATGAATTTTTGTAATCAATAGTAAAATTTTGTTTCGTCAATAATTCCTAGTTGTTTATGATTCCTTTGTTTTTTGTTTTATTTACAGTTGAATTAAATATTTTATGTAAAAGTTGAAATTGAAATTGTGTTTAAATTATGCCAGCTTCAATTTTGTTGAGTTAAATGATTTAATGTTTTTGTAATAATTCAGAGTCCAGGGAATATTTGTTCGTGAGATACAAAGCACAATAGCACGACCACTAAATACTCAATTACCAATTGAAACTTCTCAAGTTGAATATATGAATGTAATCTATTGAAAAACACTCTTAGCATATACAATCCTATTTAATCCAGTATGCAAATAAATTTCAGATTTCTGAAATACAATTAAATTCTTAAATTCTATATACATGTAAATAATTTAATTCAAATTTTACCTTTCAAATCAAAATCATATAATCAGTAAATGAATTTAATTCTAACAGGGCGGAGCGATCACAATAAAACTTCTGAAACCATGTAATATAAAGTTAAATAAGTTCATGAAATTAGTTCTTCAAATATACCTTTTAAATTCACAATCTTTAAATATTTTAAATAGAAGTTTTCATCACAAATAATGTTGATTTAAAGAGACAAATTATAAATTTTTACTCAAATTTATATCATATTAATATTGACAAGTAATAGTTTTGAAAGAAAAAATAATAGGGTTCAAACAAATAACCCAATAGACAATTATATTTTATGCAACATTTCAAGATTTTGGTGAAACAAAATTAAATCATCACGGTTGTGAACAGTTTTGATATTTTTTTGGTTAAAGATGCTAAATTTTGATGAAATTATACCAGCTTAAATTTTGTTGAAACTTGTGTACGTTTCTGTCTATTGCGAAACGTGATTTGTGTTTCTCGATATGTGTTATTTATTGTGTTTAACGCAATAAATGTAAATGTAATTTGGGTTACTTTCCTTTTAACCTGGTACGCAATGTACCAGGTTTTCCAAATTACAAAACGAGTAATCAAGCTTCGGTAAAAACCGATATCGAGAGTCACCAATGAAAATATTTTGTTGCGAATTATAATTTATAACACCAGCAGTTTAGTCTTTAGTAATTTATCTGTACAACAAAATATAAAATTACTTAAATTTCTAATTTTATTAAATGTTTCTATAAAACTTTACGAATTACGATTATATTAATATTCAAGCGCACGGTTTTTACAATACATATTATTTGTTAAAATGTAATAACGTTGCGAAAAGCTTGTAAAGGAATGAAATTTTATTTTCTTTTTGCGCCAATCTCAGTAACACAGTAATCTAGTACAAAACTAGTACTTTTATAATACAGCTTGTGAGAGTTTTCACTTGTTATTAAGATGGAGACCGATACACATATATAAAATATTGTGATAGTCATCTTATATTAATGTAATTATAATTTAATAATTAAATTATAAATATAAAGGTAAAAGTGATTTACAAATAAATATAATAAAAATAATAAACGAAACATGGCGATATGTAAATTATTCGATAAAATTTGTTTACTCATTAATTTAACGACAATGTTTTAAATTGTGAAATTGGATATTGAATTGGTACAAAATGTTTAAACGCGATCGTACACTGGATATGTAAAGTATACTAATTAAGTAAACTGAAATGGTGGGTCGATCACCACACAGGTATGCCATGACAAAGAAGATTTTTAGAGCGTTTATCTCACCAGATTGTTATTTTGTTCAAAAGATGAATTAAACTTCTCTTGTACTTCCCTCATATTTCGTAATTCACCTCCAAAGTTATGAATGGCTCCCCTAAACGACTCTAAATCATCTTCGACTTTACTATCACATGGGACAATTGAATTGTTTGTGGATGGAACACTGCAAATTGGACATCGCCACTGAAGCATCCCATCTACAAGGTCATCGAGTAGATTAGGTTCCTAACCGGCACACGTCCGGTGGAAATCTTGATTGCAAATAGTACACTTTATCCCTTTTCTTTGCCGGGATATTCCAACATTTCAGATCTCACATGGCATTGTAGCTTTCTTCTATAATTGCTTTTCCTCTCCCTACAATAACCAGTTACAAAACAAGTAACAATTATTTGATGAATAGAAATAATACTGCCAAACTGGTTTATTGTTTAAGATATCAATTTTAAATTACACAAAAACAGTTTAAATTGAATTATTTATACAGCAAATATATATTTTGAAAAAAAAATCAACACATAAAAATCGCACAAGAAAATTATGATCAAAATTTAAACTTGTTTATTTTATTACTCATAAAAATTTCATCTGGATTGTTGCACAAATTATCTTTTGATGCTAGTTCGGCTTTTACTAAATTAATGCGCAACCTGTTGCTATTATGTGACCAAACATTTTCCATAATAGAAAACGCTTTTTCAACAAAAGCATTGCTTACAGGCTTACTACAGCTTTTGACATATATCTCGGAATAGTTTTCCTTATGCCGTAATAATTAAGTCTGTTTTTATTATATTTAGTACAGATAGATATTGAAAAGAAGAATTCTCGAAATCATACCACAATTTTATGTAGGAAATTGCACGTTTATATACGTTAGCAGCTTCAGCTAAAAATTTGATTTTTTCATACTCATTAAAATTCTTGATAGAATTCTGTATTTCAGCACCAAAAAAACTATCGTCTAATCTTTTTTCTAATTGTAGTTTGAGCGAAAACATCACATCATGTACTTCAGTGCTTGTATAAGCACGTACTTTTGTAAGACTAATACGACATGTTTCAAAATATGTAAAAAATACTGAACTAAATACAAATATAATACAGGAATTGAAGGATTAGTCAAATCATCGATTATTTCATTCTCTTGGTCCTTTATAAATTTCCATACTAACAGATCACAGTCATTTTCACCTTTCTGTATAGCTTGATAACAAAGCAAAATTTTATCTACGGCGTTTGATAGACTTATCCATCTAGTAGAAATGTTTTTTAACATCTGAGAAAATTTGAGTTCGAAATATTCAAAACAAAATTTTAATTCTCTTACTCTAGTCGTACTGCATGAGAATTCGGAATATATTTTGTTTATAAAACTTCCTACATCATACACGCAAATTTTGCAGCGTTATGTACCACATGGCGATTGCAATTGTGTTTTACAATTGAAGGATTGATCGAAATTAATTTTTAAAACACAGAATTATAAGCACCATAATTTACATTTGCATTATCAACTGTATACGACACGACATTGTTGACAGATAATCCTGCCATGTTAATAGATTCTAGAATTTTGTTAGTAATACACTCACCTCTTTTGAATTATTTTTGGTGAAAAATGAGCTCAAAAGTTGACTTGAAGTTTGAGCATTTAAGCTATTTTGATGTCGATTTGTTTTTACATGAGATTTAACAGCTTTTTCGCCATCATATTTAATTTTGAATATTATTTGGCACAATTTACATTTTGCTGTGTACTCATATTCTTTTAATATAGTTTTCGTTTATCAACCAACTGGAGTGGAATGATGTAAAATATACTTTGCTTCTTATGTTTTTATTCCTTTTTGGTTTTGTCATTGTTGACTATAAAATTTGCAATGATTTAAGTATAAAGATTTTCACTTTAATAAAATAGTACTTTAGTATTAAATATTTTTATATTAATATAATATACTTACTTACAATTACAAAACAGTTAGCACAAAGATGAATTAGTAGAATTAAATCGCTATTAAAATTAACCTATACGCACCACCATAATTCTTGAAAACTAAATAAAAACATATGGATATAATCTGACGTTTCATAATTAATTGGTTAATTGCATCTATTATGTGTCGTAAGCGTTCGTTTGTTCTTAAAATAGAATAAAAAAAATTTCAAAGCGTTTGCGATGCGAATTTGAAATATTTTGAAAAAAAAACGGAGATTTTTATGCCAAAACCCGGTAACCCGAGAACAGCATAAAAACATTAAACTCCGTGTGAAATCACCACAGTTGGAATGGCTGAACGCCTCACTAAATACTAGTTTTATTTATTTCTATTTAGTTTTATAATAAATAGTTTAAATCAAAGGAAAATCTACTAATAAAAACGAAACACTCTATTTGATAAAACTCATGAATTGCTCAAAAAAATAAAACAAACAAACTAATTATTTTGTTTAAAATAAACTACATCTTATTTAATTAATAATTGCTTTTACAATCCTTCTTGGATGAACAACTAGATCAATCTAAAATTACATATTTTCTTCTTATACTATACACAAAACAAAAAACTGAATTATTATTTTCTGCGCATGAGCAATAAAAACAAAATAAATGATCAGAGATGTACTCATGACATTACAAAATTTACTTTAATATTTAATCATTCCCGCCTTCTTGGAATGTCACTATTTCAAACATACAATATAAAGTTTTTTTTACTTAAATATTTATTCAGTTTAATAGTTTACAAATTACTTCAATAATAAAAACTTAATGTGGATTGAACATAGTATTAATTTAAGAAATAAGCGTAGTGCGATAAGAACATATTTTATAAAAATCAAAATTTGTACATAATTATTTTTCTTTTGTTACAATGGGTAACAAACTAAGTTTAGTGATAGCGCGCTTAAATTGCGAGTTTTTGTTTCAAACGTTGAATTGCTTTAGTTAAATTGCTCTAGTCGAATTGAGTTTTAGTCAAATTGTGGTTAGTTGAATTGTCTTAGTAGAATTGATTTTTAGACGAATTGTTTTTAGTTGAATTACTTTAGTTAAATGGGCCGGTAACGATAAAAATTAATTTATATCCATTTATACCTGTTGGTAATGGCCCTAAAAGATCGACCGCAATTACTTCAAATCGTTGTTGCATAAGAGTTTTCAAAAGTCCACTCGGCTTCAAATTACTAGACTTGTACTGCTGACATTCAAGACACGTTTTGACAAGTTTAGCAATGTCTTTACGCATATCCTTCCAAAAGTATCGCGCTCGTATCTTTTCAATGGTTTTTTGGACACCGTAATGCCCAGTTATAGCATCGCTATGATAACGTTGTAATATATATATATATATATATATATATATATATATATATATATATATATATATATATATATATATATATATATATATATATATATATATATATATATATATATATATACATATATATATATATATATATATATATATATATATATATATATATATATATATATATATATATATATACATATATATATATATATATATATACATATATATATATATATAATATATATATATATATATATATATATATATATATATATATATATATATATATCTATATAATTATATATATATATATATATATATATATATATATATATATATATATATATATATATATATATATATATATATATATATATATATATATATATATATATATATCAGTGGCGGATTATCATACAAGTTTTAAGGCAACCGCACCAGGGCCCCGCGATTCAGGGGCCCCAAGCATAAGCAAAAAAGAAACTAAAACCAGACAAGTTTGAAATATATTTATTTTCAGGCATTAAAATTACATTTTTTTTTGTATTTAAGTGTCTATAATTTCATCGAATTTAATTTCGTCCAAAATTTCATTGTCAATAGAAAGAATGGAAAATCATTCAAACGATCATTACTCATAGTATTACGCAAATAACTTTTGATTAACTTCAGTTTTGAAAATGATCGTTCGTCTATAACATTATCGACAAACATGCATAAAAACATTCGTAATAAAATATCGATATTCGGAAAAGTGGTGGAAAGATTATCATTGAACATTGTTTTGTACATCGATTCATAATTTAAATTATCAAATGTGAAATAATTTTTGGCAAATTGACATTCGTCAATCAATTGATTTGCATTGAGATCTTTTGGGTATTTTGCGGTTATTGTTCTGCAAGAATTAGCAATCTCTTCATCACTCATTATATTTAGATGTATCAAAAACGAGTACTATCTAGATCTTTATAATCTTTAGCACGCTCTCTCAGATTGAAAAGAAAAGCCTTTATAATTGGCTTGAACAACTATTTTTCAAGGTGGTCTTTTTGTTCCTCTAGACAAAGTGTTTGTGACGTTGAGCAAGTTTGAATATTATTTGCGGTTTGAATATTAGATGAAACAGAATTTAAAAGCTGACAGGATTCATCAAAAATTTTGTTGTAATCTTTATTTTCCAAATCTGTAACTATTAAATCAAACAGTTTTTTCTCACCGTGACAGTTAAATTAGATTTTTGTAATGCTCGATTCACAAAATTAAACTTGGTTAGTACACTTTTCCAGAGGACAAGCATCAAAATATTTTCGAATTGACATAGTTTTTTTATCAAACCTGTTACCACCGCTTTGTTATCGTCACTGAAGCTTTCCTTATGTAGGAAAAATTTTAAAACATGCAACACTTTTAAATAACAAGAATGTAAAACGTGAACTGATTCGTATCTAGCTGACCATCTTGTTCCAGTTGCTCTCTCTAACATGTATTCGCTATTTTCGGTTAATTGTTCTTATAATCGATTCCATCAAAAAGGGGAATATACGAAAAATCCATAAAGTTTTTCAACCATATCAAAAAACTTAGTTGCAGCAGTATTGCCAGAAACATTATATTTACCGACTAAATTTAATAAATGAGCAGAGCAAGGGACAAAAATTGCTGTTTCATTTGTTTGACGATAAATACCTGCCATATTGTAAGCGTTGTCAGATGACTGGCCTCTACAATTATCAATGTTTATTTCGTTTTCAATGTGGAATTTCATAATGATGTCAAAAAGATAATTCGATGTATGACCTTCGATTTCATCCTGAGTGGAATCGACACTAAACGAATAATATCGAGACTATAATTTCCGAAACAATGTGATTTTTAACATGTTTTGCCATGATAGAGATGAATTCTTCACATATTGTGCTTAAAGGCTACGATGCTTTTCCTAAAAATATTCCGAATAATAAAAAAAAATCATTTGTCAATGTTACATGAAAAGATTGTACCTTTTCCTTTATTGCCAAAACGAGAAATATGTTCTTGTAAAAAGGGATCAAATTTAGCCAATAATTCAAGAGATCCAAGAAAGTTTCCATTGTGTTTTGATCCTAAAATTTCATCGTGATCACGAAAAGCAAGTCCTCGAGATGCAATTTTAGTTGTATTATTAAAAGATTTCTCGAAAGTAAGTTCATTTTTGATACGCATTTTATATGTAAAATTATTGGTCATGTGATACTTAGACTCTTCATGCTTCGAAATGTGATGAATTATTAAAATTATTGAATCTTTTTAATGAAAATGCTTGCGATTTTCCATTCAAATCACCAAATAAACGGCATACAAAACAAAAAACTGCTTCGGCTGACGGTCGGTGAATAGATTAGCCAATCTCGTTTAATTTTTGTTGCATTTGTGAGTTTTCTATAAAAATGAAACTCAGTGAATTTTCGACCATATTTTCCAGCATTTTTCATTGCATCTATGTTTTGACACGCAAAGGCACCTAAGAAACTAACTGTATAATAGTACTTTATTGTTGAGATGTTTAATGAACTAGTTTATTTTCGATCAAAAGTTTACAATGCGAGCGAGCAATGAGTATTACAAATTTGTGAAAAAATAAAATTCATTAAACACGAAAGCAATACGACGTTTTACTCTTCCGACAGAGAAGGATGTTTTAATTTAAAAATAAAATTCATTGATAAAATAAATAAAACGAATAAAGAGGGCATCTTTATAGTAAATGAGGACGGAGGACCTTCTTGCTCCAAAGGAGGACGGTCCTACCGAAAATAGGACACAAAATAATCTATGAGCTGATCACTATACAAAACTAATCGATCAAATTAAGCATGAAGTGAAACTCGACCATAACATTGAGTGAATTGAGAATACAACAGGTGAGAAACTTGTACTTGTTGGCAGCCTATGTTATGAAACATATACAGCTAAAAAAAAACCATGTAAAACCCCGCCTTTATTTCAATTGCAACTAATCGTCCAAATGCAACTAATCGTCCAAATTTCAAAGGAATCGATCCAGTACTTAAGGAGTTTACCTATTTTGAACAAACGAACATTTACATTTTTATTTATATAGAAGAAGATAGAAGATAGAAGAAGATAGATAGAAGAATATTTATTGAAATTCTATTAAAAGTTTATTGCAACACTAATCTTTATAAAATTGTTTGTGTGTTTTTTTACTGAAAATAATAATCAAAAGTATTCTTTTTACTAATTGAAATAAAATAAATCTGACTAAAGTCTAATTTAAGTATTTTGTTTATATTTATTTCAATAACTTTTCTAAAAAACGTGTTTTAGTTATTCTAATTTCTAGAGTATCGGTACTACACCGGTAACGTGAGAAACTTTGTCAGTATTGGCAAAACGGAAATTTTGGAAGCGCTACTCTCGATGTAAATATGTTATTGATTACTTTCATTTTGAAAAGTTATCGTTCAGCCGGGAACGTTAATCGTAACAGTATTGACATCGAGCCTAATTTCATAGAAATAAAAAAAATAATCAACAATCTTTACAAACAATCTTTACAACAATCCTTACAACAATCGAATCAACGCTTGAAAACCACCACTAATTCCGACCATATTGTTTGCGTTGTCATATGACTGTCTCTGCAATTTTGTATGTCAATTAAGTTTTCTTCGAGGAATTTTTAAACGATGCCAAAAAGATACTCTTATGTTTGACCCTCAATTGGAATAAAAGCAACTAATCGTTCATTGATTTTACCATCTTTTACATATCGAATGTAAAAAGGCAATTAATCCGAATGACTTACATCCAGAACGGAGTAAACACTAATCGAATAATAAACTGCGTTAATGACGTAGGCTGCAATACGATTTTTGATTTCTTGTCCCATGGTGGTAATAAATTCGTCACATATTGTGCTTGAGAGGTACGACGTTCTTCATAAAAATATCCCAATAACAATCACTTTTATCATTTCATTAAGTTTGCTTCAGATGTTTCATACCTTTTTCTTTGTTGCCAAATTTATCACTATGCTCTTTTAAGAAAGTATCAAATTTAGCCAAAAGCTCAAGAGCTCCAAGAAAGTTGCCATTGTGATTCGAGCCCAGAGTTTCATCACTCTCGGAAGTTCGGCATTAAAACTTTTGTTTTTTATTTATTTTCTTTATAAATTATATATCTTTATTTAAAATTTTCGAAAAGATTATTGCTTTTAGATTGCAAAATAGAGAAATCGAAAATTTTATTTGGAATTATTTATTTGAGAATCTGAGAAAACAATGGAACCCATAGTTAAAAACTGCTGCAAGAGTATCGTTTGAACTAGAGAATCAATTCATGATACACATTTCAGAGATTTTTAAGGGCGTTATTGTTATCGTTTTTCCTGTTCTGATTTCAGACATGCAGTTTTGAATCATCAAAAAATCAGTTCTGTTTTTTAGCCATCAAAAATGAATTTTTTAAAATACTTTAATTTACTAGGGTGTTTTTTGAAGCTGATGACCGTTTTATTTAGTAATCAATTTTGGAAAATGAGGATAAAGGGCCCCCAAAAATTTACCCGCACCAGGACCCCCTGAGCTCTTAATCCGCCACTGATATATATATATATATATATATATATATATATATATATATATATATATATATATATATATATATATATATATATATATATATATATATTTTTTTTTTTTTTTTTTAACGGCGTTCATGCTCCATGTAGGAGCGTTGCCAGGCTAATCAGCTTCGAATATTCACCACGGTCATTCGCAACAGCGACATAATTACCATGGCAGCCGATTTTTTTAAGGTCGTTTATTACGTCAGTCTCCCATTGTAGTCGTGGTCTACCTCGCGGTCGCCCACTCCCTGGGGTACTAACGTACATTTTTCTAATCATTCCAGACTGTGAATCGGCTCGAAGAACATGCCCAAACCAAGCAATCCTATTAGAACGGCTACAACCTATTATATCAGGACCCTCAAGAAGGTCTCTGATCTCAAAGTTATATCGGGTTCTATACTCTCCATCGTCTGTCTTAAGTGGACCAAAAATGTAGCGTAGGATTTTACGCTCAAATACAGATAAATGCGATTCGTCATTTTGTGTAAGGGTCCACGTTTGTGACCCATACATCACAACCGGTCTAATCAATGTCTTGTATAACTTGAGCTTGGTGTTAGTTGATACATACGGAGATCCAAGGAGAGGTTTGATTGAGTAGAAAGTTCGATTACCTGCAGCGATCCGAGCTTTTATATCTGTAAGTATGCTGTTGTTTGAGTCAAGCATTGATCCCAAATATTTAAAAGATTCAACTCCCTCAATTCGTTCATCGCCGCACATCAAATCTTTCTTCTCAGCCTCTCTTGAAACATTCATATGTTTGGTTTTATTGTAGTTAATTTGCAGACCAATTTTCCTAGCACCACTCTCAAGCGACTTAAAAGTCTCACTCATAAAAGCTTCACTTCGGCCGAGGATGACAACATCATCAGCGTATGCAATCATCTGTACTGAGTTTATCATATATATATTAGGGTGGTCCTTATTTTTAAATGTTTAAATTTTTACGATCGATCCCCCTAATTCGGTTCTAAAATGTATAAAATGAATGTACATAAAATTTGAACATGATCGGATGAGTTTAACCCGTGCCCCAAAGCCCTTAAAGTTTTTACAAAGGGTGAAAAACATGTGAAATCAGCAGGGTCTGGAAATGAAGTTTTAATTTTGTATATTTAGGTATTGGAATTCGTTGACATCAATAAAAAAAATTTTCTGCGTTTTTAGTTTTTTTTTTTAACCCTGTCTTAAGATACAGGGTGATGAAAAATCAAAAAATTGCTCGACCCTGGTGTATTGAAAAGGCTCTACAGTCAAAACTACTGAACTGATTTTAATGTTATATAGCCCAAAATGTAGGTATTGAACAGAGCTAATCAAATTAATAATTCACATTATATGACCAAAAGAAACTGTTCATTTTTTAACTCCACTTTTTTTTTATATGAAACATTTTAAGGCGTGTTGCAATAAAATTAATAAAAAAAAAACAAAAAATTTTCCCCTCCTGAATTTTTTATATAATGTTAGTAACATTTGTACCTTTCACATATTAAAAAATCAAAAATTTAAAAAGTACGCATTTCTAGAAAATCGAATTTGAATTTTTTACCGTTATTTTTCTAAAAGAAAGTATTCAAGGTCATATAATGTGAATTATTATTATGATTAGATCTGTTCAATACCTACATTTTGAGCTATATAACATTAAAATCAGTTCAGTAGTTTTGACTGTAGAGCCTTTTCAATACACCAGGGTCGAGCAATTTCTTGATTTTTCAACATCCTGTATCTTAAGACGGTTAAAAAAAAAAAAAACTAAAAACGCAGAAAATTTTTTTTTATTGATGTCAATGAATTCCAATACCTAAATATACAAAATTAAAACCTCATTTCCAGACCTTGTTGATTTCACGTGTTTTTTTTACCCTTTGTAACTTTAAGGGCTTTGGGGCACGGGTTAATCTTATCGCATTGTGTTCAAATTTTGTATAAGTTTTTTATATACATATTGGAACCATTTTAGGGGGATCGATGAAAAATATTCGAAAAAAAAAAAAAACTCCATATAACTAAGAACCACCCTAATATATATCCTAGAATTTTCTGGTAATACCAATGCTTCTTCTGTATCTTGATCTGGAATATAACGATATAAGATACCATGCTCCATTAAATATCCTCTGCCTGTCCAATTTGAAAATTCCGGATGGTCATTTTCTTCAAAACATATAATTATTTTCTTCAACTCTGGATCTTCGAGCTGAATTTTTCGTATTTCTTTAGGACGATAAGTAGGGAAATCTATCCCAAAAGAATACAATGAAATTTCTTCTGATGGTTGAGTCATCGGTGGTCTCGATAGGGTAATAATAATATTATGTTTCCTTTGAATAATATTTTTTGTTTAAAAAAAAAAAAAGTTTTCTATATATTACTTTTTGTTCGGATTTTGTGATCTAAACTTGTAAAATACAATTCAATTTAATTATAAAATAAAACAACATATAAAAAATAATTATTGTTAATATCTACGATTGTACCCGAACATCTACCTAACAACTTCAAATTCAATAACGTATTGCATAATTGCATAAAGTGAGCCGGATCTTAGAAAACCTGCAATTTGCAATTCTGGTCCAAAGGCTAGGCTATTCAACATTAAATATGTTATTTTTTAGTTCATTTTTGTTTTTGTAAACGAAAAGTTTTAGTATTCGCACATTTATTATTCAAAAATGGCCGACTTGCTAATAGATACGAAACAAGTTTTGCGAGCACTTATTATATCAAGTGCTCAAAATATATCTATTCATCAACTGAATAATAATTTTCGTTCATTTGAAGGAAAGAATATTCCTTACGGTCAGCTAAGATATCCTAATCTAGAATCTTTTTTACGAAGCATACCTGATACATTGTTTGTGGAGTGTAATGGAGATGTACGTGCGATAGTTTCTTCGAAAACTAATCACATTGAAAATTTAGTATCAAAACAAAAAAAAACTTCAAAAAGTAAATTTCCAGATCCAGCACAAAGGCAAATTATAATTCCTCCACTTTCCTCCATGGAAAAATTAACAATCAAAAAGGGTACTTTGGATGAAAATTTTGATAATAGTGAAACGAATTAATCTCCTTCAACCAATTCGTTTAACGATGCTCTACCGTGTTTCAAAGATGATGATATCATTTTTAGGATGAATATACCGAAAGCTACAGTGTCATTCGGAACAAAAATAGCAAAATCTGTTATTCCAGAAAATATTAAAGTGTCGTCCCATTTCAAAATTTATATATAACTGAAGTCAATGATTCTTATAGATACTGGTATTGGCTTGTCGAACGATTTGAAATTATTGATAGTTTGATGCATGATATGGAGTTATATTACGTGACATTAGCAGCGAAAGAACATCTTTTACCAGAATCGCTCATTAAAAAAGGACAAGTTTGTGCTGTGTGTTATTTAAACTGTTGGTATCGTGGCGAGATCGTTTGTGATCTGAATGGTGAAACCGCTAAAGTATTTTTTGTAGATTATGGGACGACAGCCGTAGTGAATAAAATGCATATAAAATTTTTATGGAATAAAGAGGGCATCTTTATAGTAAATGAGGACGGAGGACCTTCTTGCTCCAAAGGAGGACGGTCCTACCGAAAATAGGACACAAAATAATCTATGAGCTGATCACTATACAAAACTAATCGATCAAATTAAGCATGAAGTGAAACTCGACCATAACATTGAGTGAATTGAGAATACAACAGGTGAGAAACTTGTACTTGTTGGCAGCCTATGTTATGAAACATATACAGCTAAAAAAAAACCATGTAAAACCCCGCCTTTATTTCAATTGCAACTAATCGTCCAAATGCAACTAATCGTCCAAATTTCAAAGGAATCGATCCAGTACTTAAGGAGTTTACCTATTTTGAACAAACGAACATTTACATTTTTATTTATATAGAAGAAGATAGAAGATAGAAGAAGATAGATAGAAGAATATTTATTGAAATTCTATTAAAAGTTTATTGCAACACTAATCTTTATAAAATTGTTTGTGTGTTTTTTTACTGAAAATAATAATCAAAAGTATTCTTTTTACTAATTGAAATAAAATAAATCTGACTAAAGTCTAATTTAAGTATTTTGTTTATATTTATTTCAATAACTTTTCTAAAAAACGTGTTTTAGTTATTCTAATTTCTAGAGTATCGGTACTACACCGGTAACGTGAGAAACTTTGTCAGTATTGGCAAAACGGAAATTTTGGAAGCGCTACTCTCGATGTAAATATGTTATTGATTACTTTCATTTTGAAAAGTTATCGTTCAGCCGGGAACGTTAATCGTAACAGTATTGACATCGAGCCTAATTTCATAGAAATAAAAAAAATAATCAACAATCTTTACAAACAATCTTTACAACAATCCTTACAACAATCGAATCAACGCTTGAAAACCACCACTAATTCCGACCATATTGTTTGCGTTGTCATATGACTGTCTCTGCAATTTTGTATGTCAATTAAGTTTTCTTCGAGGAATTTTTAAACGATGCCAAAAAGATACTCTTATGTTTGACCCTCAATTGGAATAAAAGCAACTAATCGTTCATTGATTTTACCATCTTTTACATATCGAATGTAAAAAGGCAATTAATCCGAATGACTTACATCCAGAACGGAGTAAACACTAATCGAATAATAAACTGCGTTAATGACGTAGGCTGCAATACGATTTTTGATTTCTTGTCCCATGGTGGTAATAAATTCGTCACATATTGTGCTTGAGAGGTACGACGTTCTTCATAAAAATATCCCAATAACAATCACTTTTATCATTTCATTAAGTTTGCTTCAGATGTCGCATACCTTTTTCTTTGTTGCCAAATTTATCACTATGCTCTTTTAAGAAAGTATCAAATTTAGCCAAAAGCTCAAGAGCTCCAAGAAAGTTGCCATTGTGATTCGAGCCCAGAGTTTCATCACTCTCGGAAGTTCGGCATTAAAACTTTTGTTTTTTATTTATTTTCTTTATAAATTATATATCTTTATTTAAAATTTTCGAAAAGATTATTGCTTTTAGATTGCAAAATAGAGAAATCGAAAATTTTATTTGGAATTATTTATTTGAGAATCTGAGAAAACAATGGAACCCATAGTTAAAAACTGCTGCAAGAGTATCGTTTGAACTAGAGAATCAATTCATGATACACATTTCAGAGATTTTTAAGGGCGTTATTGTTATCGTTTTTCCTGTTCTGATTTCAGACATGCAGTTTTGAATCATCAAAAAATCAGTTCTGTTTTTTAGCCATCAAAAATGAATTTTTTAAAATACTTTAATTTACTAGGGTGTTTTTTGAAGCTGATGACCGTTTTATTTAGTAATCAATTTTGGAAAATGAGGATAAAGGGCCCCCAAAAATTTACCCGCACCAGGACCCCCTGAGCTCTTAATCCGCCACTGATATATATATATATATATATATATATATATATATATATATATATATATATATATATATATATATATATATATATATATATATATATATTTTTTTTTTTTTTTAACGGCGTTCATGCTCCATGTAGGAGCGTTGCCAGGCTAATCAGCTTCGAATATTCACCACGGTCATTCGCAACAGCGACATAATTACCATGGCAGCCGATTTTTTTAAGGTCGTTTATTACGTCAGTCTCCCATTGTAGTCGTGGTCTACCTCGCGGTCGCCCACTCCCTGGGGTACTAACGTACATTTTTCTAATCATTCCAGACTGTGAATCGGCTCGAAGAACATGCCCAAACCAAGCAATCCTATTAGAACGGCTACAACCTATTATATCAGGACCCTCAAGAAGGTCTCTGATCTCAAAGTTATATCGGGTTCTATACTCTCCATCGTCTGTCTTAAGTGGACCAAAAATGTAGCGTAGGATTTTACGCTCAAATACAGATAAATGCGATTCGTCATTTTGTGTAAGGGTCCACGTTTGTGACCCATACATCACAACCGGTCTAATCAATGTCTTGTATAACTTGAGCTTGGTGTTAGTTGATACATACGGAGATCCAAGGAGAGGTTTGATTGAGTAGAAAGTTCGATTACCTGCAGCGATCCGAGCTTTTATATCTGTAAGTATGCTGTTGTTTGAGTCAAGCATTGATCCCAAATATTTAAAAGATTCAACTCCCTCAATTCGTTCATCGCCGCACATCAAATCTTTCTTCTCAGCCTCTCTTGAAACATTCATATGTTTGGTTTTATTGTAGTTAATTTGCAGACCAATTTTCCTAGCACCACTCTCAAGCGACTTAAAAGTCTCACTCATAAAAGCTTCACTTCGGCCGAGGATGACAACATCATCAGCGTATGCAATCATCTGTACTGAGTTTATCATATATATATTAGGGTGGTCCTTATTTTTAAATGTTTAAATTTTTACGATCGATCCCCCTAATTCGGTTCTAAAATGTATAAAATGAATGTACATAAAATTTGAACATGATCGGATGAGTTTAACCCGTGCCCCAAAGCCCTTAAAGTTTTTACAAAGGGTGAAAAACATGTGAAATCAGCAGGGTCTGGAAATGAAGTTTTAATTTTGTATATTTAGGTATTGGAATTCGTTGACATCAATAAAAAAAATTTTCTGCGTTTTTAGTTTTTTTTTTTAACCCTGTCTTAAGATACAGGGTGATGAAAAATCAAAAAATTGCTCGACCCTGGTGTATTGAAAAGGCTCTACAGTCAAAACTACTGAACTGATTTTAATGTTATATAGCCCAAAATGTAGGTATTGAACAGAGCTAATCAAAATAATAATTCACATTATATGACCAAAAGAAACTGTTCATTTTTTAACTCCACTTTTTTTTTATATGAAACATTTTAAGGCGTGTTGCAATAAAATTAATAAAAAAAAAACAAAAAATTTTCCCCTCCTGAATTTTTTATATAATGTTAGTAACATTTGTACCTTTCACATATTAAAAAATCAAAAATTTAAAAAGTACGCATTTCTAGAAAATCGAATTTGAATTTTTTACCGTTATTTTTCTAAAAGAAAGTATTCAAGGTCATATAATGTGAATTATTATTATGATTAGATCTGTTCAATACCTACATTTTGAGCTATATAACATTAAAATCAGTTCAGTAGTTTTGACTGTAGAGCCTTTTCAATACACCAGGGTCGAGCAATTTCTTGATTTTTCAACATCCTGTATCTTAAGACAGGGTTAAAAAAAAAAAAACTAAAAACGCAGAAAATTTTTTTTTATTGATGTCAATGAATTCCAATACCTAAATATACAAAATTAAAACCTCATTTCCAGACCTTGTTGATTTCACGTGTTTTTTTTACCCTTTGTAACTTTAAGGGCTTTGGGGCACGGGTTAATCTTATCGCATTGTGTTCAAATTTTGTATAAGTTTTTTATATACATATTGGAACCATTTTAGGGGGATCGATGAAAAATATTCGAAAAAAAAAAAAACTCCATATAACTAAGAACCACCCTAATATATATCCTAGAATTTTCTGGTAATACCAATGCTTCTTCTGTATCTTGATCTGGAATATAACGATATAAGATACCATGCTCCATTAAATATCCTCTGCCTGTCCAATTTGAAAATTCCGGATGGTCATTTTCTTCAAAACATATAATTATTTTCTTCAACTCTGGATCTTCGAGCTGAATTTTTCGTATTTCTTTAGGACGATAAGTAGGGAAATCTATCCCAAAAGAATACAATGAAATTTCTTCTGATGGTTGAGTCATCGGTGGTCTCGATAGGGTAATAATAATATTATGTTTCCTTTGAATAATATTTTTTGTTTAAAAAAAAAAAAAGTTTTCTATATATTACTTTTTGTTCGGATTTTGTGATCTAAACTTGTAAAATACAATTCAATTTAATTATAAAATAAAACAACATATAAAAAATAATTATTGTTAATATCTACGATTGTACCCGAACATCTACCTAACAACTTCAAATTCAATAACGTATTGCATAATTGCATAAAGTGAGCCGGATCTTAGAAAACCTGCAATTTGCAATTCTGGTCCAAAGGCTAGGCTATTCAACATTAAATATGTTATTTTTTAGTTCATTTTTGTTTTTGTAAACGAAAAGTTTTAGTATTCGCACATTTATTATTCAAAAATGGCCGACTTGCTAATAGATACGAAACAAGTTTTGCGAGCACTTATTATATCAAGTGCTCAAAATATATCTATTCATCAACTGAATAATAATTTTCGTTCATTTGAAGGAAAGAATATTCCTTACGGTCAGCTAAGATATCCTAATCTAGAATCTTTTTTACGAAGCATACCTGATACATTGTTTGTGGAGTGTAATGGAGATGTACGTGCGATAGTTTCTTCGAAAACTAATCACATTGAAAATTTAGTATCAAAACAAAAAAAAACTTCAAAAAGTAAATTTCCAGATCCAGCACAAAGGCAAATTATAATTCCTCCACTTTCCTCCATGGAAAAATTAACAATCAAAAAGGGTACTTTGGATGAAAATTTTGATAATAGTGAAACGAATTAATCTCCTTCAACCAATTCGTTTAACGATGCTCTACCGTGTTTCAAAGATGATGATATCATTTTTAGGATGAATATACCGAAAGCTACAGTGTCATTCGGAACAAAAATAGCAAAATCTGTTATTCCAGAAAATATTAAAGTGTCGTCCCATTTCAAAATTTATATATAACTGAAGTCAATGATTCTTATAGATACTGGTATTGGCTTGTCGAACGATTTGAAATTATTGATAGTTTGATGCATGATATGGAGTTATATTACGTGACATTAGCAGCGAAAGAACATCTTTTACCAGAATCGCTCATTAAAAAAGGACAAGTTTGTGCTGTGTGTTATTTAAACTGTTGGTATCGTGGCGAGATCGTTTGTGATCTGAATGGTGAAACCGCTAAAGTATTTTTTGTAGATTATGGGACGACAGCCGTGGTGAATAAAATGCATATAAAATTTTTATGGAATAAATTTGCTGATATACCAAGTCAAGTATTTCGAGGGAGGTTAGGGGACGTAAAACCGAAAAATTCACATAGATGGTCACGCGAATCATCGTCTTTTTTTCTAAGCTTAGTGATGGAACTTTAAATGCAAAAGCACTAGAAATTGACGAAGAAAATCAAATTGTAACGATGCTTGTGATAGATACAAATAACGAATATTGTGTATATCATATTCGTTATTTGTATCTATTAGAAGCATCGTTACATTAGTAACAATCAAACATTAGTTGATCGTGGCTTTGCTTGCGTAAATCCTCCTCCTGAAAATGTGATACGTGAAAAGGATACGAAAAAACGTGAAAAATGTTTAGTGAAATTTACCCAACATTTCAAATGCTCGAGCATGGGGTCTATCCATCTTTTTCTGATACACCAATTTACCAATTGTTATCAAAAGGAATTGATTATTACGAACAAGAAGATGAAAATTGTATACCAGATATAGATTACACAATAAAACCATTGATTTATTTACATAAAACAACAAAATCAAATGACAATTCAGCCAATTTCTGTAATAATCAATTTGTTGAAAATAATACATCGATCGAATTGAAAAACTTAAATTTAGAAAACGAAATGAATATAACAAAGTTATGTTGATTCTCATATCATATATCATGACATTTGATGACATGTATTTTATTTAATTGTTTTTAATTTAATAATTTAATCCATTTTTTCCTAATTTATAAACATATACATGTCAGCATATGTCAGGGTTTTCCTTTATGATAATAGATGTCGTTATTTCTTTCTTATTTTTTTTTGAAGATGTTTCCTTTGAATAATATTTTTTGTTTTAAAAAAAAAAAAGTTTTCTATATATTACTTTTTGTTCGGATTTTGTGATCTAAACTTGTAAAATACAATTCAATTTAATTATAAAATAAAACAACATATAAAAAATAATTATTGTTAATATCTACGATTGCACCCGAACACCTACCTAACAACTTCAAATTCAATAACGTATTGCATAAAGTGAGCCGGATCTTAGAAAACCTGCAATTTGCAATTCTGGTCCAAAGGCGAGGAATTCAACATTAAATTTGGTCCTTCGGGTCAAATAATCTGCATCAGCAAACTATATATCACATATTGTGATACAGCAACAAACAAACAGCGTGTGATTTAGAGAGCAGAACAGTGATTCAATTCTTACAGAAAGTGTCTGATTAATTTAGTTTTATTGATCTCTTCGAATAATGGCGGAAAATAGAGCTATTAGACGATTTTCCAGAACATTAGACCAAATAAAGGTTTCAGTTTTGGGTTTTAGTAATGCAACCTCAATTACTGATGTGAGGGCGACGTTTGCTCTGTTGCAAGATGAGTGGAGAGAATTTCAAAGCCTGGAAAAATCGTTAAACGGCAAGTTTGATGAAGCCAACGCAGAATTAGTAGACAAGATAGAGACTTATCATTTCGATCTAAAACAACAATTGTTTAAGTTTGAGAAAATGCTAGAAAATCAAGGCAGCGTTGAAGAAGGGAAGTATACTATGGGAGATCTCATGCTAAATCAAAGTCACTTTCTAAATGAAATATCCAATCTTACAAAAAGAGAAACCGAAGTACGTTTACCACGAGCTAACATTCCAACATATAGTGGCAATTACGTGGAATTTCCATCTTTTCGCGATCTGTACGAAGCATCAATGCATAACAACGACAATATTACAAAAGTGTACAAGCTACAATATCTTAAAAGCCTGCTAGTGGGAGATGCTTATTCGTTAATCAATCATTTAGCTACTACTGATGCTAATTATGATGAAGCTTGGGATAAGATAAAAAACAGATATGACAAGCCAAAACAAGTAGTTCATAATCTATTAAAACAATTTGTCGAACAGCCACACGTAAGACAGAGTTGTTCAAAATCACTTCGTCATTTGTCTGATGTCTCAGATGAGGTCATCCGTGGACTGAAGGTTCTCGATCAACGAGCTGAAGAACGTGATCCCTGGTTAATTTTTCTTTCATTTCAAAAACTTGATCAGGAATCTAAGCAAGCATGGGCAGACGCGACTGTTGATATAAATTTTCCTACAGTGGATCAATTATTGAACTTCCTGAACGATAGAAGTGATGCACTTGAGAGTTTAAGCTGTATACAAAATGAAAAACCAAATAATTCTAAACGAATAAGCCTTTTTACATCACAATCATTAGATTACTCATGTCCTTTATGTGGTGGAGATCATTATTTGGGGAGATGTGAGAATTACCTTTCTTTAAGTATGCCAGAACGAAAACAAACTGTAGCGGAAAAGAAACTATGCTTTAATTGTCTATGATCTTCACATCAATCACCGGTGTGTAGGTCGAGATATACTTGCAAAATTTGTAGACGCAAGCATCATCCAACTTTACATCCTGAAAACACACTTGTCAAACAACCGGAAGTAGAAATAGAAGACAATTCTTGCTCTCAATCTACATCCACCAATTGCAATGCGGTAGTTAAAATAGATGAACAACAACCGAGAATATCACAAGCAATTCTACCCACAGCGAATGTGTTTAAAGAAGATAAATTTGGAAAAAGGCATAAGTGCAGAATTCTACTAAATTCAGGATCGCAAACTTCCTTCATTTCGGAAAACTGCATACAAAATTTGCAGTTACAACGACACCGTGCAAATGTGAGTGTTACTGGGCTTACACCTGGGTCTGTAACTTCAAAAGGACAGGTAGCTTTAATTATGCAGTCCACATATAATTCTAAAATAAAGGTACCAGTCACTGCTTTGATTGTGAATAGTCTTCCTACAAGATTGCCTGGCTACCAAATGCAGCCTGATGATGATAGGTGTTTTCAAGATATACTATTAGCAGATCCACAGTATCATAAACCGGCACCTATAGATATTTTATTAGGAGCGGATAAAGTCTTTTCAATTCTAGAAGGTGAAAAAAAAACAGATTAACTCCATCATATTGCACGAGACACTGTTTGGTTGGATTGTATCTGGCCAACCTCATATACAACAAGAAGATAATTCCTTCCCTTACTTGAAATTAAATATACCTACAGTTAGCTATAGATATTGATGATTCGCTACGCAAATTTTGGGAAATAGAAGACCTCTATCAGCACAACAATCGTTCCCCAGAAGACTTGGTATGTGAAGAATTTTATACACAAACTCACAACAGACAAAAAGATGGCCGTTATATTGTTAAACTTCCGTTTAAGAAATCTTCTCAAGAATTAGGAAATTCACTTAATATTGCCATTCAACGATTTTTTACAATAGAACGTAAGTTAGCAAACAACATAGAGCTACAGGGGCTTTACATCCAGCAAATAAGAGAGTATGTGGAGATGGGACACATGATAGAAGTATTTCCAACCCAACATAATTCAAAAAAAATAAGAAAGAAATAACGACATCTATTATCATAAAGGAAAACCCTGATATATGCTGACATGTATATGTTTATAAATTAGGAAAAAATGGATTAAATTATTAAATTAAAAACAATTAAATAAAATACATGTCATCAAATGTCATGATATATGATATGAGAATCAACAACTACATTTGCTTTCCCTGGAGTATATTTGAACTATACATTAAAACTTTGGATTAAAAGCACCCATAGAGCCAGACGACCTGTTGGTGACTTCATTGACAAGCCATATTAAAGGTTGATGGGTTGAAAGGCTACTTCTGTTCCATCAATATGATCTCGAAATTTATTCAGAGACCAGACTACTGCCAAGGCTTCCCTTTCAGTCGTGCTATAATTTTGCTCGGCTGGTTGCAGTAATCGACTAGCACATTCTACCGGACGTTCATCATATAACCCCCCCTGGAGTAAAACTGCTCCCAGTGCATATTTACTTGCGTCCGTGCGTAAGATAAATGGTTTGGTTTGATCGGCTTGTCTCAAAATAGGACCCGAAACTAACAACGACTTCAATAGTTCAAATGCTTTTTGATGTGTGTTTTTCCACACAAAGCTAGAATTTAATTTAGTTAGATTTGATAACGGTTTTGCGATATCCGAACACTGAGAAACAAATTTTCGGTACCAATTACAAGTTTGCAAAAATGATTTCACTTCCTTCACATTTCGGGGCGCTGCCCTTTTTTCAATCGCTGACACTGCCTCTGGATTCGTACGTATTCCGTCTTTATCTATCACATGACCTAAATATCGAATTTTGTCCCGAAAGAACTTACATTTTTCACGGTTTGCTCGTAAGTTAAATAAATTTAATCGACCAAATAACTTTTCTAAATCAGTTAGATGCGTTTCAAAAGTTTCCGATAAGATAATTAGATCATCTATGTATGCGAACATTGCAGTAACCTCGGGAATACATACCTGCTTTAAGACGATCAACTAATCTCTGGAATGTGGCCGGGGCATTCTTCAAACCAAAGCTCATTCTATTGAACCTAAACAATCCAAAACTACAAACAAAAGCTGTTTTATCCCGATCCGGCAGATAAACTGGGACCTGCCAATAACCTGACCGTAAATCAAGAGTTGACATAAACAAAGTTTTCTTTGCAAGGTGTACAAGTTGATGCAAATTTGGCATGGGATAATTATCTGCAATAGCTACCGCGTTTAAGCGGCGATAATCAACACAAACTCTATACGAACCATTAGGTTTTTTATCATTACCACAGGTGAGGTCCATGGGGACTCGCACGGTTCAATTATTTTATTTTTCATCATTTCATCTATCTCTTTACGTAGACATTCTTGCTTTTCTAACGACATTTTATAAGGTGGACCGGCAATTGGTGGACTATCTCCTGTATTTATTCGGTGTACTGCACAATCAGTGGGTTCTCCCCCTAGCGCAAAATACTTTCATTTTTATTTAGCAACTTATTTACCATTTCACGTTGTGTCCTATCTAAAGTACAACCTTCGTCGGACCTTAATAAATTTAGGCATGACATATTTATATTTTTATTCTCTGTTTCATAGTTCAATGGATACGTTTCATGCGAATCAGAAAATCGCCACGTATGATCGGCAAAATTTAAAAGAATCTTTGCTTCGATAATAAAATTTATTCCTAATAATGTTTTGTGTTTTACTGAATCTGGTAATGCTATAAATGTAGTAGAATAATCCTCCCCTTTAATTAAATTTCTACGGACGTAAATAAAACATTCTCATTTTTCTGAGAGCCAACAGCTAACACGATTGACAGTTCTTTTTATTTAAATTGCTTCCCGTTTTTCAAAAGAAGTTGGTACAATGAAGGAGAAGCTACACTGAGTTTAGCTGCTGTGTCCAAAATACCACTTCCCTTCGAACCTAAAATATTAATATTTAAAATTGGACGAGAAATTGGATTCAAATCTACAGATTCAATATCCATCTCTGTGTCATAAACTTTATTATTGAATGACATACAATCGAATTCTGCTGATAGTGTGTTTATAAAATCTATTGATGAAGCTGTAGCTCGATTCAGTTTTTCCACTCCCTTGGATGTACTTGGTTGAGGACTACATTTTGGACAATTGCTCTTAATAAAGCCTACCATTCCGCATGAATGACACTTTATCTCAGTTTTCCCAGATATAAAATTTACTTTATTATACCTATGGTTTTCATTAGGCTCATTTACAGGTCTTGTTGATTGAGATTTTCTTTTGTGACAATTAGTCAGATTATGACCTAATTTTCTACAATGAATACAATAATCATTCCTTTTTTGATTGTTTGAGACTTGCGGTGTATCAACTTCTTCGTCGAACAACTCTTCTTCGGCTCTAGCAGCCGCCATCAATTCATCAAATGTGTTGAATGATTCTCTTTTTACCTTATGTCTTATTCGCCGCGATAAAAGTCCACATATCATATCTAGTTGAACTTGTTCCGTTAAGGAATTTTCTGATAGTTTTGCGAACAAAGCACGAATTTGACAGATAAACATTTCTGTTTTCATTGTCTCAGTTTGAGATTTAGAGAAAATTTCACGATATATTTTATATGGTGGTCTTTTCTCGCCGAAGTTTTCAATTAGTAGCGTAATCGCCTGATTGAAGGTGGTTACCGTACCTTTTACTCCTTGCCAAAAGGTAGCCGCAATGTCTTCTAGTAGCATTGGCAGTCCTTTTAATGCATTTTCATCACTTAAGTTTGTACACTCTTTGTACACCGTGATTGCATCTACGAAAGCCTGAACGTCGCAACGGTTATTGCCATTAAATCGAGATGTACAAGATGGAAAATTTCCATTTGTATGTTGGATATTTTGAGATTTATCGGTAGTACCAACTTTGACCTTGTTTATAGTAATTAACAATTTTTCAAATTGTTCATTTGTCATTGTTACGTTGGCCATTTTTGATTGTTTTGTTCTTAAATTATGACTAATAAATTATTTAGCCAGTAAAACTTATTTGCCTGGTTAAACTGTAGTTTTATTCGGAGTACAAAGTATTTCGGAAAAAACACCCTAAAACACTTTTCTACTTTTGTTTCGGAAACAACACCCTAAAACAAATACTTAACAATCTTGTTTCGGAAGCAACACCCTTAAACAAAAATTTTACAACTTTGTTTCGGAAACCACACTCTAAAACAAAAATTTAATAATTTTGTTTCGGAAATAACACCCTAGAACAAACGAATGCAGAGACAGTCGCTTTTATTTCGAATGCACTCTTAAATTACATGCTGTATATATATTGAACATTTAAATATGTAATTTGTAGCATTATACTATTATTACACTCTAAAATTTTTTAAAATCATTTTTACATTTTCGCAATTTTTATCGAAAATTGTTATTAATAAAATTTTAGGCACTAATGACTTTACCTTTCGCACCAATATCCATTAACTTAAACGCACCTCGAATGTGACGTCTTACTTTATTAGTTTTCACTGAACGATTTTACAAATGTTTTTTATTTTTTTAATGTGGCAGGATACGTTTTTTTACAAATTAATTTGTCTATACTTTATTTAATTTTTCTTACTCGTGGATTCGAGCTTCCAAGTTGGGTTGCCATTTTGGCACTTACGTATCCTGCTACGAAAGCGTTGTGGCAGCCATTATTTTCAGCATATTATTCTAGTGGTATCTTTGAACATCTTAAATGTGCTTTGTTGATCAATTAATATATAAGAATTTTTATCAAACACATTTAAACTTTTATTTCAATCAAAAAACAATTTTATTTACAGGTTTCTTCTAGATATTCTTGAGATAAAAAAATAATAATTAAAAAACTACGACTCGACTGAGCGCGTGTATATGAGACTCTTTTTTTATAATACTATTACATTTTAGAACACATAATATTATGTGTTGCCAACCTTGAAATTTTTCATATTATTTTTAGTTTCTAATTCAGTGTTAAAATATTTAAAAACATTACAATTCAAATTTAGAACAAAATTATGAATTTCATTTAAGCTACAAAATTAATGAGAAAATAATTTTATTTGGTTACGACACGAGGTAGTGAAATTTTGTAACGAGTTCTATATTTAAATTATTATGAATTAACTCGACATATACATCACGAAAATTCAACCAATTTAAATCATTACCGTCAAACTTCGGAATGATTATTTCAGCTAATTTTATGTTGTTTTGAACATGTTTTTCGTTTTTTGGAGACTACAATTCTCTATTGCCGATATTCTATTGAAAATATCACTTGCTAATCGGAGATACTCATCTTCAAACATAAACCTATCATCCAATTCTACATCATCACCTATTCCTTCCTAGACATTCAATTTCTTGTTGAATTTTATCATATTTTTTATAAAGATTTCGTACATGGTTTAAAATAGAGTTTAGATCTCCAGACGAAGTAAACTCTTCATCACTAATGCGATTTTTATATCTATCAAATTGTGACTCGATAAAACTACGGTTGTTTTTTAATTTAATTTTTTGATCAGATACATCGTGATCGCGTTTTCTCTTCGAATTTGGCATTTTTCGGTTAAAAATTATTCCTTTTTAAACAAAACGAACAACAACCAAATAAGGTGTTTTTAACAATAATTAACCAGCTCAATATGCAATTCATATTTAATATTTGCTGTTCTTTTTTTTAAATAATCGTTAAGTAAATAAAAATTAACAAAAAAAATGTTCAAAACGCAACACTTTAGAAATACTACTCAGAAAACTACTACGATTTAACTATGTTCAATACGCAATATCAGTACAAAACTTTTAAAATCAAAATGAAGGCTAATATATTTATTATGTTCAATACGCATTAAACTTGCAATTAACAGTTAAAATAACTATATTCAAAGCTTTGTAACTATATTTAATTATTTAATACGCAAAATCAGTATTAAATTTTAAATTCACAGTAAAAATTATTACATTTTATTTCAAAATACGCAAAATTAGTATTTAACGTAAACTAAACACTTAAATTTCTATAAAATATAATTAAGTACCAGTACTGAGTAACATTATGCTAAAAAGATTCCATATGTAATGTACCTTATTCTAACAATATTCCTTGGAGGTTATGTTTAGAATCCCACGATGTACAGTATAAATCGTTGTTTCGCTAATTTTTTCGGTATTAAATTATATTTTTTCAACAAATTACATACATTTTTCATTACATCAGCAACTGATATTTACTGGATCCAAAATATATAATTCCTTTTACTCTGCAACCTTTAATGGTTTTCATGGATGAATTTAGTATTCCCACACAAAATACTACATTTTAATTCATCAATTCAATGATTAAATTATCTGGTGTAATACACTAATTTAATTTATCCGGCTCGAAGGACCATGAATTGCTCAAAAAAATAAAACAAACAAACTAATTATTTTGTTTAACATAAACTATATTTTATTTAATTAATAATTGCTTTTACAATCCTTCTTGGATGAACAACTAGAACAACCTAAAATTAAATATTTTCTTCTTATACCTATACACTTATACTTATACACTAAAACAAAAAACTAAATTATTATTTTCTGCGCATGAGCAATAAAAAACAAAATAAATGATCAGAGATGTACTCATGACTACAAAATTTACTAATACTTACTTACTTACTAATATTTAATCACTATTCGTGATTTAATTCAATTCTTTTAAAGTGATTTTTTTCCGAAACTTAATAGCAGATTCTCAAAAATCAAAAATATGTAATACTATTATATACTTTCAAGCTACAATTTATATATTTTCCTTTCACTAGTTTAGTTTTAATATGTCAAACGATCTTTCTTCTCCGAAAGTCAAATTACGATCTGCCCATCATTATTTAAAATATCTAAAATTACAACTTGATAGTAGTCACAAGCTCGTTTTCGGATTTCCTTTACTTTTTAGATTTTATTTCTCAATTTATATTTTTGTTTTTTTTTAATGTTAAAACCAATATACAGTGGGGCTCACATGGTTGATTTAATATATAAAGAGAACTTTGTGGCATAACAAACTCAACAGCTTGTTCTTGCTGTGGACGCATCCATGTAATGTTAAATGATTACAATCTTGTAGAAATGGTTCTCGTTGTGTTAGTAGTATTAAGTTGCATGTTGCGGTTTATAATTTTGCTGCTGTTGAATTGCTGCATTGGTTTGATTTGAATTTTGCTTTTCTATTTGAAATGAAACGGTTGTTATATGTCATCACTCTTTGTAACCTGGAATACGCTGAAATTCTATTAAATAAATTGAAATTAAATTGGTTCCTTTCTATTGTTGTGTAACACATCGTCTGGATAGATAGAGTTAATGGAAAAACTCTGTTGTGGCCATTAGTTTACTGGTAGTTGAAACCGTTCTGAAATGTTCTTGAAACCGCCCTCTGCTAGGTCTAAAGTAGAAAAATCAACAGCATCTCCAAGTTGTTCTAGAATTTCGATGATGTTTGGTAACGGAAAGATGTCGTTTACCGTTATTTTATTCAGACGTCGAAAATCAACGACCACTCTCCACCGTTTGGTTTCATCACTTGACTTTTTTGGCACTATGAGTAAAGGCGAATTAAATGGACTGTGACTATTTTCTATTATACCATTTTGAAGCATTTTATCTTCTTGTGCATTAATTTAGATGAATGATGGCACAATTTTGTAATAGACGATCTTTCCTCACAATTCATGTGATCAGTTTCAATCAAGTTATCCAAATTTTTAAATCGGTTTGTAAGGTCAATTTCCCAATTATTTATTTTAAATATGTAATAGTCTTCCAAGTTATCGGGTTGTAGGTATAAGTTGTCTAATGTGACTGGAAATTCGTTTGTATTTACGATACTTACGGTTGCAAAAGAATTCACTAGTTTAATAATTCCATTAGCGAGGTATACTCCTGGTTTTATTACTTTCGAAGGACACAAATATTCATTATCTTTAGATGTTTTAAATCTGATGTTGACAATTCTTTCAGAGCGACCGGGAATATTAGTTGGTGGATTATTTAAACATTGATTTGATTTTATTATTATCTAAAGGGTTACAAATTTGAACCATGGTACGAGAATAATCTATTGTGCAATTATTTTTTCTCAAAAAGTCGCTGCCAATTATATTACACAGTTGATCGGAAAATCAGATGGCACTATGTGGAAATCATGCGCAATTATATTATTATCTGACAAATAAATGTTTGAGGAACACATAGCTAAAGTTTCTATTGACTCAGATGTAATGCCTTTTATTGATAATTTTCTGTTTGGAAAACATAATGTGTCAGGATTTATTAAATCCTTTTTTATAATACTAATATCCGCTCCTGTATCGACTAAAAAGAAATTATTTCCACTTAATATTTCCAAGTTTAGATTAAGAAATTTTAGATCATTGTTATGAAAATTAATAGAAAATAACGAGCAATCTGTTTTTACAGATTTAATTAATAAGTTTCCATTCTCATTGAGAGGATTTAAGTAATTACTAGAATGTAGATTTAAGCTTGTTAAACTTTCACCACTGCATCCTTTAAGGGGGGGGGGGTATGGTTTTAAAGACGAAAAAACATATTTTTGTGATTTTTTGCGGCGACATGAGTAATATAATTTTATTAAATTTAATTACATATTATTGTACAACTTTTGAAGGAGAGTAAAATGTGCAACGAAAGAAGATGGACGTGGATAAAACTCTCCGTCGTGATAAATATATATATATTTTTTACTTTAATAATTTACCATATTTAAAGTGTCTTATTACTCAATAAAAGTTATCTAAAATGTGTTTCAAACCAAGTGCTTCAATAATATATAATATATGATATATAATAATATATAATAATGGTGGTATTTTGAAAATAATTTAATTTTTCTAATTAAAAGATTGAAAAAATCAGGAAAATAATTTTTTTCTCTTGAAATTCTCGTAATTTATGGTTTTCAATTCGATACAACATTGTTGTGTCGTTGTTTATTTTTATTACTTTTTTTCATTTAAAATTAAAATGAAATTAAACCGTAGTGATTTTAGTCGATGAAAATTATTAACATTTTTAAAAAGAGAAAATAAAAAAATTTATCAAATGCCATTACCAGGAATAAATGAATGTAAATAAAATGGAGTATTTTAGTTTAAATTTCATAATATAATTAATGAAAATGCAGATTTATTAGAAATAAAGATACAAATTTCGTCAACTTGAAAAGGTGTCATGGCGTGTGAAATATTATTCTTAAAAAAACATTGATAACATTTTTGTTTCTTAAAAAAAAAACAGATGGTTTGATATCTTAGGTTCGCTATTCGAAATAATTGAATTTTCATATATATATATATATATATGAGATTAGCTGAGATTTGGCATTAATTTAATTTAGTTTTAATAAATTTAATGAAAATAGAACTTCGAATTAATTAACTTTCTTTGATTTACAGCTACAGAATATAATACAAAAGTATATATAAACATTGAAACTAGTTTTTAATGTTTATATATAACTTTCTTAAAACATCTTTCGTATTTCTATCAATTTTATGTAATTTGGAATAAATGAAAGGAAGTCTAAAAATACGTCTAAAGTATTAAAGATATCGTTCAAACAAATTTTATACATATATTCCATATTTGAATTATCAAATATATATAACATATTTATATGAATTATCAATATATGTACATATGTGTATGTATGTGTGTATGTATGCATATATGTATGTATGTGTGTATGTATATGTATGTGTATGTGTGTATGTGTATGTATATATATGTATGTATATATGTGTATATGTGTGTGTATATATATGTGTATGGATATGTATGTATGTATGTATGTGTGCGTGTGTATGTATGTATATGTGTGTATGTATATATATGTATATATATATATATATATATATATATATATATATATATATATATATATATATATATATATATATATATATATATATATATATATATATATATATATATATATATATATATATATATATATATATATATATATATATATATATATATATATATATATATATATATATATATATATATATATATATATATATATATATATATATATATATATATATATATATATATATATATATATATATATATATATATATATATATATATATATATATATGTATGTATATATATGTATGTATGTATGTTTATATAACAATACCACATAAATTAGTATGTTGGACATAAGGTGAAAACTTCTTAATATGTATGTTTGCTGTTAATAAATATATGTAATATATATAGGTATGTATGTATGTGCGTATATATGTGTATGTATGTGTGTATATGTATGTATGTGTATACATGTGTATGTATGTGTATGTATGTGTATGTATGTGTATGTATGTGTATGTGTATGTGTATGTGTATGTGTATGTGTATGTGTATGTGTATGTGTATGTGTATGTGTATGTGTATGTATATATGTATATGTATATGTATGTATACATGTGTGTATGTATATGTGTGTATGTATGTATATATGTACATGTGTATGTGTATGGATATATATATATATATATATATATATATATATATATATATATATATATATATATATATATATATATTAGACTGGTCGTTAAAAACTAAATTTTCCGAGACGCCCCCTAGAAAAATTCTTTGGGGTCAAAAAATCACAACGGCACTATTTTTTTTTTTTTTAAATCAAAAGAACACGTGCCGCAAAATCGTTGAAGTTGATTTTTTGAAAAGTTCGTAGATTTTTTCAAATATCTCATAAAATATGCAGATGTCAAAAAAAATTACATAACCATATTTGTAGGAAATTTAATTTTCTACAAAAAAGGTCTATGTCATTTTTTCCCGAAAACGTATAGTTCTCATGATATTTTGAAAATGAACTTGTAAGTTTTCGTAATTTTTAAAAAACATAAAAAATAAAGATGACGAAAATCTCCTAATTTTCTTCTTATGCTATAGAATGAAATGTATAAAAAAATAATCGTGACAAAAAAAATCAAAATTAGTACTTTTTCGTCGAAATTTTCATCATTTGGTTTTACGAGTTTCGAAGAATTTCAAGTTTTATTTCAAAATATCATCAGAAATATAGGTTTTAGGAAAAAAATGACTTGGAAATTTTTTGTAGAGAATTAAATTTCCTACAAAAATGGTTATATGATTTTTTTTGACATCTGCATATTTGATGAGATATTAACAATTTTATCAAAAAATAAACTTCGATGATTTTGCGGCACGTGTTCTTTTCACTTAAAAAAAAAAAAAATAAAGCCGTTATGGTTTTTTGACCACAAAGAATTTTTCTGGGGGGCGTCTCGGAAAATTTATTTTTTAACGACCAGTCTAATATATATATATATATATATATATATATATATATATATATATATATATATATATATATATATATATATATATATATATATATATATATATATATATATATATATATATATATATATGTATGTATGTATGTATATGTATGTTTGCGTATATGTGTGAATGTGTGTATATATGTATGTATATATGTGTACATGTATGTATATGTATGTATATATGTATATATATGTGAGTACATGTGTATATATGTGTGTATGTACGTGTATATATGTGTGTATGTGTATGTATGTGCATGTGTATATATGTGTATATATATATGACAATGGTGAATGGTCGTCTTATCAACACTTGTTATAAGTGACAGTGTGAATTTTAAACTAAATTAATCTCTTAAATGATAAATATATAAGTATAACTAAATGTAGTGAAAACATTAATTGTAATAATCAGTTTTATATCTAATATAATAGTTTTAAAGTGTTGGTTTTAATAACTAAACTCTAAGGTAAGATTGCTTTCAAAAATGGAAAGATGTGGGCGACCAAGATGTAATCTTCCCTAAATGTAAAATTTATTAACTCTGATTTTTACTAGAAAACTAAATAAAGGTGTTATTGTGCTATTCGATTTTGTGTAAAATTTAAACCTACTTAGAGCTTTAACAAGCGAAATTTAGTTATTATTTCAAATTCAGTTTAAAATTTCATTTGTTGACATAATTTTATGTGATAGATTTATCTCTTTCTATTTATCCAAACATTATCCATAAAATCCAATAAGATTTTTGAACGATATCAACGAGCAGGGTTAATTGTTTTTGTTAAATTAATTCTTGTGTTTCAAGAAAAATTCAAAACATTCTTGCGTTAATCATATTATATAAAATAATGTTTTATAAAATTTAAATAAATACATTTCAAATAAAAACATCAAGTGAAAGATAATATTTTTATCCAATTCAATCCCAATACTTTTTTATATGAAATTCACTCAATTTTCAAAGGGGTTTTTTTGTTTTTTATATATATGTACATAATATAAATGTTTTTAACCATAAATAACCATAAATAATTTTAACCATAAATATAATAACATGAATTCAGATTGGAGAGTGCAGAGGACTACAATTTAGTCATCATCCTATTATACTAATAAATTACATGAATAACAGGTTTCCGACTGGAGATTGCAGGCGAGAAATTTTAGATACGGGATTGCTGATTGGCGATTGCAGATTATATGTATAAGTGATTGTCCTTGTGATTGTCTCCTAACAGTAGTAGCTAGATACGATTTGCCAGGTGTCTGTAACCGGGTCGTTCACTCCTAACTAACAATTACCTACCTATCCTTACCTATTGTTATATGTAAAACGACTGTAGGAAGTGGCCCGGCCGTAATCCGGGAGTCTCGTCTAGTGCTTGGTCCTACAGTCCAATCAATCAATCAATCAATCAATATTATTGTACAACTTTTGAAGTATGTCAGAAAAAAATTTCAATTAAAAATATTGATAAATCAGCCGGTAACGTTGAATCTCCAGAGGCGCCTTGAAAAAAAGTGGTTTTGCGGTGGACATTATAACTCGTTACCAGATCATGTGAAACAAAAAAATTGATATGCGTTTTGAAGATGATGTACTTTTCAAGGTAATCAGGAACAGTTTTTTTTTTCTCTAATTTTTGAAGCACTTGGAAGTGAAAATCGCGATTTTAGCTCAAAAAATCGCGTTTAATTTGTTATTAAAAAATAGAAAAAAAATAAAAAAAAAAACTTCCTGATTACCTGTTGATTTATGTGAAGAAGTAATGTTCAAATTTTCAAAAGGATCGGTTTAGTAGATTTTGAGTTCTAATGTTCACGAACTTCAAAAATGACGTTTTCGGGAAAATGGGGTCAAACTGCAACCTTGTTGAAACGCTGTAACTCCGTTAGTTTAACTTGGATTGACTTAAAATTTGTACACAATATTCTCGACATATTGTTCATTCAGAAAAAAAAAAATAAAAACAAAATGCAAAAAAAATAATTTTAAAACCATACCATTTGTAGTTTGTTGTCTTCTTAAATTTGATCTCTCACGGGCGTAACATTCATTGATGTGATGAACAAATTTTTTGCAATATGCACATGCATATGAAACTTGATTTATTTGTTTTGGTTGAAGATTAACTTTATTAAATGTTAGCGAAAAATTTCTATGAACGGTAATTTTTAATTTAATGAATGTTGCGTAGTAGCAGGTGTTATGATTGTTGCAGTAATTACAATTATTTTGTAGTAATTTAGTTCTGCAACTGCAATTTCTTGTTTCACTGCTATTTATTTATTTTATTTGTGTTCGTTTATTTTTATTTAATTTGATTTTTTTTAACAGTAAGCAACACTTGTTATAAGTGACAGTGTGAATTTTAAACTAAATTAATCTCTTAAATGATAAATATATAAGTATAACTAAATGTAGTGAAAACATTAATTGTAATAATCAGTTTTATATCTAATATAATAGTTTTAAAGTGTTGGTTTTAATAACTAAACTCTAAGGTAAGATTGCTTTCAAAAATGGAAAGATGTGGGCGACCAAGATGTAATCTTCCCTAAATGTAAAATTTATTAACTCTGATTTTTACTAGAAAACTAAATAAAGGTGTTATTGTGCTATTCGATTTTGTGTAAAATTTAAACCTACTTAGAGCTTTAACAAGCGAAATTTAGTTATTATTTCAAATTCAGTTTAAAATTTCATTTGTTGACATAATTTTATGTGATAGATTTATCTCTTTCTATTTATCCAAACATTATCCATAAAATCCAATAAGATTTTTGAACGATATCAACGAGCAGGGTTAATTGTTTTTGTTAAATTAATTCTTGTGTTTCAAGAAAAATTCAAAACATTCTTGCGTTAATCATATTATATAAAATAATGTTTTATAAAATTTAAATAAATACATTTCAAATAAAAACATCAAGTGAAAGATAATATTTTTATCCAATTCAATCCCAATACTTTTTTATATGAAATTCACTCAATTTTCAAAGGGGTTTTTTTGTTTTTTATATATATGTACATAATATAAATGTTTTTAACCATAAATAACCATAAATAATTTTAACCATAAATATAATAACATGAATTCAGATTGGAGAGTGCAGAGGACTACAATTTAGTCATCATCCTATTATACTAATAAATTACATGAATAACAGGTTTCCGACTGGAGATTGCAGGCGAGAAATTTTAGATACGGGATTGCTGATTGGCGATTGCAGATTATATGTATAAGTGATTGTCCTTGTGATTGTCTCCTAACAGTAGTAGCTAGATACGATTTGCCAGGTGTCTGTAACCGGGTCGTTCACTCCTAACTAACAATTACCTACCTATCCTTACCTATTGTTATATGTAAAACGACTGTAGGAAGTGGCCCGGCCGTAATCCGGGAGTCTCGTCTAGTGCTTGGTCCTACAGTCCAATCAATCAATCAATCAATCAATATTATTGTACAACTTTTGAAGTATGTCAGAAAAAAATTTCAATTAAAAATATTGATAAATCAGCCGGTAACGTTGAATCTCCAGAGGCGCCTTGAAAAAAAGTGGTTTTGCGGTGGACATTATAACTCGTTACCAGATCATGTGAAACAAAAAAATTGATATGCGTTTTGAAGATGATGTACTTTTCAAGGTAATCAGGAACAGTTTTTTTTTTCTCTAATTTTTGAAGCACTTGGAAGTGAAAATCGCGATTTTAGCTCAAAAAATCGCGTTTAATTTGTTATTAAAAAATAGAAAAAAAATAAAAAAAAAAACTTCCTGATTACCTGTTGATTTATGTGAAGAAGTAATGTTCAAATTTTCAAAAGGATCGGTTTAGTAGATTTTGAGTTCTAATGTTCACGAACTTCAAAAATGACGTTTTCGGGAAAATGGGGTCAAACTGCAACCTTGTTGAAACGCTGTAACTCCGTTAGTTTAACTTGGATTGACTTAAAATTTGTACACAATATTCTCGACATATTGTTCATTCAGAAAAAAAAAAATAAAAACAAAATGCAAAAAAAATAATTTTAAAACCATACCATTTGTAGTTTGTTGTCTTCTTAAATTTGATCTCTCACGGGCGTAACATTCATTGATGTGATGAACAAATTTTTTGCAATATGCACATGCATATGAAACTTGATTTATTTGTTTTGGTTGAAGATTAACTTTATTAAATGTTAGCGAAAAATTTCTATGAACGGTAATTTTTAATTTAATGAATGTTGCGTAGTAGCAGGTGTTATGATTGTTGCAGTAATTACAATTATTTTGTAGTAATTTAGTTCTGCAACTGCAATTTCTTGTTTCACTGCTATTTATTTATTTTATTTGTGTTCGTTTATTTTTATTTAATTTGATTTTTTTTAACAGTAAGCACCCATGACACTAACCTAACACACAATTAGTTTTGTTGCTTGGTTTTTTTTTGAATGTCTATACATTTATATTTTATATACATAATTTCATATTTCTTTCTTTTTTTGTATTTTATTATATTATTACTTTTATAATGCAAAAGAAATTTCACATTTTTATTAAAAGTTTGTATTTATGAGAGAAAAAAACAATTTCACGAATTTTAGTTTGGCAGCATCCCAAGCTGTAACCATTTTGTTTTGAAACCCCATTTGTTTCATACAGTTCGAAAAAAGTTTATTTTCTGTAAAAATAACTGCACAAACATTCGTGAAATTTATTAACAAATAATGCTTTTAATAATTTTTTTATTTAATCTATCACAAAAATTTAAACTTGTACATCTTCAAATAATAGTTAAATTTACAAGGTTGAAGTACAAAACATTTTTATTTATATTTAATAAAATTTTAAGTAGCGATTGTCGAATGATGATAGTAATATAACTCAGTTGTTGCGCCAAGTAAACAGTTGATTGCCGAACAATAATGATAATATAACTGTTGCGCCAAAGTCAGCTGATTGTACAATGATAATATTAATATCACTCAGCTTTTGCATAAAAAATCAGAGGCGATTGTAGGTCAATGACAATTGGACAATAATATGCATCGATTGTTGCTTCTGAATGGACAGTTAGTCTAAAAAAAACCATATCGTTGTACCAAACTCCAGGTACTCCTTACACTTTTCTTTCTATTAACAACAAAATTCAAGTGGAGAAATAAAAGTATCCAAAATGACATTTCCCTTTTATTTCATTATTTTATGGTCAACACACGAAACTTGAAAATCAATAGTGTTACCTCTGTTCATTAGTGGACTGTATTTCTTGAAAAATTGACTATCGATGAAAAACAATATTGATGAAACATATCGACGTGGTTTATCGGTGGGTAACGAAATGATATGATGTCGATGATTTATTCGAGTCTGATTATTACTTGCAGGAGAAAAATGTTGATGTACAATTCAGCATTGATGATTCCCTTAACGTTGATGCCATATCATGAACAACATCGATGACTTTCATGAGTGAATCTGTATACGTATGCATATAACAGACTAATAGTATATTCAATTCAATCCAACCTTGTAACTAATATATGTCAACTTGACTTCGATGATCTTCACAGACAAATATGTACACGTATGTGTGTAACAGAATAATAGGATAAGTCCAATTTAATAAATAATGAATGCTGATTTGACTTTCGATGAACTTCATAGATAAATATGTATACGTGTGTATATAAAGAATAATAGTATAGATCCAATTTAGTAAATAATGTGTTCCAAACCGAAACTGGTAAAATTGACGGTGATGACGTCACATCAACGAACATGTATGTGATCCAATCACAATACAATTCAACATCTCACACAGTTGCTGGCTAAAATGACATAAAAGAACCACTAATCATTCATATATTATACACAATCACAATATAATGCTTCAGCTATCCAGTGACTTGATGATCGTGCATCTGACACACGATGAAACACGGTGATGGCGGCAGCGTTCAAAATTCCATCACCTCGTGTGCAGATACAAACACACAGAACAATATGACTGAATGAATGAATTTAAACATCACGTCATATATTTGCACTTAATACAAGTATACTATTGTATATTTTCGTTATACAATATATATTATATTGCTATAATATTTAGAATAATATTATACTTAGAATAAACAAGATTCACTTAATTATTTGCATTTGTTTACGACTTATTTTATTGAATCTTAATTGAGACTGACGTTTTGATTTTTATCATCAGCTGTTTTTATACAAATTATTTGTTTAATCAAATGTTGTAACATAACATAACAGATCGGACGGTGTAAATACAATTATACCTAAGGCTACATTCAATTATATCTAAGGGTAAGGCTAAAGTAATGATAATTAAACCCACACCACAATATTTTATACATAACAATTTCCCCTTTTGAAATTAAAACTAGTACTTATGAATTAATATCCTAATCTATCAGTGAATCTCTTATTTCGTTTGGATTTTCTTACTTCAGAATTATCAAAATTCCGTTTTCTTTTCCTTTCCTTAACGATAACATTTTTGTTGGATTATTATTTATACTAGGATAAAATCTATCGGATAGATTAGATTTCCTTATTTGATTTTTATATACTATTCTCAAACTTTCATTTACTTTAATTTCATACAAAAAATAACTAACTTTACGAACAATTATCCCCGGAATCCATTTAATATAGTTTTTAAGATGATTCCGATATATCTTTTCCCCTTTTAAAAAATGTATACTGTTATGAATTTTATTTTTTAGAACTATTACAATTTTTTTTTTTAATGTTGGGAAGTATTCCTTTTTGTTTTTTACAATTTTATTTTCAAATTCTTTATTCAAATTGAATCTAACGCGATTTTTATTACTTTTTAAATTATCCAATAAAATTTTCGGTTTAAATGATAAAAATCATTTCCATGGGATTCTTCCTCGTACTCATATTTGGAAGATTTCTTTGATGGAAAAGGAATTTTTCGGTAGTTGCAACAATATCCAATTTTGGATTTTCAAGTAAATATTTGTTCAACGCGGATTTCACTGTTTCCACATCTCTCTCACCTTGCCCGTTCGACTGTGGATGATAGGCTGGTGATTTTAACGCTTGAATATTGTTCTGTTTTAAAAATGATCGAAATTCTAATGAACCAAATGGTGGACCATTATCACTCACAATTTTTTCAGGGAGCTCGAATATTGAGAAAAACTTTTTCAATATATGAATTATAATTGACGCTGTCATTTTATTTAACAAAATCACGTCACAATATTTCGTTTTTGCATCGACAATTATTAGGAATTTGAATTTTGAAAAGCAAAATAAATCGACATGAATGCGCTCGAATGGGAATTGGGGCTCTTTCCAATTTGAAGTTACAATTTCTTTTTGAACTGACGCCAATTGCTGACATGGTGCGCATGATTTTACAAAATTCTCAATGTCTGAATCAAGTTGATCTCACCATACGTATGATGGTGCCACAATTTTCATTTTCACAATTCCAATGTGGTTCATATTGTGAATTTACTCTAAAACTCGACCTTGGAATTTGACAGGAATTATAATTCTATCTGCATAGAATAGACAATTTTCATCCGTATTTAGACTTGCTCTTTTTCTATAATATGGAAGCAATTTTGAATCTGACCTATTTGGCCACCCGAATTCAACAAATCCGAATAAAGTTTTCAGGATTTTATCTTTTGCAGTTTCATTTGCAATCTCTTTCATTGATAAAGGACCTAGTTTTGTCACGTCTACAAAATTTACAAAACTATAAGTATTAATTTCGGTATTTCCTTCAATTAGTAATCGCGAAAGTGCATCGGCATTTCTCATTTGTGTACTGCGACGATATTCGATAGTATAGTCATACATCGATAGAATAACGGCCCATCTTTATAATCGTGCAGCAGCGACCCCTGCATTTCCCTTATTTGGACTACAAATTTCTCTTAGAGCCTGAGCGTCTGTACAGATTTTAAATGGTCTACCGAAAATATATTTGTGGAATTTTTTTACAGCGAAAATGATTGCAATCTCTATGGATTCTCTGAATCTGAATCTGAATTCTTCTATTCTCTATGAATTTGTGAATAATTTTTTTCAGCAGGACTTAATGTGGTTGATATGAAAAATGCTGGCTTTTCTATTCCTTCGACGACGTGCGATAATACTGCACCCACCCCGTATGGACTGGCATCAGTAGAAATGACTTGAAGTTTTGAAGTTCGAATGAAGAATGAAGTTTTTTTTGGATCATAATATTGTAAAATATTATTTTTAAGAATTAATTCTTTGCTTCTTTCAAAACAAGCTTGAATTTCATCTGACCATTGAAAAGGGGTATCATTTTGAAGCAATTTGTACATGCTTCTCAACTCTGTGGACCCTTTCGGAATAAATCTTGAGTAATAATTTAAAAGACCCAGGTAAGATTGAAGTTGTTGTATATTTTGCGGTTTTGGCGCATCCACTATCGCTTTTACCTTTTCAGCATTAGGTCTGATTCCTTCTTTGGACAACGTATGTCCTAGATAATTTACTGATGTTTGTAAAAATTTACATTTATCAAGATTTATCATAATGTGACTATCTTTAAGTCTTTGCAGAACTTCAAAGCACTTTGTTAGACACTCATTTATTGATTGACCACCAATGAGAATGTCATCCAAATAACAAAACACTCCTTTTATATTTAATAAGACTTGGTCCATGACCGACTGGAAGATGGATGGAGCACAAGATACTCCGAATGGTAATCGCTTGTATTGTAACAACCCTTCATGAGTGTTTATTGTTAACAGATGACGTGAATTATCTGAAACCATCAGTTGCTGGTAAGCTCCTGATAAATCAATGACACAAAAAAAATTTGAGCCGGACAGACTAGCAATTATCTCTTCGATATTTGGAAGTGGGTAATGCTCCTTTTGAATGAATTTATTGATTGTTACACGGCAATCAATACATAGACGAATTTTCCCGGAGGATTTAGGGACAACAATTGGGCTGGCCCATTGACTGTATCTCACTGGAATTAAAATGCCCTCTTCACATAAGATTCAATTCTTTTTCGACATCTTCTTTAAGCCTTAACAGAACGGTATATGCTTTATGGAATATCGGAGTGACCTCATCTTTAAGAATTATCTCCGCTTCGAATCCACGAATCGATTGGCAAGGGTAAGATTTCAAAATATGTACCATAAAGCCGATATTTCTTTTAAAAATTTTTTTGTAAATAAATTTATTTTGCCAATGTCAGACTATATGGTAATATATAACATTGTAACTCTCGAAATAATTGTAAATAAATAAAGTGGATGGGTATTTAACTTACAAGATATAAAAGAAAGTAAATATAAAACATTGTCTTTTTGTTAAATTAATTCAAAATTTATTAAAAAAATTACTCGCTTTCGTCATTTCCCTCAGGACATAAACTTTTATAATAACGGCACATAGCCCTTGCTGCCTTCTGCTTAATTTTCGTTAGTTTTTTTTTCCTCAAGGGCCTCTAACAGTTTTTCTTTTATTTTATGTTCGATTGTATTGGAACGTCTTCTGGGTCTCGGATAATTGGCATTTTCTAGAGCATTGTGTGATATTGTAGGAATATTTTGCGATAGCGCAATATTTTCTGTAGCAGGATCTTCCAAATCGAAGAATTCCGTCGGAAAATCTTCGCTGTTCAATATTTCCTAGAAAAAAAAGAACATACATAAATATACAAATAACATATATATATATTTTTGAAAATAATAATTGGTTACATACATCACCGCTGCCATCATCATCAAATCTATTGGGACGCGGTGTTATTGAGGGAGCAATTAAATCATAAAGCGCACCATTCGCTTCATCAATAGGCCCTAATACAGGACCACCACCGGTGCCTGATATGTGCTCCCTTCTGCTTGCTATTGTCTTTCTCAATTTACCTTTCATGTTGTCTTTTCTCCAGTTACACTATGAGCGTTGTATTCACCACAAATTTTCTCCCAGCATTCTTTTTTGGCTCTGTTTGACACAGAGTCCGTTTTTTTTTATTTTCTATTATATTTTTATATTAAGTGATAATTTCCACCAATTTATCCTTATCACTTTTGCATAGTCGACTCATTTTTATTTTATAAAATCTCTTTCTATTTATTTTAATTATTAACAGCGTCTTTATTTTCTTTAAATTTTGTTTTGATTCTGTTTTGACATTCACCAAAAAAACTATTTTTCTGCTGTTGGTAATTCGTGTTCGAAAAATTATAATTTTAAGTTACGTTTAAAAATACAATCAAAATCTCCACTAAATTCGTAGTTTTAACGTGGTTTAAAAATACGAGTTTTGAACATAAATTTCGAAAAACTGTGACCACAACTAAAAGTTGTAGTTACGTCTGTCGATATGGCCCTTAATTATAGTTATAATTTTATAAAACACGAATTCACAAATTCTTAAACGATTTTTTTCATTAAATACGTTAATAACCGTAATATTAACTAAAAACATTTGTACCTGTACATATTTTTTTAACAATATACAATCTATTGTTTTTCTTTGTTTTGGTTAATTCCATTTTTTTGTATTTAACTACACTGAGCGTTTTGGCAAAAAAAGTTCTTACTAACAAAGATGCAATTGTTTTCTTAATCTAATTTTAATTTTAAGTTAAATAATAACTTTAAACTAAATAAATTCTCCTAAAAAAATTTGCTAGTAATTGACTACAGATTATGAATATATTCACGTACTGACAGAAAAAAATACTAAGAGACAGCCATGTAGGCAGATTCAAGTATTTATAGTTTTTTTATAACATCGAAAACATCGATTTTTCATCGTTGCGGCTGGTCTCATGCATCTCCATAACAAGATACCAAGTTTAGCTTAGTTTTTTTTTGTATGGTTATTATAAATGTGGTGCTTCCCCAGAGGGATGCTTGTTTACCACAAATATTTTAATGTTCTTTTTATTTGGTTCTAGCTTCGAGAACCGGCTGCGTCAATATGTGGTGGTCCCGTCAGGGATATCTACTCACCACAGATATTTGTTGGTGTAAAGGTTACTTGAAAGAAGTACTTACTATTTGTTTCCGGGTAAGGCTTCTCAATATCGTTTAAATGGAAAAACTCACACTGACTGTTTTCACTGTTAAAGGATTTGATTTATTTAAACACTTTAGATTTACAATTTATACTTGTTAATTATTTAACTTAATTTAATTTGGAACTACTGTTCCAGCACTTTAATGTATCACACACGTAAACTTTTGGTTTTAATTTTTGGGATTCGATTTTCCCCGCGATTTTAGAAAGTTTTGTGTCGGTCAAACGCGTACTACTCGAGAACTGATTTGTTTAACGAAAAATCAGTGGTATTTATTTCAACGGTTTCCGTTGGGCAAAAATGAGTTGACCAATCGGAAAACGTTTTTCCAAAAATAAAATAAAATAAAATAAAATTGAAATATCTTAGTAATCGATTTTTCAGTTTTAACATTTTTAATTACATTTTTTGTTGTTTTTAAAAGAAAAATTAATTATTGAAGGGTTTTATTACTTTCCGGTAATATGGAAATATTTTAGTTTTAGCTCGTGTAGGGTTTTATGTTTCGGATTTATAATGAAATTATTGTTGTAATTAATTTAGTTGATATTTTGATTTACTAAATGGAAATTTTATTTGGCTTGAAAAGAATGTATGGATTGTAATATGGACTTTGTATTATAGGAATTTGTTGTTTGAATTAGAAGAATGTATGGATTGTTTATTGGACTTTGTGACCAGTTGGACTTTGGATTATAGAATTTGTTGTTTAAATTAAACGAATGTATGGATTGCTTAGTTAATTGAAACATAGACATAAAAAATACTTTGAGTGTTTTTTATGAGAAGATATAGAAATTTGTTGTTTGAATTGAAAGTTATTTAAGAGATTTCAATTAAAGACTTATTAGTTGAAGGATGTAGGATTATGTTGCAGCTGTGGTTATTGTGTCTACACTTGTTATAATGATCACTCAATTGATCAATGGGTCAATTGTTTGGAATGATTTGGAATAATTGTTATTGAGTTTGGAAAATTGTTGAAATGTTTGGGTGTTTGTATCGATGGGGTGGATCAGCCTGGTTTCTGGTCCACCACATAAACACTTAATTCAAGTCCGTTTAATATAACTGACAATTTTTTTCCTATTTTTATTTTATAAAATGTGAATATTTTTATCCCAAATTTAAAATCTTTTGATCACTATCATCAAACTTAAAAACGTCTTATCAAGATTAATGCTTTAAATTAGAATTTTAATATTATTTTCGAAATTCAAAACTTTTATCCAAAATGTAAATCTTTTTATCCAAAAATTAAATGCTTTTATCCACTTTAAATTTAATAATCACTCCTTATCCACACTTAGAACTTTTGATCAAGATTAAGTCTTTATATCTAATTTAAATATTATTATCAGAATCGGAACTTGTTACCCAAAAATTAAATTTATTTTTCCAAAAATTATCTACTTTAAATTTACTAATCACTACTTATCCAAACTTAGAACTTTCTTTTTTTCAAGAATAAATTTTTACATCTAATTTAAATATTCTTATCAGAATTAAACTCCTTCACCACAAATTAAATTAAGTGTACACAAATCATTTATTTAATTAAAATTAAGCCAAAACTTTCTGACTATCATTGTAGTTCACTCCCAACTGACTTTTTAATTTTTTTAAGTTTTATAATTTTAAGGAAAAAAACCGAAAAAAATGGCAAGTATTGCAATTTTTGATGAGAAAATTTATTATGGAGTATAAACATTTCGTATTTTTACGAAATAAAAAACCATTTCCGCAACTTGCAGACTAATTGAATAGGAACAACTGAAGGTTATTTTATTCAAATATCACCGTTGAGGTAATTGTCCATAAAAATTACATATATCATGAGAAAATTTTTTTTAAAGAACAAAAGAAATAAGACCACGAAGGTTTTGGACTGGATTTAGGAAATGCAAGTGGCAATGGTGTGAGAAAGGTTGTTACCATATGGTAACACGTAGTATGGATAAATTGACAGTTTCGTTTCCTAACAAACTATCGCCCGCTGATATTCGTATTTGCATTCAACATATACTTAAAATTTTTCCTTTTTATCGTTTATATGTATATCCACAAGTTTATCAACGCCCACACAACAGATCTTCGAATAACGGTTTCCAAAGAAAAAGATAAAGTCGATCGTATTTAATTGCTAATTCGTTACAAATAGTTGTCGCATGCTATTTCATATATGGTTTCTTTGGAATTCTTATACATGAAAACATATTAATTTAGATAATTTAATTTTCTTCCATCATTTCCGTAATGCCCACATAGCAACAATTGAAACATCAATTTTTATTTTTATCAATCGTCATTAGACGATTCCTAGATAATTTTTGTTTGTTTCAACATTGTTTCAATTCTAGTTCCAGAAATAAAACAAAAACAAAGAAAAGGTTTCTTATTAATATAACAGTAATCAAACTAAAGGTACTTGGCAAACGAAAATCGGAAATAAACCGATTCATTTCTTACTTGGTTTTTTTATTATTAACTTTTGTTTGAAATATAATTAATTCATTTTTTTTCTTTTGTTTTCTTTTGCACATAACAGATAATGAATATTTTATTTTTAAGAAATATATATATTTAATTCTTTCTTCTCACAAAACAAAACATGTATAACCATTTGAAATATAATTGATTTTTCTTTAAAAATAACAAAAAACAATATTTTTATTAAAAAACCAAAAACTAACTTGATTCAAGATCAAAAAAATAACTAATTAATATTTAGCAAAATCAAGAAATTGAAATATTTAATTTTTCATAAAATCAAATTATGACTGCATATTTTCATCCTTTAACATCGCTTATATTAGAGATTTAACTAAACAGAGAAACAGAAAACATATGGACATTTCATCGTTATTGTGGTTATATATATATTTGTCTTCCTTTAATATCACTGTACGATGACACCATCACATAAGGCATTTCACTCACATCAACAAAAAAATTCAACTTCCATTGAAATTACTACGCGTATCAATAATATTGTATTAAAAGGAGCGGTTCTACATTTTTTGGTTCTACTTGTAGAGAAAAACCGATACGAAAACATAATCGAATTAACTTTTTCTTTTGCTTAGAAAATGTAACAAAAAACAAATTCAAATAATTTTATAATAAAATCGCCCAAATATTTACGTACGTTATGCATAATTTCTTCAAATGATGGTACATTAATCGAGTTTATATACTAATTTGTTAGTTTATCATAAAAGAATTGTGTGTGCCTTATGTTGCGGCATAACAGATGGAAGAGTACTTTGCGCTGGAAAATGATCCTTGTCTGTCAGCTATTGACTATCAAGCATCATTCTCTTTTGAAAAACACTCTGATCAGAATTATAGTACTCTAACATTCTTGTATAAGATTAAATATTCATCTAAACGCATAACACATAAGTTACAACTATTATTATTTATGAAAATATTTTCCTTCGCTTTTTTTAAAGACATTCTTTAAATTAAATTAAAATTGGAAAACGTATAACTAAACCACTAACTTTTGGTTTTCTATAAACAAATACTATTAAACTTTTCAAGATAAGAATTAAACAATATCAATATTGTTATTTAAGCTTCACTTTTCCATTTTAAATTTAAAAAAAAAAATCAAATGCGCTATGATTCTGTTTTCACGAAAAACACCTCCCGCTTTCCAAGCATCAAGTACATTAAACTCCCCGATAGTTCTCGATAAGGGAAATCTGATGTTTGTTTAGAATTATTTCTTTCCAAATTAAGATGAGGTTGCATGGGAATAAATTTTATATTACATGTGCTCATATCAAAAGCATTTAAGGTATTTTCTGCATTTGGTAAGCATGACAGCATGTTTACAATTGACTCGATATCGGCGAGTGTACCACCAGCAGATTTATATTCACGTGCTATTGCGCAAGAACATTTGCCAATCTTCATCTGCTTTAAGACGTATATTTATTAATTTTTGAAACGTGCAGACTCTTTTAGTTAAACTTGTCGCACTATATATATTTTGTAGCGTCAACCACATATCATAAGCAGTTTCTTTCGATTTTATGTATTCTAGACAATCGTTGTATAAACATTCAATTAAAATTCGGCGAGTTTTCAAACCATTGGCTGCCCATCCTGCTACTTGTTTTTCTTCATTTGTTGTGTTGTTGGAAAGCCAATATCCCAAATAATCCCAATATATCCCGAAGGACCAATCTGTGTAATCGTCTCTTTTAAAAGGAACGATTCGATGTTTATTTTGCCGTTCAATAATTGCAGTGCCTATTTTCAACTGGGTGCGTTACAATAACCTGTTGTCACGAAAAACAAAGTTTTATGTTTAAGAATAAAACAATCAAGATAAGAATATTAAATATACACTGAAAAAAAAATTGAAGTTCATAACAACCTCATCTCGAAGTTGGCAGTTGATTATTCATGCAAAGACAAATTATTTGCAAACAATTTCACTGTGATTGGGACAACTACACGATAACATTTTCCTAACAACAGAATGAGGTTTATTTAAAATATAAATTGTTATATCCAATATAACAGTAGTTGAATAAAGATAATAACTATTTCCCTGAAAAAATTTTCTTTGGCCTTATATCATGAATTTTTCATTTTAAAGTTTAAGTATTTGAAATTAATTGAACTACATTTTATTTTCACAATAAATATTTCGTGTGATTGTCTCAACTTCATCGATTTATAATTGTAGAGTTGTTGAAGCAATTTCGTAGTTTGATTCGCCATATGTGACCGCACGGTGAGGTTGAGACAATTGCATTTCGATTGGAAATAGGACATGTTTTTTTCAGTGTACTTATCAACATTTGGTATGGTAACTGTACCATTTAGAACTTCAATGGAGAAAAGTTGAAAAAACTTTATTAGAAACATTACTTACTTTCAAGGTTCTTCAAGCGGTTATCTGTAGAATCGTCTTTTTCTTGTGAAACGATAGAATCGACGACGATGGAATCGTTTTCGTCTTGGGAAATCATCGATATTTGTGTATGAGTTCCATTACTAGGAGCTCCACCCCTGCACCGTTCTACGAAACGATTGTCCACTGGTAAAGTTAACATTTACATTTTCTAAAAGTTGAAAGAATTTTATTAGAAACATTACTTGCCTTTTAAAGGCATTTTAAGCGATTAATAAAACAATATTAAAAGTTAAAATAAATTACCTGAGGGAATTTTCTTATCCATAAGATTTTCAGTGGAGCTTTCTGAATCAGTTCGCACTTTTTAAGAAGGCCGTTTGTATCTATGTTCACGACCTAATAAAGCTTCCTCTGAAGATGTCTAATCTGCGTTGGCAGCTGCATCCCTTGCTTTCTGCAACGTACCTTTAAAATTTAACAAATGATTTATATACTTTTGTATTCTAATTGTAATAATACATTAAAATATTTATGTTTTACTGATTTATTACAAGTCGTTTAGACCTTAGTTACCGAAATAATAATGACATTCTTAATTCCCAAGGAAATTATAACACAATTTGAAGTAAAAAATAACTAACTTGATCAATTAAAACGCAAAATCATGCTATCAAATACTTGATAAAAATAAATGTTTTAGTTTAATAAATGTTTTAGGTAGTAAAAAATAAAATTATTTATGTATCACGTGAATTATTAGATGTCAATTACCTTGTGAAACTTACTAACCCTCGGGTCAAAGGCCCTCGGGTAGTAAACGTTTCCCTCGGTAATTAACATCCTTATAATTCCCTTGATACATAAATAACTATTATTTTATTGAAATTTAAATACAAAACAACAATGTTTTACTTACTACAAAATCTTATAAATTCTATTTCGTATAGACACCAACTTTTTTCAGGGGGCTATCTGGTTTTTAAATAAAAAAATTGTGTTTTTCACTATATTGGATGTGGCCATTTACATAACAGCTTTCCTTTTGTTTTGTCGATGTTTACTAACCAATTATTGGCAACTTTCGAAAATATATTCATTTCGAGAAAGCGCACTACCGCGTAATTAGCATTCTCCATTATACTAAAAAAAACAGGATCAACACTTTTTTTTTTTTTAATAAAATGTGTTGTGTAGTAGGAATTACAATATGTGTCACAATAACAAATAAAAACCTTTTAAGACCAAGGTCCCACAACAACATACGTTCAAAGGTGTTGATGGACTTAAATCTTTCTTTTTTTTGTTTTTTTTTTATATATTTTGATAAAGAATGGATAACTAAACAAAAAATCCTATCACTGACAAAATATGACATAGGCCAATATTTTATGATAGAATAGAGAAAATAAAAGTAAATTAAAAGGTAAATAGCAAATTTTTACGAAAATTCGCTGAAACAAAACAAAAATGTAGTTGCCAATAATCCAGCCGGTTGCATATTCCTTGATCCTGTGACTAGGGCTCGTATACTCGGGTATCGGATAACCGGGTACCCGGGTATTTTACCAAAAATTTTACTACTCGAATGTCCGGGTAATAGCTTCTAGTACCCGGGTATTACAAAAACAAAATTCTTATGGATCTCACTGTCACTTTTGCTGATTTGTTCAAAAAATAATTTTAGAAAATATATGTTGCTCTGTTGTATTTTAGATAAGTTCGTAAATCAGCTACGGCCGTCAAATAGTTACGAAGCTTGTAAGTCGCAAACCATGGAGCGTTTTACCAAAGCAGATTTATAAAATGAATGAACCTAGATTTTTTAGAAATACTTCTATCACCTTAAAATGTAGATCCTTGAGAGATTCCTGAGTACTCCCACACAAACGACTACAGTTATTTTCCGATTATTTAGTTTCTTTTATTTTTATAATTAGAGCACGTAGAAGTTCAGGAAGGCTAAAAGTTGAAACTAATTTTAGATTGTAAAAAACGGTGGAACATACTCATTGCAGCAATAAATCGATTTCTTAAATTAAAAAATTGCATTAATACTGCACTCGATGAACTAGGGGCGCTGACAAAATGAACGAATGCGATTTAGAAATATTAAAAGAAATCTCATTTATTCTCGAACCACTTATGCTAGCAGTACAAGAACTGAGTTCAAAAACGCCACGCTAATAATAGCTGAAGGTACTTTTTACTACGTACTAAAAAAAATAAACGAGATTAGTACACCTCTTTTTCGTGAACTATTTGAAAAACGAAGTTGATGGCGTCGACAAAAGGATATAATAACATTATTGTTATATTTGCATCATTGTATTTTTTCAAAAGGCAATGAGTTTTTAAGCTACGCAACAAAAATTTCTACAAAGCAGCTTGCTCATCAATTATTATTATGTCTATACTCGAATGAAAACAACATCAGAGTTGCAGATCAAAGCTCAAGCTCTTCTGATTGAGAGCGGGAACCAACACCACCAACATCAGTATATAATGAGCAACAGCATTGTCTTGCATCATATATAACTAAAACCAAAGAAAAAAGCGAAAATTTAAATGTTGAGCAATCCCTTCCATTTATGGAGACAAATGGAGGTAAGCGAAACCAAATGTTAGATAATCTGTACGCTTCATTGCTTACTATAAATCCTACATCAACGGCATGCGAACGGTTGTTTTCAGTAGCCGGCAATATAATAACCAAAATTCGCAGTTCGTTAGCTCCTTCCACACTCAACGGCTTAATATTTTTAAAATACTATTTTATAAACAAAAAGTTATAGTAAATAGTAAATGTTATATTATTATAAAATTTGATTTCATTTAACGTTTAACATATTTTTAAGAACTAAATTAATTGAAATAAATAAATATAAATATTAATTGAATTAAATATGTACAAATGAACTATTGAAAATTTGTTTTGTTTTAATTATCCAAATACCCGGGTTACCCGGGTAACCCGGGTATTTGAGTAAAATAACTACTCGATACCCGGGTACTTAATGTTCGAGTATTTTACGAGCCCTACCTGTGACGCACAGTGTTTCTTAATGATTGAAGCCCACACATAGTTATATGAAGGCTCGTTTCTTCAAGAAAGCAATAGCGTCTCATCATCAAGGACTATTTCACAGCTAAGATTGAGGGTGCTACCGTTGACTGAATACAGTTCATCCGCCACCACCCCTAAAATGTCACCTTGGCTAGTGATATTTAACTGCTATTGCCAGTGGTATGTGATATCTCACGTTAACTCGTATGTCAATAGCAAGGACTGGAGTACGCGGGGTTGTCACACCCACTTATATATTTTATTCAACTAACTACGTCTATATACAATTCTGTTTTAAAACAAAATGAATATATGTACAGAAAAAGGTAGGTTAAATTTGATAAAAAAACACATTTATAAATTTTAATATGATATATAGAGATCATAAGAAAAAGTATTATATATTAAATCTAATGTATTAATAAGTACACAAATAATTATATTTACATTTTTTAATTAAAATTTGCCTGCTCCTTGCAACGAAACTCATGCAATCAAAACAATCTAGAAATATGTACAAACAAATTTTAAAAAATTTAATCAAAAACACTAATCCATTTTTTTGCATATGGCAAGGTTTATTGTTTTTTGCATATGGCGTCAAATTGTTTTTAATATATCGAATGTTTTGACATAGTTTTGACTTGTCTTACTTGACTCTTGACATAGATTTCTATTTGATGAAATTCGGCTTTTAAATCTAGCATAGAAAAAAATGTAGCACGTCTCATTTGGTCCAAAATTTCATCAATCCTTGGTAAAGGAAACATATCACTTTTTTGTTAATTTTTCGAAAATCAACCACCACTCTCCAATCTTTCACATCTGTACAATTTTTCTTAGGAACCAATAGAAGAGGTGAATTATATGGTGAATGAGATCTTCTATGACGTCATTTTTCAGCATATCGTTAACCTGCCTTCCAATTTTCTGTACATGAGCTTGAGGAATACGATAATTTTTTACATAGCTCGGTTCTGTACCATTTAACAAGATATTTTGTTTATAAAACAAATATTGGTGGTTAATTTCTCTCTCACCTTCTAAATAAAATATATCTGAGTATTGTTGACATATTTCCAATATCGTTTCTTTACCATAGCTCGTGTTTGTATCAAACTGGAATGAATTTTGTGAAAGTTTAAACCACTCTTGTAACGTTGGAACATTTATGTGGTTTGTTTCGTTGGTTTCAATTGTATAAACATCATATAAACGTAGAGGTACCACATGAGGTTTAAATAATTTTATCGGTTTTTCATCCATTGTTGTGTTTAGAAATTGAATATTTTTTTATTTTTGATCTACGGGTGTGACAACCCCGTGTACTCCAGTCCCTGCTATTGACATACGAGTTAACGTGAGATATCACATACCACTGGCAATAGCAGTTATATATCACTAGCCAAGGTGACATCTTACGGGTGGGGGCGGATGAACTGTATTCAGTCTACGGTAGCACCCTCAGTCTTAGCTGTGAAATAATCCTTGATGATGAGACGCTATTGCTTCCTTGAGGAAACGAGCCTTCATATAACTATGTGTTGGTTTTTATCTTCAAGAAAAATAGAGGGTCACAGGATCAAGGAATATGCAACCGGCTGGATTATTGGCAACTACAGTTTTGTTTTGTTTCAGCAAATTTTTGTAAAAATTTGCTTTTTACTTTTTAATTTACTTTTATTTTATCTATTCTATCATAAAATATTGGCCTATGTCATATTTTGTCAGTGATAGGATTTTTTGTTTAGTTATCCATTCTTTAACCAAAAATATACAAAAAAAGAAAGATTTACGTCCATCAACATCTTTGAACGTATGTTGTTGTGGGACCTTGGTCTTAAAAGGTTTTTATGTGTTATTGTGACACATATTGTAATTCCTACTACACAACACATTTTATTAAAAAAAAAAAAATTGTTTCCAATGAAAATCGTATTCAATTTCACAAAATCATTGAAAAATGTAGATGTTCAACACAAAACTGGACTAGTACAGTTATGAAGATATTTACAGTTGTCATTGTTAGAAAGTGATATAGGATTCGATGAAAATATGGGAGAAATAGCAAAACACGAAATAATAGCTGTTTGAAAGGCTTGGCCTGATCATTCGTGGTAATAGCAACACTTAGATTTATAAGTGGATCATTAATCTGGGTATTGATTATTTCAGTTGCAAGTTTCAGCGATTTTGAACTATATAGGTTGAACCACTAATTAGATTATTGACATATTCCGCCCTTTTTTTGTTTTGAAGCTGTATATGGTTCCGGCAAACCTCCATTATTTTGATTCAGTCACACACTCGCGCACTTCATCCAATCCCACACCCACACATGCACACAATCACCCATTGCCCACATTCAGGTCCATAAGTTTAACATTTAACCTTGAGTATCCTACACTTCCACTTTAAGGTAATTCGAAATAAAAGAATTCGGGTAGAACAAGTTGAAAAATTTCTGGTAGTGATTGAAACAGTCCTTCGATTATTGTTCCAACCAGTTGCATTTATATATATATATATATATATATATATATATATATATATATATATATATATATATACATATATATATATATATATATATATATATATATATATATATATATATATATATATATATATATATATATATATATATATATATATATATATATATATATATATATATATATATATATATATATATGTATATATATATATATATATATATATATATATATATATATATATATATATATATATATATTATATATATATAATATATATATATATATTTATATATATATATATATATATATATATATATATATATATATATATATATATATATATATATATATATATATATATATATATACATATATATATATATATATATATATATATATATATATATATATATATATATATATATATATATATATATATATATATATATATATATATATATATATATATATATATATATATATATATATATATATATATATATATATATATATATATATATATATATATATATATATATATATATATATTAGGGTGCTTTTTTTTGGGGCGACAATTCTTTTTTTCTGGTGCCCCACCAAAATTTTGTTGGAAATACCCAAGAAAACGTCCTCCTAAAATATGAGCCCTCAAAATTAATGTTTAGCACTCGGCATCGGCGTTTGAAGATTTTCCATACAAAATACATGTAAACTATAGTGTTTTTAAAAAAAAAAATTACAGCTCAGCGGCATTTTATACTATTTCAAAAAGGAAAACAGCCACTAACTCAGGACTAAATTATCTACGGCGTTTGAAGATTTTCCATACAAAATACATGTAAACTATAGTGTTTTTAAAAAAAAAAATTACAGCTCAGCGGCATTTTATACTATTTCAAAAAAGATAAAAGCCACTAACTCAGGACTAAATTGTCTACAAAAAAGCCTAAATAGATGTAATTGTAACTTACACCGGTGACACAGTACAGATCACTAAAGTCAATTTTATGTGAATTTTTTGTTCTTTTGTTTTTATTTCATAAATGGCTAAAGCTACAGGAAAAATGTCAATTACAAAGTTGTAGTTAGTTAAGTTTTCTACAAAAAACTCAAAAGAACCGAATTTCAATGATTGATATTTCTCGAGATAATAAGCTTTTATTAAAATGGATGTTTTAAGAGATTTTCGTCATCAATTTATAAAAATCGCAAGTTCTAAAATAGTAAAAGTTTATTATCTCGAGAAATATCAATCATAGAGATTCAGTTAGTATGAGTTTTTTGTAGGAAACTTAATTAGCTACAACTTTGTAATTGACATTTTTCCTGTAGCTTTAGCCATTTATGAAATAAAAACAAAAGAACAAGAAAAACACATAAAACTGACTTTAGTGATCTGTACTGTGTCACCGGTGTAAGTAACAATTACATCTATTTAGGCTTTTTTGTAGACAATTTAGTCCTGAGTTAGTGGCTTTTATCTTTTTTGAAATAGTATAAAATGCCGCTGAGCTGTAATTTTTTTTTTAAAAAACACTATAGTTTACATGTATTTTGTATGGAAAATCTTCAAACGCCGAGACCGAGTGCTAAACATTAATTTTGAGGGCTCATATTTTAGGAGGACGTTTTCTTGGGTATTTCCAACAAAATTTTGGTGGGGCACCAGAAAAAAAGAATTGTCGCCCAAAAAAAAAAGCACCCTAATATATATATATATATATATATATATATATATATATATATATATATATATATATATATATATATATATATATATATATATATATATATATATATATATATATATATATATATATATATATATATATATATATATATATATATATATATATATATATATATATATATAATTTCATGAAAAACTAATTCTAACCAATAGTGTAAGTTGTCCGAAAGTAACACTCTCGCGCGTTTAAACTTTGGAATGCACCAAACAGAAATAGAATATTAAATATCATTGGTCTGCTTTCCTGTGGCTTGTTAACAAATATCGTCTTCTTGGTAGAAAGTTATTATGTTTGAATAATACTTCCACTTGCAGATTTGTATCGTAGTAATAATACAGAACAACTTCTAATTTATCCCCTTTGATAACACCACATCCACGATATATTAAAGCATGTTCAGATCATGCATAGGGTTGATGTTATTCCCAAATGATTAGTATATCCCAACCCATGCCTAAATCATCATTAACAAATAATATTACCATCAATCAAAATTACGATAAATTCATTAACCATTATCGGCGCAAAGTCAACAATCCCAACATCAAATGTTATTAACCACTGTTAGAATTGAATTAAATTATAATACCAGAATCTACTAACACCGGTAGGTCTTGGTGTGCTGTGATGACAATAACCGAATAAATAAACAAAACCAATTTGACCTCTGAAATAAAATAAAATAGCGGGAGTCTTGGCTACATATGATAATAGTAGACATCATTGTTGTGTGAAAAGAAACTCAATTATTCTAGCACATTCTCCTCGGACTCATACGCGCATGCTCCACATGTTCTCACACAGGCACCTCCCCCCCCTCCATCTACACATATACACACTCGCACTCATACCTATCGACATACACATCCTTACTCATTCATACCTAAAAGTAAAACAAAAAAGTAAATTGTACTCACCCCATGTGTTGATTGACCCCGTGCTTCTATCACCTAGCCGTAGCTTAGGCCATCTATTCCAGCGCTGGACTTTGAGTTAAACGATAATGCACATAAATAAAACAGCTGGATATTAATTATATATAATTACAACGGCTCAGTTGAGTTAGATGTAAAACGATCGATCATTCAAGTCCGGATAAATGGTCAATTAAAATGTATACCAATTATATAAGGCAGTTGAATCAAGTGATAACAGTTGACGACAACTAAACTAAATTATCCGCTTCTTCACCGATATCACCCATAACATATCCAGGTATTATTAATCAACAGACGATTGGTTGTAGAAAATATATATTGATTAGCGGAATATCAATTCGTTAACAGTGATTAACGAATTTTAAAGCGATTAACGATTATAGATCGGATAAGCAAATTACATTGGAGAAATATTACACAATTATTCATTTGATCAGAAGTTTTTGGAGGCTGAAACTATAGAAAATGACGACCATGGATTTAGTCCAAGGCTATGTGTACAGAAAAAAAATGAGTATGGAAACTTATGCGAATGCAATTTTGATATGTATGAGGAAACAGTAAATGTCTAAATGTGCAAAATTTTTACTTTTCGCCTTCATTTCGTTAAAATAGTCTAGCATACTTTGTTCGCGTTTCCTATACTTTTTGCTCATCTGTTGATGTAACTCAGCTTGACATACCTTTGATTTGAAATCCGTTTTTATTCTTTCAACAAATATTTCCCAACTTATATCCGGGGTAATGGAACCGTCGTACCATTTACTTGCGTACCCCATGATTTTACTCTTTGCTGCTAAAATAACCAATTTGGCATCTAAGTTGTAAACTTCTATCAATATTTCCACTCTAGCTACTCACTGATCCACACTGAGCTCTGTCGTCTTCGCCGGATCAATCTTTGGTATAATTTCTACAATATCCTTTAAACTAAGACAAACATTACGAACGTCTCGTCCCCTTTGCTCCTGATAAAATAAGTTGCGTTCTCTTTCCAACAGCATCCTTTCTCTATTCAGCAACTCCCTTTCACGGTCCAAATACACTGCATCCGTTGTTATATAGCTTTCTCTTGATGAACATAAATCGTCATCATTACTGTTCTGTGATATTTCCTTCCTCGAATGCTAAATTTTCCTCATGTTAAATTTTCCCATTTCCGCCATTTTACTTTCATCACCGTCACCACTATTTACTTCTATAGTTTCATCCTTCGTTTCAGCATTGCTATAATTAACATCTAAGCTTTCTAAACTAATCGTATTTAACAACAATCGCTGTATTAACTCCGGTTTCCTTCCCCGTGTTGTAATGGTCCTTTGTTATTGACTATTTAACTGGCCGAAAACATCCGAACATTAGCAGAATTTTCCTGAGAGAATTAAGAGGCAGAATACAGAACACGTTTGCCGGCAGTTGACTCAGGGTTGGGAATGGGTTATACGTCCGCCTCATCCCTCAGGATTAAATTGTTCTGTATATTGATCGTATCCGGAAACAGCTGAAGAGAAACCAAAAAAAAATTGAAAACAGAATACACACATATCTTGTACACTTACATTATGTCCTATAAAATGTGACTGGCGTCACATACATCTTGACGAAAAACTAAAATTCAATATGGGAGGAAAAAAAAAATCCAACCATGCACTTAGGAAGTATTTATTAATACTGATTAAAGATTGATATCCATTTAAATTTATAAAACTTGTATAAACGTTGATAAGCAACAAAATTTTACGATAATCTAATTTTAAAGATTGATATCCATTTAAATTTATAAAACTTATATAAACGTTGATAAGCAACAAAATTTTACGATAATCTAATTTTAAAGATTGATATCCATTTAAATTTATAAAACTTATATAAACGTTGATAAGCAACAAAATTTTACGATAATCTAATTTTAAAGATTGATATCCATTTAAATTTATAAAACTCAATATAAACGTTGATAAGCAACAAAATTTTACGATAATCTAATTTTAAAGATTGATATCCATTTAAATTTATAAAACTCAATATAAACGTTGATAAGCAACAAAATTTTACGATAATCTAATTTTAAAGATTGATATCCATTTAAATTTATAAAACTTATATAAACGTAACAAAAAATTTCTTTTGGTTACTCACCGGGTACGTGTCCATCGAAGAGAAGCTTCCCTTAGAATTGCCACCGTGACCTATATATATTGTCATTTATAAATTCCTAAAGCTAATATTAATATTAAATTAACTAAATTAGAACTCTACAGAATAACATCAGTATATAATAATTAAATCTTAAAAAATAAATAATATGGCTCCTCGTCCACCGACACACAGATCAAGCTAATAATATTTTCTTTGGAATTCCTATACCGTAACATCACTTGACCTTGGTAGTATCGTAAATTATATTAAAAAAAATGGCGAAACAACACACGCAAAAAAAATTTTGTTTGGTGAACTAGTGAGACTTGTTCCGTTTCTTTCTTTATATATATATATAAATCACCGAACGTGCACTGCAATTAGGTAAGCTTTCCTGCCCCAAAAAAATCCAACCATATATCCAACACATGTTAAGAAGCTACCACGAATATACGTTCCACAAAGAAACGCCCTTTTAAAACAATGTGGAGTGCGCAGAATACGCGCAGATGCACGTTTACTTTACACACCAAGATGCCAATCCTACAGAAACACACCAGTATATCGCTTTTAATGCGCCGTTTCCTTCCACTGAAGGTATATACACAAATTGTGGACACTTAAGTAATTAAAAATACTTGTGGATACTTAAATAATTAAAATATTTGTGAATACTTGGTTAAAAATAACACCAAAAAAAAGTAGGGTCTGCGTCGGACCAGACGGTGGAAGTTATACTTCTTTGGCCATTCGCTCGCACACACGCACACAGACAGACAGATAGGATACATTAAAAAAAATAACTAAAAAAAAAACAAAATATTATTCAAAAAAAAAAAAAATAAAAAAAAATTATTATTCCAAAAAAATATTATTCAAAAGAAAAAAATATTATACAAAAAAAAAATATCGTTAAAAAAAAAGCAAAAAAAAAACATATTATTCAAAAAATAAATAAAAAAAAAATATTATTAAAAAAAAAAATTATTATTCAATAAGTATAAGAAAGTATAATCGTCGATTTTTCTTAGTTTTCTTAGTCAAAAAAATAAAAAAAATATTCAATAAAAAAATATTATCCAAAAAGAAAAAAAAATATTATTCAAAAAACTAATAATTATTAATTACTAGAAGGTACCCGCACGGCGATGCCCGTGCTTCCCAGATAAAGTGGTTGAAATCTGTTTTTTTTGAGTAAATTCTCCTATAGTTTTTTTTAATGTCATTTAATTTAACTCATTTTATTAGTAATATATAAAAAGTTTGAAAACAATGTAATATGTAGTATCATTTTACAGTCAGCAAAAGCCATTAAGTAAATGTATCTAAAGCTATAGATAAATTTACATATTAAAGGTATGTTAAAATTAAAACACATTGACAGACAAATAATAATTAAATAATTTTTATAATTGTAGATGGCAAAAGATTAAGGTTAGAAAAAAGTTAAAATTTTATTCCAAAGATTTAATTCAAATAAGTCAATGTGTCATGAACAATTAGGTGAGCGTACATATATTTGTTTATTGGATGTCACAATTGTCAATTACTTACTCCGAAACCACCGTACTCGTCATACAAAATAGGTACACTGGTTCATCGCTATTGGTTTAGCGTCCTTTTTCATGTAGACTTATAATCATTTATCAATCCAGAAATTTTTCTGTTCTGAAGAGGGTCGTATTGCAATTTGCAAATATATTTTATCGATTGTCTGCAATACTCTACTACATTGATGCATACGCCGGCCGGTTAAAGAATACCACCGTTTTTAGTGAAAATTTTCGTTTAATGGGTTTTATCGCTTTAAAGTCATCGTCTTATTTCGACATTCCTTCCCACAACTTAAAACAAAAATTGGAAAAAATAATAATAAGACTAATTTCATTTGTAAATTCAGACTTATATTATATATTATTATTAAAACAGTCAAATCACAACATTTGTTAACATATTTGCATATATTTTATAGATCCCTTGCAATAACAATAATAGTTTTGAAAGTAATGGAGAAGCATATTTCACTCAATAAGTAAAACACTTTAAACCTGTAGCTTTGATATTGTTCATAATCTTTTTCTTCGGTACTAAGGTTCCAATGCAAATTCTTGGTTCATTAAGGTTTCTAAGAAGAGGAAAAGAAACGTCAATTTCCAATTTTTGGAACATTTGAGGGCAGTTCTACTAATGAAAGCAGGTTTGTTTAATCATATATAAGCAATGCTTATATGTATCGTATTGTTGTTAATTCATAGAAATATGTACATATTTTATATAATTGCAAACCATAAGAACATATTTGTTGTAAATTAGAAATATGTATTTGTTAAAAAATAATTTAACATAATTTTCATATAAATGTACATATTTGTTTGTCACATTATACATTAACTATTCCTTTTAATGATAATTCCGAAAAGTGAAAAAAAAATTGATCAAAGATAACTAAGCGAATAATGTTTAATTATTATAAAATATGATTGATTTAGTAATTTCGTCTTTATTACCATACAGCATAAGGTTGATTTACTAATTACGTCTTTATTACCATACAGCATAAAGGTTAAAATATAACTTAAAGAAGCGTGACGCGGTTTCTCGATTAACACCCCATCAAAATATTTACAACGAGCGCAAAGAAGTATAACTTTAAAAAATAACTATCCATAATACACACTTTGTTAACTTAGTAAAACACAAGCCAACAGCTGCAATTTAGAACTGACAGATATATCAACGAAATTGGAAAAAGAAATGAAATTGAAAAGAGATTCTCCCACTATTTAATATACTACCATAATTGTGAAAACGAATTCAAAACAAAAATTATCTCTTTTGTTTTTCGTTTTCTCTTTTCGTCAGTTTACATTTGTGTGTTTTCGTTACTTATAAAAAAAATTATAAGAGGAAGCAAACAATATATACCAACGTAAGAAATGTATGTGCGGTTAACATATGGCAGGACCGAACTGGACACATCGTTTACTAATTATTAAAAATATCTCCGAAAAATAATGCAAAATTACATCAATTTAAAAAAAAAACAGGCTTAATTTTGATCCCAAGAAGTGTTTTATTAATTTAAAGGTTCTACTTTTATGAAATCTATAACTTAAAATTTTATCAATTTAATAAAAAAGGCCTATTGTCGCAAAGTAATCTTCATGAGATTAAAAAAAATATCTAATTAATTTAAAAAAAAAAATTCATTGAAATGAAGATTTTTAGTTATAAATCTATTATGCTAATTCATTGAAAATGTATTTAATTTGTACTCAATTTACTTTAGATTAAAGAGTAAATTTGATTGAATATAAAGAACAAATCATACTAGCAATGTTTTACAGGTTTTGATTGTGTGGTTAGTTTTCCTCAATTTAATAATACATTCATAGGTTTTAAGATTTTATCTCATGGATTATAGAAATTTAAATCTTTGTTTCAAATTATTTAAATTCGTACAAATAAAAATACCGTCTATATGAAATTTAGTTATTTTTTATTTATTATTAAAAAAACAAAAGTAACATACAAAATATAATACATTTTTTCTTAAAATTCAGTTTTTATTCTAATTGATTTCTTGCCTGTAGCAAGATCATATACTGTTATATGAATAGGAGAAAATTGTATTTCATTAATGTTTATAATTTTTGAATATGAGGTTTCCCTTATAACATCATATCCCAGAATATGAGGATTATATTGGATTTCAAATTGAGTCCCTAACAATGAGATTGAATCAAAAGCTCTAAATATTTCAATAATTTTAAAGAGCTGTATTTGTTCATTACATTTTATTACAAATGTAAAAGGTACATTTTTTCGATAGTTTACGTTTCGTATATAAGCTTTAAATTCCTTATGCTTCGATTCAAAACGAAAGGACCATAAATATCTTAATGGACCAGACTGTTTTATAATGCTGCAATAATGAACCAGAAAATGATGCTTAGGTTTTAAAGTATCATTGAAAAGTTGTGTGTATTTTAGGTTATGCTCAGAAACTTTTCTATTGAGATCAGTAAGCTTGTTCTCATTAAATTCTGACGAAAGAATTAAATCTAACAACTGTAGGAGGTTCAAAAAAAATTGCCAAACTATATCATCTACTGGAATTAGATCGCCAATAATAAGCGGTAGAAAATGAGCAAAACACCACATATCTCGTGCTCCCATATTGAATTTCTTTTTATTTAAATTCAAAAGATTCAGATTTAAAATTTTTGGTGATCTGACTTCAATTTCATTTAAATTAAAACCTTGTTTTCTTAAATAAGATATCTAAATCAAAGTATTGCTTTGATATGAAATATGAAATTATATGACTTAAATCATAATTTGTCATGCATAACATCTACTACGTAATTCTCTATAACATGAAACGAATCAATACCATTAAAAACGGATCTTTCTTTAACCCCCTTTAAATTACTGTTTTCTAAACTAAACATTGCTTCGTAATCACTTACTGATCGTAATGTGTTTGTGCTTTCTACATGCATTAATTGACATTCAGACTTAGATTATGTACAAAATCGACAGAAGTGGTCTGATGAAAAAGAAGTTGTGAAGCCCAATAGGCTGTTTAAACCAAAATTGTCACCTAATATCAAGCCTTACTTAAAAAATATATGTTTTTCACCCATACATGTTCGAACTTAGATACCTTCACTTTGTAAGGCATTTATTTCGTCTACTAATAGTTGAAAACATTTATCATTTCCTTTCATTTTAACGTCTTTTGACTTAAGAATTGCACCCAAAAAAATATTATTCAATTTAGACTTTTCATAATTTGAAATAGTTGGAAAGGAATAATAGACAACGGTTATTGGTGTTGCGTGCGACCCTAAAGGATTATTTATTTCAAAGTCATCACAGTACAGAAAGAAAGGTATTACTATGTTATTCTCTAAACAATGTATCTTTTTCTTCCATAACTCACCATTTAAAAAACTTTTGAGAACACCCTCTTGATTTTCTTGGAGTGTTGTTGTATTATTTAAAATTGTGTTTAACATGTCGGTAATTCAAAGTATTTTCGAATTTGGTATCGAATTGGCAATAAGGTTCCTTTTAAAACACATTTATCTAATTGACTTTGATAATTTCTCAGTACATATGATATACTAAATGTAAATTGTTAAAGGATCCAAAAACAGATCACATTCAGTTAATATTTTTTTAAAATAATATTCGGTGTCAAAAGATTTAAATGGTAATTTGCAAAGGTTAATAACTTCTTCTAAAAGTGGTTTTATTTCATCTTCAAACGAACAGCAGGATTTAAGTAAGATTAATTGTTCGGATATGATCGATGTGATGAGTGTTATGTCTTTTTGAATTTCTACAGAATCTTTTCGAGTGAAATTTAATTTCCCATAATATTTACAGCTTAATAATAGTAATTGTTTTTTCATGTGTTTTATATTTCTTTCTAAAGCAAATATATTGGAATTCATATCATTTTTTTTGCAATAGCTTGTCATATTTAAATCCATTTCATGGATATGCTCTATGTGTGCACTAGAAGTTGCTACTCAATCATGAGTATCATTTAAATAATCGTTAGAACATCGAGAGGTTCCTTGAAATTGATTTAAATTTTCAATATTCACATGTTTTAATTCTACATTATTTTCTTGATTACGCATATGCTTTTTAAAAGATCTAAAACATGTGAATTTTTTTTGGCAAATAATATTACCACATGTGTAAGAATCATACGATTTAAGTAAATGAACATATTTCCAATTAGAAAAGAAAAAATTTATGTCTTTGTATTTCTCAAGACAAACAAAGCAAGTAAATTCCGTTATAAATATTAATACTTTCACGATATCAAATCTTTTAAATCATTTATGGTAACTAGCAGTTTCGTGTTGCTAGAATCATATGCGGTTTCTATACTGAAAAATAAAATTTGTAAAAACGACCATATAAGAGTTGATTGTTTTGGATATTTCAAATCAAAAACATGAAAAGTTTTGAAGCATACATCTAATGCTTTTAGAAAAGTTGGCAATTTATATAAAACATTAGCAAAATAAACATAAACGCCACTTATATTAAATAAAGTATTACCAACTAGTATGATGAACGGTTGCAGTGTTGATTTTAACTTGAAGTTTTGTTCAATTAATTTTTTAACCGTCACCTCTACGTTATTAGTGCATTTTATTAGTAAAACGCACGAGTCTTGAGAATACTTTATAGAAGGTTTAGTTAGTTTACGTCGCTTAACAGTATCATCCAAAACGAAAATTCTGCAGGTTGGAGTAATAATAGAGTGCATTAGCAAAAATTTTATGACATTTTTCGAATCTAAATAAAGTAAAAGAAATAATATAGTGGCTACACTTTAAACAATTCAACTTTTCATTAAATTACCAATATTGATCGATTCAGCTGATTTCAACTCTTTTAATAATGCCAAACTGTTCGAATTTTTTATATTTTTCTCATAATATGGGATAATTGAATTCGCGAATGAGTCCCATTTATTAATTAGCATGTTATCTTTTCCAGAATATATAAATGTAAAATCGATATCAATCTAAAAAAATTGAGATGTGTTTAGGACAATATATTCAATTGTAAATTCTTAAATTCATTACCAGCGTATATCCAAACGATTTAGTATACAGTGGCCAATCGGCCAAAATATTCGTTATATTTGACCCATTGAAAGATTTTATTCTATAAGAGCATGTGCTTTTCCACTTTATCAAAATGGTATCTATTGGATCAATATTATTTTTAAGCCACTTTTGATCATCCTCATGTGTTTTTGAATTTTCACCTGTGAAAATGGTTATTAATACTTTTATGCAATAAGTATATTATTTTTTTATCAGTATACTTACACTCTTTTATGTTCTCGTGGTGCATATAAGTTGTTTTAGTTGAGTCGATATTACTTATTTTTTTTGGAATATGCCCTTCAGATCTCAATTTGGACAGCACGTTTTGGTAACGTGAATATAAAAGACCGCCTGGCCGATTGTTTTTTTTATGTATAAAGTAAGCAGCCTGCAAAAAATACATGTAAGAATAAATTAGGTTAGGGTAAAGTGGCACTATGAGTTAAATAGTTTCCAAACTGGATTTGGCTATAGGTAAAGTATATCTAAATATTAATATATGGTGTTGGTATCACTATATATTCATGTATTGCAAATAGCATTCTGACCTCTATTTCTTTGGGGAAAATTGCACATATATCCTTTGCAACTTTTCCAAAACTCCTTGGCTTAATTGATAGTTTTCGATTATGTATTATATCCTCTACAATAATATCTACTAATAATTTTCTGTGTTGGTTCTCTAGTGATTGCTGTTTGTTATAATAAGATGTGATAATCTCGGCTTTTGGTGAAACTTTAATAATGTGTGCAATATTTAAAGTCTGAAATACTGAATTTATTATTATTACATCATATATTTGAAGCTATAAAAATTCGTACTTCATCTACAGGAGTGCTTCTTTCTGAAAAATTTGAGTTCGTAATCCACTAATTAAAACTGGAGCTTGAAGAAGCAGTCGGTGTACTAACAATATATTTATTAATATATGTCTTTAAATTAAACTCCAAGATAATTTTGGCACCCAAATCTTCATCGTTATTAAATAATTGATCAATGTGATGTTGCTGAATTAATCTAAAAGCATCTATGTCAATGCCACAATCTAAATAATCAGAATTAAAAATATCATTAATATGGACTTGTGTCTATATCAACATTATCATTAAAATACTGGAATTTTATTAATATTTGCGGCGAAAATATTGAAAAACATATTTGACTTACTTTTAAATTTCAAAAAATATTTTCCCAAATTCCACGAATCGAGAATGTTAAATACTTCAACAAAATGTGGTTCCACAAATAAAATATTATTTTCACTTGAACTAATGTTATTAATATTATTTAATACTTCATTTTTTTTGGAAAGGTCTAAATTATTGATATTTGTCTCTGAATCCATTTCCATACACTATAATTTAAAAAAATACAAAATTTTTTTTAACAATTTTTATTTCACTCACTTATCACTTATGGTCAGAATTAAACTAAAGTTTCCTTAACAATAACACGAGGTTTGTGTTTTCTATGAATAAGTAAAATTTACTTTTTTTTTGAATGTGAATGTTTTGTTTTTAAAATATTGTACTAGATTTTATGAGATGAAGTTATTTCAATTCGAAGACTTTCTCTTTAAATTTTTAAAATAATCATAAAACCTAAGCGATATCATTTTTTTAAATTCTAATGTAGGAGTTTTTAATATTAATAAACATTTATCTTAAAATTGATACATTTTGTGTTCCAAGTCCAAAACATTTTATTTTTCAAACCCAAAAAAATCATCTTATTAAACCCAAAAACTGATTATATATTTAATGTCGCAAAATATTTTAAAAACAAAGAAACCTACATTAGATTGTAGAAAAATCTTTTATTGTAAGAAAAATGTTCTTAATTCTACAATATTTCGGGATTATTAAATCAATGTAGTATCTTCATAGATATTATGCAATTTATTTTTCTGAGTGTAGCTCCTTCTTTAATGCTTCCACGTTAAGGTGTTTTCCACCGTGCCTTTTAGTCTTTCTTTTTCGACAAAATGTCCTTACACACAAATTCTAAGCTGATACTTTCATTCATAGGACTAATAAACTTTCCTTCAATTTCCTTCTTTCTTCAATGTCGTATATGTGGTACCTACCTACTTCTGGTATCCACAAAAAACTTCTAAAGCTTTGGAACACGACACTATTCAAATTAAAATGCAATATTTAAAAATATACTTATTCGAATAATAATTATACTATTATTCGAACAATAATTTAAGAAACTGAGGATGACGTAAGTCGAAATCGATATTCTATAATATAAAAAATAAAATCCAAATTGTTACTATAAGGAAGTTTATATTATTATTAATAAAATAAAATTAAAAATAAACAGTAAAAAGTATTTTGGATTTTTGAGATCAATTAAACTCAAGTAAGTAAAGAAGTAATTGGAATCTTTTCAATTCAAAGGTATGGTTTGAAGTTTCTCAGAAAAAAACTCCAATTCACATTTTTCGTGTTTCGGATGGGATTCGAACCTACCCTCGTCAGTGCCCGGCTCGAATCCTTGGGCAGACACGCTATCGATTACGCCGTTGAGGCGATGACAATTTCAAAGTTGAAACTTCTTCATCACTTATTTATTTTTACTTAAGTTGAATTTTTCCACTATCATTAGACTCCATATTATGGAAATGTTTTTACATTATATGGGATTTTTTGCATTAAATTTCTAGACAATACTTTGTGTGAATTCATAGAATGGGGAACATTTCTATTCTAATTAACATCCTAAGTCACGATTGTATAGTCATTATTGATTGTTTCCAATCAATGCGAAATCAATGGCTGACACTTGGTCAATTTGTAGTCCTATATGTATTAACATTAGACTACATTAAGGGAATTTAAATTTATTTTGGATTTTTGAGATCAATTAAACTCAAGTAAGTAAAGAAGTAATTGGAATCTTTTCAATTCAAAGGTATGGTTTGAAGTTTCTCAGAAAAAAACTCCAATTCACATTTTTCGTGTTTCGGATGGGATTCGTAAAAAGTATATTTTTAAATATTGCATTTTAATTCAAATGTGACAAAAGCACACAAACAGTGAATAATATGGAAAACCATAATAACACATATAGTGACATATAGTGACGAATAGTGACACTATTCACACTATTCCTACTATACCTACAAGCAAATGATAATAATGTTCAAATATTATTTTATTTCGAAAAAAAGTGTATAAGAACTATTATGAAAAAAGTGTATAAAAACTATTATTATTATGAAATATTATTTGATTTCGATTATCACTCTACCGAGTTTTTCACAACACAATATTAACTATCAGAAAATAAGTTATGTCTTCATTATTTTTGGAAGGGAGCGTAATGAACCGTTATTAAAATAATAACAAATAAAATAAACATTAATAAATATTAAAATAATAATAATAAATTCGTTAAGCCAATCATATTAATTTAAAGTACAAATCAATTCCCCTTCGAAATTAAGATTTGTTTTAAAATTCGTTAAGCCAATCATATTAATTTAAAGTACAAATCAATTCCCCTTCGAAACAATCAAAGGTGAAACACCCATCGTTGATTTACATTTTCAATGTACAGCAATTATGCGATTTTGCATAATTGTTGAACAATCGAAATGTTACTATTTAATTAATATTTCTAATAATTAATATTTCTAAAAACTTTCTAACTAAACCTATAAGTTTATTCACCCTTCATTATTTCGTTAAGAAATTGCGAAATTTAGTATAGTTTTTTGTAATGAATTTTTAATTTAATATATGTATGATAACGGGTCATAACGTCCCTCTCCATCTAAAAGAAGAGAAGGTGCATCCTAAAAATGTATCTTCTCGAAATATAACTATCAATTGTTTTAATGTAAATTTTCAAATAAAATAACAAACAAAACAACTTAATAAAAATATTTGAAAAATTTTGAGAAATTCGATCGCTATTATATAATATATGTGCATTTTATAAGATATCTAAATTTGTAATTGACTCTAAAAATCATCAATCTAAAAAATAAGGGAAGATTAAATGGACAAGATGCATTTTCGGAAATTATAATTTATTATTATGTTATTTTGTTTGTATATATTGTTTTTATTTTGTTAGAATTTATAATTTGATATAGTAGTATTTGTTTTGAAGCGTTATTTAAAATAAAAAATTATAATTGTAAAGAATTGAAAATAGTGAAATGTTACAAAATCAAAGATTTGTGTAACCTAATGCCCAAAAACAAATTTTTTTTTAACTAAATTTTTGTTTTCTAATCTACTAGTATTTTATCTACTTATATTTATGTTTTTTTTTTAAATATTTTAATTTTTTTTTGTTTTAAAACATGCTTTATAATTCTGTTGAACTTGTTTGACTAAAAAATTTTATGTATTTTATAAATTCTTTATTTTTTTTTTTTTTAATGCCTGGTTTGATTTTTAAAAGGTTCTGATTAGGTTGTGAATATGAATTTCGTAACCTAACAATAATTTTTCCTGTAACTTATCTCTAAGATAGTGTCGTGATTCATCTCACATTCGTGTCAAATATTAATTAGCTATTCTTAACTATATCTTAATTTTTATTACTAGGATTTCGTTTAAACTTATAGAATTAAATTATTTTCTGCAATGAAATCTGTTTTTAAAGCCTTAATACAAATAAAAATAAATTGGCAACATAATATTATAATCCAGTAGCTACAAATTATGGGGGAAACAATTTTATTCTGCATACTGTATTTCTTAATTTCTAACACCGACCTTACTCAATTTTTCTTTTAATTTTAAATTCAATAACCCTAAAATTACTTAACTAATTTATTTGCAAGATGAGATTTTAAATATACACATGTACTCTATAATATAAACATTTAATTTTAAAATAAAAGGGCATCATATTTACGAAAATATTTTTTTTTTTATTTCAATCATATTTGTTTAATTGTAAATAGAAATGACATCTTTTTTATTTTATTTTTGCGACTTTAAACATATATAGAAAAATATGGAGGGGCTGAAATCTCACAGCTCTGAGATATCAAGACTTCGGTCTGGGTTAAGGATTTGTATATAGTTTTCGGCAAAATACTTTTATGAGGACATGGTTTTTAGTTTTGGGCAGCGATGTATATCAAACATAACTCTTTGTTAAGGTACAAGTATTTTTTATCTTTGTTTAAAAAGTTATTACAAAACTAGCACGAAACATCAATAAGTTGCCGGAAAATTATAATCGAAATTCCAAAAATATTGTTAAATTAAATAAAATCAAACTTTTTCAAAATTCCAAAAATATTCCAAAAATTAGAATAAAATCAAATATTTAAATATTTTCTAAATTCCGATAATATTTCAAAAATTCTTAAAAATTCAAACTTTTTCCAAAATTCTAAAAATATTGCAAAAATTATTACAAAATCAAAAATTAAAAATTTTTTTCAAAATTCCAAAAATTATAATAAAATCAAAAATTTAAAATTTTTCAAAGTTCTAAAAATATTCCAAAAATTCTTACAAAATCAAAAATTAAAACTTTTGCCGAAATTCTAAAAATATTGCAAAAATTATTACAAAATCATAAATACAAACTTTTTCAAAATTCCAAAAATATTTAAAAAACTATAACAAATTCCAAAATTTCCATGTCCAATTTCATTTTAAATTACATTTACGTCATAAAAACAGCTACATTTTTTTCCCCAAAAAATTGGCTAAAAAATTAAATGAAATCATTTTTTGACACACTTGACATTATTTTTTGACAAACTTATAATGCCATAATTCTCTATAATAATAATAAAATATCTGTCATACGAACTATTAATTTTATTTTTTTCTAAGAAAATAGGGTAAAAAATAAATAAAAACCTTTCTTTTGACACACTTGACAACATTTTTTGACAAACTTATAATGCCATAATTCTCAATAATCATAATAAAATTTCATTTCAAACAAACAATGTTATTTCCAAAATTATTGTTTTTTTTTCCAAAAATTAGGTAAAAAACTAAATAAAAATCTTTTGACACACTTGACAACATTTTTTTGACAAACTTATAATGCCATAATTCTCAATAATAATAATAAAACTTCATTTCAAACAAACAATAAATTTTATTTTTTTTCCAAAAAATTGGGTAAAAAAATAAATAAAAATCTTTCTTTTGACACACTTGACAACATTTTTTTGACAAACTTATAATGCAATAATCTAGATTTTGGTCTCACATACTAATCCCGACCATCAAAATTTCTCCAAATTCAATGTTCCTACTCGTAATCACTTAAAATGAACGTTTTTTAAGCAAAAAATATGCAAATTTCCTTGTTTTGACACACTTGACGATTTTTTCGACACACTTCCGGTACAGTTATCAAACACATCGTCCTTTCGGCTCTTCCCATTGAGTAAACCTATTTTTAGAAAAAAAAATTTTGAAATCCGTCCAGCGGTTTTCTAGATTTCGTCGGTTGTGACGGCCGACAGACAGACACACATTTTTTGTTTTTTGCTTTTTTAGAATCAGTAGGTCCGAAAACGTCGAGAAATGCCAAAAAAAGTGGGGGTAAGAATTTCACTTTGAGCTCATGAATGTAATACTTAGGTCTTTCAGACCGAAGTAATTAAATGTTTCTGATTTATTTAATTTTAGTGTAATAATAATTTATTTGAAACAAATCTATGCTAATGAACTTTCAGTAAAAATATTTTGCTATTTTTTCGTGCTAATGAAAATATGTTTATAATCATCAGAATTTGCTACATAGATAACATATGTGATAATTAAGAAAAATAATAATAAATTTTATTGACTTAAATTTACTGTGTACTTATAATATTTGTTTATCTGTTTTTTATTTAAAGAAATGAATTTCTTAAATAATAACAAAAAGGCAACTTAATTTAAAAAGTTGCATATGATTATTTATTATGTTCTTGTTTTGTAAATAAACATAATTAGGTCATATTTTATAATAATAAAACAATGAACTTTATATGAAACATAATTCTTATTCTAGTAGAAGAAAATTAAAGGTAGATAATTATTCTACTATGCATTTTATATATAAGAAATTATTTTATCCATGACTACTAAAGAATATATACTTTCCATGCGTATATCTTTCATTGTAATTGTATTCATTCCTTTTCTATATATCAAATTCTTTTTTATTTCTTTTATTACGCTTTATTTATTCAAAATTCCCCTAACAAATTAAAAACTTGATTTGTTGGTATAGTAATATAAACCAGTTAAAACAAAAACAATACATATATAAAATCTAAAATAAACAAACATGTTTGGTTTTGTTTTTCATTTCATTCATTATGGCGATACAAACTTGTACAGGAAAACATGAATGAAATTATTTGAATTATTTGTAGTCGTGGATAAAATAGTATCTTGTATTCGCTTAGGATGAAGGCAATTCTTCACTCGGATGATTCCCTCCACTCGCTACGCTCGTTCCGGGAAACTTCATCCTCGTGAAAAATTGCCTTCATTCTAGCTCATACAAGAATATACTATTTTGTTGATTTGTTTTTTTTTTTTAAATATTTTAATTGAAATTCTACACTTGTGTATTTTAATAATATTTTATGATAATATATTGTTGGCTTAGTTTAATGAAATAGATGAAACTATTTTATGAAATTTACATTTTTTCTTTTGTTTTGTTTGTGTTTTTTTTTGGACATAAGTCATAATTATTTTGTAGAGAGAAATATTTTAGGTAGATTTCATATAAAAATCTACCTATTGCAGCGTGCAATAGGTAGATTTTTTCTCTAGGTAGATTTTTAGTCTCTGAATTTCGGAAAAATTTTGGTGCCAAACTTTACAAAATGTTTGTGAACATAGCCACTTTCCGGCAAAAAACCTCTGGAGTGCCTGGCGTGTTATATTCTCTTCATCTCCTTGAACTTTCCATAAATTCAGCTCGAAATTTATCGAAGCTCGTTACTCGAGGGTTTTTGGGGTCGCTGAACACGAATATGATGTCGGTAATGACCCTCGGAGTACCTACGGCCCAGAGCGGGTATGTCTAACTCATCTCCTGGAAATTTCCATTAATTCAGCTCGAAATTGATCGAAGCTCGTTACTCGGGGGTTTTGAGGTCGCTGAACACGAATATGATGTCTGCGATGACCTTCGGAGTACCTAGGGGCCAGGGCGGGTTATATACACCTCATCATGGAACTTTCCATAAATACAGCAAGAAATTGATCGAAGCTCGTTAATCGGGGGCTTATGAGGCCGCTGAACACAAATATTATGTCGATGATGACCCCCGGAGTACCTAGGGCTCGAACTTCAGTGACCCTAAAAATCCTGGAGTAAAGAGTTTCCATCTGTTTATTACAATCTTATTTATTCGGCGAATATAATAAAAAAAAAAGCCCTAGATACTCCGAAGGTCATCGCCGACATCATATTCGTGTTCAGCGACCCCAAAAACCCCCGAGTAACGAGCTTCGATCAATTTCGAGCTGTATTTATGGAAAGTTCCAGGAGATGAGGTGTATATAACCCGCCCTGGCCCCTAGGTACTCCGAAGATTATCGCAGACATCATATTCGTCTTCAGCGGCCGCAAAACCACCCCAGTAACGAGCTTCGATCAATTTCGAGCTGAATTAATGTAAAGTTCCAGGAGATGAGTTAGACATACCCGCCCTGGGCCCTAGGTACTCCGAGGGTCATCGCCGGGAAATAAAACGATGCAAGGGAAATAAAACTAATAAAAACTGTTTGAAATGTTCAAAATATGTGTGTGGAAAAAGTGCCGTTGAGAACGCAATAATTTGCAAAACATGCAGTGAACATAAATAAAACTTGTATAATTCAATATTTACAAATTAACGATTCTCTTGAAATGTTTTTTTCTTTCGTTTCTATGTAATCATTTTTTATTTATTTACTAAAAAACAATTTGGATTGGTTCGCTGACGAAAAATGTTTTATTAATACAGCAAATTGTACTAAATATATAACATTTTATAAATGGGTCATTTGACTCCCTTGCGGTAGGAATAAGTATACCAAAAGTATCGGTACGTTTAGTGTTAATGATTCGTCACTATTTACATTATTAGTGAGCATTTCACTAATTGTAACTTCACTATTAATTTTTTCCACTATTCAATTTTAATATTGTTTGTTTTGAAAAAAATTAAATTTATTATTGTTTTTTTTTTCCTCGAAGAAAGTTTTGGTTCTTATGAATCACACTACACCGTATTGTAATCATCTGCTAACGGGATGACTACAGTTGTTTTGATTTTGATTTTTTTATTATGAAAAATAAATAAATCTTTTAATCAAATTATATATTTTTTCTATTAATTTTATTATTTAAATCGGAGATGTTGTCTCTTCTACGATTAAAACGATGCTCTAAACTACACGCTTGTACTTTTACTATTTTACCATACAGATATTGATGAAACTTTTCACATCCAAACACTATTGCCAACAATTCTTTCTCAATTTGTGTATAACGCTGCTGAGTATCGGCTAGTGATTTAGATGCAAAAGCTATTGGTTTGTTATTTTGTAAAATAACAGCTCCTAACGCTGACTGTAAAGCGTCGACTGACAATATACAATGTCTTTATTTGGATCAAAGTAAGATAGAACTTGTGTTGACGTTACAGTAATTTTTAAATTTTCAAAGCTTTTTTGACAGTTAGAATCCCAATTTTGTATCTTTTTCAGCAATCGGCGTAACACATTAGTTTTTTCAGACAGATCGGGAATAAATGAACCCAAATATGTGACTACACCTAAAAACGTTGCAACCCTTTCTTATCTATCGCACAAAATATTTCACTTATAGTTTTTATTTTAGTTGGATCTGCTGACATACCCTGACAATTGAATATATGACCAATGTAAGTCACTTCAGAAATTCCAAATTTACATTTTTTTTTATTAAATCGTAGACCAACCGAATTTGCTTTTTTAAAAACTGCTTTAAGATTAAATAAATATTCTTCCTCATTTTTTCCCAAAGACTAAAATATCGTCTATATAGACGATATAGACGATGTCTATATAGACGATATTTTGTACCAGGTATATCCGAGAAAATTTCAAACATGATTGTATGAAAAATCTCTAGAGCAGAACTTATGCCATATGGTAATTTTAGAAATCTATATCTTCCAAATGGAGTATTGAAAAAACAGAGATATGAACTTGGTTCATCCAATTCAACCATCCAGAAACCTGAATAGGCATCTAACGTAGAAAAAACTTTAGCACCATTTAATTTACTCCTGATTGATTCGATATCCGGTATTGGAAAATGTGATCTTAAGATAGCTCGATTTAAATTACGTGGATCAAGACAAACTCGAATTTTGTTGTTCGGTTGTATGTTGTTACATACTAAAACGATAGAATTTACCCACTCATCTGTGATTTTGACTATCACTTTATTTTTACACATTAAATCTAACTCCTTTTCTAGTTTTTCTTCTAGCTGAAAAGGTATTTTACGTTAGGGATTAATAATAGGCTTCACATTTGGATCAACTTCAATTTTTGCTTTATGTGGTAGTGTACCTAGACCTTCAAAAAGTTTCATTTTCATTTTGTGATACTACAAACGTCTCGGAAATTAAATTTAATTCAACACTAGAATCAAGACCTAAAATCGTTTTACAATGGTTTTTTACAATTATAAAATCAAGCAAATATTTTTCATTGTTTACATAAACATCTAGTTTTCTAGATCCTTCCACTTCAATCAAAATATTATTAAAAGTTGACAATATGAGTTATACAGTTTTTTATTTGCATTAAAATTTATCTGCATTTCCTTGTTTGATGCTTGTAAAATTTTTAATTGTTTTTCTAATTCAACCACTTTATGCTCTATTTTTATATATTTTGTTAGTAAAGTCCATAAATTTTATTTCGATTCATTTACCAATATTTTATAATAAATTCCACTTTTTATTTTGAATTATATATGAATTATATTGTATTTGTATCATTTATGTGTGATTTTTCTTTTTCTTATTTAATTTTATATTATAGAAGAAGAACAATTAACCTGACACCATGTTTTGTATAATTAATTTGTTGAAGAGGACGAACTGTGTCCCTCTATTTTTATTAAGCATAACTAAATATATAGTAAAGATGTATAACCTTATTACTTTATATAACAATAGCAAATATGGAAAAATTATCTAAATTTATTTATTTTATTTTATTTATTTAATAAGATTAAAAAGATTTATTATTTATTTATTTATTTAATTATTTGTAAAAGAAAAGCCCAGAAATAAATAGGATAATTGTAACATTTTTTAAGATTATAGCAATACATAAATATAATAATAATGTACAGCGTAGCAAATGAATAAAAAAATAAATATAAATATCAAATTTAGAATAAAGCTTTTTAACGAATAGAAGAGAAGTTGAAGAAGAGAATCGAAGTTGGTCTCGGAGGAAACAAAAGAAGCAGAACCGTTGTAACAGGTAAGGCGAACAATTATATTTAATGATTTTAAAAAATAGTAATAAAAGACAGGTGGTTAGGAAAGGAAGTGCCAAGGAGATCAAAGGTATAATATTGAGGACATGCTGACGAGGTTTGAGGTTGAAAATTAAACGAATGTCTCAGTTAAATGGTTTAGTGGAAAAAATTAATTTTCCAATGTACATCCTTTCCATCCATCGAGCTGATTTTTGAAGATAGGCATAGCACTAACCTAAACATGTATTAGTATTAACTTCTTATATGCAAGGCAGGAAGTGGTTAAGATTGAAAAGCTTCCCCAAAGTAGCTGTAGCATCACCAATAACGTAGTTGAAGTGAACGTTGGTGATCTTGGTTGATAATAAGTTCTTTTTACTTAGGAACGGAAAGGAAGGTGATAAGAGTGGTTAAGGTGATTAAGAGAGATTAAGATACCATGATTCCGAGAGCCTGAAAGACAGTTGAAAATAAAACAACGCTGACTGAGATCGGAAGAGCGTGAATAATTTGAACGTCGTTAGCAAAAAGATGTAGAAGGGAATGATTAATGTCAGAGGTGAGATCATTAATATAGATGGAGAATAAAAAGGTGGTAGAATAGAGCCTTGGAAGGCACTTTTAAAATGGCAATAGTGTTAGAAGAAAGATTTTCAGAAACCACATACGGAGATCGAAAGATAGGAGAAAAAAAGATTACACGCACAGGAAAAGCAACGAAATTTTGATATAAGTTTATTAATAAAAACAGCATGATCAATTAAATCAAAGGCTTTACTAAAATCAATAAGAGGCTGGAAATTACTTTCGTATTTCTATTCTTGCGAAGAGAAAATAATTTTAAGGAATTTATTAGGCATGCCATCGAATCTGACAGCATTAGAGAAGATATAATTGAAGGCTGTTTCAATTTCAGAATGGGAGGCCAAGCGAAAAGAAAAGATATTATAATATTCAGGAAGAGAAGAGTCTTAGAGAGGTGAGAATGAGCTAGCAGAAACGAATTATCGGGCTTTGGGTTTGACAAAAAACTATCTTGATAAAACTAATTTTTTTATTTTCTCTCTCTCTCTCTCTCTCTCTCTCTCTCTCTCTCTCTCTCTCTCTCTCTCTCTCTCTCTCTCTCTCTCTCTCTCTCTCTCTCTCTCTCTCTCTCTCTCTCTCTCTCTCTCTCTCTCTCTCTCTCTCTCTCTCTCTCTCTCTCTCTCTCTCTCTCTCTCTCTCCTCTCTTTCTCTCCCTCTCTCTCACTGTTTTTAACATTCTATGTAATAGGGCCTTTTCTACATGACCAAACCGGTTATTTAATGTACCCGCAGCCTCCAAGAAGCTGTCTGATTGCATGATTCATTCGGATTCTATGCTGATTTTCAACAACTTCACATGGACAATAAATTGTTCGTATAATCATCCTCTTGAATGTGGAAAGAATTCTACAATCGGAGGAAGTCAGTGTCCAACTTTCACGTCCAAAGGTGCTAACGATGGATTAATACTTTGTAAAGTGTGAGTTTACAGGACCGCAAAAGATGTTTTGATCGCAGAAGTTTAGAGTATGCGTAGGAAAACGCTGTTTTCGGTGTTGACGATGTTATTACAGACCCGAGGTTTTTGAAGTTTTTCACGCGTTCATAGTCTACTTATCCAGATCTCCTGGAGGTATGCTTCTAGATGTTGTTTAAAACTTTACTTTTGCCGTTGTCGATTCATATGAATTCAAATTGTTTAGCATCTTTTTCAAGCTGAGAGAGTTTATTCTTAACATCGCTTGTTCTTCGTCCGAGAAGCCAGGTAGAGTAGCCAAGAATTTGACAAATTTGTTAAAGATGCAGTTTTGTGTCTCAATTAGGCTTTTTCTTATCGTGTGCTAAAGTACCAAATTTAATAGTGCTGGTGCAAGTGCATCACCTTGTCGAACACTTGATGTTAAATCGAAATGATTAAATTGACCCTTCGATTACTATTCTACAATTGGATCCCAATGTTGTGAGTTTACACAGAGAAACAAGTTTCTCCGCGATGCTATGCGATCATATGCTTGCTTGAAATCAACATAGATTGAAGTTGATGTTGCACTCCCAACATTTTTCCAGAATCATCCTTAAGGTTAAACGTGGATCTGTGGAGTAACGGTTGGGACGAAAACCACACTGATGATAGATTCGGTGAACGGACTGAGTCGAGCAAGAACGACATTAGCTAGTATTTTATATGCAGTGTTCAGCAGTGCAATTCACACTTCACAGTGCACACTTTTAGCGGTCACTTTTCTTGTATTAGAGAAGTGCTGCTCCTCTATTTTTAAATAATTCTGCAGGGATTCCACCGGTACCTGGTGATTTACCATTTTTCAGTTTTTTTATGGGCGCTTCCACTTCTTCTATTGTTAGGAAAGGAATAATAATTTCCTCACTTGACAGCACAGCATATCATGATCATTTGTTGTAAGTTCGTTGTTGCCATTTTTGATAGTTGTGGATCTTAGATGAAAAGTAGAAATTTAACTGAAGCCTTTCTGTGCTTCGGGCGTTCCTTGTTAATGATTTTTCTCGCAGTTTTTATTTATATTCAACGCTTTGGTTTCAATTGTCGTCAAACCATTCGTTACATGATTTCGGTGGTGTTTTCCGATTCTAGTTTATGCTGTGGATATAAAGGTTGATTGAATCGTTTGCCATTCTTCTTGGATGTTAAATGGAACCTCAGACTGGATGCCATGCTCAACTATGCTTTGCGTCACAATTTCCTGATATCTGTTCAGTGCTTCCGATTGTTTAAATGGTTCGTCATTCCAGCGCACGTTCTTTTTTGCTTGTCTATTAAAAGTAGATGACAAATTGCACTATGCATTTAAAGATGACAAGCATATAATCGGTGCTCGCATATCAGCACTTCTGTATGATCGAACGTCAGTTACACTTGTAGATTGTCTCTTAGAGACCATGACATGATCGATTTAATTTTCTGTTCTTCTATCGTTTGCTTTCCACTTTGCTTTGTGTATTCTTTTGTGATGGAGGAAAGTGCTGGAAATAACTAGATCATGCTTCTTAGTCTGTTCAGCTGCGCAAAATCCATTATTGTCACAGGTATGATAGAAGCTTTTGGGGCCGATGTGTTTCCAGTTTTGAATTTCTACCAATTTGAGCAGTGAAGTTAATATCTAGTTTCCACGATTTTTATATCGTGCCGCGGGATCTTATTGATGACTTCTTCGAGTTCAAGGAAGAGCAAATCCTTAAAGTCATCTGCTTTGTCTTCAGTAGGTGCATGAACATTGAAGATCGTTACATTAAATTTTTGCTTGCGGGTTCTCAGTGTGTATATCCGCGTATTAATTGGGCAGAAGTCGATAACATGTTGATATACACGACGAAGTATGAAAAATACAGCTCAAAATTCTTCTCTGTTTTGATGACCGCAGTAGTAGAGAGTGTATCCTTTTGCTAGTTGATGGATTCCACTCCTTGGCCATCCTTGTTCTTGTAATGCCCCTATCTCTAGTGTAAATCTATCGACTATAATATGTAAGGTTTTCTAAGGCTTAGCACGTGGGAACCTGCATCCCATTTTCAAATCGTAGTCCGGATGCAGCTTCGAGATCGTTCTTGTAATGAGTCCGAGATAAGCCGAGGCCGGTGTACAGAATTCACAACAGATAATTTTTTAACGGAAATGGGGCCTAGCCCTTCGCCCAATCTAAATTTACGTGAATAGGTTTGTACGTTTCGTGAATGATGTTAAGGTTTCAGAAAAATCGTTGCACCGCTCCAAGTCTCCCTTACTTGGAGAACAGACGCTTGAGTTAGATTGGTTTTAAGGAGCCAATAACTCGCCATGGTGGAAAGTCATTGAGCATAAGCAGTATTTCTTCTGTCCCTCAAAACAACATCAATCTAATTTCTAGCGTTACGTAAATGATAGAGTGCCCCACTAGAATCTCAGACAATTCACATCATAACAATAATTTGCTGGATCTGTTTTTGACAAACGAGCCAGATACTACGAAGACAAAAGTTGAACAACCCCTCGGAACATCGGACCATTTGTTAATATCAGCAATAGTGCAATTTACATCACCGACACATATTAAAGCAAATCCTCGTCGCGTTTGGAACTATAAACGCGCCAACTGGGAGGGACTGAGAAACTTTTATGATGAAACACCTTGGAAAACTATTTGTTGTGTTGATCAAGATCCTAGCACATCGGCAATAAGAATGTCTGAAATCATAAAAGACGGAATGCGGCAGTTTATTCCAAATCGATTAATCACTCCTAAAACTAAGCCTTGGTTCACGCGGGATGTTGATGAGGCAATGAGGAATAAACGCAAAGCATTTAAGACATATAACGCCAATAAAACATCTGAAACCCATAGCGCCTATAAGAAAGCCAGAAATATTAGTAAATTCAAAATAGACCTGGACAAAGAAGCGTTTATCCAGAAGAAAGCAAAAACATTTGCCGAGCACCCATCTGGCTCACGTAGTTTCTTTCAGGCAGTTAAATCAGTCCAGAGCAATTTTACTCGATCCTCTATACCAACCTTAGTTCTGAATGACATTCCCGTGAGCGACTCGAATGAGAAGGCTGATCTTTTGGGTCGTATATTCGCAGAAAACTCAAACATAGTTGAACATCCCCATTCTCCTACACTCATTCCCCCAGTTCTAACGAAAATGAAACCAATTATTTTTCGTCGCAATATTGTACGGAAAATGCTTCTTTCTATCAATATCAACAAATCCGCTGGCCCTGACGGTATTCCACCCCTCATTCTTAAAAACTTTGATAGGCAACTAGCTCCAATTTTAACAAAAATTTTCTATTTATCTTCTAAAACCGGAATATTTCCCGATTCTTGGAAGCTGGCCAGCGTTCAACCCATATCAAAGAGAGGCAGTAAGATAGATCCTAACAATTATAGACCAATTGCAATTCTGTCGGTTTTAGCTAAAATTTTTGAAAAATATGTATTAGATTATTTGGAAGTGTCGCGAATTATTGATGATAAAAAGTATGGTTTTCGTAGAAGTCATGCAACAGGTGATCTGTTAGCTTACGTATCCCATCTCTGGAACAAATCGCTGGAAAACCATGGTGAAATATTCAGCATTTCGCTTGACATTTCTAAAGCATTTGATAAAGTGTGGCATAAAAATCTCATAGCTAAATTAAAATCTTATGGCATAGACCATCTTACTCTCTCATGGATTCATAGTTTTCTTACAGGTCGCCAATTTCATGTTAATTTAGATAGTATCACATCCAATATTTTCACAACCAATGCTGGGGTTCCAAGGTTCTGCACTCTCACCAACCTTGTTTCTTCTATACATTAATGTCTTACTTATTTCCACAGTGCACCCAATCCATAGTTTTGCTGATGACACAGTGTGCTGTGTGCTGATTGCACATTGCATGCATCACATGCATCTCCTAAATTTCGATCTCATACTGCAGTTACCACTGATAGAGAGCTGCTAATTGATTCTATCATCAAAGATCTGGTGCGTATAATGGAATGGGGAGATCGTAATCTTGTTTCATTTAATCCAACCAAAACCAAACTTTGCCGTGTTTCACGAATAGAGCGACATAAAAATTTCCCTATTAAAATAAATCATGGGGAATTGCGTGAGGTTGAATCAGTTAGACTTTTTGGAGTGGATATTCAAAATAACCTGAAATGGAATAAACATGTGTTCAACCTCGCTAAATCTGCAATGCAAAAATTAGGATTCTTGAGTCGATGTAAAAAGTATTTCAATCCCGAGCAAATTTTGCTAATCTTCAAGTCCTTTATTCGTCCATGTATAGAGTACTGCTGTCATGTTTGGGGAGGTGCTTGTCAGTCAACAATAAAATGTCTAGACTCTGTACAGAGAAAAGCAATACGGTTGATTGGTAATACCGAACTAACGGACCAGCTTGATCCACTCCAGCACAGAAGAAATATGACTGAATTGTCAATCTACTAGAAATATAACTTCAGCGAATTCTCCTCTAATAGATTAACTTCAATTTAATAGATTATTTGGAAGTGTCGCGAATTATTGATGATAAAAAGTATGGTTTTCGTAGAAGTCATGCAACAGGTGATCTGTTAGCTTACGTATCCCATCTCTGGAACAAATCGCTGGAAAACCATGGTGAAATATTCAGCATTTCGCTTGACATTTCTAAAGCATTTGATAAAGTGTGGCATAAAAATCTCATAGCTAAATTAAAATCTTATGGCATAGACCATCTTACTCTCTCATGGATTCATAGTTTTCTTACAGGTCGCCAATTTCATGTTAATTTAGATAGTATCACATCCAATATTTTCACAACCAATGCTGGGGTTCCCAAGGTTCTGCACTCTCACCAACCTTGTTTCTTCTATACATTAATGTCTTACTTATTTCCACAGTGCACCCAATCCATAGTTTTGCTGATGACACAGTGTGCTGTGTGCTGATTGCACATTGCATGCATCACATGCATCTCCTAAATTTCGATCTCATACTGCAGTTACCACTGATAGAGAGCTGCTAATTGATTCTATCATCAAAGATCTGGTGCGTATAATGGAATGGGGAGATCGTCATCTTGTTTCATTTAATCCAACCAAAACCAAACTTTGCCGTCTTTCACGAATAGAGCGACATAAAAATTTTCCTATTAAAATAAACCATGAGGAATTGCATGAGGTTGAATCAGTTAGACTTCTTGGAGTGGATATTCAAAATAACCTGAAATGGAATAAACATGTGTTCAACCTCGCTAAATCTGCAATGCAAAAACTAGGATTCTTGAGTCGATGTAAAAAGTATTTCGATCCCGAGCAAATTTTGCTAATCTTCAAGTCCTTTATTCGTCCATGTATGGAGTACTGCTGTCATGTTTGGGGAGGTGCTTGTCAGTCAACAATAAAATGTCTAGACTCTGTACAGAGAAAAGCAATACGGTTGATTGGTAATACCGAACTAGCGGACCAGCTTGATCCACTCCAGCACAGAAGAAATATGACTGAATTGTCAATCTACTAGAAATATAACTTCAGCGAATTCTCCTCTAAGGAAATTCAAAATAACCTTTCATTGTGTGCGCAGTATAATCGACAAACAAGAGCTGCCGAGTTATCCCATTCATTTTTTGTACAAATACCTCGTTGTAGAACTGTGTCCTTTCAGAACGACTATTTCAATAGAGTGGCCAAATTGTGGAACTCAATGCCTCCCTCTGTATTTCCCGATGAATTTTTCATGCATTTAAAGGAAATGTCCATCATCATTTAAAACAATTAGTATAGTTATCCCTATATCCCCATTCCTTCGATTTTCCTCATCTCCTTCCTTTATAGTTGACATGGTATCTTCGGATATTCAAAGAGTCTAAATAATGAATATTTCATATTTAGTGTGCTAAACATATCCAACTAATTAATAAAAAAAAATGAAGTGCGTAATCTTTACACGCTGTTGAAGTAAAACTTCTTTGGCCACTGCAGCAGGTATTACTAAAAATATTATATATAAAATAAAATAGATATGTCATATTGAAATTTAGAATAGAATATTCTTGATAATATAATTCAGAGTTTCGAACCGGAACCGAACCGTAAACCGAAAACCGTTATTAACCGAAATTTTGGGCTGAACCGCAACGTAACCGAAACCGTAATTTTTTATATGTAATGAACCGTAACCGGAACGAAAAAATCATTTTATTTACGGTTCATGTAAAACGGTTTGCAGTGAAAAACAAAAAAAATATTCTAACAAAAAGCTGCTCATATATTATGAGTAAAAGATTTTCATTTTGCATGTAAAATTTGCTATAGGTACTTCAATTTTGATTTTTAATCGATTCCAAAATTTATTACATTTTTTTAAAATACCATGAAACCATGCAGCAAATTTTGAGAGGCATATGGAACGGTTTCATAAAAAAAGAATTTAAAATTTAAAATGTCTTAAAATATCAGCAAAATCTTCATGTAAACGAAATCTGTCATCAAAGTTAAGCTCAAGTAGTGTAATGACTAGAGTTTCTGCTCGAGAAATCCTGTCTCGAGATTCTCGAGAAATATTTGTAATTTTAAGCTCTCGAAATCTCGAGAAATTATATTTTCACTTTTTCGAGATTCTCATTTCTCGAGAAATATTGTTGAGAATCTCGAGATTTAACAAACCACTATAAATTACTCAATATTATTGTTTTGCCTGTTTTTTATTAAACAAAAATTGTTAATTTTAATCTGCATCAGTTTCTAATGGTTAAATCTAGATGTCGATGAAAACAGTAATACCTAATGCGAATTTAGGATAATTGTTATTTGTTATAAATATTTTGGGAAAAACCTTTTTTGTTTCTATGGCAAAAAAAACTACTGTTTTTCAGTTGTCTATTCTTCTTTCTCCAATTCGTTTACATTTGTTAGTGAATAGTGATGTGAAATATTGTTATTACTATTAGTAAACATTATTCCTGAAATCAGAATATTTAAATCAGTGTTTCTCAACTGATTTAATGCTACGGACCAATAAATATTTTAAAATTCTATTACGGACCTTGCGTAATATTTCATGTTAGATGGACGAAAGTGTAGGTAATATTGCGCTCACACTTACATACTAAATGTAATTTAAACAAGAGTGAACGAAAAAAAGTTTCAAGAAACCAAAAAACGAAAAGAACGAATTTTCAAACAAAGTTCTAACTACTAAAACTAAAGAGAATTGAGAAACCAAAAAGCAATCATAAAAAATACTAATTTTATTTACCATGTAAATTTAATTCAATTTAATCATAGTTGCCTTTGCCTTTTGCAATATTCGAGAGAGGAACATGCGCATTAATTTGAATTTATTGTTTTTTGTATAATCAGAGCGAAAATGTTATTTTTGATTTTTTTATTTATAAAATAAATTCCAAAAAATTTATTTCACAGTTCAATACAATCAAATAAATTGTTTCAGACGTTTTATAGGTTTATTTATGTTTTTTTACCGTAATTGTGTGCGTTATTAGGCTTAATAGAATAAAATAAACAACTTTTAATTTTATTCTGTTGCGTAAATACTGCGGAACATTATAAAACAATTTATTTGATTGTAGTGAACTTAGTAATAAATATTTTTGATTGCATTTTATAAATTATTTTATTTTATTTCATAAAGAAATCAACAAAATCCTTTTCGCTCTGTTTATACAAAAAACAATAAACTCATATAAATGCGTATCCTCCTCTCTCACATATAGAAAAACGCAAAGACTACTATGATTAAATTGAATTGAATTTAAATTGTGAAAAAAATTATTTATTTCATGATTGTTTTTTGGTTTCTCAATTCTCATTTATATTAGTAGTTAGAACTTTGATGTCTTTCTTTGTAATTTGTAGGTCATTTCATTTCTAAAATACCGTATCGAAATTGTATACAATTTATTTAATTGTTCGGAATTAATAATACAAAAAACATAAAATAAAATTCATTGTTTTTTTTTCTTAACTTGTTTTAATAATGAATTTTAAAATAATTTTCTTTAAATTAATACATTTTACGCTGTTGGAAGGATAAAACTTTGTATTGGGTTCGTGCTTAAGGAAATTTTACTCTCTCGCAAATTAACAAATTTGTAAACATTTGCTCAAAAAATAAAATATATCATTAAACATCCAATAAAATACTAATATTGTGTTCCGCAGCAATCACGCAATAGAATAAAGTTGAAAACTGTTTATTTTATTAAGACTAATAACGCACACACTGATGGTTGTAAAAAACAAAAATAAACCTTTATTTGTTGTTGGCAAAAGGATACACTTTTTTTCAAATACTCACACTTTTAATTTTTACTTCAAATTTGATGCTTTCCTTCGTATTAAATTAAAAATAGATTATTTTTCTGAATGGTTTGTCCAATTATGCAAGTTATTATTAAAATAAATAAAAAGAATGACAAAAAAGTACTAAGAACTTTCTTTTTCTACATATGGAATGGAATAAAATAATAAAATCAACTCCATTAGAAGTGAATTAAAAAAAATTTAATTTTTTCTCATACGAGTGAGAACGGTAAAAATATAAATTTGTGAAATAGTATTCACATTTTAAAAGTGAAATAAAATAAAATTAACTAAATTAACTCGAATAAAATAAAATTGTAATTGATAATAAATATAAAAAATTTGCGGACCATTTAACTTTTTCTGCGGACCATCGATGGTCCGCGGACCAACGGTTGAGAAACACTGATTTAAATCATTGAAATTTCTTATTGAAATATATCAATATAATAAAACAAATTATTACTTTTGTACTTTCTTTTGTGTAACTTTAATAAGATAAATTTTCACGACATCACGAAATCTAATATAAACAGTAAGCTTTAAATTACTTTTCAATCATCGCATTATTTATTTTTAGATTTTTTAGGCTATCGAAAATGACCGAATACGAAAGTGAAGAGTTATGGAAATATTATAAAAGGATTAAAGATGATAAAGACAAAGCAACCTGTAACATTTGCGCCAAGATTATCAGCTGTAAAGCCTCAGCCACGACAGGTTTACATCGCCATCTCACCAGTTTACATAATATGAAGCGAAAACTTAAAGATTGTTCTAATTCATCTTATGAATCTACGTCAAAAAAAATCAAACAAATTGATCATTACTTCCAGAAAGAATTCCAAAAAACTGAAACATTAGAAAAAATTGTTTCAAAAATGGCCGCAATGGATGGAATTTCCATCAATGCTATTAGTAAAAGTTAATTTATTAGAAACGCTTTACAACAACAAGGTTTTACATTTTTTTTTTTTTTTTTTTTTTAATAAAATGTGTTGTGTAATAGGGTTTAGAATATGTGTCACAACAACACATAAATACCTTTTAAGACCTAGGTCTAGACTATTGCCACAAAATCATTCAGATGTAATGAGTTTAATACACTGATTTTACGATACGGTTAAAAATGAAATTTCTTTTAAGATCGCCAAAATGAAGGCTTCTAATCAAAAGTTTACCTTATCAATTGATGAATGGACAAGCTTCCGCAACCGTAGATATTTGAACGTCCATTTGTATTACAACAATGGCAAATCGGAAAATCTAGGATTGATGCGAATTGAAGGTTCATGTCCAGCTGAAAAAGCCTACGAAATGGTAGCAACCAAAGTTCAATCAGTGGGATTAAATTACGTAACAGACATTGTTGCCACTACAAGCGATGGTGCCAGTGTAATGTTGAAATACGGCCAAATATCACCAGCTTACCAACAGTTGTGTTACAGTCATGGGATACACCTGGCAATAATGTCAATCTTTTATAAAGAAAATATTTATGGAGAAAATTTTAATCAAAATATGAAAATACGGAAAACGATTTGCAAAATTAGGGTAATTGTAAAATTATTTAAAAACTCGCCAGTCCGCAATAATATTTTGCAAAACAATATAAAAGAATTGAATGAGGAGAAAAATGAGTTGCAATTACTCCTGGATTGTAAAACTAGATGGAATTCCATTGAAACCATGATTGAACGGTTTTTGCGAGTCAAACCAGCAGTTTTAAAAACATTAAATATTCTAAATTTAAATCATTTATGGAATTCTAAAATATATGATATAGTTGCTTTAAATATTTTGAGTGCTATTCAACCAGTCACAAAATCAGTAAAAGCTCTCAACCGCCAAGATGCCTCATTATTATCTGCAGAGGGTGTCCTAAAATTTTTATTCAAATCTCTTCAGAATAACAATTCAGAAATAAGCTCCAAATTGTTATTTGAAATACAATCTCAAATTTTTAAAAGAAGAGATAACTCAATAATTTCGTTATTGAAATTTCTCCACAATCCAAAGTCGCTCATTCAACCCGAACAAGACGAATTTTTTTCCATTTGTTCTAAAGCCGAAATTATAAAAACCGCAAAAAAAATCTCCCGAAGATTATTTAAAACAAATCAACGGAAGTGAAGAGCTTATACAGCCATCGGACTCTGGGGAATTGGAAGAAAGGGATTGCGTTGAATTAGATTTAGAGCAAAGTATTCGTGACAGTTTGAGAATGCAGTCTACAATAGATGACGACTACCGCTCACCGCTCAAGAAATGAATGTTTTTGAAGCTACTGGTAAGATCACTTTCAATTTGGAGATTCTAAGAAATGCTCTAATATTGATAAAACCTACTTCTACTGAAAACGAAAGAAATTTTTCTGCATCTGGAAATTTTTGCAGTAAACGGAGAGTACGATTGAATGACAAATCGCTAGATTGTCTTTGTGTTTTAAGACATTATTTTTTGAATTGCGAAAATTAAATTTAAATAATTTTCTTATACTACATAATGTGATATATATATTTTTTTAAAACAAATCAATTAGTTAACTTTAATTTAAAACATATATTATTTAATGCATAAAATAGTTACATAAATTATAGGCTATGTTAATAAATATTGAATTGATTTAATAAATATTTTATTTATTGATAAATTGATATGTATTAAATTTATTTATTATTTTGTTAAAGCGTTATTTTCTTGTTAAACTTAATTTTTTAAAATTCTCGAGAATCTCGAGAAATTCCAATAATTATTCTCGATTTCTCGAGAAATACAATTGTTGATAAATTCGAGACTCTCGAATCTCAATATTCATAAAAGGTCGAGAAATCAGCAACTCTAGTAATGACGCTTACTCCAACGTTATTAGGCATGAAAAAAAAACCTCAAAACCTTTAAACCCCAAAATATTACGGGTACTATGTCTGAAAAACTTCTTACTGAAGCCTGTATCGATGTTCTAGATTCAATAATTACTGAAGTTGTTTCTTTTGATCTTTTGCATAAGAATACTGAAAATCCTTGGTTTTGACATCGGAACTGAACCGGAACCGAACCGAAAACCGGAACGAAAAAATAAACTAAGGAACCAAACCGAAAACCGGAACGAAATAATAGTCGGAACGAAACCGTAAACCGAAACGGAAAACATTTCGGTTCGAAACTCTGATATAATTACAACAATGTGTAATATAAAGCCATATTTACATGTTTTACAAAGTCTTACAACGTATTACAAATTAAATTTCACGATGAATGCATGTCCACTTAATTTAACAATTGGTACAACAATTGATGCATTTTTCAATAAATTTAGCAAATTTGTCATAAACCTCTAATTTCATATTTCAATTATGCTAATAATTGAATTGACTTTAATACATTATGTAAATATTGCTTTTTATTACACAGTAAATTATATTATCATGAAATGCAACTCTAAATTGTAACAGGACATATTTATTTTATATTTCATCTTTTTATTAATACCTGCCACATTAGCCAAAGAAATTTATTTCAACCGCGTGCAAAGATTACACGCACTCATTTTTCTATTCAACAAAACAAATTTAATCAACACAAATATTTTTTCCCGCCCGGGAAAGCCCGGGATGCAAACTCTAAACACAATGACCACCATGACCACCGTGACACCACCATGACCATCATGACCATCATGATCACCGTGAATACCATGACCACCGTGACCACCATTACCCACTATGACTACCATCACCACCTTGACCACCATGACCGCCATGACCAACATGACCATCATGACCACCGTGAACACCATGACCATCATGACCACCGTGAATACCAAGACCACCGTGACAACCATGACCACCGTGACCACCATAAACACCATGACCACTATGACTACCATGACCACCATGACCACCATTACCCCCTTGACCACCGTGACCACCATAACCACCATGACCACCATGACCACCATAACCACCATGACCACCGTGAACACCATGACCACCGCGACCACCATAACCACCATGACCACTATGACCACCATGACCACCATGACCTCAATGAACACCATGTCCACTGTGACCACCGTGACCACCATGACCACCATGACCACCGTGAACACCGTGATCACCATTACCACTATGACCACCATGACCTTTTACCATCATGACTACCATGACCACAATGACCACCATGACCACACCAAGACCACCATCTACAATCCACACATCCAACTCATATAACATTTAGTACGAGACTGAATAAGTGAATAAAAAATTTAATAATAAACGAATGACTTGACCATACAAACCAAAAAGATCCACCACACATGCTTCCATTCCTGAACCAGTTATTCGATTTTGCTCAAATTTCAAAACGCTGCTTTTTGTCATCTTATATATTTCATTATATATGCCATTTACCAAGATTTGCGACAACTTATTTCTCTGCCTTTAAAAAAGCCAAATATGCTGCCAGTTTTATTAATTTACGAGTCTAAGCATCCATTGTAAACAAAAATGGAGCAGACATATAATATTTTGAAAACTGATATTAAATTAAATTAAAATACTCCAAAAATTCGGATTAAAAATCATTAAATTTAATTCAAAATTATGTCTTTTAATTGAATTTCTGTTAAATTTTTAAGCATCGAAAAATATGAACTATTTCTATAATGCACCAAAAACCAGTGAATATTTAAAATATGTGTGTCATAATCGGATTGTATCGTATATTTGCCGAATATTATATTCGTTTTTTATACTTCCGTTGCAAAATTCTCACAACGCGCCTAAAGAAGTTTTACTTCAAAAAAAAAAAACGCCGGTAGAACGGCTTGGACGTAGAATTTCGGATTTTGCACTACTCTAAATTTTAGATATTTTAATTTTACTTGCCATTCGATGAATTTCAAAATTTTGCAAGTCCTTACTGTCACAGCGATTCATAGTTTTCTTACAGTGCCTCAACTTTATGTTAATTTGGATGGTATTACATCCAACATTTTCACAACAACATTTTCAAAGTTTAAGCTGAGTTGAATTATTTCATCAGTGGAAATTACAAACTAAACATAAAACTATAACTTCAAAGTAATTTGGGAACGATCCCTTGATCGTCAATATTCCAAAAAATTAAGCCATGGATGATACGGTCGGTCAGTTTTTAAAAGAGTTTTAAGCTACAGGAAGCAATCTTAAATCGCTTATTTTAAATTTTTTAACATAAAATATAAACTGGATTTTCCTAATAATTGATTCTAATTTTATCGAAACAAGCACTAGCATGGCATCACCCAGGAATACTTCACAACTAAGATGGAGGGTTCTACCGTTGACTGAATAAAGTTCATTTCCCAACATCTCTTAGACATAATTTTTTCTTGTTTGATGCTATTGCAAATGGTATGTGTATAATGTTTATCACTTTATAAGTAAATAGCAGCTGGAGTAGAGTATGCCGAGTACACCAGTAGGTAAATTAACAAAACTTTTACAAAATAAACTGATCTCTTCATGCTTATTTTATATCAAAGTAGCATATCTAACTTTCTTCTTTCTAATTCTCTGCGTTTGTGGAACAAACTGTATTTATTTCAATGATATAAACGCAAGTGTACAAAATCAATATACTTACGGAGCTTTTGTAAACAAAATTCAAATAAAATAATTTAAGACAAGAGTTTTTCATAAATTTTTATCTTGGTCACATTATTCGATTTTTAGGTTATTGAGTACTTTTTTAAATATTTGTTAGATGTCGTTTAAATTTGACTTGTTTTAGTACAGACGTTTAGGTCTAAAATTTTTAAATTCGATAAAATAAAAAATTCAAAGCAAATAAATTCAGAAGAATTTTCAGTTAATATGTATACGTAAGAAATGCGAAAATTATTCATGAATTTTCTGTATAGGAATTTTAGTTTTCGCCTATTTTGATTTATTTATTCAATAGATTACACACTATTTAAAGGCGATTTTTCTATGGAAGTTTTGCAGAACAGGTTTTGTGTTTTTATGGAAGGATTAACTTCATAAAATATAATAGTAAAGAAGCACGAAAAGTGGATCATGGATATTTTACTAAAGATTTTTGATAAATTATTTCACGTTGAAAATATGGCGTTTGAAGAAGATGTTAATTTTGGTGCATTGTTTTTGGAACAGGTTGGTAAGTGAATTAATTGGTATTTTTATTGGATTTATTGAGATAAGGAAACGTTTTGAAGGTATAGTTAAAATCAACAATAATTTGGGAGTAAAATCAAGACGGCCAAATTAAAACGGCACCGCTCTTGATACTCATGCAAAGAATTAAGAATAAATTCAGCGACAGGATTGCTATTACTTTGAAATTTTATTAATCAATATGATTTTTTTAATTATAATATATGAAAAAGTAGAACTTCGTTAAATTATTTGCTAGGGTATTTAAGTTGAATTTTTAATGACTTGTTTTTATGCCAATTAAGATATATGATGATGGGTTAAGATATATGGGATATGGGCTAATTTTTTTTTTTGATTTTTAAATTTAGTATTTTTAAAAAAATTTAAATTTTGATATATTATCGATATTGACGACAGAAAAAATGTAATTTCTAGATTAGCTTTGTTAAGTACCCTGAATCGGAATTAAGCGCGTGTTTATTTTTGGGTCTTCGTCATGATGTTTTTGTATGATGTCCGTGTGTTGCAAATAGATTCTACAAATTTCATGCGATCTACGTATGTATATTTTTGCAAGTAAAGAGAAAAATAGTTGATAAATCGAAATGGGTAATTTGGAAATTAATAATTATTCTCTTTTCCTCTAGACGTCGGCGGAAACCTTGGTTTACTTCAAAGCTCATATCTCAGAAATCGTCTTTTTATTGTTTTTCTCAAATGTTAAAATAAATATGCAATTATCAAACTAAAAAAAAAGTGAGTGATTCCATATGTTTTTTTTAAAGTTTGGTATATGAAAAATCTACCTGTGTTTTTATCAAGTTTATTATCCTTTACTAATTGTGATTCTAATAAATTGAACATTTCATATCTTAACACCCGTACTAAATTTGAACCATTCCGTGCATTCATCGTTATACAATTTTGATTTTTCAATGACCATAAACACAACGCTATTATAGGCAAATATACGTGTTTGTGTAATAGAAATATTTTAAATACGATTTCCAAAGAGGTTAACAAGCCGGAACCATTACAACCAATGAGTTATTTTCCATATAAAACGATATTATCCAATAAACATGCTGGAATATTTAGAACGGTCGTTTAGGCTCAAACTTTAGCACAGTTTATGTTTTAGTCTCCTCTTTCATTTTATTTATGCCATTTGTAATGATTTGTGGCAGATTATCAATGGAATTTGTTACTTTCTAAATAAACAAAGTACTGCACCAACGTAAGTTATTGGAAGAAATCGATCAAATACATCTAACTAAATATGTTAACAAATAAAGTGATTTGACTTTTTTTCAGAATAGTACATAAGTCTGGCTTTTTAAATGAAATTAGTTTTATTATTTTACCAGTGTTATGGACAGTTTTGTCCCATTTTTAATTCACCAGAAGTGTGTGAAGTAATGTAATCTATCGAAAAAAAATATTACATACCGCAAATTTTATTTTATCTTTTGATTTGAACCTTCGTCTATCTAAATAGCCAACAAAAATGGATCATCACAAAGGTTCATCGTACGTTGGTGGAAGCTCCCTATTTTCTTGCTATTATATATGACTGTCCATGTGGAAGTCTTCGCGTGTTCGTCGGTCATTATTGTTTTGTATTGCTATACGCAGAGTCGATACCTCTTTTGCTGCATATTGATCGGCATCCTACTCGCAATAACATTTACAGCCTCATCGGACACCGTGCAAAAAGCACAACACATACGTAACGATATCAGTATATAGGCCGTTTTGATAAGTGTAACATAAGATAGCGTTTTCACAACTGAGGCTCATACGGGTGCTGCATACATAAATTTTTATGTGCTAACGCTACCGAAAAGCTTTCTGATCGGTTGTCTAGGACTGCCAATGTTTGGCATAAGCCTTGTAAGAGCAGTCTCCACTAGTTTGGCTTTGTCACCACTCACCAGTGTACATCAGGTGGTCTTTAAAGTTGATCTGTGTTCTAGCTAGGCTCCCAGATACTTTGTAAAATACTGCTTCTATTTTTTTTGAAAATTTTTTCTGACCGACTGTGCATTAATTTAATTAATTCCAACTTTAAAGGTTGAGAATGTTCACGAACTCTCCTCCATTTATCAAAAATCCAAATCAAAACAAGATCATGAACAGTAATATATAAAATGAGATAGTAAAAAAAATAAGATTCCGGATCGGGTGTGGAGAGAAAATATGAATAAAATAGACGATCAGTTGTAGGGCTATTATTTTGAAAACGTACATCGAAAAAAAATCGACTATTTTTAAAAAATCTGAAATTTTGATATATTGTTGGTACTTGGTATTGACGAAAGAAAAAAAGCAATTTCTGCTTTTATTTTTTGAGTACTCTGAATCGGAGTTATGCGCGGTTATATTTTTGAGGCTTTTTCACGTAGTTTTGGTAATGGAATCAATGTTTTGTAAATAGATCCCATAAATTTCATGCGATTTACGTATTTTTTTGCAGCCAAAGAGAAAAATGGTTGAATAATCGAAATGTGTGAGTTGGAAATTAATAATTTTTCTCTTTTCCGCTAGGCGGCGCGTTAAACCTTGGTTTATTTCAAAGCTAATACCTCAAAAATCGTCCTTTTTAACTTCCCGATATGGGAAGTTATTGTTTTTGGGTCGATTTTCGAAATCCGATTTTTTATGATATCTTTACGTTTCATGACCTTCCCTTCTGAAGCTGTTTAGACTATTTTTAAATGGCAGTCTGTATGTGTGTGTGTGTATGTGTGTGTATATCGCTGTGTGGAGAATTTTCGCCCAACGCTTTCTCAACAACGGATGGGTCGATTTTAACGAAATGGTCGCAATCGATGTATCTTGTCGTAATTTAGAGCGCAATCCTTTTCTAGCGAAATTACATCATTTGTTTTTTAATGGTTTCCAAAAAACTGAAAATCATCTCTTGCAAATATCATGAGATTAAATAATGCTATCAAGGTCATGAAGCTTCCATATTGTTTCTCATCATGTCAGACATTTATAATGAGGTTTGTATAAACAACTGCTATCTTAGTTTTCGAGATTTTTAACAAAATGTGAAAAAACTACGCGTTATTTTCTTTATGCAAACGCATGATATCTGGATGAAACTTTTGTATGTAAATGAGCTGCAAACGCATCTGAGTTTACTTGAATATCAAAAACCTGAGTTATTTTCTAAATTTGACAAAAAGGTCAGAGGTTCGAGAGTAGATTGACTGGTGAACTGTTTATTAACTTCCCAATATGAGAAGTTATTGTTTTTGGGTCGATTTTCGAAATCGAAATTTTTATAATATCTTTACGGTTCAAGACCTCCTGAAGCTGTTTAGGCTATTTTTAGCTGGCAGTATGTATGTGTGTATAGGTATGTGCGTGAGTATCATCGTAAGTGGACGAAAATTTGTCCAACGCTTTCTCAACAACGGCTGATCCGATTTCAACTTCAATGGTCACAATCGATATATCTTGGCGTAACCTACAGCCCAGTCCTTTTCTAATGAAATCATTTATTTTTTAGGGGTTTTTCAGAAAACTGAAAATCATCTCTTGCAAATATTACTATAGAATAAATAATGCTATCAAGATCATTTACCTCCCATTTTGTTTGTCATCATGTCAGTCATTTATAATGACATTTGTATAAACAATTACTATCTTACTTTTTGAGTTTTTTTAAGAAAATTTGAAAAATATGCGTTATTTTCATTACGCAAACACATGAGAGCTTGATAAAACTTTTGAATTAAAATGAGCTGCTAACGCATCCGGGTTTATTTGAATATGGAAAATATGCTATTTTGAATGAGCTATTTGCAAAATTTCGTTGAACAACTGTTTTTTTTAGACTTCAGTAACATTCAGTCCTGACATTTAATTTTGTTGAAGAATCATAAACCAAGATTTTGTTGAAGAACCATAAAATAAATGAACCAGGAAGCTATCGCCCAATCGCACTTTTGAGCACCTGCTACAAATTGCTAGAACGGCTCATATACAACCGTATCGCACCGATTTTGAATGACCAGATCCCAGTCGAACAAGCTGGTTTCCGTCCCAATCGCAGCTGCACTGACCAACTGCTCGCTTTAACATCCTACATCGAAGCTGGGTTTCAAAAACAATTAAAAACAGGCGCAGTATTCGTCGATCTCACTGCAGCATATGACACAGTCTGGCGAATTGGGATTATATATAAGCTGTTCAATGTAATACCTTGTAACACCATCTCACGTTTAATTAACAACATGCTGAGTAATCGTGTATTCAAAGTTCATCTAAATAATACCTGTAGTAGGTCCAAAATGCTTAACAATGGTTTGCCGCAGGGTTCCGTCCTGGCGCCATTACTTTTTAATTTGTACATCCACGACATGCCTGACACAATATCAAAGAAATTTGGTTACGCTGATGATTGGACCCTGGCCACTCAAAATAAAAACATGGGTGTCTTGGAAGATTTGCTGTCAACTGACCTGGCGATAATGAATGACTATTTTCGAACGTGGAGCTTACTTCCTAATCTAAGTAAAACCGAGAGTTCTTGTTTCCACTTAAACAACAAACTGGCAAAAAACGAACTATCAGTGTTATTTAACGGCACTGTCATTAAATACAATCAACAGCCAAAGTATCTGGGTATTACTCTCGATAGAACTCTTTCTTTTAAGCTCCACCTAGAGAATACGTCAAAAAAACTTAAAACGAGAAACAATATATTGCACAAACTGGCAGGCTCGACATGGGGTGCTACTCCAGCCACCCTCCGCACAACTGCTCTAAGTCTGGTTTACTCAGTGGCTGAGTACGGCGCACCAGTCTGGCTGAATAGCACACATACTCAAAAAGTTGACTGCCAGCTGCATGCCGCGATGCGTACTATAAGTGGTACTATCAGGTCCACTCCTTTACCTTGGCTCCCTGTGTTGAGCAATATCGCTCCACCTGCACTCAGACGCTCGCATGCACTCATGCGTGAACATCAAAAGGTAACCAACAACATCACGTTACCCTTGCACGAATATTACGGTGACAACACTAGTTGTCGATTGAAGTCAAGAGAGCCTCCACATAAAACTGCCAGCAACCTGCTGGCAACTAATTTTAATATCTTGGATGCCTGGGCCACCTCCTGGCATCATTACAACACAACTGGCCTTTCTATTACTAACCCGACTTCTACCCAACCTGGTTTTGATCTGCCACGTCATACCTGGACTACATTAAACCGAATAAGAACGAATCATGGACGTTGTGCTGATTCTTTCTACAAGTGGGGCATTTCAGAGTCCCCTGAGTGTGACTGCGGCGCTCCAAAACAAACTATAAAACACATTGCAACTGTGTGTCCGGTTCGACGTTACAATGGCAACATCTCAGACATCCATTTGGCAACTCCCGATGTAGTAGCATGGATAGACTCGCTCGATGTAAACATCTAATGTTCAAATGTACTGCCCAATGTTCAAATATTTTAATATTTTACTTTTTAATTTTTAACTAAAAGACGCGCAATCATATTGATTGTAAGCTCATTTAATGTGTATTCATGTTTTGTTTTATGTAGATTTCATATGATAATCTATCTATTTTAAGTTTTATTTTTGTTTTTAATGTGTCACAACAAAAACCATACGCTAAATAAAAATTCTCTTCTGAGTCCAAATTAATTAACGCTGGTGTACCCCAAGGCTCAATTTTATCTCCCACTTTATTCCTAATTTATATCAACGAACTGTTGAAAATCACCAGTAATCCAATAAATAGTTTTGCAGATGATAGTACACTGCACAAGTCATTCGTCCCCCTATCTTCAAAGGGTAAAATACATGAACGAATAAATCCCGCCCGGAGAGACGCTGCCAGAAATGTAAACGAGGATCTAAAAAAAGTCGCCGATCGGGGTGACAAAAATTTGGTCAATTTTAATTCCACCAAAACACAGCTATTGATTGTTTCCAGATCAAAGACCGAGTTTCCCAACGATATTTCAATTAGTATGTGTGACGACCAAATAGACGAATGTGAAAGCATTCGTTTGTTGGGAGTCACAATATCCAATGACTTACTCTGGAACTATTATATAATGGCCATGGCAAAGAGCGCGTCAAGAAAACTCGGCCTCCTCAATAGATGTAAAAAATATTTTACTTCGCATCAATTACTCCACATTTATAAGTTCTATATTCGTCCCTGTATGGAGTATTGTTGTCAAGTTTGGGGCGCTGCATCTGTTACTATCCTAACTCTTTTGGACTCTGTTCAAAAGCGTGCTATACGAATTGTTGGTGATCGAGATTTAACATTAGATCTTGATTCCCTACAACATCGTCGCACTGTTGCTGATCTCGTTGTTTTTTATAAATATCGTCACCAGCAGTGCTCGGATGAAATCAGGTCCATAATGCCTCAGACATATGTTTTTCCCCGTTTGACTCGTCAATCGGTTTGTGCGGGCGGTCGAACTGTCGAGATTACTCACTGTCATAGTAATAGAATACAAAGGGATTTCTTTGTACGTACATTGTACAAATGGAATGCTTTGCCCGAATCAGTCTCGAGTGCCTTCAATCCACAAAGATTTAAAAAAAGCGTCCACCTATACCTCAAGACGCATGATGTTGTGGGACCTGGGTCTTAAAAGGTATCTATGTGTTGTTGTGACACATTTTGTAATTCCTACTACACAACACTTTTTATTAAAACAAAAAGTTGGTTTACGTTTCGTCGTTGATTGACAGAAAAATTTGAGAAAATTCATAGAGATAGGAAATTTGATAAACCCTTAATGAAAAATATAGCGAAGCCTCAAGTGGTTTTATTTCTATGTGTTTAGGGGATGGGAGTGGGGAAGGGTGAAAAAAGGTTTTTTGGCTTGCATGAGTGGGGTGTCATTTGAAAGAACACCAAAATTAAGAAACATTACAATTTTTTTAGAATCTTGCGATGCACAGTTTTTGAATTATTGTCGAAAAAGTCCTATTTTTAGTGTTAACACCTCTCAACCCCTTAATTTCGTCGTTGATTAACAGAATTGAGTCGTTCCTTAGCTACCATAAACAGCTATGGATAACATTTAACCTGAAGTAATATTTTTTATATCATTTCGATCAATTTAGATGAGATTGACATTTAATATTGATATTTACGATGAACCATTTATTTTTTATGTGTCTATGGTCTGGCAATTTAAACCTTTACAACACAACTTTATGTTAATTATTTTGATATTTTTTCTTTACATTCACGGAACCCTTGACGAGCGAATTTTATTCGCACTTGTCTGACTTTTTTTCTTTCGTCAATATCAACAATATATTAAAAATTCAGATTTATTTTAAAATAGTCGATTTTTTTTCAATTTACGTTTTCAAAAAATAGCCCATATGCATAGTATATTCAGAACCATTAATATCATATTAGGTACAGCGATCAGGTTTTGAGAACTAAATCCGATATTGCAAGCCATTAAGTTCATTTACCACCTTTGTAAAACTTTGATGGAGATAATGTAAAAATTATTATAATAAGTTCAGTGTTTATTTATTTCAGGTGCGAATTACATAAGAAAAACATTCTTGACAACAACATCTGATAAACTAAAAAATATGTTTCACTTCATCGTTGCAAGTAGTCAAGTACTTTTCGGTTGTATCTATTTGACAAACAAACAAAACAAAATTGAAGATATTCTTTCATGTGGAATTGCAATAATGACATCCTACAATGTTATATTGAAAGCAGCTTCTATGGTTACTCTTAGAAATCGATTTAGATTGATAACGGAAACGATTTGTAGTGATTCAAGATCATGGCGTGATCAGCCAGAAGAAAATAAAATTGGGTTAGAATATTATAATTATTTACACTATGGATTAATAGTTTTTAAAATGTCATTGTTAACTGTTTTTGTAATATTCAATATTTTACCGTTCATACGGAAAACGGAATGGGTGCTACAACTATCTTTTAAAATTTATGGAATTAGTACCATTGGCCATCCTGGATATGATATCAATTATTTATATTTGTTCTACCAAAGCTCATATGCTTTGTGTATTTTAATAGGCTACGATTGTGGTCTGTGTATGTGTTCGATGTATATTGTTACCAAATTAGAACTCTGTAAATATTATGCAAGTTTGTTGGGTGATTTAAAATCTAAATACAACACTTCAGATAAACAGGATTATTTAATTAAAAAATGTTTGAAGCTTCACTCTGAAGTTTATGGGTTGGTAAAATCGAAAGAATCAATGAAAGTTTTTTTTTTTTCAAATTTTTAATACTGTTACAGATTTATATGTGAATGTTCTAGTCTATATCGTACAACTATTGTAATACAAGTCAGTTCAACACTTGTAATGATAACTATAACTATGTTTATTTTAAAACTTTCATCTGACTTAAACGCATCACACTTGCTGTTCTTTGGATCTGTGGTTCAAAATTTTGTATATTCTTTTTGTGGTGAATTGATTGTTTCAAAATCAAATGAGTTTGTAAACTCAATTTACATGAGCCTATGGTACAATCTACCGTTAACAAGACAAAAAAAAGCAGTAGTTTATCTAATTTATAATGCGCAGTTACAAGTTGGATATGAAGTTACAAGCACCTTCAAACTATCAATGGAACAATTTACCGATGTAAAATTGAAACTTTTATTAACGAATAATGGTTTGTTTAATTTTTTTATATTTTTCAGTTGTTAAAAACGGCTGCAAGTGCCTGTGCGGTCTTACAAGAATTATTTTGAGCCATCAATTTTATTGACATTTGTAGTTTCGGCGTTTTACTATCTGTTTTAATTCGCCTTAGTGTACACAGTTCTAATGTATTGCACATCTTATAATCAAAGAAAATTTACAACAAACATTAAAAGTTAGAGTAGAAAATATGACAGGGTTTAATTTTATGGGCACAGTTATGACAAACAGTAATCACATAACAATGTGAGTCTGTGATCAACTCGTTCCATTCTTTTGATAACTTGTTTATGTACTGTTTATGTGCTTATTTGTTGTGTCGTTCACACGATGATATATAATAAAAGTTTTAGTTTCATAGCTGGTGTAACTTATTTTTAGGGGTTCAGTTGTTCTGTTCAACTTTCTGTTCAAGCTCATATATAGTAAATAAAAAAATAGTGGTTATACTTGGTGAGTCACAGAATACCTAGTATCGCAGTATGTTTGCGTTAGTATTAAGGCAAATTTAATTTTGTGCTGACTTTTAACAAAGAAAAAGAAATTTGAGAGTGTCTAACATAAAGCAAAATTAAAGAAATTCGGTTTGCGCCTAGCCGTTATAAAATTGATTGATGAACCACACTACGGTTGATAAAATTATTAAACTGACCTATTAGAAAACTCACCCATAATATTAGCTAACATTAGCAAAAATGTTTATTTTTATTTCAAAATTTAATAATTTATTATAAGAATATTATATTTTTACTTTTTACAAGTCATGTTTTGTATTCAATTGAAATTTTTTTAAGAATCTTGCATCTGTCAAATACACCAACTTTGATTATTAATTATTTGAAAATGCTTTATTTAAAACTTCCCTTCAGATGAAAGATACCTCTGATTAAATTTGAGCTTATCATCAATAACAAATTAGAATCTCGAACGTGAAGAACTGTAACACAAAAGGAAAGTTGTTGGACAGTCAGAATCATATCTCAATATTTTCAATGAATTTCAATGTGTTGTTTCAATTTGTTGGATATAATTGTCAAATATATAAATCAGATGGTAAGCAGGTTGCTGTAATATCAACTCGCAAACAATATTAGTAACTACGTTTCATCAATTATCATCGCCGGACAACACCTCTAGCTACACCTGGCTATACCTGGACTCATAGTAGCTATTACCAGAACTGGTGACCCCAACAGTAAAAAAAGTTCAGGTAAGTTTTTTTCTCTTCTCTAACCAGGATATTTTTTTTATTATCACATGCGGTTCTCGAAATTTTTATCGTTTTAGCTTATTGATCGTGATCTGCGAGTTGGTTATTGTGAACCAACACGTATTAGAGGTGTTATCGACGGCAACATTGGCCTATATGGGGCATTCTTTTATAAATCGAACAGATTTGGACAAAATCTGACCGACACATTTTTGATATGGCTGACATTTTTTTTATGGGTTTTATATAAAAAAAGATATACGTGTTCGACGTTTTTTTTTATTTTTTTTTTGGAAAATGTAGCGGAATATCGAGAATTTCGTGATTTTTTCCTTGAAGACTAGACTTTTTTCCTTGAAGATAAAAGACGGGCTTTTAAAAAAAATTATTATCTATAAAAATTATTAACAAATTCCTATTGTTATAAACAAATAATAAGTTAAAATCAATTGTTGGTCACTATTTAACAAAATTAATGAGTGGTTAGTACGACCATCGTATTCTACGTTCAATTTTCAATAAAAAACATACGGTTTAATTAATGGAATAATGAGTTTTGCTGTTACAAATAAATTAATTTTTCCAGCCCGGAACGATAAAAATTTATGAAATTTATCGTCCGCGCTCGATAAATTAATTTATTTCTTACAGTAAAAATCGTTTCATAATAAATAACAAATAGGTTTTTAATAGAAATTTCAACGTAAAATACGATGGTTGTACTAAACGCTATATTTTTGTTAAGGAGTGACTAAAAATCGATTTTAACATTTTATTTGTTTATAACAATAGGAATTTGCTAATAACTTTTTTAAATAACATTTTTTTTTAAAGTCCGTCTTATAAATTTAAAATAATAAGAAAAAAGGGTCTATCTTTACCAGAAAGGAAGTTATGAATCTTTGAAAATAAGTCTTCAAGCCAAAAATCACAAAATTTTCGAAATTTAGATCCGCTCTAAAACCCATAAAAAAAAATTTCTGCCAATTCACAAATGTGTCGGTCAGAAGGTGTTCAGTTTTACCCATTACCCATATGGTAGACCTCACAACTAGACTCAGTACCCTCACTACCATTACCCATATGGTAGACCTCACAACTAGACTTTCTCGTCGTTCAATGTCCTAGCTGTTTCAAATGGTGAACCATAACCTGAGGAAACTGCTTGCTTCTTCTGAACCCCAAACCTATACTGTAATCGAAAACCATCTTAAGGCACTGGTTGCAGAGCAGGTTGCAGCCGCTTAGTTAGAACAAAATACTAGAAATATTTCTTTAAACCTCCACCCTCTCTAACTCCTGCTGTGTCTTCTCCACCTCTCCTAACTACATTTTTTTCTGCGGATATGCCACAAATAAACATGCCTTTTGGTCCCTTAATCCGGACCAAATGTCCACAATCTTAGAAGGGTGATTCTCATCTGAAAATATCAAGTCCCAACATACTAAGTTCATCCATCTACTTAGTATACTAACTCCTTTTCTGGCAGCAATGGTCAAAGATATCTTTGATGAGTCCAGCCAAAAGCGACCTTACGTTAGGCTCAAAGATGCTTTTATAGTCCGTCTATTCAGCAAAACGTCAGAATGCATACACAAAGTGTTACGCGGTATGGATCTTAAGAATCTAAAACCCTCACAACTACTCCGGGACATGACTGCCGAATTCCAGAAAACTTATCACAATACATTTGACCATTTCCTAATTGTTGTTTTATAAAACAATACTGCAGTTTGTCGTCCTTATTTTATATTAGGATCAATAAACAAAAAAAAAATTACATAATTATACATAGGTGAAAAACACCTGAAATCAGCAAGGTCTGGAAATGAGGTTTTAGTTTTGTATATTTAGGTATTGGAATTCGTTGACATCAATAAAAAAAAATTTTCTGCGTTTTTAGTTTTTTTTTTTAACCCCGTCTTAAGATACAGGGTGTTGAAAAATCAAGAAATTGCTCGACCCTGGTGTATTGAAATGGCTCTACAGTCAAAACTACTGAGCTGATTTTAATGTTATATAGCTCAAAATGTAGGTAGTGAACAGAGCTAATCAAAATTATACGACCTTGAACACTTTATATTAGAAAAATAACGGCAAAAAATTCAAATTCGATTTTCTAGAAATGCGTATTTTTTAAATTTTTGATTTTTTAATAAGGTACATATGTTACTAACGTTTTATAAAAAATTCAGGAAGGGAAAATTTTTTTATTTATTTTTATTAATTTTATTGCAACAAGCCTTAAAATTTTTCATCATAAAAAAGGTGGAGTTAAAAAATGAACAGTTTTTTTTAGATTTACATATATGTTTTTATAATAAATTTTTAATTTTAACTCAAAATAAATATTCAGCACATTTTTTATCATTTATTTAATTTTACATTACTAAATTCCGTAGAGTAAGAATAACATCTAGCTAAGATTGATCCATCATTTGTAGGAATGTATCAGTGATATCCTCGTGTTCCAGGAATTGTTTTTAAATTGGCGTATCTATCAGCTATTTAATTTCATTTTGCAATATAACCTGCCGCCGTTACATAGAAAAAATGCATGTTATCTTGAAAATTGCCTGGAGCTGCTGCCCAGTTATATAACTCCAGAGGTGTTGATATAACTTTGTCGTATTCTTTCTTAAGACTCGCTCTAGCTGCTTTTCTTTTTATTGTTCCTCCAATTCCATTACATCAGAACTGCACTAACCAGGTATCGAGGAGGTTCAGTTCACCAAGGAGTAGTTGGTTGAAGACGTACAAACGATTTTTTTGATCGCAGTACTGTAGCCACACTATATTCTGATCTAAGCGATAATCTTATCTGGTAATTGAAGTACACATAATATATATTTTTGTGTTAAAAAAATATTAAAATAAATAAATATTAAAAAATATTTGCTGTGATAAAATATACTATATCGAATATTAAGTAATCTCTCTGGACTAAAATTGCCCAGCTTAATTTTTTGAGAGTCAACAAAACATATATTGTGATTAAAAATGAACTAAAGTCAATTTTTCTCCATAAAACAAAAACCATGCTTCCACTACACCTAAGTGTACAACAAATAGAAACTAAGGAAAAGTATAATATGAGTCTAAACCAGGGATGGGGAACCTTTTTACCATTAAAGGCCAATTATAATTTTGCAAATCGTTAACAGGCCAGGCCGCCTTATGCCGAGTATTTTTACCAATTTTAGGGGGCTGCATCTGTTACTATAATGGCTCTTTTAGACTCTGTTGAAAAGCGTGCTAAACGAATTGTTATTTTTTTCTGATCTCGTTGTTTTTTATAAATATCTTCATCAGCAATGTTCGGATGAAATAAAATCCATTATGCCTGCAATCAGTCAAACTGTTGTGATCACTCATTCACCACTGTCATATAGAGACAGAATGCAGAGGGATTTCTTTGTTTGCAAAACGAAATAAACTAGCTGATAGATACGCCAATTTAAAAACAATTCCTGGAACACGAGAATGGATCAATCTTAGCTAGACGTTATTCTAACTGTACGGAATTTAGTAATGTAAAATTAAATAAATGATAAAAAATGTGTAAAATGTTTATTTTGAGTTAAATTAAAAATTTATTATAAAAACATATATGTAAATCCAAAAAAAACTGTTCATGTTGTAACTCCACTTTTTTTTCAATGAAAAATTTTAAGGCTTGTTGCAATAAAATTAATAAAAAAAAAATAAAAAATTTTCCCCTCCTGAATTTTTTATAAAATGTTAGTAACATATGTACCTTTCACATATGAAAAAATCAAAATTTTAAAAAATGCACATATCTCGAAAATCGAATTTGAATTTTTTACCGTTATTTTTTACCGTTTAAAGAAAGTGTTCAAGGTCATATAATTTTGATTAGCTCTGTTCAATACCTACATTTTGAGCTAAATAACATTAAAATCAGCTCAGTAGTTTTGACTGTCGAGCCATTTCAATACACCAGGGTCGAGCAATTTTGATTTTTCATCACCCTGTATCTTAAGACAGGGTAAAAAAAAAAACTAAAAACGCAGAAAATTTTTTTTTATTGATATCAATGAATTCCAATACCTTAATGTACAAAACTAAAACCTCATTTCCAAAATTGCATGTTTTTGCTGATTTCACGTGTTTTTCACCTATAGCTATAAAAGGTCAAGGATTATTTGTGTTTTCATTTTATACATGTAAATTTACACAATAACTACTTGTTTAAAAGAATCCATAATTAAAATATATTATCCTTTTTTATTTTTCGTTCTTTAAATTAATCGTTATAAATTTTTTAAAGTTTTAGTTATTAAGATTGGAACAATACATTCCTAGCAGAAAGTTTCCCATATAGTTTGCATGCTACTTTCAATTTACATTTTTGATATTTGCATTAGTTTGTTTAAAACTGCCATATACTTACATGCTATATGATCTAAATTAATTGCTTGGTGTCTTCCATTATTCAAAATTTTTGCTGTTTATGAATATCTATTTGTGTCGGTGTACTAACAACATCATTAAAAACATTTGCGCTTTTTTTAGGTCTTTTGGTGCAAAACTGTCTGGTTGGATCGACTTCTAATGTCAAATGAGGGTCAATTTTCTTTATGTTCTCCACACACTAAAACCGGTAAACTTCAATTAAGGCCTTCTTTGCAACCTAAAAGGCTGTTGAGCCTAAAAGGCTGTTGTTGTGTAAAATAAGACTGATTTATAAACCTAACTGTTCCTAACGAGGCTGTTGTTGTGCAGGATAGATATTTATATTTTTTTAATTTAATAATTATTAGCTAATAATAATTAGCTGAGCCTAACAAGATTGTTGTTGTGAACAATTCGACTGAGTTATAAACTTAGCTGTCCCATAATAAGGTTGTAATTGTACAAGATTCAAATGTTCAATAACAACTAGTTGGACCTCATATAAGGATTTGATAATAATTAAGCTATAATATAATAAGATTTAAGCTGTGCTTAGCAGGCCGATGTGGTACAAAATTCATGTCACCACCAGAACATCGCAATCCTAACAATAACTATACTACAAGTCATACGTTAATTCTATCGAGTAAAAAATCTATCGAGAAAAAAAAATCTTACATACCCTAAATTTTGTTTTTTCTTTTGTTTTGGACTATCTAAATAGCCAAACAAAATTTGGGTGTACGTCTGTGTGTGGGTGGGTGTTTGATTTTTCTGCATAGGATCTTGATAAGACTTTGGAAAATGATCCGGTACACTTGAAAATGGAAGATCTGGATTTATTTTGAATTTGGATAAAATGGCGGGGGTCTCCCGAACACCTCTAAGTTAAAATCTTCAATAACTTCTAATCCTTGCTTATGATCTTATGGAAACTTGGTATATAAGATTTTAGTACTGTTTCCAATATTTCTGCATACCAACTTCCGGTTTGACACTCCCGGATAAAAAGTTTTTTTTTCATTTTTTTATCCCTACTGTAGCCTACAATTGCCGTTCAATTTTCATGAAACGTTGGTAAACGCTTTAAAGTAACACGAGAAAGATTTTATCAGCTTTTGGAGTACATTGGATAAAGGGTTGGGGGTCCACCATACAACAGTTTTAGCAGTTTCATGTTTTTTATGTTTGTTGGGAGCATACAACATTCATTCGTGAATGAATTTTAATGACCCTTTGGAAAAGATGCAACCATGTATGGCAAGGAACTGATTAGTTTTCAAGCGATATTGAACAAAGGGTGGGGGTCCCCCGAGCACTTGTTTTTTTGTAAGCTCAATAACATCTGTTCCTAATAATCGAATTGGATGAAACTTAGACCTTAGTACATAATTATTTAGTACGGTTCACAACAGTTCCACATCCCAAGTTCCGGTTTTTCACTTCCGGTTAAATATTTTTTTTTGTAATTTTTTGAAGTTTTTTTAGTGTCTTTATGCACACTACAGCCTACAATAATGAAGTGATTATGATGAAACTTATGGAAAAGGCTTCCATTAGTGTGAGTAGATAATTATCATCTGTTGGGACACATTGATCAAAGTAGCGGGGAAAAGAAAAGAGATGGAGACTTGAAAAAAGATGGAGACTTAAATTACAAAGTACTGATTGGTTTTGGACAATATTGGGATAAGTGGTTAGGGGCCTCCTGAACACCTGTTTACTGTGTCACAATTTTTTTTATTGTTTGATGGGAGCATACAACATTTATATTATATTATATTATTTGTTTATTATTTCCAATAATATACAAATAAGGCAGTGCCTTTTTACAATTTTATTCGTATTTACATACACAAACAAAATCTTCTTTTGTATAAATTTATAAATTTTCATTTAATTCAAGATGGACATACTTAATATTAATAAGAATTAACATAATCACATTTTCCCCGTACTCAAAATATTTAAAGAAAAAACAATGTTGTATTATATAATTAATTTAGAAAATCACTATTTTACATTATAAAATTTTTACTAATTATATTCGATTAAACATGAATGTACATATAAAAACTAAAACAACATTTAATATTTTTATATCAAAGCTAAGAAAAATACATATAAACTTAATAGAACTTCAGAGCGTTTAAATGAAACTACTATCTATATAGGAATACTGGTATAAATTTGAACAGGACGAATAAAGCAACAAAAAGTAAAATACAAAATTGAAATTGATGGCTCATAAAATATAGAACAACAAAAATATACGCATATATACGCATACATACATATATACAAATATATGCATAGACATACATAGGTATGCAAACACATACACACATAAAACCTTTAAGAGATAGATGCAAAAAAAGCAAATGATAATTCTTTAAATTTCTCGGTAGAGCTTTTAAGTCTAATTTCACGATCAATGGAATTCCAAATTTTTACTCCACGGACAAAAAAAGAAGCTTGTCTGGACTTAGTTTTGCAGTTAGTTGGTAAATTGATATTCATTGTGCGTGAGAATCTGCAGAAATTTAGTTGGTCAAACAAGTATGTTGGTTTTCGATATTTGATTAGTTTAAACATAAACAAGGCTGTCATGAATTTGAGGTAGTTGCGAGGGTCACAATTTAAAATATTTCTGGTATGCAAAGAAATCGATTGACCTCGTGGAGCAATACTTAGCTTGTTCCAAGAGCCTTCAGAGCAGCCCGAAAAGATTGGAGCACAATATAAAAGATGAGGTAATATCAAAGATCGTACAAGCTTGAGCTTAGCTTCTCGAGGTGTATAGCTTGCTGTCTGCCATAAGTTAATTAAAGTTATATAAATTTTTTTAGTTATTAGATTTACATGATCATCCCAATCTAGTGAGCTATTAATAATGAGGCCAAGGTTTCTTATATTGTCGACAAGTTTTATTGGCTGACCATTCAGAATGAGTTGAGAAGAACTTACACGAGATAAAGTTGTTTTATTCTGCGTTATAATTATGGCTTGTGATTTGCTAGGATTAATTTGTATATGATTTTTTACAGCCCAATCAGAAATTGTGTTAAGGGCACTATTTATTCTTTCAACGCAATCATTGAAATTATTTAGTAAGGCAGAATCATAAATTTGCAGATCATCTGCAAAGATATGGTAATGTATATTGAGTAATAAACTTATGTCATTAATAAATAACGAGAAAAGTATAGGACCTAATATAGATCCTTGAGGAACGCCTGAGGATATTGTAGATGGATTAGAAAAGTTATCATTGACATGAACAGTTTGAGTTCTTTGGGTTAAATATGATTGCAAAAATAATAGGGCACTCTTAGAGAAGTTAAAATTTGTTTTTAATTTATCTAGTAACACAGAGTGATTAACGGAGTCGAACGCTTTCGAGAAATCGAGTAATACCAAAATTGATACCTTACCCTCTGACATTGACCGACTTAAATCATCAACTATTTTAATGAGCGCAGAAGTGGTATTGTGCTTTTCTCTAAAACCAGACTGGAAAGGGTTCATCATTTGGTATTTATCAACATAATTCAAGATTTGATTTTTCATTATTTTCTCTAAAATTTTGGAAAGGCATGGTAATATGCTAATTGGGCGAAAATCATTAACCATAGTTGGATTAGAAATCTTGTTAACTGGAACGACATATGCCTTTTTAAATATATCTGGAAATACTGAGCTTGTCAAAGATGTATTAATAATATGTGTTAAGTAGTTCAAAATTATCGGTGAAATCATTTTAATGAAACGAATTGGAATATCATCACAACCAATAGCATTAGAGTTAATATTATTTATTAAATTTGAGACTTCAAAATCAGACACATTAGAGAAATAGAAAGAATTTGGTTGGTTGATAGAATTAGTTGCATTAAAAGTATTTAAGGAAGAAGTACTGGATGAACAGAAATGATTTTGGAATTCATTTGCTGATAAATTTGTTTTAATAGAAGAGTTGGATTTTGACAGTCCATACTTTCTAAAATTATTCCAAAGAATTTTAGAGGGTAAATCAATATTGAATATTTTTTTAAAATTATTGAATTTAGCCACTTTTATCATATGATTTACTTTATTACGATAACCAGTGAATCTTCGCCAGTTTTGTGTAGTTTTATCGGTTTTCCAACATTCATACAAGTAATCTCTAGTATTCTTATGAGATAATATGTAAAGTAAATCTATATCTATGGTATTAAAATTTCGTCTGTATATATATTCTTCATTATTTAAATAATTCAACGGAAAATTATAGGAGCCAAAGATCATATCGTGCGAGGTATATAAACCAGGAACAGAGATTTGAGTAAAAAAGTGTAATTTGGGAATATTATTTGATAACAACAAATCAATACATGTACAACTATCTTTAACGAAATTCGTGGGTTCAGAAGATGCAACCGATAAATTAATAGAATTTAATAATGATTTAAATGACCTTACATAGGGTTCAGTAGATAGTATATTTAAGTTAAAATCACCAATAATTAGAATATCGCAATATTTGCTGACTGAATCTGTAAGGAATTTCTTGACACGTTTAATAAACTTAATTTTAGGAGGGCTGTAAATAACACCCACTAGAATTTTATCATGGGAATGATTTTCAATTTCCACAAATATCATATCAAAAACAGAGGAAGTAGAGTTCTTTTTAATAATTTTATAAGTTATATTTTTATTTATGTATAGAACTACTCCACCACCTCGCCTATCACTTCTATCTTTTCGTATAAGATTATATTCAGAGAGTGCAACTAAGTAATCACCATGTCTCTCTTTAAGCCATGACTCTGAAATGGCAATCAGATCCAGTGGGACATCTTTAATGATTTTTTTGAATTCATCAAAGTGTGATAATAAGCTACCAGGATTTATATGAGCAAAATTAAGACCATTACCTTTAGACTTAAAGCTAGACTTTAAAACAATATTTTGCATATCAACAGGAGTTAGTAACATTTTATGAGCCATATCAACAAAGTTCACCTACAAAATATGAAAAAAGTTCAAATAAATACACAAATAATCCAAGACAACAAGAAACAAAATAATTGCAAGAAAAAATTATTATTTAGCTAGTATGTATAAAAATATGTATGTATTATGAATAAAAAAAACAAATTATTGAAACGTGTTATGTTAATTCAGAATACTTATATCACAAAGTAAAATAAATAAGGTTATTTTCCCTTTCCCTCCTATACCCTATTTATAAAAGATATTTAAACAAAAGTTATATAACAATTTAGATTAGATTATTATTAAAAGTTTACTGTAAAATTTGACTTAAATTTATCACTGTTTTATCTCTTGTCCTTTTTATCACTAAGTCACTATTTAATTTTAAACTATTAATTATTTAGGAAAATATTCAAATTATAATTTATTATCATTACCACCCATAGAAATTTTATGACCGATCCAACTGGTCAACTGCTAATTTAAGTTCATCTTCAGTATAAAACACTTTGAAATCATCCAGATCTTCACGAAATTTGACTGCAACTCTGCCATTCACGATTTTTACTTGAAAAACTTTACCAGATTTTTTAAATGATAATGCAGATTTATGTACTTTATAATACTCCTTTGTTAGATTTTGTTGGATATAGATACGACTTTTTCCACTGAATCCTTCAATTTTTTCGAGGAGAATTTTCGGATTTTTTAAGTACCGTGAGAAGTATTGTTCTTTGTGAAAAACTGTTGCAAATCGAATTAAAATTGGCTGATTAGATTTTCTATTTTCAGTAGAACCAACTCTAAAACGAGAAACTTCCACTTCAGGAGGTAGAAAAATAGTTTCATCATTACTGGCTGCGATTCTCGTACTGTACCCAAAATTACTGGATAACGAATTAAATATTCTCTTCAGATTTTCATTTTCGGTATGAGGAATGCCGGTAGCCACTAGTTCAAACTGTTTTCTGGTAGCATCTAAATCATTTTCTACTTTTCTATCTAAAAATTCCAGATTACCTTCAACTGTAGCAAATTTTGTCTCCGAAGTAGATACTATTCTATTGATTTCTTGTGAGATATCCTTTTGAAAGTCAGTTAAAATTTTTGTCATTTTATCAGTAAGATCAATGTAAAATTTATTAAGTTTAGTATCCAGTTTTGTATCCATGTCATCAGTGCTTCCAGTTATAGAATTAACCGGAGAAATATTAGGACAAATTGTACTAGCTTGGAGTCGCGTAACAATTTTATTATTATTGGAATTGTTTGAGTTATTAGCCATTTGTAATTAGTTTTGTTTTAGTTTTTGTTGATGACAGACCAGTTTTACCGTTTATATAAAACAAAACAAACACTAACCTGGCACAAAATAGTTTAACTAATAATAATTAACAAATAATGGTGCACTAGAAGACTTAAACTTAGCTTCATAAAGTTTCGAAAAATAGCTTTTAATTAGTTTATTTATGTTTTTTAATATCAGATTAAAGCACTTATAATTGACACTATATAGAAATTAGTTGTTTTTGATTGTAATTATGATGAAAATTCTTGCAGGCAAATAACTGGTTTACACATGACTCGATAAAAAACTGTACATCAATATGCATATGATAAAACGCACAATATTTATATAGATAATTATGGTATGATTACCATAATTCATTAAAAACTTTCACAATTCACTGAATTAATCACTTTAGTAAGTTTTTAGCATAAAAATCAGTTGAAAAACTATATAATATAGTAATATTAATTAAATTTCTTAGAGTGGCAAACAATGATATCTACTCGTACGCCATCTTGAATCGATCAGGAAAAATAACATTTGACATTTCTTCGTGAATGAATTTTAATGACACTTTGGAAAAAATGCAAATATGTATGGCAAGGATCTGATTAGTTTTTGAGCGATAATGAACAAAGTGGTGGGGGTTGCCCGAGCACCTGTGTTTTTGGAAGCTCAATAATCTGTATCTAATAATAATCTGTATCTGATAATTGGATTGGATGAAACTTGGTAATTAATAAACATTTAGTACGGTTCACAACAGTTCTGCATTCCAACTTCCGGTTTTCCACTTCCGGTTAATTTTTTTTTTACTTTTTCTCCTACAACAGAATTTATGTTTGTTGGGATACTACTACTTTCTTTAATATTTTAATAATTAGAACTACGCGAAATCTATAACATTAGTTATCCTTTAATTAAAGTATTTGATGGATATATCCAGAACACTATGTTTTCAGAGCTGTGGTTAAGTCAGCCTATGCATCAGCGTCGCAATATTTTATTATGAAACAATTCAGGTTTCATTTCATAAATAATATCTTTCTGTATACAGCGTTCCACTGTATGAGTTCCAAGTTTATTTTTTTGCGTCATCAGTTTGTTTTTCTTTAAAACATTAAGTCTAGTCATATGTTTCATTGTACAGGAATTTATTTCTTGATTTTTTTTTGGACCAATTTCATAAATGTACAACATAAATTTTAAACAAAACAAATAAAAATTAAACCTGTCGTAGTATGTAGTATTATTGAAACCCCGCTCGTTGGGATCAAAAAAGATTTTTTCACTCTTCCCCAATCTCGCCCCCTCAAAATACAGAAAAGCAATTATGTGACACTTCGCTATAGTTTTCTTTCAGAGTTTATCAAACTTTCTTTCTCTGCGAATTTTTTCAAATTTTTCTGTCAATTCGAAACTCAAGGGGGCAGCAACTTTTTGTTGCACTTTTTTAAACAATAATTCAAAAAGATTATAAGATTATAATGTTTCTTAAATTAAGTGTTCTTTCATTTGATATCCCACATGAGTGGGTTTCAAATGGTGTTTTTCCCCTTTCTCATTCCCCCCATTAATAAATACGATTATGCGTATTTTACACTTCCTTATGTTTTTCAATCAAAAGTTACCACTTTTTCTATATTTTCAAAGACTTTTGAAGTTTTTTATTAAATTGGTTAGAAATTAAGTAGAGAAGGAAAACATGAAAAAAACGCTATTATTAAATTTTATTCAAAAAACTGTTAAGTGAAAAATTCTAAAATACATTTTTACAGAATACTGAATTCAATCCCTTTCATATGATACCCTACTTGACTCGGTAAAAGTAATTATCTTAAAGGCCTTACATAACAGCCCCGTAAAACAAACGTAAACAACTTTATTGGTTTTTGTATTCGTCATCTTCAAGTTTAGTTTTATACGCATACTAAATTTCAGGTCCGTAGGATTTATATTTTCTAAGATAATCGATTTTAATACAAAAACACATCGTAGTCTCACTAATAGTGTTCCATATAAAAAACGGAACCCTAAAAAGTAACCAAACGAAGTTGCTGATGATATATGCTTGTTTTTTTCCACGTTGGAATGATAAAGCGGCAAACATTCCACTAATGAAACAGTGAAGAAGAAAATTTCAATTACTCTAAAAACTAGAATTTTTGTGTAATATGTAAAAAGGGTAAATTGAAATGAACTAAAAATTGCGAGATTATGAATTTATGAATACTGGAACACCGAATATAATTAATCCATAGAAGGACTTAATTTGTAAGGTAAAACGGCACATTGAATTCTGCAATCAACCAAGCAAATTAAATCTTTTATGACCGGAAGTAAAATTTTGAAAAAGAAATTCAAACAACAATGAAATAAAAAAAACAAACTAATATTATGTTCGGCAAGTATACTATACAATTCGATTTTGTGGATTGTGTGTGTCAATTGACATCCATTTCTTAATATTATTTTATTTTTTTATTCAGTCTCGTATTAAATATTATATGAGTTGGATGTGTCAATATAAGGTACTTAATTATTGAGTTTCGTTATTTTTCAAATTTATATTTTGAATTGTTTTAGTTTTTTAACCGACTTAAAAAAAGAGGAGGTTCTATGTTTCGTTGTGGGTTTTCTTTTTATGTATTGACCGATTCCTCAAAAATGGCTCGTTCGATTTGGATGATTTAAATTGTATTATATTTGGGTTGATTTCGGGAGGGTCCCATAATTTTCTATGATGTGAAAAAAACCATTTTTCAGAAAATAGTAAAAAAATGAGTGGTGTAATCTTTGCACGCAGTTGAAGTAAATTTCTTTGGCTACTGTGACAGGTATTACTAGGTATTTCTTGAAAAATTGCATCAATTGTTGTACCAAATCTTGTTGTTGAATTAAATGTAAGACTTTGTAAAACATTATTTAAAAATGCCTTTGTATTACACATTGTTGTACATTATATTATCAAGAAATGCTACTCTCAATTTCAATATGGTATATTGATTTTATATTTAATATTTTTAGTTTACCTGCCACAGTAGCCAAAGAAGTTTAACTGCAGCAACGTGTAAAGATTGCGCACTTCATTTTTTTTTGTTATTTTATTATGTACTATTATTTTCATCTTTCCATATTGCAAGTTATTTTGTACTATTTTTTTAATCAGATTCAATTCTTATTGAAATGAGTTACCTAACTCGTTATATAGAGATTTTCCTGTCGTAAGGAGGTCGTAAGTTATTATTTGTTTTTCTTCTCTTTTATTTTTATATTTGTTATATTTTGATATATTATTAATCCTGGTGGAATTAATTAACGTTTCTAGAACAGAATATTCAATAATTATTAAGCTGTGCCTAACAAGGCTGAATTTACGCCTGGAAATTAAAAATAAAAAATATCATCGACCGCAACTCCCAAATTGACACTGACAAAATAGAAAAAGAAAATTAGGAAATCCTATCGTCGCTAGCCGTTGGGACATCCTCTACCCTAAGAAAGTATCAAACTAGGTTGGTCAATAATTCTAGACGGAGATAAGTGAACTACTTGAAGAGATAATCAAAATCATAAACAGGAAAGAAAATCTTATATACGTAATTGTATAGGGACATGTTCTTGGAAAGATCGGGTGGTTGGGATCAAAACGCCAAATTACTGTTTGTGCAAAATTAAGGTAATATTCATTTTTATCTGCTGACTCAACGACAACAAAAGATATTTCTACTTACAGGTTATACCAATGGTTAAATAACAGCAGCGTGCTTTGAAATTAATAAATATAATATCTGGAGCATATCAGTTTACTTTCCATGATCTGGGCTAAAAGCTTAAATACATACCCCATTGATCAACAATTTATACCTGAAAATTGACACTATAAAACAAAGAAAGAGAATAAGGAAATTCTGTCGTCACCAGTCGTGGGGATATCCTCAATCCTAATTTAGTATCAAACTGGGCTAATTCTAGATGGAGCTAAGTCAACTACTTGAAGAGATAATCAAAACAATAAACTAAAAACGCCAAATTACGGTCTGTGCAAAATTAAAATAATATTCATTTCACTAGCTCAACGAAAACAAAAGATATTTCCACTTTCAGGTTACACCAATTGTAAAATAACAGCAAAGTGCCTCGAAATGCCTAAAGTATTACCACAACCAGGCCCAGAGACTCTGCTTCCTCAAGGCAGAGATCACAGAAGGATTACCAAGGGTCCATAAAAGACCAAAGGTTATGGCAGCCAGATCTTTTAGTTATTAAAGATTAGCGAGCGTATAGCTATTATAGAAAAAGCTTACGATGACGGCAGTATCACGACGGCTAACTGGAGGAAGGTGGTAACTGCACTAGCTGACACATTTCTGGAAGTGGTTAACAAAACTCCCAATTGTCGATCACGGTTTGTAGAGATGATGGTTGGCATCTTAATCATGTAAATTTGATAGCATGTGCCCATCTTCTATTTATGATGCTATACAGAAGGCGGTATTGGTAAGGTATTGGAAATTGCTAAATTACAGCAATCTAGAGCTTTGTATAATGAATATGCTAGTGACTCACTAGCAGGAAACCAACGGGGGTTAGCGATGTTTTTATTCGATAGAGCTTCAGCTTTGTGAGTTCAAGAAGCAATTTCGCCCAGTCCAGTGTAAACAATCAAACATGCACGCAAATGAGACGGTGTAAACAGAAAGAAGAAAGAACAGGGACTCACGACCCCATAGGCTGAAGAAGCCAAGATCATCACATCATCACCAATACGACTGTAATTTTTAGATTAAAAATAAAAAATTTACTTAAATATTTCACATACATTATATTAGAAATATAGTAATTGATGTAACAAAGATGATCTCGGCAATTGTAATAAATGATATAAAAAAATTATATCGGCAATTGTTAGCAATAATATAACTGAAAACATTTGTTGAAATTGTTGGTAATATATCAATCGATGTAATAAAATTGCTGAACTTGTTAGAAATATTATAACTGACTTATCAAAATAATGTTGGCGATAGTTAAAATTGTCAGAATTATAATAACTGCATGTAACAAAAAAATGATGTTAAAATTGTTAGAATTATAATAATTGTTGTATCAAAAATACTGTCGGGAAATTATTCAAGTTGTTGGTAATATATCAATAAACGTAATAAAATTGCTGAATTTGTTAGCCATAATATGACTGATGTAACAGAATGATGTCGCCATGGTTGAACTGATGCTACTAAAAATGATGTCGGTATATTTAAGATATATGTACTAAATTGTCTATGTTGAGTTGAGCCCTCTATGCTCCATGCTCTAAAAATACTCCCTTCTCTGCTCTTATTATTGTCAACTGCGGTGTATTTTACAGCTACTTTAATATTAGTTTAATTTTAGATTATATGTATTATATATAATCTGAAAATAATAAATTTTAATTTCACAATTCTAAGCTATTATTATTTCCAAAAATTTAAGTAAATATCATGAACCAACTAAATATCATGAAAATTTCACACAAAATGAGGTAGCATATTAATAAAAAAAAGCATTCCAGAACGGGTTACAGAAAATATGAATAAAAAAATGACGATGAGTTGCATTAAATGCATTAGTTCGCGTAGAAGAAGGTTATTTAGACAAATGCAAGAATATTAGAAAAAATGCACTGCCTTAATTGTATATGTATTAAAATTAACTAAATAAATAAAAGAAAAGAAAATAAAATAAATGTTTTGTAGAGTAAATATGAATAAAGAAACGATCAGTTGTATTGAATGCATTGATTCACGTAGGAGACGGTTGTTTATACAAATGAACTTTTATGAAAAAACGGCTTCGTAACAGCTTCGTAGCTCCACTTCATGGAGCGACCAAGAATGATGGCAGGTTGGCAATATTATTAATAAGGAATCCTTGGCTCAGCTATCTGAAAGTGATGAAATGATAAACGAAGTGACGAAGAAGTGACCGCTATTGGCAAGAGAGGAGCTAGATGTTGTTTTGATGCAAGAATATTGGGTTTCCCATGACCGGGTACTTGGACTCAAAACTCAAACCTACAAACTGTTGTTTGTTAAAGACACCGGTGAAGTGAAGCATTCTGGTTAAACGCAAACTAAAAATGTTGCTACTTACAGGTCATAGCGATGCAAACACAAATGGGGACGGGCATGGAATTCAATATCCAGAGTTTCTGAATAACTTCTGCCTATTTACCGTATGATAGGATCTTTAGTCCTGATAGGGTAAGTAACCTGGTCTCAGGTGCTCATAGGCGTAAAGTCGGAGTCATCCTTTGATTTGATACTAATGCACACCACACGATTTTGGGGCAGTAACAACACCAATGAAAGAGGTGAATTACTTCTAGATTTTACTTTTAGCATAACATTTTCAATGTGTGTACCAAATCCATCTTTACAGCATTTGTCTCTGACTTCATGTATAACAGAATAATTAACTGAGCATTGGCTGAAGAAAACTCCTTTTCTCAAATTGGACATCAGGCATTCCAAAAAGCACAGCTTTAGAAACAAGAAACAGATAAAATGGGACACGTTTTGAGAGATTCTGGGTGACTCGCTCCCAGTTTCAGTACCCAAAACTCTAGAATCCACTCGCGACTTGGATAAATTGGTAGACACGTCAACTGATTCTTTCCGTGAAGTCACTCTTGGGTCTTGCACTGTCAGCAGATCGAAAGATCGAAGGGCTAATCATATCCGTCATGGTGAAAGAAAAAACTACGGGCTTTCCGCTAGGAGTGCAATTAATTCTTTTGAAAAATGCAAATAAAAGTAGGACTAGTAGTCCTGCCTGGTAGACCTCATCACTTATAAATATGAACTGAAAAATCCGAAGTATGATTCCTGAAAGAAAATGCGCAACTGTAATGAAATACAGGGCTCCTGTGAGGCTTCAAAACTTCTTAAAGTTTGTTCTAGTCATTTATTTAACTAGTCCCACCATCTCGTATTATCTTCAACGACCGGAACAAAGTGGACCACTTTTTGTACGGAGTCCTTAGAACTCCTGCTAGAAACGTATTTTCCGGACTGCTCTGCATTACCAGCGGTCGTGACGCATGGTAACAGGGCCAGTCAAGACTTCGCCGAACAAATCATTACCAAAAGTAAAATCTCTCAGGCTGTTAAAAACTTTAAGCCTTTTAAGTCTGTTGGACCGGATGGGATCATTCCTGCAGACATTCAAAAAATTAATGACCTAAGCACGCCCTGGCTGTTAGTGACTTTTAGGAGCAGCCTTGTACTATGTCCTAGAATATGGACCGTATCATCTTTTCTCTTGAAAACACCGGCAAGATTGATAGAATACTTTATGAGAGGATGCATACTACAAAGGTAGGTCTGTTGAAATAGCCTTGCTCTCTCTAAAACGTCCAGTACAGAATTCTCTGGACTGTAACGAATATTCCTTGATTACTTTTTGCCATATGCAGGAAGAATTTAACAATGTTACTCCTGTGGCGATCACCCATGTGCTTGAAGATTTGGAGGTGGATGAATAATTACTGCTCAGTTGGATTGACCTGCTTTTTAGGGGCAGAGTTGTTAGAGTTTGTCTCGTTGAGTAATTAACTCGTAAATTTGTAAGAAGAGGCAAACCATAAGATGAAGTATTGTCACCACTTCTTTGGAACTTGGTTATCAATATCCTGTAGCCAAACCTGGAAGGATGTGAAGGAAATCTTCATGGGTAACGTTGTGTCTTCACCAAATATCTACGTACTCTTAGGAATTTAAAGTACAACGATATTTACTTCTTCTTCAAATGAACTGCTAGCTGTGGACTGGAGGCAAACCCACAGAAATTGACATCGGTTCCCAAATCTCAACGGAGTTGTCTGAGTGTCACAGTAAACTTAACTGAATCGGAGTCTGAGTGTCACAGTAAACTTAACTGAAAAACCAAAATATTCTTGAAAGAGTAAGGAAATATACTATAGCACTTTCTTCGAGCAAAAAAGTCTAAGATCGTACGTTGTCCAATGCATATACAGCTCAGCTGTGGAGTAGTGTGCAAAGAGCTAAATCTGCACCTATTTTTTTTGCCTACCTAATCACTGAAGTGTCTTTCAGACTGAACTTGCAGCTATAAAAGAATCTTCAGACTGGTTGGAGTATAATGTAATATCTGCAAGGAATATCGGCATCTATACGAACAGTAAGGCTGGAATAAAGGTTTCTGAGTCAAGCCTCACCACGTTTAAAGTAACCCGGAACTCTGTGGCATATTTTGACGAGATGGCTGAGTAGTTCAACAACCACTTTGTCTGGGTCTCAGAGCAATTTGGTATATCGTTGAGTCTTAAGGTTAACGAACTCGCTCGACAGGGCACTTTTTGGTTTGTGTCACCGTGTATGGCTTAGGTGGCAATACCACTTGCTTAGTGCAAACTACTACTACGAAAAAGGCAAATACGCGTAGAAATACACGACATACATGAAAAAGTCACAGGTATACTAGCATTCTTTTTCCGTAATAGTTTTCCTCATGTATTTGTTTTTCAAAAACTTTGTGCTTATACAACAAAAATATATAATCACACAAAACTGGATTCCCCAAAGTGCTAAATAAAATTAAAAGTTTTCGCTATCAGTACATCATAGTCACAAACAAGTTACCACTTTATCTCAAGTGTTCCATTATTAATCTTTTAGTATATAACGCAATAAAACTTTTTTATTTCCCAAAACACCAATTTCCTTTGCCTTTACGTTGCTTTCAGTTTTTTGTTGGTTGGTGTAACTATGAATGCTTTTTGCAAAATTATTCTAAAATACATATTACAGTAAAAACATTTTTTTCCTTTATTTGACAACAAAAAAACGAACAAAAAGTACTATAATTTTCATGTTTTGTTGATTTTCTTATTTAATCAAAAACAAAAAATTGGAAAAACGAAAATATGATTTGAAAAAGAAAAACCGAATTGGAGATACTATTCTACCATATTCCCTAATGGAAAATATTCTCTTTGAATTTAATGAAAATATTTTTTTTATTTTTATAAATATATAAAAATGAAATTTTTTTATGTAAAATGATGAAAATTTTCTTAATAGCTAATTTAGAGTTTAGGTTTTAACATGTATTTCTCTAATTCAGTCAAATAGAAAACTGAGATAATGTAATATGAGTAAGGTCGTTTTGTAGGTAAGAATAATAGAAAAATTTCGTTAGTGGTGCAATTATACAGAAATCTTCAGTTTAATATTATATCAGTATCACCATCAGCCTTATGACTTCGGTTCAAAATCAACCCAAGCGCACATAATAAATTTGTATGTGATAACAATTAACATTTGTTTTATGAAGGATCGGATATCATAAAAGCATTATACATAGAACAATGTGTAGAAGGATGTTTTAGTTTTTATAAGAAATTAAATCTAATGAATTGGTGAAATAATTACAATGGATTGTATTTCATTTGATAACTGTTGACTCATGCTAAAGCAGCAGAAGAAAGTAAAAGATTCTTCGGTTGATGCGCGAGTTGTATCTGGAGGATTACATTATTTGATTTTAAAGCATAGAAAATTGATGAAAAAAAATATTATGTCCTCACAAAATAAGATCTTGGTCAGTATAAGATAGGATATAAGGAGGAGGCACGCAGACCATATTCATTCTAAGATGTACAGGAATGAATGTTGTTGAGTAGGCCATCGAGCCCAAACCCAGAGATAAAAAGTCTCATGGTCTACCGACTGAGCTAGCCGGGATATACCAGAAAACTACTATAGGAGTCAAACAAAACCAAAACAAAATAATAACGTTGCGTTAACAATATACATTTCCTACATTAATTGGGGGCTCCAACCAAATAATTAATACAAAAAGTGCTATTAAGAAAAACTTAGTGTAATATTCAAGACAATTAAAAAAAAATTTACTAATGAAAAATGGCGATAAGTTTAATAATTTTGATCGTAAGTCGTTTTGATCTAAACCGACGGCATCTTCATTAAAAACTATTCTAAGCGATCGTTACGCCAATTTTACAAATGTGAATAGTACAAAAATCAATTGTGTCAACGAAATAAACAAAAACTCATTGAATAAATATATAAGGAAATATCGCTACGTGTAAGTACACAAATAATCGGTGAAGCAGTTTTTTTTAATGTGTTCGTTAGGTTACCACTTTCTGTCAATGTCTTTTCATTTCTTTACGTCGTATTTTAAAACAAACTAAAGAGTTTTTTCTGTATTTTGTTCTTAAAATACAGAATGGTAATTAAATTTTATACAAATTAGTATTTTGGATTTTTGAGATCAATTAAACTCAAGTAAGTAAAGAAGTAATTGGAATATTTTCAATTCAAAGGTATGGTTTGAAGTTTCTCAGAAAAAAACTACAATTCACATTTTACATGTTTCGGATCGGATTCGAACCTAAATTGTTTTTTTCACAACAATTAATTGTGTTTAAATAGCTATTTATTCATAAAAATGGCGTACTGCATCAAAACATTTTAAAAAAATATCAAAACTACACAGCATTTTGCTGCTAAAATTACATATATCAGGTAAGTATATTTTGATAAAAAATGTTAAAAAACAATTTAGCATATATTTTTAATATATTTACAATAAGTTTGTGTCACAAAATTAATTATTTTCTAATTTAATTTTACATTTAATTTCTCAAATGTAACGTTACCACACGTATAAACAATTTTGTTAGACACGCCCATTCACAGGGATTGTATAAAGTTATTGTTTGTTATGAAAAGTGTGTGTAAAAAATATGAATTTGAATATGATTTAAATTTTAAACGAATTTGATCTATTATTTTTAATAGTAAAATATATTGCTCAAACATATATAACCATAAGGATTTTCAATTTAACTACGATGTTTATACATTTTATTATACACAGTACCACCCTTGTTCAGTCTTAGGTGAACATATTCAAATGAACTCCAATTTATTGTCTTGAACTTTGTTATTTCCAAACACATAATAAAGTAAAAGACAATAAATTGGCAATCAGAATTTACAATTATATTGAATTTGCAATTTGTAAGTGTTTAAAATATATTAAGTAAGTTAACACAAAATTGGTATTTGGGCAATATACAGAACATCAGCAATTTTAGTTTTAAGTACTTATTTGTTGGTATAATCAATGTATACCAATTTGTATATAAACCACAAATTTAAATGAATAAAATATAGTTTTTTACGAACAACTATCGAGTTATTGTTATTGTCATAGCACCCACCAGAGGCGAGCGGATAACAACAATCCAATAATAATCGAATTGTGTTTATTCTGAATAAGAATAAAACATTGTTATTGTTATTGTCATAGCGCCCACCAGAGGCGAGCGGATAACAATCCACTAAAAATCGAATTGTGTTTATTCTGATTAGAATAAAACAACCCTACGATTAAATACAAACACCCTTAAACGCACCGATACTATAATTTAGATGCTTCACTCAAAAAGTCTAATCACTCTTCGTTAGATATTTATTCAATACAAAAACTCTTGTTGTTGACCTGACGTCAATAAACATCAAAAAACAAAAAAAAGTCGAACAAGTGCGAATAAAATTCGCTCGCCAAGGGTTCCGTGAATGTAAAAGAACACATTATCAAAAATAAATGACAAAAAGTTATGTTGTAAAGTCTTTATATCGCCAGACTATGGACGCATAACAGAATAAATGTTTAATCGTAAACGTCAATAGTAAATGTCAATCACATCTACATTGATCAAAAATTCAAAAATGTTACTTGAGGTTAAATCTTATCCATAGCTGTTTATGTTAGCTAAAGTATTTTAATAGTCTAAATTGGGAATATTTGTTCTATAAATCAGCGTCGAAATATAGGGTGGTATACATACACTTAAAATAGCACTTTTTTTCATCAATAACTAAAAAACTATGCATCGCAGAATTCTAAAAAATATTGCAATGTTTCTTAAATTAAGTGTTCTTTCAAATGACATCCCACTCGTTTGGTTCCAAAAAAGTTTTTTTTTTGCTCTCCCCACACCCATCCCCTAAACACACAGAAATATAATTATTTGAGAGTTCGCTATAATTTTCGTTCAAAATATAGCAAACTTCCTGTCTCTATGAATTTTTTCAATTTTTTCTGTCTATCAGTGTCGCAACGTAGGTGGGTGGGGGAACGGTCTGGAATTTGCACAATTTTTAGAATAACTCAATAACTGCGTACCGCAAAATTCTAAAAACAATTGCAATGTTTTTGAAATTCGGTGTTCTTTCAAATAACACCCCACTCGCTTGGGTCAAAAAAAAATTTTTTTTACCCCCCTTACACCCATCCCCTAAGCACACAGAAATATAATTATTTGAGAGTTCGCTATAATTTTCGTCCAAAATATAGCAAACTTCCTATCTCTATGAATTTTTTCAATTTTTTCTGTCAATCAGTGTCGAAACGTAGGGGGGGGGGACGGTCTGGAATGTGCATATTTTTTAGAATAACTCCGAAACTGTGTGCCGAAAAATTCTAAAAAAAATTGCAATGTTTTGGAAATTCGGTCTTCTTTCAAATGATACCCCACTCGCTTGGGTCAAAAAAAGTTTTTTTTTACCCCCCTTACACCCATCCCCTAAACACACAGAAATATAATTATTTGAGAGTCCGCTATAATTTTCGTTCAAAATATAGCAAACTTCCTGTCTCTATGAATTTTTTCAATTTTTTCTGTCAATCAGTGTTGAAACGCAGGGGGGGGGGACGGTCTGGAATGTGCACATTTTTTAGAATAACTTCAAAACGGTGTACCACAAAATTCTAAAAAAAATTGCAATGTTTTGGAAATTCGGTCTTCTTTCAAATGATACCCCACTCGCTTGGGTCAAAAAAAGTTTTTTTTTACCCCCTTTACACCCATCCCCTAAACACACAGAAATATAATTATTTGAGAGTTCGCTATAATTTTCGTTCAAAATATAGCACATTTCCTGTCTCTATGAATTTTTTCAATTTTTTCTGTCAATCAGTGTCGAAACGTAGGGGGGGGCAACGGTCTGGAATTTGCACAATTTTTAGAATAACTCAAAAACTGTGTACCACAAAATTCTAAAAAAATTGCCGAGTTTCTGAAATTTGAAGCTCTTTGAAATGACACCCCACTCGCTTGGGTTAAAAAAGTATTTTTTCACCCTTCCCCACCCCAATCCCCTAAACACACAAAAATATAATTATTTGAGAGTTCGCTATATTTTTCGTTCAGAGTTTATCAAATTTCCTGTCTCTGTGAATTTTTTCAAATTTTTCTGTTAATTAGGCTCGAAATGCAAGGGGGGGGACCAACTTTTTGTGTCACTTTATTGATAATAATTCAAAAACTATGCATTGCAAAATTCTAAAAAAATGGCAATATTTCTAAAATCAAGTGCTCTTTCAAATGACACCCCACATGACCTGTTTTTAAATGATGTTTTTACCCCTTAACATTCCCACCCCTTTAATAAATATAGTTATTAGTGTCTGCCACTTTTCTATATTTTTCATTAAAAACCTATTCATTTTTCTATCATTCCAAATATATTTCAAGATTTTCGATGAAGTAGGGTCGGAGTTAATCGGGGCCGAAAACGTCATTTTTCAAAATTATACAAAAAATGGTGAGGTGAAAAATTCCAAAATATATTTTTAAATAATGCTGAAATGAAGCCCTTTTATATGATACCCTACTCGTCTCGCTAAAAAAATGTATTTTTTCAAAGGCGTATCGTACCTTCTTAAAACAAACGAACACAACTTTATTTATTTTTTAACCCGCCATCTTGTGTGGATAGGTTAGTTTTATAAGCACCTCAAATTTTAAGTTCATCGGATTAATGGTTCACGAGATAATCGAAATAATGTGAAAAACACGTTGTACTCTCACCAATAGTGTTCCGTATAAAAAACGGAACCCTAAAAAATATAAGAAATTACTGGAACAGTTTCGTAATTTGTATCAGAAGTTTTATATTGATTGTGGTCGTGATTCGTGAAAAACCAATAAACAGTTTTAGAATGGATAAGTTAGAAAAAATGAATGAAAAAAAGTTAAAAAAAAGTTTAAAAAATATGGTTTAGATTTAAAAGGAAATAAAAATGAGTTGTTAGAAAGACTTAAATATCAAATTGCCAATGGCACAGACATTGTGTCAGGTGGCTTTTATGATCCATATAGTAGTGACTAGTGATGAAGGCAAAGATGAAGAATTTTGAAAGTTCATGCTAAAAAATGAAAAAGTAAAAGAAGCAGGCTATAAAAATTCAACTGATAAAAGGAATATCGAAAATTTAAGTAAAAGTGAACCGTGTTTTACATTATTTTAAAGATGTTGAAGAAAGCTTAACAAAATTCAGTGGAGAAGATACGCTTTCTGTCGAGAATTGGTTTAAAGAATTATGAAGACACTGCAAATTTATAAAAGTGGAGTGAAAAACATAAATACATTTACGCGCGAAGGCTGTTGACAGAAACAACGAAACAGTTTGTCAATTTCGAAAAAAATATGATGGATTGGGAAACTTTTAAAATTAAATTAATTTCTGAATTTAAAACTAAAATGAATAGTGCTACAGTTCACTCGCAGCTGGTTCAACGAAAGAAAAAATTTTCAGAATCGTGTAGACAGTGCATACATCTATTCCATGCTAGAAATATCAAGTCAATATGAAATGGAAGAAGAGGCGGTTATTCAATATGTAATTGATGTCATTCCGTGTTTAGAAAGTAATAAAGTTATACTTTATGGTGCAAAAACTATTGAAGATTTAAAAGATCTTTTGGAAAAATATAAGTATATGCAAAAAAGTGCAACTTCGACCAAAAGCTAGTTTTAATCCAGCAAAGGGAACAGAAATGTCAAAATCACACAAGAGACAAATACACTGTTGTAACTGTGGTTCGCCAGACCATAATGCACAGTTGGGTCCAGAAAAATCAAAAGGACCGAAATGTTTTAAATGCGACGAATACGGCCATATTGCTTCTGTTTGTAAAAATGAAATAACAAATAAAGTTTATACAAATTTGTTGTATGATATGGATGTCGACGACAGTAGCGATCATGAAGATGCTGACGATGATAGCGACGATGATGATGATAAGGTGCTAAGTACGTGGTTAATTAATGTAAAATTTGGCAACTTAATAGTTGAAACGTTATTTGATACCGGAAGTGGAAAAAATTTACTGAGAAAAGATGTTTATGATGATTTAGGATGTCCAGAATTAAAACCTCCAAAACAACCAGCATATGGTCTAGGGGGATGAAAGTTGTACCGTTAGGGACTTTAATGCTACCAATTCAGATAAACAACGAACCCGTTAAAGTAAAATTTTATGTTGTGCCTATATGCACAATGTACTTGAAAGTTTTAATTAGTCGCAAATTTTTGCACAACACAGATTATGCAGTTATTGACAGTAAAATTATTATCAAAAAGAAAGTGGTTGAAGATGAAAGAACAGTGAATGATTGTATTGTTCAAGAGTGTAAAGAAATATCCAAAACAGCAGAGGACAAAACTGAAACAGAGCCAGCAGTTGCATATTTAGGTGAAATCTGTAAAAGCGTTATAAAGGAACGTTTGAAACAAGATGAAGATTTGGAGCAATCGATGCTATGCTACATTCAGGTAGATGATTTATTTAGTGAACACAGTTTAGATCTGTTTCACATTACAAAAGAAGGAATAAAAGCCGATATTATCAATTTGATTGAAAACTACAAGCCAAGGAAAAACAGAGAAAATGATGTGAAAATGAAAATTATTTAAGATTATCCATAATTGACTAACAAAAAGTAGATCGACAAATTTCTAAATGGATTGAAAATGACATTATAAAGGGTGTCTCAATAAGAGTGCACTTTTTAAATTTAGAATCATTTTATTTTTCGTGCAAGTGGCAACTCTGAAATTTGACAGCGGTCACCTATGTTTATTCCGATTATTAAAAATGGTGCGCTTTTCGAAAGAACAACGCGTTATAATTGTGAAAACTCATTACAAAAATGACAATTAAGTGACTGTGAACGACATTCGTTACAGGAATATGATAACGGAGTTCTTGTGGCCTCAACTGGACGGCATGGATCTGGCCAACATGTGGTTTCAGCAGGATGGCGCCGCGCATGAAACAATCGACTTATTGCAGCAACGATTTTCAGAATACATTATCTCACCCACCAAGATCGTGCGATCTAACGCCGTGCGATTTTTTTCTTTGGGGTTTTGTGAAATCTCCGGCTTATGCGAATAAACCAAAAACAATTCCTGAGCTCAAATCAGATATCCAACGCGTCATCGGTGAGATACAGCCACATCTATGTGTAAAAGTCAGGGATAATTTCATTTCAATTTCACAACTCTCTCATAAAATTTGTGTTTTTATTTTAAAATGGAAAAATGCACTCTTGCTGAGTCACCTTTTACAACCAAGTAATTCTGATTACGCTAGTCCGACAGTGCTGGTAAATAAAAAGGATGGAACAAAGAAACTTTGTTGTGATTATAGGAAGTTAAATAAAAAAATAATAAAAGACCGGTACCCACTTCCTAACATTGAAGACCAAATAGATAAATCGCAAGGAGCAAAAGTTTACACAACTTTAGATTTGAGAAATGGGTTCTTTCATGTCTCAATGTCACCAGAGAGCAGAAAATATACGAGCTTTGTTACGGGGAACGCCCAGTACGAATTTTTGAAAGTTCCATTCGGTCTTTGTAATTCGCCGTCTGTTTTGTCAATGGTATGTTTACATAATATTTAAATATCTGATAAGAGAAAACATATTAGTAGTATACGTCGATGATTTGGTTATTCCAGCAGAAGATGACGAAGACGGTTTAAACAAATTAAAAAGGGTATTAAAATTCGCTGAAGAAAACGGCTTGGAAATAAAATGGGAAAAGTGCCAATTTTTAAAAACGAAGATAAATTATTTGGGACATATAATTGAAAATGGAACTATTAGATCATCAACAAAAAACACAAAAGCAGTCCTTAAGTTTCCTGAACCCACAAATATCAAACAGATTCAGAGTTTTCTCGGAACAGGATATTTTAGGAAATTCATAGAAACGGATATGGTGCAGTGTTACTTCAAAAAACCTTTGATGATAATCAACTGCATCCGATAAACTTATAAGTAGAAAAATAACGGTGTCTAAGCAAAACTATCATTCGTACGAACTAGAAGTTTTTGCTATTGTCGAATCCGTTAAAAAGTTCCGAATATATCTAATTGGACAACCGTTTACGTTGATAACAGATTTGTAATGGATAGTCTGGCATAATGTCAGAACGCAGTGTATTACAGTCGCAGTTTCCTTAGTTGTTGTTCCTTATATTAATCTGTACCACTTGTAATAGATTCTCATCCCTTCGTCATCAATAGTCATATTTCATGTAGTTTCCTTAGCCCATAGTTTCCTTATATTTCTCAAATCTACTAAATCTGCAATAGCCGGACAAACGTATGGGAGAAAGAAAATTACACTAATTACCTTGAATTATTTATTCATTAATATAACACAATATTGGTTAATTTGAATTAATTAATAATTTTCCTTAATCATCCTCTGTATAATCACTAAAAATTAATCAGAATTTAATCTTGCAACGCACTAAAATTGACGCGCGTTATACTTCCATTCGATTGTCCTCGCCTTACTACTTGAGTTTGAACTTTTTTGTTTCAAAACACAAACCGTAATGAAATAACGAAATTCTCAAAACCTCACAACAGCTACGTGTATTTTGTTTCCAATCGTCAACATACAACGAATTACTATTTCTGCCTTGTTAAACATTTGATTTGTCTTTGTATGAGTGTTTTGCTTTAAACAATCCTTCCGTGATTGATCTGAACTTCACTGTATTGATATTGCAGAATGTAGTTATTAAATGTCTAAACATCATAACATTGATCGAATCTGTATTTGATTCATTTTGAATTCAATTATACGTGTTATGAATGTGTCGGAAATATTGGGGATCCCAACCTTATTTTGGTACAATATTATCAAGTAGCAAACGGTTTTGTGAACTATAATAAGTTCCCAATAATTTGAAAATCTGATGTAAATTAATTATCTCTCATCTAAATACTTTATTCGAGTTATTGCGAGATTAAAAATTTGACTATATAATGAGCACGGTAACTTATTCTCTCTCTTAGTTCTATTACATTTTTATTCGGGCGTTTGACGTCTCTTTGGATTTGGTGGAGATTGTCAATTTGCATGTTTTGTTTCGGGATATAAAAAGTTATCAAATATTCTAAAGTTAAATTCGGTGTTAGTTCTTTGTTTTTTTATGTGGGTACGTAGTCCTGCAATTATTTAGATAAAATTGTTAGATCGGTCGAATTAAAACAAGAAATATAGTGCTACGTGTGAATAAATGGTTGACTTCATTAGTCTCCGCCATAAGTGGAATTTAAACCACAAGAAAATATATTTTTATGTTTGTGCCGGTGTCCTTGTCATTACCGTCTGTTTTTTTTTGGTAATTTTGCTAAATTATAATTGTGTTTATTGTGATTTCACAAAGAAAGAAGCAGAACCACTCGCAGTTTGGTAATTAAATTATGATATGTGGAATGGTGGCCTTGCACGACAGGTTAGTGTAGCGGTACAACCGTTAGATTTTTACTTTGTATTAGTTTCAATAATTTTCTTTGGGCTGGAAACCTTCGTGTTACCAATAAAATTTATTTGATCATAAGAAACTAATACCGCCAATCCATTTTATGCCGATCAGTGATCAGAATCCTAAAATATAATCCGAACTTGGGATGATTATGAATTAATTCCCGTTGGCATTACCGTTAATTATGAAACTAATTGGTTGAATCCAGGAAATAAAATAATAAAACGGATGACTACAGGCAACAATTGCAAAAAAAAACTTGCAAACCAAACATTATTAGTGGTAGATTTATCTACAATACCAAGGTCACAATAAATTATATTTGTTTTGTTGTGTTCTCATATCCGAACTGATTTGTAATATCAATAATTATAATTATTTAAAATATAAACGTGAATCGTGTAAATAAAATATAATTAACATTATCCATTCTCAATTCAATATGCACAAAGGTGAACGTAAATAAAAATCAATAAAATTTTGTAAATGTTATATCTATCCTAGATGCATTAAATGATTTAATTTTATAAGCTGTAAGGAAAGTCATAGTATAAGAACCTATCGTAGAGAATAGATATATAATTCTTATCGATACTAATTAATCATATTAACGATTTAAATCAATAAAACTCTGTTAAATCTAACAAATGTTACTTTCTGTACATAATTTCTTTGTGATGGTTTAACCGAGATTACTGTGACTAAAAGGGAGGCTCGACAAACAATCTTGTGATCAACTGCATGTTTTTTTTTTTTGTTGGTAAACCACAGTTGCAAATACGAAGAAAATTAGTGCATGAACGATATCTATAGTGTTTTGCTAGACTCCAGCGAAAATTACCCTGCGATTGTGCGAACTAGATTCTGGCCTTGTCTTGCAAATACTACATACACTGGAAACAAGGATTAGTACAATGTTCAATGTGATGGCTTGCTGTGTTGGGTTTCAATAATGAAGGGTAGCGGTTATTGATGATATTGGAAATACTGGAGAGTGAATTGAACATTTTTTTTTGATTTCATCACAGCTTGGTAATAATTATTTCAACACAACATGATATCAAATTTATGTTATTAATATACATTTTACCGAAACCTGGTATCAAATTTATGCTATTACTAACCATTTCAACGCAACCTTGGTTTCAAATTTTCGGCTATTACTACTAGATCTCATACACCTTGCAACGCAACATAGATATTGAATTTTTGGCTGGTGCTGTCATATGTTATATTCGGGGTAACACATCATTTTATATCAAGTTTTGGGCTATTACTACTTGGTTCAGCGCAGCATTTGCGTCAAAATTTTGCTATTGTTGCCGTATGTTTGACATATTTCAACTTAATATTCGTATACAATTTTTGCTGAGTCTACCGTATTTTCAACGCAACATTTTTTTTTGTTTTACAAAATTTTGGCTGTTATCACCGTATTATCAATTATCATATCACCGTTATTCGTATACCATTTTTGCTGATTCTACCGTATTTTCAACGCCACATTTGTACCAAGTTTTGGATGTTATCACCGCATTGTAACGTATCATTTACATGCAATATTTGTTGTTACTACCGTATTTTCAACACAACATTTCTACCAAGTTTTGAACATTATCACCGTATAGCAACGCATTATTTATATACCGTTTTTGCTGATACTATCGTATTTTCAACACAACATTTTTACCAAATTTTGGCTATTACAACTGATTATTTATATACAATTTTTGCTGATATTATCGTATTTTCAACGCAACATTTTCACAATAGTTTGGGATATTTCAACTGATTATTTATATACCATTTTTGCTGATATTATCGCATTTTCAACGCAACATTTTTGCAATATTTTGGGATATTTCAACTGATTATTTATACACAATTTTTGCTGATATTATCGTATTTTCAACGCAACAATTTTTACAATATTTTGGGATATTTCAACTGATTATTTATATACAATTTTTGCTGATATTATCGCCTTTTCAACGCAACATTTTTACAATATTTTGGGATATTTCAACTGATTATTTATATACAATTTTTGCTGATATTATCGTATTGTCAACGCAACATTTTTACAATATTTTGGGATATTGCAACTGATTATTTATATACAATTTTTGCTGATATTATCGTGTTTTCAACGCAACATTTTTACAATATTTTGGGATATTTCAACTGATTATTTATATACCAGTTTTTTTTTTGCTGATACTATCGTATTTTCAACACAACATTTTTACCAAATTTTGGCTATTACAACCGATTATTTATATACAAGTTTTTTTGCTGATAATATTTTTTTTTGCTGACACTATCGTATTTTCAACGCAACATTTTTACAATATTTTGGGATATTTCAACTGATTATTTATATACAATTTTTGCTGATATTATCGTATTTTCAACGCAACAATTTTTACCATATTTTGGGATATTTCAACTGATTATTTATATAAAATTTTTGCTGATATTATCGTAATTTTCAACGCAACATTTTTACAATATTTTGGGATATTGCAACTGATTATTTATATACAATTTTTGCTGATATTATCGTATTTTCAACGCAGCATTTTTACAAAATTTCGGAATATTGCAACTGATTATTTATATACAATTTTTGCTGATACTGTCATATTTTCAACTCCATATTTACACCAACTGGTTTGCTATTGCTGCCGAACTGACCACGCACCAGTGGATTATCCGTACATTTATTTTTGTAATACCATACCTGTTGGATGAATCATCACTGATGGAGGGCTAAGGCCGAAGGACTTGGACGACTGGAGGATTAATCATGGGGTGAGTGGACTTGTTTTATTACCTTTATTTTTTTTGCTGTCTAATGTAGAAGTGGGAATGTGTGTGAGAGGGCGAGTCAGTGATTGAATGTCCGGGTGAATGTTGGTATGTGTGAAGTGTGAATGTGTGGGCGAACGATAGTATGCGTGAAGTGTGAGTGTGTGAGCGTCTGAGAGCGATTGTGGAGGGGTTGGACGTGTTGATCGTGGGTCTTTCGCCAATGGGGTCGCCAGAGTCTTCGTTTTTCCACTTGTATTTCTTTCCATTTCTGCAAATTTTCGTGAATAGCGTACATGTCTGTATTTGTGCTGAAGTAGCAGGGTTACTTTATCGTTCCCATGGACTGAAGCTAGTTTGGGGCTTGAAAATCAATCTCGCTAGGTACGCTTCCTGCTATGTCCTTCTCATTGGTTCGCCAATGAGAAAGCGCTTCATTACAGATTGCAAGGCGTTCCAACTTACAATGAATAAGAGAGATTTAGCTACAAGAGTTGCTAGATTGGCATTGTTATTGGAGGAGTTTCAATATGTAATAGAACATCGTAGTGATTCACTTATGCAACATGTCGATGCACTCAGTAGGAAAACAATCATGTGTTTAAATGATGGAATTTATGAAAAAATTAAAAATGCACAAAACAACGACGAAGAAACACAACTGATTATTACAAAAATACAAGACTATAAAAATAAAGATTTTGTACACGAAAATGATTTGCTTATAAAAATAGGAGACTAGACTATAAAAATAAAGATTTTGTACACGAAAATGATTTGCTTTACAGAAAATATAACGGACGAAAGCTTTTCTTCTTACCTGAGAAAATGCAAAGTGAAATAATTCGAAGAGCACATCATGATCAGCGACATTTTGATTTTGAAAAAATAAAAGAAATCATATCAAGGGATTATTGGATACCTGGTTTAAAAACCAAGGTTAAGGATTGCATTGATAGTTGCATCGAATGCATTTTAGTTAAGGGAAAGGGAGGAAAACAAGAAGGTTATTTACATCCAATACCTAAAGGGAGTTTGCCCTTAGACACGTTTCATGTAGATCATATTGGTCATATGCCGTCCACCAATAAGAAATATAACCAAATTTTAATGGCTATCGATGCCTTCACCAAATTCATTTGAATTTTCCCATGTAAATCCACAACAACAGATGAAGTAATAAAGAAACTGAAAGTAATCCAAGAAATCTTCGGCAATCCTCGTAGGATTATATCTGACAAAGGACCGTGTTTTAAGTCAACGCAGTTTGAAGATTATTGCAAGGATGAAAAAAGAGATTTTAGTTCAATAACTACTGGAGTTCCACGTGCAGATGGTCAGGTAGAACGAATACATAAAACTATTATTCAAGTGCTATCTAAGCTGTCAGTTTAAAATCCTGAAAAGTGGTTCCAACATGTAACAAGAGTACAGTGTTTTGAATACTACTTATCAAAGAGCTATAGACATGACACCCTTCGAATTGATGATAGGAGTAAAAAAGAAAAGCAAGGACGATTTAAGAATAAATGAATTAATCGATCAAGAACCGCAGGATTTATTTTATGAAGATCGTGAAGAATCAAGAATTGAAGCAAAGAAAAAGATATTAAAAATTCAAGAGGAAAATGCAAAGCATTTTAATAAGAAGCGTAAGGCCGCTAATAAATATTCGATTGGCGATATGGTAGCTATAAAAAGGACTCAGTTTGGGTTGGTTTAAATTTGATGGGACCATTTTTGGGGCCATATAAAGTAACTGCAATTTAAGGTTATGACAGGTTTGAAGTCGAAAAATTTGGAAACTCAGATGGTCCAATAAAAAGAAGTACCAATGCTGACTTTATTAAACCATGGGGTCCAGTTAAATTACATTTGGGTCGAATGAATCAACAGGAGGGGCCGAGTGTGGACAACCACGATCTGACAACGTCTCAACCAAATTTGGCAACAGCGCAACCGAAGAAAACCAGATTTGAAAGTAATAAATAAAGTTAGTCGTTAAACTCACTTATTCGAATGTGGTTAATAAAACACATTTATAAAAATAATAAATGTTTCATTTTATTGCGTTAACAATATAAATTTCCTAGATATAATATATTCAAGACAAACTTGAGGAAGAAACAAAAAAGCCATTTGGATAGGTGGTCGTAGAATAATCGAGCTAATTCCTACCAAAAAAAAAATTACATTACAAAAAAATTTACTTAAAACACAAAAGTTGTTTATGCAACTGCAAAATGTGCTTGTGCTACTAACAAATATAATTTTCAAAGACAATGGCAGTTAGTTTACTTGAGCGTAACACGTGGTTGTCCTAACCTCATTCAGAATCCATGAACTGAAATAACTATCGTAAGATGACCTTGAGGGTAAACATTCGGGGGTCAGCAATGTCTATCTCATGTCATTTCACTACTGCCGATCCTCTTTTTGCAGTCAAGAGCTTTCCCCAACTAAGGTTTGTGGGATCGTGAACCATGGGGCGGTCCCCATGTGTGGTAGTGGACTGTATTATGATATAAGATTTCGATGAGTAAATAACATATTTATACTGATTATGAACTTAGTAGATGTAAATTAATGCGCTTAAACAGACACTTCAACATGACACGCCTTAACAGGCTATAATATAATTAATACGCTGGCTATGGTATAATCAATGCGCCAAAACAAGCATTTAATAATATGAATTTGTAAAAGATGCGCCTAAACAGGCAGTTCAGCTTAACACGCCTAAACAGGCTATGATGTACATTTAGTGGGCCTAAACAGGCATTTAATAATGTAAACTGGTAAAACAATACGCCTAAACAGGCATTTCAGCATGACACGCCCAAACAGGTTATGATATAATCAATGCGTGTTTAAGACCGGCATTTCCAGCATGAACAATATAATCTCAGCACATACATAATTGAAGAAAAAACAAAACTTTAATTTTTATATAATGCGAACATCAAAAATAAATATGGATTCTGTCGATATGTAGAAGCCAGAACTACATATCGACAGAATCCATATTTATTTTTATTTTAAAATAACTTTTATTTGCACAGAATGAATAAAACAAAAGACTTCTTCACTTGAAGTATCAAAATTTAATAGGCCTAGACTCTAGACTGAGGCTTCGGACAATTTACGGTATTTAAATTTATCGATAAAGTAGTCTTTTAAGCTTATTGCTATTGTCTTTTAGCACCACCGTTCTAATTAATATCATTTTGACATTTCATTTTCCTTCATAAGATTCATGGTGTTCCTTCATAAGATAATAAAATTAAATGATTGTTAGAAAAATATCCAAATTTGGTTTAACTTTAATTAATTGTTCAAATTGTTTAACTCTAATGGGCAAATAAAAAGAAAAATGGCTTAAATATTAAACCAAATTATTAAAAAAATACAAAATATTTTCTCCCAGCCAACTGCAATTTTTCTAATGAAATGAATTTTTTGATGAAGAATGTCTAACAATATAATAAAACTCCAAAAGTAAATTTAAACTATAAAAAATATGAATTTGCTATAGAAGTAAAAACATTAAAATGACAATTAAGGTCTTATGGTCTTTTTTTAATGTCATTAGAAATTTAATGTCTTTCGCTCTACTTTGCCGACACATGGATGCATTCAATGTAAGTTAAGGACTTAAGGTCTTAAAGTAACCTTAATTTGAACAAGGCATGATACTACCATAAATACATGTTACTTGGAACCTTTTAGTTACAGCAGAGCCACACATTTTCAACACTGCAACAAATAGTGCTAAATTAAACTATTTTACCGACTCAAATACGCCGATTTTTACAATGGCTGTGGCCCATTTCTCGATGAAATTGAAATTGAATCTGCAAATCGACTAAAAAATTTCAATTTACTCTGCTATCCTACTTGAGTATTTTGACAGATTGTGTTGAAATTCAAATAAAATTTGTTTTTCAATAATTATTTTTCCGTAATTTAATTTTTGTGGAAGAAAATAAAGCAAAACAAAAACTAATATTTCAGCGTGAAACGTAAAAATTTCAATTTCATCGGCATTTTTGAGAAATGGGCTACGGCCAATGTGGTGAAAACGTGAACTCTGCCGAATTAAAGGAAAAATGTTAAAATGACATTCAAAACAATAACATTCTAACATTCTATAATATAATAGCCGTAAGTCTATCCTTCTATACGAGCGTAACGGATACCTTATCTATCCTTTAGTCTATAGTTCAAATATAGTTCAAATTGGTATATTGGTAGCGCGCTCGACTGATGATCATAAGATTGAATGTTCGAAACCTGATTGTTGTGAATTTTTTTTATTTTTTTTTTAAATAACATTAAAATTATTGTTTTTTTACACACTTTTATTTTATTCATATTCATACATACATTTCGTTTTACGATAATGCAGTTTTTAAATTTTTATTTTAAATAACATTAAAATGGTTTTTTTTTATTCATAAATTCATTATTTTCTTTAAATAACTTTAAAATTATTGTGCTTTTTTATTTTATTATTCATGAATGAATTCATATAAATAAATAATTCATATATAAATAAAACTTATATAAAATTTTGTTTTTGGATACTTAGAATTATCGATAAAGTAGTTCTTTAAAGTTAGTTAAAAAGTTAAGTTGTCTTTTGCCATAATTTGTTCAAATTAAAATCATTAAAATCATTTCGATATGTACATTTCGAAGGCAGTGCTAAAAATCATATAATAGTGGTTTCCGATAATTATTTGCCATAATTTCATTCCTGTGAACTAAATTAAGGAAAAACAAAAACTACTATTTGAGTATGTATTTCTCTTGCAATATAACAGCTTTATCATAAAAGATCGTGTGACGTCATTTTGTTTAGTTATGAATGCAATCATGTTATAGAATGTATTTAGGGGATTTTATTTTTTTATTTTAATTAAGTTACATAATACATACATTTATAATTTTTGTTGATGTTTTATTAATAAAACCTTTTTATTCTCTTCCATTTAATTATATCAGCTTTATTTGTATGTTTTTTCGATAATAATAGTATGTATTATTGTATTGTTTTCTAACCTATAGCCTAATGAACTTAACCTATTGCCTAATGAATATTTTATTCAATTGGTATGATTCCAATTGGTCAAATTGTTTTGATTTCATTAAAATTATTTTCAAATTATAATCACAATTGCTTTGATAAGTTTTGTTCAAAAATCAAATTTTGAGTAATTCTCTTATTTCGTTTAGTTGAACTTGGTTGATTGGATGAGAAGGGCGTTTTTTATCATCAGGGTTTTTTTATTAAGAAATTTGATTTATCAATTAAAACAATAAAGATTTGTTGTTTTAATTGAAGAAAATGTTTTTATTTTTTATAATACACAATTCTTTTTTATAATAAAATCTTTGTCAGAGAATAAAGTATTGTAATCGATTCGTGAATAATGAATTTTATTCTCTCGCAAATTAAAATTCTCGCTCGTGCCTCGCTCAAATTTTAAACTTTTGCTTGAGAATAAACTACTTCATTATTCACTCATTGATTAAACTACTATTTATTTTGAATTAGTCACAAGATATGTAATATTTATTATGAAAAATAGATCGAATTTTTTTTAAAGGAATAATAACCTTTTTTTAAAGGAATAATTTTTACATTAAATAGTAAAGTTGGCAGATGGTTTTTATAATAAGTTTATTAAAAAAGAAAAGAGGAAACAAATTGATGAAAGTGCATGATTAAAGGTCTATTTCCTCACTTTTTGACACAACATTTCGTAAAATACTAGCGCTATTATGGCAGGACCAGAACCAGAAAATTGTTCTATAGTACAGCGAACATAACAGCATAGAAAAATATAGATTTTTAACAATTTTTAAAAACAATGTAGGTTGAAAACATTTGATATTTTTATACAAAAAACAGTTTAGGTTATAATATACATTTTCAAACATTAATAATTTAAACCGATTTAATAAAATGAACTTTAAGAAACTCAGTACGAAATTTCGTTGTCATTGTCGATGTAAATGTAAAAATGTCGATGTCGATGTAAAAATCATAGGATATTTTTATTCCATCATTATTTTTGCATAGCTTCATTTTCTGTAAATAAAATATAGAAGAACAAAAGCTGCTATTTCAGTATTTTCTTATTATTATTATTTTCAACCATTTGTCATTGATCGTATAAAAATTTATCGTTAACCTCACGATGGTTTTTGTAGAATTATAGTTAAGCAGAAGGTACACACAGAATAGATTAGAAGAGGTTGGATTATGATGGATAGTACTTAGTAGTTGTATCAAAGCCGGATGAAAAGAGCAAGAGTGTATTGGTGTGCGTGGAGAGGGGGAAAGGAGGGAGGGGTGGGGGTGGGGGGGGGGGGGGAGCCCGCGGGATACCCCCTAGTAATATAACATTTATCAAAAATAATATTCTTATTACTATTTTTTACTTCTTACAGCAATATTAAATGATTCTAAAAGGCAGCAGAACACACAAACGGTGGATTGAATCGTGAGTTGGATTATTTTTAAATTAACAAGCGTTAACACACATATGTGACATGACATTACACATATGTTATTTGTCCGTCAAGGACTTACACATTCTGCATTCAGAAATATTTCAACATCATTTAATCAAAATTATCGGATGATCGACACCTTTCTGAAGCATAGTAAAACATGAGCTGTTGCGACCAATCATTACAGCAGCGGTATTAGATGCCATGACTGAAAGACGAGTTATTCTTGATCCTTTTGCTAATAATTTGTTTCTCTCCCTCTATTTTTTTCTACATGTCCCATCCTAATGTGACTTCCATTTCCATTTTGCTGGTTCGGAACCATCAACTCTAGTCTACGGTAAGGCCTGTGTCGCCTAGGTATTTTGGCTAGACTAGTTCTCTGTTGAGCTGAACCTGGATCATCTACTTTCTGCTATCACCCGTTATATACCACTATAAACAGTCTCCTCCTAATTCAAAATCTGCTTGCGTTGAAGTTGCCTCTATTTAAGACGTTTTAGGTGTTAAAAATTGTTTAGATTCCTTTCTGTCGATGTTTGCGAAGCTTACTAATCGAACTTTACCTTTGGATGGTGGTTTTGAAAAATATGATGATTTCACAATGATGGAACTAGCATACTCAGACATACTTGTCCTGAGCACCACTAATATCTTAGCTTTATCTAATCAACTGTTTTAGCGATTGATATAGGTGTATGTTGGTAGGCATACTCTTCAGTACTGTGTAGACTTTCAAACTCTCATCCAAAGTTGTAACATATCGTTTCAGTCCCCGTCGGAATATTTTTTCTAGAACGCCAAACATCTTCATTTTGCAGGAAATCTAATGCGCATATAAACTTTTAAAAATAATTTTAGTTCGTTAGTATTTTTTCCGTAGAATACGATAAAAATACTTTATAATTTTTTTTAAAACACACTTTTAAATAATTCTTGTCGCGTGATGAAAGTAGTATCGATGTGAGCGCTAGGGGGTGCTGAAGGTTCAAAATCACTTCCAAAACCAGTTTTAACGTTATATTTTGTGCTGTAAAACGAAAAATTAAATTTCAAAGAATGTATTATAAGATAATCACGGTGTTGTTATCGTTAAAGTGCAAAATGGCGACACCAATATGGCGTTCAATATTTTTTAAATGGACGAATTTTGCAAATTCAAAATAATATTCGTAATTAACGTAAAACTCTTAGTCAAAATTGTTATAATCAAAATTTTCCTAAATGGTGCTATTTCCAAGAAAAAAATCACGAAGTTTTAAAACTACGTGAAAACTGTTTTTTACCTCTAGCGCTCACATCGATAATACTTCCATCACACGATAAACATTATTTTAAAGTGGATATATTAAAATAAATTACAAAAAACGTGTCATACATTTCGAAAAATCCCCTCCCCAAAATAAGGGAGAAAACTACCCTCAAAATTTGTTATATTTTTTTATCGTATTCTACCGGAAAAATGAAATTGTTTTCTGATGGAGTACTAACAATGGAATATACCTGCATTAAATTTTGCACATATGCCTAGAAAATATTTTTCGGAATAGTGTTTGTCCCATGCGGAAACTTCAAATGGTTATAAAGCTGTAAGTAACATACAGTAATAAGAAGTAGAAATCAATAAACTATCTATTAAAGTCATATTAATAATTTAACTAACTTAACATATAGTACTACAACCAACTTAAACAAAACCCAAAACAATCTGACTTGCAAGAAATAGTCAAGATACAGACAAAACTTTACGTGGATGGCTATGTTTTTAAATTTCGAAAATGTTTGTAGCCTAATTGCTATGTTTATATTTTTAAGATTTTATATTATAATATTATTTATTTAAACTACATCCCAGGTAAGCAGGGAGGATTGTTTTTACATTGAGCCAAGCTTGTTTTAAGGTTGAACAGCGTTGAGGCAAGCTTTAAAATAAAATTGGTTGAATGTTGTTTTAACCTTAAATGATAACCACGTACCATTATTATTTGTACACATTGGATCAATATTTGAATACCATGCTGGACCAATTCTAAAACAAATAAATCGAATTCATAGCTTTTTAATTTTTTTGCAATGTATAATTCATTATATGTGCTGTTATGGTTTTCCATATTATTCACTGTTTGTGTGCTTTTGTCACTTTTGAATTAAAATGCAATATTTACAAATATACTTTTTTAATATGTTTATTTTTAATTTTAAATTTTATTAATAATCATATAAACTTCCTTATAGTAACAATTTGAATTTCATTTTTTATTTTATAGAATATCGACTTCGACTTACGTCATCCTCAGTTCTTAAATTATTATTAAATTCTTTGCTTAAACTAATATCTTATATATATACTATTTCAACTGCTATTTTTTATTATTATGTCATATATTTTATTAGTTTAGTGTTGCTTTCATTATTTAAAATGTTGTTATTGTTTTTATGTTTATATATTTCTATTTCTTCCTATATATCTTGATGTTGTCCTTTTCTTTTTTTATGTAATATTGTTAAATTTGTGTTGATATTGGTATATTTGTGGTTTTCTATTTTTAAATGTTGGGCATATCTGGATTTTGGATCACTTTTATTAATTTCACTGGTGTGTTCAATAAATCTTTTTGTGAAGGACCGCCCGTTTGACCTATATAAAATTTACTGCAGTCATCACAGGTAATTTTATAAACACCTGTGTCTAAGGTTTGGGTTTTTTTGGTTCTTAGGTAATTTTCTATTTTATTTTTGTTTTTTGTAAAACAAAACCTGCTTGGCGCAGGTCTGGCCCCTTAGCCTTTTATTACCCGGGTGTTGTAGTGGAATTTCCTCATATATTGTAAATTTGTTGGTTACAGTCCATCATTGCACAAATGCTGAAATTATATAACGATTACAATAAATTTGTTTCAACATTGAACCAAGCTTGGCCCAAAACTAAATATAGTAGTCAAAAGATACAATTTACATTTATTTATTTTAACCATTGGCTTAGTATGACAAAATGTATCAGACTAAGGCTTGGCCATGCCTTGATAATCATTTCTTCGTTTTCCAAGCTTGGGCCAAGCTTGGCCCATTCGATAAGCCTTGGTGTTTCTAACCTGGGATATTTGTTAGACTAAATCAAAATTTTGTGATACTTTTTCTACTCCTATCACAGTAAATTATAAATTACATCACACTATCCATGACATGTAAATTGGTTATTGCAGATAGTGTACGGTAAGTAAAAAAAAAGTGTGTGGTAATGGATTTTCATATATATATATATTACGAAACACTTTTAATAAAAAGAAAAATTTTTATTTAAAGAAAAATTTGATTTTCAAAAACTAAATACACTCAGTTCTGTTTTTGCACGAATTTATTATACACGAATTTGAAATAACACGAGTTGGAAGAAAAAATTAATTTCGTTTATGCACGAAATTTTTTGAAATAACACGAATCGACTAAACCTTTTATTTAAATTTTTTCGTCCGTTTATTCGATTTTTCAAGAAAAGAAATTTCTTTTGTTGTACCATATATATTTTTAAAAGCCGCTTCATATTACAATACATTTGCACAAAAAAATAAAATTAAAATGTGGAGGAGAAATACAATACGTATTTACATTTGTACTCTCTATTCATTATTGTACGATCCGTGATACGAACGTGCACAAACCAAGTAATCTTATTGCTGAGAACATGCACAAACCAAGCAAACCGTCAAGAAGGACGCTGATCTCAAAGTTATATCAGGTTCTGTACTCTCCATCGTCTGTCTTAAGTGGACCAAAAATGTAGCATAGGCTATTACGCTCATATACAGATGAATGTAATTTTTTGTAAGGATTCAGGTTTGTGACCCATACATCTCCACCGATCTAATTAATGTCTTGTTCAACTTGAGTTTGTTGTTAGTTAATACACAGGGTGATCCAAGGAGAGGTTTAATTGAGGAGAAAGTTCGACTATCTGCAACGATTCGAGCTTTTATATCTGTAAGTACGCTGTTGTTTGAGTCAAGCATTGATCCCAAATATTTAAAAGATTCAACTCCCTCATTTCGTTCATCGCCGCACATCAAATCTTTCTTCTCATCCTTCCTTGAAACATTCATATGTTTGGTTTGTCGTAGTTATTTTGCAGACCAATTTTTCTAGCACCATTCTCAAGTGACTTTAAAGTCTCACTCATGACATTTTCACTTTGGCCGAGTATGATAATAACATCAGTCGTCATTTGACGTACGAATAACCTTTGCTCGTCGCCCGGCTTGTTCCTGATCACTTAAGAAGATTCTCAAAATAAGCGGCACCAGTATCTAAAATATTTCTAAGGTCTACTTGTAGCTCCACATCTTCGTTCTGAATAGCAGTCGGTCTAGTTTGAGGTCCATTTTTTAAGGTTTTAGTCTGTTGAAAGTAGTAACGGGTTTGATGTTCCTTATTAAAGCTTTCAATCTCCTCACATTTCCTCTTCCACCATTCTCTCTACATTCATCGACATGGCTTTGTAACGGCTTGTCTTGCCAGTTTAAAGTTAACATCAGTCGTCATTTGACGTACGAATAACCTTTGCTCGTCGCCCGGCTTGTTCCTGATCACTTAAGAAGGTTCTCAAAATAAGCGGCACCAGTATCTAAAATATTTCTAAGGTCTACTTGTAGCTCCACATCTTCGTTCTGAATAGCAGTCAGTCTAGTTTGAGGTCCATTTTTTAAGGTTTTAGTCTGTTGAAAGTAGTAACGGCTTTGATGTTCCTTATTAAAGCTTTCAATCTCCTCACATTTCCTCTTCCACCATTCTCTCTACATTCATCGACATGGCTTTGTAACGGCTTGTCTTGCCAGTTTATAGTTCTCCTTCGTGGACCTGATTTCGCCAATATTTGGCAATATGGTTTTGATATCTTTCTTCTGTTTCAGCATTCTTTAGTGAGTTGATGATAAAACGTTTCTGTTGGTTGAATTTTGGAATGCCTGGATTTGGAAAGTGGAACCTTATCTTAGCACATACAAGAAAGTGGGTGGTCACTTCCAATGTATGCACCGCTAAACAATAGCGCAACCACATCCCTCTAAAAGAAACGTACTGTTTCTAGCACGTGACTAATTTGATTTCAAGTTTTTCCATTCGGTGAAAACCGAGACTGCTTATGAATCGATCGATGTGGAAAGTATTGGCAATTCTTAATTTATTTGATAATACAAACTCAGTCATTAATCATTATCTCACCATTTTCGTTTCAAATATATCTTCCAAACTTCCCATTAAAGTCACCAAGGACCATAATGAAGTCGCGTGTTGGCATTTGTTTCATGACCTCTTTCAGTGGTATGTAGAAAGCATCCTCCTCGTCGACGGTCTAAGCTGCAGTAGGTGCATGCACGGCAATAAGAGAAATATTGTTGTATTACTGCGTACCCGTAGGTAGCAGATCCTCTCATTGACCGTGATGAATTTCATCACGACTTCTTGTATGCGTGCACCAACAAGAAACCCAGTACCAAATTCTCTTCAAGAAGGATAACCACTTCTGTATAAAACGTGACTATCCAGATCTTGTTTTCCGATTATGGACTGTTTAAATTCTTGCAGAGCAATGATAGTCATCCTATACCTCTCAGCCTCTGTTTCTAGACATATTAGAGCATCAAGTGCGCTCAGAATGCGCTCGGTAGTCTGTCCTTTTTCACGTAAAGGTAAAATTCTGTTTTCGTCCAGATTTGTTATTGTTTTTCTGATTTCTCAATTTAACAAAGTTTTTTTCGGGGTTAGGGTGTTAACCTCAGGCCCAACCCAAATTTTCGTGAATGGGTCCGTTTTAATGTTAAAGTCATCAGAATAATCTTTTTACACGTTTATATAACGTGCCACTTGATCCAAAACAGACGCCCGCTCCCAGCTGGAAACGGTGGGGATTTTGGAGTTAGTTTTCTCATACATGATCGTTTAAATCAACATATTATCGGCTTCTGCTTAATTAATATGCAGATATGCACACTAAGAATCCTCACGCAAGAATTTAATGTAACTATCGTCAATATTCATGCACCTACTGAATACAAATCAGATAACGTAAAAGAGTTGTTATTCCTTGAACTCGAAGAAGTTATCAATAACATTCCGCATCACGATATAAAAATCGTGGTAAGTGACTTCAATACTCAAATTGGTAGAAGTGCAGAACTTAAAACGCATATCGGCCTATGATCTAGTTATTTCAAACACTTTCTACCCTCACAAGAAAATCTACAACGCAACATGATAATCAAATGACGGAAAAACGGAAAATCAAATCGATTAAGTGTTCTCAAAGAGACACTTTACAAATGTAACTGCCGTTTTATCATACAGAGGTACTGATATGGCTCGTGACCTTTAACTACAGAAGATATTTCCTGAACATGGAAGAGCATGACATCTCTTCTGAGATGCCATTAAACATACAAAAAGAATCGCAAACGCTTCAATCAACCATTACAGCGCCAGCACCAACTACAATCGGAAAACGACCACCGAAATCACGCAATGAATGGTTCGACGACGATTGTCGCTAAAGCGTTGAACATAAGCGAGAAAAATGGTTAACCAGGCACACCCGAAGCTTCCAAGCTGATTATCTATGCGCTTAGAAATCCTCAGCAAAACTTCTACGGAAAAGAAACGCGAACATATGAAAAGTTGTATCGAAAACATCAACCAACAAGAGGCTAATGGAAATTCGAAAGAGTGTTTTGCCAATGCGCAAAATCTGACAAAAGATTTCCACCCAAGATCAACAGTCGTAAAAAATGGAAACAACGAACTTACAACAAATGAACGTGATGTGCTGGCCGTATAGCGCTAAAATTGATCCTGTTTGAGCAATTGCTCCGTGAAGTGACGAAATTTTCGTCCCTTACCCAGCAATGAAGAAGTGGAACCTGCCATTTAAATTCTAAAAAATGGCATATCACCAGGTATCGATGGAATTCCCGCAGAACTATTTAAAAAATGGAGGAGAAGCTCTTGTCTCACGTATATACGATCTAGTTTTTGCGATCTGGGACGAAAAAGAACTACCTGCTGAATGGAAAACAGCTCTCATTGTTCCGCTACATAAGATAGGTGACGGTCTAAAGTGTGCGAATTGTCGTGACATCACATTGCTGCTCACAGCATATAAAATATTAGTGAATTTCGTACTTATTCGACTCATGTCGTTCGTCAAATCTATCATCGGTGACTATCAGTGTGGTTTTCATCCCAACCGTTCAACCGCAGATCAATGTTTTGCATTATGGTGGGATGATTCTGGAAAAAATGTTGGGAGTACAACATCAGCATCCACCAGCTCTACGTTGATTTCAAGCAAGTATATGAGAGTATCATCCGCGACAACAGCAATTTCTGGTCCTTTCGATATAACATCAGGTGTCGATATAGCATCATGATGCACTCGCGCCCGTTCTATTTAATTTGGCGCCTGAGAACGCGATAAGAAAAAGCAGAAGCAAATTCTTGGCTACGCAGATGATATTGCGCTTCTCGGACGTAGAACAAGAGATATTAAGGATAGACTCGCAGCTTAAAAGAAATGCTAAACGTCTTAGATTATGCATCAACACTGGCAAAACTAAACTTCTAACAACTTCTAATCTAGGAACATAGCTCCCGGAAATCTGTATACTGGCGACTCTAAAGTGGAACGCGTGGAAATCTTCAAATACCTCGGGTCTGTAAAAACATCGTCAAATGACGTGCATGCATATATCAAAGCCCTTGTCTCTGCCGCATAATGAGTTTTTTACGCATACTTAAAACTTTTGCGATCCAAATTTCTTTCGCGGTCGCACTTTACAAAGCATTAATTCGCCTACCTTCAGAAGTGAAAGCTGGACACTGAATCGCGCCGACTGCAGAATTCCATCAACATTCGAGAGGAAGGTCATGCGAAGAATTTATGGTCCATGCAAAATAGCTGAAAATCAGTAAAGAATCCGAATGTATCACGAAAGACAGCTCCTTGGTAGCTGCGATATGATTGGATTCATTAAATCCAACCGGATTAGATGGTTTGATTATGTAGAAAGGACTCCACTAGATAGAATTATGAAGCATCTCAATGAATGAAAAAGCATCTCAACAACAACCAGCTGGTGTTTGTTGGAGAGGTAGACCCAGAAAACGTTGACGTGATGACATCATACAACCACATCATACCTTCGTGATACAGGATGTCCAAACTGGGGACGGCTAGTCATGGAACAAAATAAATGGAAGCTGATTGCACAGACGGTAAAATCGTTTAACGTTTATGAGGAAATATACATTTTGTATGTCCTTATGATTTGGCAATAGAAAGACTACATACAACACTACTCTGTCAGTTATTTTTGATACTATGTTCTTTTACGTTTACGGAACCCTCGGCGAGCGAATTTTATTCGCCCTTGACCGATTTTTTTATATTTTGTTTTTGTTTTGGCCTGAATACTGAAGTTGGATCAACAGCCAAATTCTGTAATTGTGAAGCGGTGAAGTGTTAGAAACTCACAATAATTCTACATATCCCAATTTTTGGTTTGCCACTTTCGATAAAATTACTGAAGTTCTACTTTTATTTAACAAGTTTTTCTAAAGCTATATCTAATTTATGGCATCAGCTAGCATAAGCGTACTATATTTTCAGAACTGATGGATGGTGTCAGTCAATGCAACAGCGTGTTCAATATTTTTTTTGTACTGATATCTCGAGAGTGGAACCAATCCTCCATTTTTTCATATATTTAATGTATATTTTTACACGAATTTTTTTACACGTCCTTCTCTGGAACGTATCTGTCGTGTAAAAACAGAATTAGGTAAATCAATGCATTTTGACACAGAATAATGCAAAGCCTACCCAATTTGTAAACTATTTGCATTTAATTTATAATTAGTAGTTCATTTTTTGAAGTAATTATATGCGTTTGGGCATTAAAACAAAGTTATAGAAAAAGTGTGTAACAAATCTCGAGTTGTAAAGCAGTTTCCATGCTCGTGAAGATATTGCACTCGACGCTACGCGTCCCGTGCGCAATATTTTCCCTCGTATGTAAAATGCTATTTACAACTTTAGATATGTGATATACTATTACATGTTTGATCGATTTTATGAAATCAGATTTGAAAAATTGAAAGATTTGATGAAATCAAAATTAATTTTAGCAGTTTTGTACAAATTAGCAGAGAAATGGAATCTACCTATAATTTTGGTACAGATATTACAACAAAGATGGCGTACTTTATTTTATATTTAAATATCTTAAATTTGCTTATTTTTTTAAATAAAATGTGCTGTGTAGTCAAATTTTAAAAGACATTGTTAAAAAATTTATATCATCAACAATATTTAATATTTTTTTTATTGTGCATTAATATTGTGCATTTGTTACAAAAACTAGTGTGTATTATTAGCGCGAACTGCGTTTCCAAACGCTACGTTCGTGCTGCAGACTACACTCTTGTTTGGAAAATGCGTTTGCACTAGTAATACAATCTACTATATTACAAATAAAGTAATGGTTAAATTAAATCTCAAGTCAACTATATTATGTAAAAGTTAAAAAATATATTACAAGAGAGGGACATGAGAAGAGGGATGAATAAGTGTAGTTTTCCATTGTTTGACTGCTCACGCCCCTTGTAATATTGTAATTTTTCTCAAAGTATATTATGCACATTTGCTGGAAATTTCTTTTAATTATTGACATATTTGTTTTTTACTGATGAAATTTCAAAAAACTATGTTTAATTATAACAATTGCAACTCTTTCTGTCACCGAAAACAAAAAACGCAGGGTGGAAGAAACTATTGTTTTGAGTTAGAATTTTTACAGTATCTTTCGCTCCTAGCTACTTCGCAAAGCGAACTAACCAGAACACGAGATGTGAGTTTAAAAAGAAATTTAGATTTTGGTGGCACACGTCTGCTTCTACCTCGGTCCTAAGGCTGCTCTTCCCAGAAGGATAGGTGGTCGTGGTTCGAACAATTTGTGCCTGGTCGATACTAATAATAAAATGAATAAACAACTAAAAAATTAAGAGATAATTGGGGAAAGACGACAAGAGCTACTAAAGGAAATTTCCACCATTCCCACCATGCTCACCATACCAAAATTGACCAACATGACCCCTTCGTATTTTAATATTACCTCAATTTCTCTATTATTCGTTCGAATCTAAGTTAGAACGCGAAAAGTCCTAAAGGTACAAACAAAACGAATCCGCTCCGTTCTGTTAATTTTTTATCCGCTTCATTCCGTTCATTTTACAAAACACAATACAACCGCTCCGTTTTAAATATCCGAAAATTTATATCTTGTTTATAACTAGAAGGTGCCCGCAAGCGATGCCCTTGCTATTCAAATAAGTGGTTAGAAACTGTTTTTTGTCGGGTTAAATACTCTTATAATTTGTTTTTATTGTGATTTAATTTAATTTGTTTTGTTAGTTTTATAAAAATGAAAAAAAAAATGTAATATTAGTATCATTTAGCAGACAGCAAGAACAATTAGGTAAAGGTCTCTAAAGCTAAATAAATTTGCATATGAAATGTATGTTAAAATTAAAACACATTAGTACACACAAATGGTTCACACAATAACTTTTTTAAATAGATGTCAAAAGATGGAGGTTAGAAAAAGTTTAAAATTTTTTTTCAAAGATTTAATTCAAATCATTAAATTAAATTCGGATTGGTTACCAAAGAAATTAAATTAAATGTTTTGCGATAATCCACTTACTATGTGTCGCGAACAATTAGGTGAACGTCAAAACATTCGTTAACTGGGTGTCAGAATTGTCAATGACTTACTCTGGAACCGTCATGCTTACCATACAAAATAGGCACACTGGTGCTACTGGTTTAGCGTCTCGTTTCATGATGACTAATTTCATTTATCAATCCATCCAGGTTATGGGCTGTTCTCAAATGAGGTCAATTTGAATTTTCAAATATATTTTTATATTTATTTTTATATTTTTACCAAGCGACTCAAATCTTTTTTGAACGGAAGTAACATTTTCAAAAAGAAACAAAAAATAAATAAAATAAAAATAAATTCAAACAACAATGAAATAAAAAGGCAAACGAATATTATGTTCGGCAAGTATACGATACAATTCAATTATGTGTATTGTGTCGTGTCAATTGTCATTCATTTGTTAATGTTATTAAAATTTTTTATTCATTCTCGTATTAAATATTATATGAGTTGGATGGTTGGAGTTCGATCTTAGATTCTTAATTATTGAGTGTCGTTATTTTTAAATTTATATTTTGAATTGTTGTAGTTTTTTAACCGACTTCAAACTTTCATTGTGGGTTTTTTTATGTTATGGTTGTGTATTGTTCTGTTTTTATGGTATGTTGTTGGTTTTGTGGTTTTTATGGTTATGATGATTTAAATTGTATTCTATTTGGGTTGATTCTGAGAGGGTCTCATAATTTTCTATGATGTGAAAAACTACGTTTTTCAAAAATTTGGAAAAACCCGTAGTTTTATGTATTTTAGCCAATTTTGTCAAAATATCTTAATCTGTTTGGATAGTTTAAATTGTATTATATAGATGTCGAGGTGGTCCATAATTTTCTATGACATATTTCCGGTTTTTTAAAAATTTTATTTCAAAATAAAAATATTGGTGTTGATTTTGTTAAATAAAAAATGAGTGCGAGTAATCTTTCCACGCGTGGTTGAAGTAAATTTTTGTGGCAGGCATTACTAAAAAGATTAAATATAAAATAAATATATATGTGTTATTATGGTTTTCCATATTATTCACTATTTGTGCGCTTTTGTCACTTTTGAGTTAAAATGCAATATTTAAAAATATACTTTTTACTGTTTATTTTTAATTTTTTTTTTATTAATAATAATATAAACTTCCTTATAGTAACAATTTGAATTTTATTTTTATTTTATTGAATATCGATTTCGACTTACGTCATCCTCAGTTCTTAAATTATTATTACAACTTTTGCTTAAACCATTACTTATATACTATTTCAACTGCTATTTTTTATTATTATGTCATATATTTTGTTAGTTTTAGTGTTGATTTTATCATTTAATATGTTGTTATTGTTTTTATGTTTATATATTTCTATTTCTTCCAATCTATCTAGATGTTGTCCTCTTCTTTTTTTTATGTAATATGGTTAAATTTGTGTTGATATTGGTGTATCTGTGTTTTTCTATTTTTAAATGTTGGGCATATCTGGATTTTGGATCGCTATTATTAATTTCACACCAGTGTTCAATAAATCTTTTTGTGAAGGACCGCCCTGTTCGACCTATATAAAATTTACTGCAGTCATCACAGGTAGTTTTATAAACACCAGTGTCTAAGGTTTGGTTTTTTTTAGGTTATTAGGTAATTTTCTATTTTATTTTTGTTTTTGTAAGCTGCAATATATCCATATTTTTTTAAAGTTTTTTTGCATTATTTTGAATGTTGTTTTATTATATATTACGCCTATGTATTTTTTGCCTGCTAAGTTTTCTTCATTCTCAATGTTGTTAGGGTTTGCAAATTTTTCATGTTTTTATGTTTTCTATTTAATGTGTCATTTATTTCGTTTTTATATCCGTTTTTACTGGCTATGTATTTTATGTTATTTAATTCGTCTTGATAATTTTCTGCATTCATAGGTATATTATTCAATCTATTGATCATGTGGTTGTATGCAGCTAGTATATGTTGGTATGGATGATGTGATTTAATATTTATTGTTTGATCCGTTTGAGTTGGTTTTCGGAATATTTTGAATGTGTGTTTTGAATCTACATTTTTGATTGATAAATCAAAAAAATTTGTTGTGTTATTTTCTTCATTTTCTAACGTGAATTTAATGGATGATTCTATGCTGTTTATGTATTGGTGTAATAGATTAAGCTTACTATTTGTTCCTTTGAATAGTAAAATTATATCATCAACGTAGCGATACCAATGAATTATTTTTTCTTTGTGTGGATTTATATGTTATTATGTATATATTTTGTTTCAAAACCGTTGAGATATATTTCGGCTAAAGTTCCAGATAGTGGGCTCCCCATAGGTATCCTTCTGTTTGTTGATAATACTCATTGTTATGTGTGAAATAGTTTTGTTTTGTTATATCGGTTATTATATTTATTATTTCTTGTGTATCTGTTGGGTTTAAGTTATTTTTTATTAACATATTTTTTGTTATATTTATTGTATCTTTTATTGGTATGTTAGAATACATGTTGGTTATATCAAACGATGCTAATTTTACGTTGTGAGTTATTGTTATTAGTTCTATTCTATTGATTAATTCTCTGTTATTTTTTACTGAATAACTGTTATCAAATTTTATGTGATACTTCAAAATAGTTTGTTTATGTACTTCGCTATTCTGTATATTGGTGCTGTGGTTAAATTAATTAATAGTCTTATCGGTGTATCTGGTTTGTGTATTTTTGGTAATCTTCTTATATTTGGTGCTGTTGGTTTTATCATTTAGTTATACCTTATGTTCTTATCACTTAATATGTTGATAGATTTGTTGATAATTGTTTTTATTTGTGCATTGAATTCATGCGTTGGATCTTTACTTAATTTTTTGAAACAATTGAATTGAATAACGAAATAGTTGACACATCTGAGTCTAAATTAGTAACCGCTGGTGTACCCCAAGGCTCAGTTATGTCTCCTACTTTATTTTTAATTTATATCAACGAACTGTTGCAAATCACCAGTAATCCAATAAATAGTTTTGCAGATGATAGTACACTGCACAAGTCATTCGTTACCCTATCTTCAAAGGGTAAAATGCATGAACGAATAAATCCCGCCCGGAGAGACGCTGCCAGAAATGTAAACGAGGACCTAAAAAAAGTAGCCGATTGGGGTGACAAAAATTTGGTCAATTTTAATTCCACCAAAACACAGCTATTGATTCCTTCCAGATCAAAGACCGAGTTTCCCAACGATATTTCAATCAATATGTGTGACGACCAAATAGACAAATGTGAAAGCATTCGTTTGTTGGAAGTCACAATATTCAATGACTTACTCTGGAACGATCATATAATGGCCATGGCAAAGAGCGCGTCAAGAAAACTCGGCCTCCTCAATAGATGTAAAAAATATTTTACTTCGCATCAATTACTCCACATTTATAAGTCCTTTATTCGTCCCTGTATGGAGTATTGTTGTCAAGTTTGGGGCGCTGCATCTGTAACTATCCTAGCTCTTTTGGACTCTGTTCAAAAGCGTGCTATACGAATCGTTGGTGATCGAAATTTAACACTAGATCTTGATTCCCTACAACATCGTCACACCGTTGCTGATCTCGTTGTTTTTTTATAAATATCGTCACCAGCAGTGCTCGGATGAAATCAGGACCATAATGCCTCAGACATATGTTTTTCCCCGTTTGACTCGTCAATCGGTTTGTGCGGGCGGTCGGACTGTCGAGATTACTCACTGTCATAGTAATAAAATGCAAAGGGATAACTTTGTGCGTACATCGTACAAATGGAATGCTTTGCCCGAATCAATAGTCTCGAGTGCCGTCAATCCACAAAGATTTAAAAAAAGCGTCCACCTGTATCTCAAGACGCATGTTGTTGTGGGACCTGAGTCTTAAAAGTATCTATGTGTTGTTGTGACACATTTTGTAATTCCTACTACACAACACTTTTTATTACAAAAAAAAAAATTAAATAGAAAACATAAAAACAAAAACAATTTTCAAACCCTAACAACATTGAAGAATGAAGAAAACTTAGCAGGCAAAAAATTCACATAAAATTCACAAATTCAAAAATTCTTTTTTTTTCCGAAATTTTAAAAATATTGCAAAAATTATTACAAAATCAAATATACAAACTTTTTTCAAAATTCCAAAAATATTTCAAAAACTATACCAAATTCAAAAATTTCCATGTCCAATTTCATGTTCAATTACATTTACGTCATACAAATAGCTAAACTTTTTTTTCCCAAAAACTTGGCTAAAAAAATAAATGAAATCATTTTTCTGACTAACTTGACAATAATTTTTTGTTAAACTTAGAATGCAATAATCTAAATCAAGATTTCTCCACATTCCATGTTACTAGGTACTCATTTTCTCTTAAAATCAACATTTTTTAAACAAAAACAATGTAAATTTTTTTGTTTTGACACACTTCATGTGTCATATTTAATGTTCAATTACATTTCATGTCATCCAAATAATTATTTTTATGTTTTGTATATTTCTAGTCGAAAACCGAAGTTTTTATTTAGCGTATGGTTTTTGTTGTGACACATTAAAAAAAAAAAATAAAACAAAAATAAAACTTAAAATAGATAGATTTTCATATGAAATCTACATAAAACAAAACATGAATACACATTAAATGAGCTTACAATCAATATGATTGCGCGTCTTTTAGTTAAAAATTTAAAAGTAAAATATTAAAATATTTGAACATTGGGCAGTATATTTGAACATTAGATATTTACATCGAGTGAGTTTATCCATGCTACTACATTGGGAGTTGCCAATTGGATGTCTGAGATGTCGCCATTGTATCGTCGAAGTGGGCACACTGTTGCGATGTGTTTTATAGTTTGTTGTGGAGCTCCGCAGTCACATTGAGGTGACTCTAAGATTCCCCACTTGTAGAACGAATCAGCACAACGTCCATGATTCGTACTTATTCGGTTTAGTGTGGTCCAGGTATGACGTGGCAGATCGAAACCAGGTTGGGCAGAAGTCGGGTTAGAAATAGAAACGCCAGAAGTGTTGTAATCATTCCAGGAGGTGTCCCACGCATCCAAGATATTAAAAGTAGTTGCCAGCAAGTTGCTGGCAGTTTTATATGGAGGCTTTCTTGACTTCAATCGACAACTAGTGTGGTCACCGTAATATTCGTGCAAGGGTAACGTGATGTTGTTGGTTACCTTTTTATTTTCACGCATGAGTGCATGCGAGCGTCTGAGTGCAGGTGGAGCGATATTGCTCAACACAGGGAGCCAAGGTAAAGGAGTGGACCTGATAGTACCACTTATAGTACGCATCGCGGCATGCAGCTGGCAGTCAACTTTTTGAGTATGCTGCGTGGAAATGTCCCACATTTCGTTGCGTTGTCCCACGGAGAAATTTGTCCCACGAAGCGTACCACGAAACAAATATTTCCACCACATTTGCCCGCATTATCGAAATAATCAAATAAGCCTTATATCTACCTACGTACAGTTTGCACAATATCTTAGTCAAAGCAATGGCTTCACTGTTTTTTCTTGCAATTTGTATAATGTTATGTTTATGTTGATTTATCTATATTGAGAGAACAAACTAGTGCAATATTTTTTTTACTAAATAGTGTTTTAACTATAATTTTCTTAGAAATACTAAGCTCAGTTTTTTTCACTTCAATAATTTACATTTTGTTTTGCGAATATCTTTTGATGTCTAACAGATCTATCTCAACGAAAAGGTTTCTTTGTTTATAGAAACATCTCCCCGGTGTATATACGAGAGATCGAAAGTATATTATGAAAAATAAAATACAAAATATTTTACTTAAAAAGTCGCAGTTTTCCGTATAAATTCATAAACATTTAAATTTTCAAACCAGAGTTTTACTTTATTCGAGCACTCATTTTAATCCTTTGAAATAATATTGAAAAATTAAAATGTAAAAAAAATGATTTTACTCCTTTGGAGCAGATTACATTTTCCTGTTCTTTTATTCGATTTATGAATAGCCCCTCTACGTCATCCTTTATATTCATTTTTCGAACAATACATGAATATTTGAACGAATCATTCAAAGCATTTTACGTTGGAAAGCATCAAATTTGAAGCAAAAATAAAAGTTTTGAGTATTTCAAAGAAAATATTTATTTCAATTTAGTAGCAAGAATGATATTTTATTATTTTCACTCCTGTATGTGGGAGTGTTATATTTTTTTTAAGCTACGCACTCCGAAAGAACAAAGTAAAGGAGTGATATAAGTAGCGTTTCAAACTCTGTTTAAAACAGTTTAAAACACACTTTAACTAGGTAGCTCAAAAGTAAAATTATTATTTTCTAATTTATAATTTTTTTTTCTCAATAAAGAACAAACAAAGTAGAGAGCATAAAAATTTGATAAATGGTATATATTTGCAAAAGATAGAACGAGAGGTATACTGTATACCTCTTATACTTATAGAATACAGAAAAGATATTAATTATTTAGTAAAATTAAAATAAATTGTTTCAATTGTTTTGCAGTCTTTACTTGTGTAACAAAAGTTTTAAGCTACTATAAAAGGGGTGATATGGCGATATGGCTCCAATGAAGGAGCTAAACCATAAATAAAAAAAAAAAAAAAAAAAAGTTGGATAGAAAACGTTTACGTAAATTCTCATACGATATTGAATTGGACTATCCTTTTATAAAAAAATCAAAATGTAACGACGCAAAGGTTTATTGTATTACCAGTCGGAGTGAATTTGCAAACTAACAGTGGACATTTTGAATTAAAAGACATATAGATACAGATAAACATAAAAAAGCGTTGCTATAAGCCGTCAGCTCCAGTAGCTTGAACAAGTTTTGTTGTTATTTTGTTTTCTTGTTGTTATTTAACATTGACAAAAAGTTAGTTGCAATTTGCGCTGATAACTCGAATACCAATTTTAGTGGTGTCACGTAAAGAAGTGAAAATTTAAAAGCAAGCTAAGCTCGAATTTGAACCAGAATGTATTGAGTATTGGATTCGCAGCCCATATTATAAATAATGCAATAAGAAGTGCTGCTGGTTTAAATGGCAGGGTTAAAAAATTTTGGATATTTTACTGTCTTTGCTGGAGACGTTGAAGGAGTTCTGCGGCAAAAATAATGTCGAACATAACCAACTTATTGGATACAGTGAAACTCGCTGGCTGGCGGTAATGCCAAACTACTTTTTTGATGCTTAAACAATGCAGATTGATTGATTGATTGATTGATTGATTGATTGGACTGTAGGACCAAGCACTAGGCGAGACTCCCGGATTACGGCCGGGCCACTTCTTACAGTCGTTTTACATATAACAATAGGTAAGGATAGGTAGGTAGTTGTAAGTTAGGAGTGAACGACCCGGTTACAGACACCTGGCAAATCGTATCTAGCTACTACTGTTAGGAGACAATCACAAGGACAATCACTTATACATATAATCTGCAATCGCCAATCAGCAATCCCGTATCTAAAATTTCTCGCCTGCAATCTCCAGTCGGAAACCTGTTATTCATGTAATTTATTAGTATAATAGGATGATGACTAAATTGTAGTCCTCTGCACTCTCCAATCTGAATTCATGTTATTATATTTATGGTTAAAATTATTTATGGTTATTTATGGTTAAAAACATTTATATTATGTACATATATATAAAAAACAAAAAACCCCTTTGAAAATTGAGTGAATTTCATATAAAAAAGTATTGGGATTGAATTGGATAAAAATATTATCTTTCACTTGATGTTTTTATTTGAAAAGTATTTATTTAAATTTTATAAAACATTATTTTATATAATATGATTAACGCAAGAATGTTTTGAATTTTTCTTGAAACACAAGAATTAATTTAACAAAAACAATTAACCCTGCTCGTTGATATCGTTCAAAAATCTTATTGGATTTTATGGATAATGTTTGGATAAATAGAAAGAGATAAATCTATCACATAAAATTATGTCAACAAATGAAATTTTAAACTGAATTTGGAATAATAACTAAATTTCGCTAGTTAAAGCTCTAAGTAGGTTTAAATTTTACACAAAATCGAATAGCACAATAACACCTTTATTTAGTTTTCTAGTAAAAATTCGAGTTAATAAATTTTACATTTAGGGAAGATTACATCTTGGTCGCCCAAATCTTTCCATTTTTGAAAGCAATCTTACCTTAGAGTTTAATTATTAAAACCAACACTTTAAAACTATTATATTAGATATAAAACTGATTATTACAATTAATGTTTTCACTACATTTAGTTATACTTATATATTTATCATTTAAGAGATTAATTTAGTTTAAAATTCACACTGTCACTTATAACAAGTGTTGATAAGACGACCATTCACCATTGTCATATATATATATATACACATATATACACATGCACATACATACACATACACACATATATACACGTACATACACACATATATACACATGTACTCACGTATATATACATATATACATACATATACATACATGTACACATACATACATACATATATACACACATACACACATATACGCAAACATACATATACATATACATACATACATACATATACACACATACATACATATATATACACACATATATATATATATATATATATATATATATATATATATATATATATATATATATATATATATATATATATATATATATATATATATATATATATATATATATATATATATATATATATATATATATATATATATATATATATATATATATATATATATATATATATATATATATATATATATATAATATATATATATATATATATATATATATATATATATATATATATATATATATATATATATATATATATATATATATATATATATATATATATATATATATATATATATATATATATATATATATATATATATATCCATACACATACATATGTACCCATATACATACATACACACATATACACACATACACACATACACACATGTATACATACATATACATATACATATATACATACACATACACATACACATACACATACACATACACATACACATACACATACACATACACATACACATACACATACACATACACATACACATACACATACACATACACATACACATACACATACACATACACATACACATACACATACACATACACATACACATACACATACACATACACATACACATACACATACACATACACATACACATACACATACACATACACATACACATACACATACACATACACATACACATACACATACACATACACATACACATACACATACACATACACATACACATACACATACACATACACATACACATACACATACACATACACATACACATACACATACACATACACATACACATACATACACATACATACACATACATACTCATACATACACATACATACACATACATACACATACATACACATGTATACACATACATACATATACACACATACATACACATATATACGCACATACATATATACCTATATATATTACATATATTTATTAACAGCAAACATACATATTAAGAAGTTTTCACCTTATGTCCAACATACTAATTTATGTGGCATTGTTATATAAACATACATACATACATATACATACATACACATTAGACTGGTCGTTAAAAACTAAATTTTCCAAGACGCCCTCTAGAAAAATTCTTTGTGGTCAAAAAACCACAACGGCATTATTTTTTTTTTTTTAAGTCAAAAGAACACGTGCCGCAAAATCATCGAAGTTTATATTTTGATAAAATTGTTAATATCTCATAAAATATGCAGATGTCAAAAAAAAATCACATAACCATTTTTGTAGGAAATTTAATTCTCTACAAAAAAAGTCCAAGTCATTTTTTTCCTAACACCTATATTTCTGATGATATTTTGAAATAAAACTTGAAATTCTTCGAAACTCGTAAAACCAAATGATGAAAATTTCGACGAAAAAGTACTAATTTTGATTTTTTTTGTCACGATTATTTTTTTATACATTTCATTCTATAGCATAAGAAGAAAATTAGGACTTTTTCGTCATCTTTATTTTTAATGTTTTTTAAAAATTATGAAAACTTACAAGTTCATTTTCAAAATATCATGAGAACTATACGTTTTCGGGAAAAAATGACTTGAACCTTTTTTGTAGAAAATTAAATTTCCTACAAAAATGGCAATGTGATTTTTTTTGACATCTGAATATTTTATGAGATATTTGAAAAAATCTACGAATTTTTCAAAAACTCAACTTCAACGATTTTGCGGCACGTGTTCTTTTGATTTAAAAAAAAAAAAAAATTATGCCGTTGTGGTTTTTTGACCACAAAGAATTTTTCTAGGGGGCGTCTCGGAAAATTTAGTTTTTAACGACCAGTCTAATACACATATATATATATATATATATATATATATATATATATATATATATATATATATATATATATATATATATATATATATATATATATATATATATATATATATATATATATATATATATATATATATATATATATATATATATATATATATATATATATATATATTAAGCTTGCCAGATCGCCCGGCTAAAGCCGGACTCGCCCGGCTTTTGTTGGTAAAACTTGGCTGAAAAATCGCCCGGTTCGGACGCCCGGATTTCTAAACAAAAAGCGGAAATCGCCCGGTTTTTTCCAACATTTGTTCATTGAAAAAAAAAATATATATATATAATATTAATTCGTTTTATAGTCAAAATTTCAATAATCTGTATCTTTCTTATTCAAATATGTTTCACATGTTAAATCGTGTTATTTTCAATGTTTCATATGAAAATATATAAACAATTGACATCATTTCAACGTTTTATAATTTATATATTGTGCTCTCGTTCGTTCAATCGTATGCTGCAAATCGTGGAGTTTGGTTTAGTTATCCCAGCGGCCAATACGACAACTGAGCGCGTATTTTCTCACATCAATGACATTTGGACAAAAGAAAAAGGCAAATTGAACACTGAAAAACGTTCGGGCACAATTGATGGTAAAATTCAACTGGAAGGAGACATGTCCAGAGTTTTATACAAAAATAAAAGAAGATGCTGGTTTTCTCCAAAAAGTTGCTGTAAGTGAAAAATACAAAATGAGAGCTGATAGTTTGTTTGGTACTCAAGAGAGTGGACAGTCATCGACTTCGATGGAGATTGATTGAATACAATGTTGACAATTTAAGCATAGAACTCTTTCTGTAATAAACAGAATTAAAAATATTATTAACAAAATATATTTCAACATTTTAAAGCAATAAAGAGTTTTCAAAGGTTATTTATGAAAAAACATAGTCTTTTTGTTTTCTTCTTTTCTGTGCGATTTTTAAAAATTTTGTATTTCGACCGGATTTCGCCCGGCTTTTCAAATGGTAATTTTGACACTTGTCGCCCGGATTTTGCCCGGATTTATAAAAAAACCGCCCGGATTTTCCGGCCCGGAATACCTCCAAAAAAAATCTGGCAAGCTTAATATATATATATACATATATATACACATACAATACACACATATACATACATACACACGCACACATACATACATACATACATATCCATACACATATATATACACACACATATACACATATATACATACATATATATACATACACACATACACATACATATGAGCAATTTCACGAAGATTCAACATCGTTTTGACTTGACCCCTTTTAATTTTGATTATTTTTTGTTTATAGATAGTCTTTGATAAATAAAAAATACAAGTTCTCTTAGAATTTTTTTTTTCGACCAGGGGTCTTCACAGGGTGCCCCTCAATTTTTGTTATTTTGTGATGTGAGTGCATTTTGACGAGCGATTGTAGAAAAACTACTCAATCGATTTTCATAAATGATATGTCGTTGAATAGGTATTAGAACAAAGTTTTTAAAAATGTACACTGTTAATTTTTTGAAATAATTTTTAACGGTGTAACATAAGAAAAAAATGGTGTAATTGAAAAAAAGATGGCACTAACTTTTCTTTTTTTTTTTTTTTTTAACTAAATTGAAGCTTATTTTATATCTAACAACTTGTGAAAGTTTAGGACTAGCATCATTTTTTGTTTTAGAGATAAAACTCGTTGTGCATATGACTTTCGGGAATCAGTTTTTTTTGTTCTGAAGAAAAATTATAAAAATGGCGATTTTTAGATTCAGATTTTTTTTTTATGTTAAATATCAAATATTTTATTATTAAATGAACTTTTTAAAAAGCAATTTCAGTCAAGTTCAGCAAAATTTTGCGACATTTTGACTCGACCCTTTTTAATTTGGTCTATTTTGGTCTATATTTAAAAAAATTCTACTGGAAGCCGTATTTTTCATTTATCAAAGGCTATCTATAAACCGAATATAGACCAAAATAGACCAAATTAAAAAGGGTCGAGTCAAAATGTCGCAAAATTTTGCTGAACTTGACTGAAATTGCTTTTTAAAAAGTTCATTTAATAATAAAATATTTGATATTTAACATAAAAAAAAATCTGAATCTAAAAATCGCCATTTTTATAATTTTTCTTCAGAACAAAAAAAACTGATTCCCGACAGTCATATGCACAACGAATTTTATCTCTAAAACAAAAAATGATGCTAGTCCTAAACTTTCACAAGTTGTAAGATATAAAATAAGCTTCAATTTAGTTTAAAAAAAAAAAAAAAGAAAAGTTAGTGCCATCTTTTTTTCAATTACACCATTTTTTTCTTATGTTACACCGTTAAAAATGATTTCAAAAAATTAACAGTGTACATTTTTAAAAACTTTGTTCTAATACCTATTCAACGACATATCATTTATGAAAATCGATTGAGTAGTTTTTCTACAATCGCTCGTCAAAATGCACTCACATCACAAAATAACAAAAATTGAGGGGCACCCTGTGAAGACCCCTGGTCGAAAAAAAAAATTCTAAGAGAACTTGTATTTTTTATTTATCAAAGACTATCTATAAACAAAAAATAATCAAAATTAAAAGGGGTTAAGTCAAAACGATGTTGAATCTTCGTGAAATTGCTCATATACATACACACATACATACATACATACATGCATACATACACACATACATACACATATATACATATATTGATAATTCATATAAATATGTTATATATATTTGATAATTCAAATATGGAATATATGTCTAAAATTTGTTTGAACGATATCTTTAATACTTTAGACGTATTTTTAGACTTCCTTTCATTTATTCCAAATTACATAAAATTGATAGAAATACGAAAGATGTTTTAAGAAAGTTATATATAAACATTAAAAACTAGTTTCAATGTTTATATATACCTTTTGTATTATATTCTGTAGCTGTAAATCAAAGAAAGTTAATTAATTCGAAGTTCTATTTTCATTAAATTTATTAAAACTAAATTAAATTAATGCCAAATCTCAGCTAGTCTCATATATATATATGAAAATTCAATTATTTCGAATAGCGAACCTAAGATATCAAACCATCAGTTTTTTAGAAACAAAAATGTTATCAATGTTTTTTTAGAATAATATTTCACACGCCATTACACCTTTTCAAGTTGACGAAATTTGTATCTTTATTTCTAATAAATCTGCATTTTCATTAATTATATTATGAAATTTAAACTAAAATACTCCATTTTATTTACATTCATTTATTCCTGGTAATGGCATTTTGATAAATTTTTTTATTTTCTCTAAACCAACAAACAAAATTTTTTTTTTAATCAAAACAAGAAACACGAAATTCCAATTAGAAATGTTTATGTATATTCTCGAAATACTACAACAAAATTGACATTTGTTTTTTTTTAATGTAAGAGTGTCCTCTTACATAATTATACCCAACTATAGGTGCGTTCGATTTGACTTAAACAACTGAAAAAACAACAACAATTGCATTTAATTTTTCAGTTGCTTCAGTTGTTTCAGTCAAATCGAACACGGCTTATATACCACGACTTGTTGATTAGATCGTTTCTTAATTTAACACTACAAAAATCAGATAAATTCTATAACCTTTTTAAAAATGTTAATAATTTTCATCGACTAAAATCACTACGGTTTAATTTCATTTTAATTTTAAATGAAAAAAAAGTAATAAAAATAAACAACGACACAACAATGTTGTATCGAATTGAAAACCATAAATTACGAGAATTTCAAGAGAAAAAAATTATTTTCCTGATTTTTTCAATCTTTTAATTAGAAAAATTAAATTATTTTCAAAATACCACCATTATTATATATTATTATATATCATATATTATATATTATTGAAGCACTTGGTTTGAAACACATTTTAGATAACTTTTATTGAGTAATAAGACACTTTAAATATGGTAAATTATTAAAGTAAAAAATATATATATATTTATCACGACGGAGACTTTTATCCACGTCCATCTTCTTTAAATGCGCTCGGCAAAAACCTTGATGCTTAAACAATGCAGAGATGATACTAAATTTAAAATTATTTTTAACAAATGAAGGGATTTTGCAGAACTTTGCGGCATTCGCTTCGATGAAACAACAATAGAAGTCAAAGATTTAGCATAGTAACCAAGGTAGCTTTTTAGCATTTTAGTTTCATTTCTAAGACCATGCATGTACATGTTATCTTTTACGAAAAAAATCTTTTTATGTCATTTAAATTCTGAATACGCAAAATTATTTTCATTTCGAGATTGTCCTCAATCATAACCAATATTATTTTTAACAAAAACCCATATATTCTCATTTTAGGAAACCACTAGTACACTTTTATATGCATTCCTAATCAAAATGTTTGAATAAAAATTAATTCATAGTCGTGGTAGTGGTCCGAAACTTGAAATATGTACAAATAATTTGTTAAACAATAGTGATTAAGTTTCAATTTTCATTATGACAGCTGCTAAACAGAGAAGTGGATAGCGTACGGTCCTGGAGAATCAAAGGTTATGAGTTCGATCCCTGCTACAGGCGTTTGTAAAGATGCGAAATGTGTAAAATAAATTGTAATTTCCGATAAAAGATTAACTCAATAGCAGCAATATACAAAAAAAAAAGGAGTTTAATGCGCCAATTAACCAAAATAACTAAAGGAAACAATCACCAATTTTTTTTCAGTGGCATCGCTTCTTGAATAGGCACTGAGTAATTCTCTTGAGTAAAAATTTACTCAAGCACTTTATTCAAGTAACATTTTGACAGTATTTGAATAAGCCTTGAATAACAACTTTTGTACAACTTTATTCAAATACTTATATAAAACATGTATAAAGCATTAAATTTCTAGACAATACTTTGTGTGAATTCATAGAATGGGGAACATTTCTATTCTAATTAACATCCTAAGTCACGATTGTATAGTCATTATTGATTGTTTCCAATCAATGTGAAATCAATGGCTGACACTTGGTCAATTTGTAGTTCTATATGTATTAACATTAGACTACATTAAAGGAATTTAAATTTATTTTGGATTTTTGAGATCAATTAAACTCAAGTAAGTAAAGAAGTAATTGGAATATTTTCAATTCAAAGGTATGGTTTGAAGTTTCTCAGAAAAAAACTACAATTCACATTTTACGTGTTTCGGATCGGATTCGAACCTACCCTCGTCAGTGCCCGGCTCGAATCTTTGGGCAGACACGCTATCGATTACGCCGTTGAGGCGATGACAATTTCAAAGTTGAAACTTCTTCATCACTTAATTATTTTTTACTTAAGTTGAATTTTTCCACTGTCATTAGACTCCATATTATGGAAATGCTTTTACATTATATGGGATTTTTTGCATTAAATTTCTAGACAATACTTTGTGTGAATTCATAGAATGGGGAACATTTCTATTCTAATTAACATCCTAAGTCACGATTGTATAGTCATTATTGATTGTTTCCAATCAATGTGAAATCAATGGCTGACACTTGGTCAATTTGTAGTTCTATATGTATTAACATTAGACTACATTAAAGGAATTTAAATTTATTTTGGATTTTTCAGCCATTGATTTCACATTGATTGGAAACAATCAATAATGACTATACAATCGTGACTTAGGATGTTAATTAGAATAGAAATGTTCCCCATTCTATGAATTCACACAAAGTATTGCCTAGAAATTTAATGCAAAAAATCCCATATAATGTAAAAGCATTTCCATAATATGGAGTCTAATGACAGTGGAAAAATTCAACTTAAGTAAAAAATAATTAAGTGATGAAGAAGTTTCAACTTTGAAATTGTCATCGCCTCAACGGCGTAATCGATAGCGTGTCTGCCCAAAGATTCGAGCCGGGCACTGACGAGGGTAGGTTCGAATCCGATCCGAAACACGTAAAATGTGAATTGTAGTTTTTTTCTGAGAAACTTCAAACCATACCTTTGAATTGAAAATATTCCAATTACTTCTTTACTTACTTGAGTTTAATTGATCTCAAAAATCCAAAATAAATTTAAATTCCTTTAATGTAGTCTAATGTTAATACATATAGAACTACAAATTGACCAAGTGTCAGCCATTGATTTCACATTGATTGGAAACAATCAATAATGACTATACAATCGTGACTTAGGATGTTAATTAGAATAGAAATGTTCCCCATTCTATGAATTCACACAAAGTATTGTCTAGAAATTTAATGCAAAAAATCCCATATAATGTAAAAGCATTTCCATAATATGGAGTCTAATGACAGTGGAAAAATTCAACTTAAGTAAAAAATAATTAAGTGATGAAGAAGTTTCAACTTTGAAATTGTCATCGCCTCAACGGCGTAATCGATAGCGTGTCTGCCCAAAGATTCGAGCCGGGCACTGACGAGGGTAGGTTCGAATCCGATCCGAAACACGTAAAATGTGAATTGTAGTTTTTTTCTGAGAAACTTCAAACCATACCTTTGAATTGAAAATATTCCAATTACTTCTTTACTTACTTGAGTTTAATTGATCTCAAAAATCCAAAATAAATTTAAATTCCTTTAATGTAGTCTAATGTTAATACATATAGAACTACAAATTGACCAAGTGTCAGCCATTGATTTCACATTGATTGGAAACAATCAATAATGACTATACAATCGTGACTTAGGATGTTAATTAGAATAGAAATGTTCCCCATTCTATGAATTCACACAAAGTATTGTCTAGAAATTTAATGCAAAAAATCCCATATAATGTAAAAGCATTTCCATAATATGGAGTCTAATGACAGTGGAAAAATTCAACTTAAGTAAAAAATAATTAAGTGATGAAGAAGTTTCAACTTTGAAATTGTCATCGCCTCAACGGCGTAATCGATAGCGTGTCTGCCCAAAGATTCGAGCCGGGCACTGACGAGGGTAGGTTCGAATCCGATCCGAAACACGTAAAATGTGAATTGTAGTTTTTTTCTGAGAAACTTCAAACCATACCTTTGAATTGAAAATATTCCAATTACTTCTTTACTTACTTGAGTTTAATTGATCTCAAAAATCCAAAATAAATTTAAATTCCTTTAATGTAGTCTAATGTTAATACATATAGAACTACAAATTGACCAAGTGTCAGCCATTGATTTCACATTGATTGGAAACAATCAATAATGACTATACAATCGTGACTTAGGATGTTAATTAGAATAGAAATGTTCCCCATTCTATGAATTCACACAAAGTATTGTCTAGAAATTTAATGCAAAAAATCCCATATAATGTAAAAGCATTTCCATAATATGGAGTCTAATGACAGTGGAAAAATTCAACTTAAGTAAAAAATAATTAAGTGATGAAGAAGTTTCAACTTTGAAATTGTCATCGCCTCAACGGCGTAATCGATAGCGTGTCTGCCCAAAGATTCGAGCCGGGCACTGACGAGGGTAGGTTCGAATCCGATCCGAAACACGTAAAATGTGAATTGTAGTTTTTTTCTGAGAAACTTCAAACCATACCTTTGAATTGAAAATATTCCAATTACTTCTTTACTTACTTGAGTTTAATTGATCTCAAAAATCCAAAATAAATTTAAATTCCTTTAATGTAGTCTAATGTTAATACATATAGAACTACAAATTGACCAAGTGTCAGCCATTGATTTCACATTGATTGGAAACAATCAATAATGACTATACAATCGTGACTTAGGATGTTAATTAGAATAGAAATGTTCCCCATTCTATGAATTCACACAAAGTATTGTCTAGAAATTTAATGCAAAAAATCCCATATAATGTAAAAGCATTTCCATAATATGGAGTCTAATGACAGTGGAAAAATTCAACTTAAGTAAAAAATAATTAAGTGATGAAGAAGTTTCAACTTTGAAATTGTCATCGCCTCAACGGCGTAATCGATAGCGTGTCTGCCCAAAGATTCGAGCCGGGCACTGACGAGGGTAGGTTCGAATCCGATCCGAAACACGTAAAATGTGAATTGTAGTTTTTTTCTGAGAAACTTCAAACCATACCTTTGAATTGAAAATATTCCAATTACTTCTTTACTTACTTGAGTTTAATTGATCTCAAAAATCCAAAATGTATAAAGCATTATATATGTCTTCTTGAATAAAGAATATTTTTTCATACGCCTTTTCTCCTTGAGTAGAGCTTGTATAAAACTTTTCTCATGCATAGTTCAAGAATTTTAAATTTCCCCTTCCATTTTAAATTCCTCTTTTAAAGCTTTATTTAATGATTACCTAGGTTAAATTGTTACCTGGGATGTCATGGATGTACAAATTAAAAAGTAATGGCGCCAGGAGGCAACCCTGTGGCAAACCATTGTTAAACATTTTGGACCTACTACAGGAATTATTTAGATGAACTTTGAATACACGATTACTCAGCATGTTGTTAATTAAGCGTGAGATGGTGTTACAAGGTATTGCATTGAACAGCTTATATATAATCCCAATTCGCCAGACCGTGTCATATGCTGCAGTGAGATCGATGAATACTGCGCCTGTTTTTAATTGTTTTTGAAACCCAGCTTCGATGTAGGATGTTAAAGCGAGCAGTTGATCAGTGCAGCTGCGATTGGGACGGAAACCAGCTTGTTCGACAGGGATCTGGTCATTCAAAATCGGTGCGATACGGTTGTATATGAGCCGTTCTAGCAATTTGTAGCAGGTGCTCAAAGGTGCGATTGGGCGATAGCTTCCTGGTTCATTGGATGGTTTACCTGGTTTAAGTATCGCTATCACTTTCGTAGTCTTAAAGTGTTTTGGAAGATTGCCAGTTTCTAGGATAATCGAGAAAAATTTAGTTAGCCATTGTTTTACATTTTTTCCCGCATTTCTAAGAAATTCTGGAAATATGCCATCGTAGCCCGCTGCTTTTCCATTTTTTGTTTGGGACAGAGCTGAATCCAGTTCTTCGCTACTAAAAGAGTTCGCATACTTCGATGGAAACGAGCAATTGCGCTTCATTTCTCTTAATTTACGTTTAATTTTTCTCTTATGAAGGCGATTAATAGAAGAACGAGACATGTTTACGATATGATTTGCAATGTCCTCTGGGTTTATTTCATTGTTAGCGCGACTGATGGAGTTTGAGCCACCCAGTTTCCGAAGGAGACTCCATGCTTCCCTGCTTGAATGGGAAAAATCAATGTTTTCAACAGCGCTAATCCACTTTTGTTTCCTCGCGGCGTCCAGTGAGTAAATTAAGTCATCAGCCACGTCTGCTTCACCACTACTAAGGTACTCCTCATACAATTTATCGCTCTCTCTACTCCAGCCAGGAATGTATTCTTCACGGAAGCCTCTTGGGATGCATTTCTTTACAGTTGAGATGATGGCTCCAACGAACCTATCATAATTTTTAGGAATGGGTGGGATCCAGCGAATCACTGCATCCAACTCCAACCTATATTTATTCCAATCAGCTTTGTTAAAATTCCATCTAGGTTGAGGAGTAGAGTTAACGAGTGGGATTTGGATTCCAGCCTCAAGAATTACTGGACGATGTTGAGAGCGTGGAAAACCTTGTAAGACAGCCCTAGATATTGGAATAGGGTTACGTTGTTCGTTTTTTGTGGAAAAACAAAGGTCGGGATTGTAATCACGTTGCCATCTAGCAGATCTAAAGGGAGAAAAAAAAAACCGAAGTAATGTTTCCCATAATATGTTTCTCAAAACAATTTGTGAAACAAAATATATGAAAATCAATCTTTTGACACACTTAACGATTTTTTTGCACATACTTCTAAAACAATAATCAAGATCCTGGTCTTACATACGGATGTCAATCGTACAGATTTCTGCAGATTCAAATTTACCACTCATTTTCGCTGAAAATAAACGTTTTCTAGTCAAAAATATGAAAATTTGCTATTTGTGACACACTTAATGATTTTTTTAAACACTTCCGGTACAGTTATCAAACACATCGTCCTTTCGGACTTGCCCATTGAGTATACCTATTTTTAGAAAAACAAATTTTTGAAATCCCTCCAGCGGTTTTCTAGATTTCGTAAGTAAAGACGGACGGACGGTTCCTGAGTGAGCGGCTCGAACAAAAAGTTTGCAAAAAAAATTTTTTTTTTGAAACAACCGGTACTCTCACGGTCCCATTTGTAGAGCCAGATCAAAAAAACTTTTTTAAAAATGTGTGTTTTGTTAATATCTTAGACCGTTTCGTAAATCAGCCAAATCCGACACATGGTTAAGAAACTAAAGGCTTTATACTAGAAAAAAACTCTGTTTTTTAGATCCGTTATAACGGCCATTTGGATATTAATGCTTTTAAAAACTTCATAAATTTAGAATTTTTGAAACTTTTTTCATCAATTTCTTACAAAAAATAGACCTATGCAGTTGGAGGTTTCTGAGTGAGCGGCTCCAACAAAAAATCTTGTAAAACACAAAATGCGCTTGAATCAACCGGCATCAACCGGCACTTTCACGGTCGCATTTGTGGAGCCAGATCAAAAAACTTTTTTTAAAATTGTGTGTTTTATGAATATATTGAACGAGTTCATAAATCAGCAAATCCAACACATGGTTAAGAAACTAGTGGCTTTATATTAGAGAAAAAATTGGCTCTTTAAATCCGTTATAACGGCCGTTTGGATACTAGTATTTTTGAAAACATCATAAATTTAAAATCTGTGGAAACTTTTTAATCCGTTTCTTATAAATATAAACCTCTGCAGTTAGAGGTTTTTGACTTGTCGGCTTCAACAAAAAAGTTTGCAACAATCCCCAACAACAACAATTTGCAAAAACCTTATAACAGTCAATGAAAAAAAAATAAAAAGATTTGAATAGAAGAAATTAACTTTTTTTTTAGAAATAAACTATTTTGATATTTTGCAGTAATTGCACGACATATGATATAGAGTAGGTTTGGCGTGTATTTTTCATATAGTGTCATAAATTGTCACACATATGTTCTGTGTGTGGTAGATTTGATATTTGTTTTTTGAAAAATTAGATAGATTTAGTTTTGCTTATATGTAGCTAATTTTCTTTTTAAAATTTCTTCGATATCTATTTGTAATTAGTTTGTTTTGTTTAACACAAAACTGTCTGATCTCGAAATCTACCTATTTTTACTTTCGGACATCTCGGCAGCTCGGACTTTTTTAATTATGAGTTAGTGATGTTGGTTAGATTTGATTGCGTGTTGGATCGAAAATGAATTATGGGGTGAGTGAAACATTTCAATTTTTTTTCTTCATTAAAATTTACTGCATGGAGGGTGTTCTGTATTGTTCCATATTTTGGGGTCGTCAGAGTTCCTGTTCCTCTTCTTTGGGATGTAGTTCTGAATTTGTACTGGGCTGGGGAAATACCTTCTCGAATCTGAAAGATTGAAGTTAGTCGGAATTAAACGTCGCAAGGCAACCAGTTCCTCTAATGTTCCTGATAGTAATCCACTAAACGAAATATAGTGCTTATTACGTTCTGTGTAAACGATTGATCCAACCGGCTTATTATTGCAATAATCAATCAAAAGCTTTTTCATGACTGCTTTAACTGCTTTAATTTCTTATCACACTGACAACATCCTTCTAATATTTCTTAATGATAGTTCAGCGGTTTTCATTTGAACCGGGTTAAAAGTCAAGCCACGTTATTTGTCGCACCATATCAAAATTAACTATTTGGCGAATGCGTTTTGCAACATTCGTGAATGTTTTTTTTTCAAGTATTGGTTCTTATAGAATCGTCAGGAGATATGGTTATTAAAGCTCTAAACAAATTCAGATGGAGTGGAGTAGAAATGTTATATCGTATAAGTGTTCTAATATGATTGCAATTTAATTATTATTGACCGCATATACCGACCGAATTTATTGAATAATCCCAGAGAAACCGGAAAATTTAGAGATTAGGGAAACGATAAAGCAAAAATGATGTTTATATTTAATATAATGTTAGTTGCGTAAATATTATTTTTTACTGCCCAAAAAGGTGTCTTGTTCTTGATTCTATAAAGCAATTTCAAAAGATTTAGTTTGGAAGAAAAGAATTTGGACAGGCAAAAATGAATGAAAAGGGAAGAGAACAAAAGCAGGAAAACGGGATCTAGAATAACGAAAATAAAACAATTTAAAAAACGGCTAAAAGAAATAATTAAATCCAATAACGCTTGTAAAGTCCTATTGTAAATCTAAATATTTTATTATTTTTAATAGTTGCGTTAGTCCACCTACTTCTCGTATAAACCACATAAAATTCCCATTTTTGTAAAAGGACGTAAAGATAAAAGCTTTTCTCATTCAATTTATTTCATTTAATATAAATTCATAAAACTTTTTTATTTTCTTGCTTTTCAGAATTACTCAACTTTAACTGTATTAACAATTAAAACTTTCAACTTCTATATACTATATATCATTTTCTTTATTTTTAATATTAATTTTCTTTTTTCTATTTTCTTCCTTGTTATCTTAGTTAACTTATATTAAAAGAGTTTCTCAAGTATCTAAAGGAAAAATAAAGTTATGTAAACTTTCTTCCTTTTCTTTAACGTAATCGTCTATTTGTTTTTGTTTTTTGTTTTATGGAAATTGTAAATGAAAAAGGGTCATTCAGACCCTTTAACATTAATAGGCTTTTTATATTTTATAGTTTTCTTCTTCTTCTAGATTTAAATCTTATAAGAGATAAAAATTCGTCTTAATTTGTTTGTGGATTAATAGCATGCATTTTTTTTATTCGTGTTAAGAAAATATCTAAAGTTATAAATTGGTTTGTTTAGTCTGATAGTTTAATGGGAAAACCTACTTAAAACATATACATTTATTGTTATAGTTTTGATATGAAATATAAAGACAACAATTTTCACTGTCTAGGACTATGATTGGGGAGAGGAGGGTCTTATCTATGTTGCCTTCCAAATTGTTTAGATTGACAGAGAAATTAAACATATGCTTTCAAATACATTATCCATTTTTTTGTATTTCCTTTTAAAATTAATTTATTATTCACAACAAAATTTCAAAACATCAAAAATAAAAAAAAAATGAGCTGCCATCGTATCATCTTAATTGACAATAAATAATATTCCATTCTAATCTACGACGTTAGAATAGAATAGAATTACTTAAAATGTTCATTTAAATAAAATCTGAATATCTTGTTTGGGGAAAATAATGAAAATTTGCATAGATTTAATTTAACGACTTTTGTTCTTTTATAGCAGGCAGCAGAATCATTTTCCATTTTATATTTTGAATTTTTCCTTTTAAGTATTTTGTTGTCAATTCTCTTTAATTTAATCAAACAAAATAGAAAATTCAATATTTAAAAAGATTTATGTATACACAGAGAAAAACAATAACAGTAGCAACAACAAAAACATGAAAATGTGTATATTTTTATTTAAATTAATTAAATTTTGTTTGACATTAAAATCTATTTCGATTCACATATTGAAATTGTTTTCGTTGTTTTTTATTTGTTTGGAATTTCGAGGAACGGAATAAATTGGTTTATGATCAAATTCAGCAAGGATTTAGATTGGATTGTTTTTTTATGCATTTTGGTTATTTGACTTTCAGATATTATTTTCGGAGAATATAATTTTAATCAGGATTATTGACTCACAACAAAGTTTAATGGATTTTATTTGAAGTAAAAGTCGAAAGCGGCTGAATGAACATTTTTAAACATACGAGAAATATTTTGGTGATGTTAATTGTTCGAACTTAAGGTTAAGATATTCAGATTCACATTAGTAAAGCTCTGTTTATCCTACGCTAAACAGAGCTTTTTGTATCTAGAAACAGCTTTGCTTTCGCGTTTTATCACATCATAAGTCCTTAGAATATTGTGTTCTTTATATATCGTAAGCTTTTATGAGTCATTTTTTTTTAAGTTGGACACTTTTGCTATTTGATGCCTTCGATTTTCCTAAAATTTTCAGGATATGTTAGAAGTTGTTTTCGGTACAGTGATAAGAAAAAGTGCAGTTTACCGCCTCTTAAATCTGGCGCGTTTGACCTTGAATAAAGGTTAAAGTCTAAGATCACGGGTAAATCGTATAAATTATATGATCATATTACTCCATTAATTATGAGTGACCCATTAAATTTCTTTTGAATATGGATTCTACTTGATACTAGGTAGGTGTTAACATAATTACACAACATATGAAAGAACTTAGAAAAATTTAAAACTTGGGGTGCTCTTGGCTTTAGGAGCTAAACGGTCTAAAAGTTGATAATTTTTCAAAAAGGTCAAAGTTCAAGGTCAATAACTCTAGAAGCCATCAGTCAAAAAGTTTGAGACATAGCTTAAATTATACTTTATATACTGTGTAGTTTAAGGTCCAGGCTTAAACTCCGTGGGGAAGTGTTTATTTTTTTAATGCATGTTTTTTTCAAACGTCAAATATGCGTTTTAGAAAATGTATCATTATGCACATTTTACATATTTTTCAGGATATTTTAGATTTTATGCTGATTATAAATTAATTTTTTATTAGGACCATAATCGATTTATTTAATAAAAACAAAATCACAATCCCACAGTGCAGAGGGAGTATACGGAGTGACAGTCTGGCATTTTCCTAAAATTCAAAATGGTGGACAAATATGGCGGCTGAAATCAATCACCTCAACGTGAAAGAATATTTGATCCGATGTTATACTTAAAAGCTCATCAGATCATTAAATTGAAACCATTTTATGATGTATCTTTGCTTGTTAAATATGAATATAATATTTTGACTGAGGAAGAATCCTCTTTTTTGTTCCTAACCTTAAAAACTTTCAAAAAAGTTGTGTTTTGGAGTAACATTCACACAACTTATAGTAAAAATGTAAAAAATTGCACACCGATGTATATATTTTTATTTTTTGAACACGTATATAACTTGTTTATAAACAAAAAGTTTTACATGTCATCCACAACTTATACAAAAACTCCCAAAAAGTATTTATTTTTTTATAACGGCACCCCAGTTTCTTATGCTGTCTGGTTTTTCTAAAATCATAAGGTTATATTCGTATACAGCAAGCAAAGATACATCATAAAATGGTTTCAAATAAATGATCTGATGTATTTTACAAGTGAAACAGCGAAAAAAATATTCTTTGACTTTCATGTTCAGGTAAGTAGGCACCATATTTTCCCGCCATTTTGAATTTTAGGAAAGCCAGACAGCATAAGAAACTCTATAAACTAAGCTGCAACTTGCGCCACAAATGAATTTAAGCTTACTTTTTGAGTCAGTCAGATGTAAAAAATTTCAAATTTCACAATAACTTGGGTGATTGTAGAGCTTTCAAAATACAGTTTTTAATAGATTGTTGGGGTCACGAGCGAACAGTTGAATTTTTAGTATAAGGTTGGTGGATTTGTTTTTGGTACAGAGTAAGGTTGGTGCTCATCAAATCAACCTACACCGAAATAAGGTTGTTTTACACGTCTACGATAAGTGGGGTGTCCGTTCTAAAAAGAGAAATATATTTGGAAGTTTTTGTAAAGATTAGAGACGACGTGTAAATTTGTTTTTGTTTATAGACAGGTTATATACGTGTACAGAAAATAAAAATATTTTCATCGCAGTGCGATTTTTTACATTTTGACTATTAGTTGTATGATAGTTACCCCAAAAGGTTAGGAACAACAAAGAGGATTCTCACTCAGAAAAAATATTATATTCATATTAAGCAAGTAAATGTACATCATAAAATGGTTTTAATTAAATGATCTGATGATTTTTACAAGTGCAACATCGGATCAAATATTCTTTCACGATAAGGTAATTAATGGCAGCCGCCTTATTTTTCCGTCATTTTGAAATTTAGGAAAATGCCAGACTGCATACAAAATTTTATAAACTAAGCTTCAATTTGGGCCATAGACACATTTTTTACGACTGATGGAACTTTGGGCACAGCCTTGATCCGTTTGATGTGGAACATCACTCCGTATACTCCCCCTGCACTGTGGGATTCCGATTTTCTTGTTATTAACTAAATCGATTATGGCCCTAATAAAATGTCAAGCAGGTGCGAATATAATTCGCTTGCTAAGGGTTCCGTGTATATAATATTTGAAGAAAAACAGTTTTTGTTAGAATAGTTTCCCGTTGAAATTATAACTAGTAAAAAAAATTTTAGTATCGATTTAGCAAAATCCTTACACCCGCGAATTAAATATTTTTTTTTGTATTGTTCCTAGAAAAGGGAAAGACAAAAAAAAATTTTACATTTTTGAAAATAAGTCGAAAACTGTGCTTTCAAAAATTACAAAAAAAACTGTTTTGCACTACAAAAAAAAAATCACCTTTCATATGACACCCCACATGCCATGATCAAAAATATTTTATTTTCGAAATTTCTACTTTAAACCCCCTCTAATGAACATTTGAAATTATATCAACCAAAAAAAATTCCAGTTTCGATTTTGCAAAATCCCTACACGCGTGAATTTTTGCTTTTGTAATGTTCGTAGATAAGGGGGGGAGGGGGCTGGGTGGAAGGCAAAAAAAAAACCACTCGTTTTTGGTAATAACTCAAAAACTAAGCAGTCGAAAATTCAATAAAAATTTTTTTTGAAATACTTTCATTTTTTTCGATTTTTCTAGACCAACCTCGGTATCTTAGAAAAAACTTTTGTTTTACTACCTCCTATCTATGTCCATTTTGGAAGATTTTGAAGATTTTGAAATGGAGAGTGTGTTGAGCTTCATTCCAAATTTTCTGGCAAGTCAATGCTGATTCAATTCGGAGGTTCCCTACTATTTTTACCGACCTAGTACGAGGTGCAATATGCAGAATGACATCTATCGTCTGAGTGAATGTATACATATATATGATCACACCGTACATATATATGATCACACCGTACATTAAAACCAGTCTGCTCATAAAGGTGTAAAACCATTGGGCTATATGATTTGCAGGACGTCATCTTTTCCATGGCGATTTTAAATGAGTATAGTGCTATCGTCAATGTTTTTGCTCTTTCTATGATATTTGGTTTTCAGTTGAATATTCTTTCAAGCACAGTGCCTAGCTATTTTGCTTGTTTTGAGAGTACCACAATTCTCCCCTTCAAGGTTATGAAGCCCATATAGTTCTTTTGAAAGTGTCTCGAGTATTTGTCGTTTACCCCAAACTGTGTTCGTTGTTGCGTTTGAAAAAGTGCAAATCTATTTATACGGATGTTCATGCTGTACTATTGACAGTTTTTGAGTCAATGCTTTGTGGAACATGAACGACAACCAATCTTTCAAGATGGGTCTAAAGCTGATGCGATGCCAGTTTTCTCCTCTGAGGAATGAAAACTACATTGACTACGGCTCATTGAGCACCATTTATGACCCTGAAGTTCTTTTTAACCGATTTATAGTCAGCTCTGACGTATTTTGTAGTACAGAAGGTTTATCTTTATCAAGACGAACTGGCTTAAATGTTTTAAATTGTTTGATTGTCCAGAGAATCTTTTATTTTGTCACTAAATCCTTCGTGAATTGAAACTGATAAGGCCGGAGTAAAGCCGTATCCTGGGAAAAGTGTGTGTCTATTGTTGGTTAAATAGTTTCCATACTAGAAGGAGTCCAGGTATTTTTTGATTTTACCAATTAGCCTAGTATTGTTGGGCTGGCTGAAAGAATTTTTCTGAGCCTAGAGGCTTCAATAGATATTTCAGTGTTTGTAAAAAAATTGCTCAGGAAATTTTCTTGGCCATTTAGTTTTTATTATAGCCGCTGAGACCATGTTTATATAGATCACAGTGTTGTTTCAGTTCCTTGAGCTTTTGGCTATATGTTAAATAGTTTCTTAAATTTTTTTCGCAGGGACTGAAGTCACATCTAAGCCTCTATAGGTCTTCTGCGTTATTTCTGGTAATGAATGTTGGTTTGCAACCAATAATGTATACAATAATATAAGTTGTTGGTAAATCATAAAGTATACCCAGGTTATCCATGTAGAGGTATGTAGCTCATAGAGAATAGAATCCGAGGAATTTGTTACTTTAAATCGTACAACTTACTGCATGCGTTCATCTTCTTGTCCGCCATCAGAACTGGTAAAATATTCTGACAGACATCTTTCCTCCGTTTCTAGACAAGTTTCCTTGAAGAAAGAGACTCCATTGACGAAGGTTGTATTTCTATTGTAGCAGCAGTTACCCTCTGGCTATTCATGTTAAAGTTTATGGTATGGAAGCCGTAGTCAATCAGGACAACCGGTAAACATGGCCATTTAGACTCTCTAAATTCTTTAATTTTGACAAGTTGTTCTTAGGTTTTTTTACGAGAAATAAACAATTAAATTCAGGAAATTTTAGATCAAGGCAATCTGTCCTAGTTTTTTACTTTGGGAAGCTCCACTGTTGGTAGTGGCTAAACGCCCAAGCCAAACGGAGAAAGTGACAGCTAGTGTTCGTTGACTTTCGAAAATTGAATCAGGTAACAACAAGAAATTACACTTTTCTGCTTCCTATAGAATCGAAGAGATAATATTAACCAAGCTAGGAAATTTTAGATGTTTTACGACACTAGATTTGGCCCGTGGATACCACAAAGTTTAAGTCAAACAGTAGAACGAACGTTATATAAGACCGAACAAAAGTATACCACAATCGAGGAAGAACATTTAAAAAAAACTTGCACGGTGGGAAATTTACAGTTTTTTTCTGACCATTTACCATTTACCACGCATCACATCATGTATGTCAGGTTCATGAAATAGCAAATTGGCTTTAATAAGTAGGAGTTTCCCTATTGGGCCCCAATAAAATGTTACAACAAATAATATAATAATAACAATAATAAATTAATTTAAAATAATTAATTTGTTTTAATGATAAAAGGCTCTATTCCCAATATATTTATTATAAAACAAATAATATAACTTGAAATATAGTCACTAACAGAGAAACTCAAATAAAAGAAAATTACAGTCTCCATCCATAGAGAAACACTCCGATAAAATAACAATGAAAACTCTTCCTACGTCAGATAAAATTAATTACATCTATTCCTAGATTTTCCAGCTGTTACCAGAGCTCAAAACTGGGCTAAAAAAATCGTTGTATAAAGACAATCAAACCAAAAAAAAAAGATTCAAATGAACAAATTAGTTTAGTGTAAAGCGAAAACGATAAAACAAAAAAAAACTTAAACACCAAATTGGATGATACTAACGAAGAAGGGGCAAACCTACAACTTTTAACCAGCTGACAAGATATTAGCATAGTATTCAAGGATTCACATGACAATTCCCTAGAAGGTCACCAAGTTATAGAGAGATACTACAAGAGATTGAAAATCCAATATAAATGGAAAGAAATGCTGCAAGAGATTTAATAGATTTCGAAGCATTGTAATTTTTTTCAATATTTCTTACTTCATTTACTTGCAAAGATATCGTAGAATTTAAAAAGTGGCTTTTTGAGATCACTGACTATTCTATTATCCATTTTTGATCAAATCTTAAAATAAGATTACTTTAGAAAAAGATCATAATTTCTTTTTCACAACGCACATGCAAAAAAACCATTCAATTTTGTGTAGACCAAAAAAGTGTTTTTACTTCAAAATTGCAGATTTCACATTTGAAAATATTTTTTGCACCCAAAAAACTAAATGTTACACATTGAAATATATATAATAAATTGAAATATAAACTAAGCACGTAATCTTCATCGTAATTATTTGTCCTAAAATAAATTACTAAGATCGTGTACTAAATTTATTAAATCAAACTTTTCATTTGACTAAATTCAATTTTTAGAAAATTAAACTTCAGTCAATAAAGCAAAGCTTTGCAGAAGGTATGAGTTTTATGGTCAGAACTTTTGGTGCTCAAGCAGTCTCTTTTAGAGACCACTTGGAGCTTCTCAAGAAGCGATAAATGTCCCAGATGTTCATCTAGCAGTGAATTGTCATATCATAAAAGTTGCGTGCAATAACAGAATCTTGAGTCTAATCTGAGCCAGGTCACGACACAAGCAGAGAAGATGAAGGACCGTTTTGTCCTAAACCTTCTTCTTATCATTTCATTTGTGACGTAGTAGGCATGGTAGAAGACACCCATTCCGCTTGCTGGTTTGCTGATCCCAGAACCTTGATTGCAGAATAACTGTCGAAAAAAATTCAATATCACTTACAAATATGAAATTATACTTCATACAATCTACGACCTCTTATATAGCTGAAAGTTCTGACTAAAGGACACTGCATTGATCAGGCAGGAGAATAGTTTAGGCCTTTTGCAGAATATTCGACATCTAACTTTTGCATTCATTTTCAAGTTGACAACACCTGTATGTTTATCTAATTCACTTTCCCAGTCTTCTATGGAAGGAATAGCAATTGCAATGGAATCAAATCATTCTGACCAGAATTGAGGAGTGTCCTTTATTGCTGAAACTCCAAATACCGGTAGACTTTAGTCTAACTGCTTTGCTGGTGGCTATTTGTTTACTAAAATGTCGAAAGAAGTGAGAAAAAATAATTTCTAAAGTTTCGGTGGGTATAATCCTTAGAACTCCACTAATGCACAATTATGGGCATCTCTGAATTTTCATCAACAGTTTCTTATTGAACATTTTGTTAGGGATAGCCACCAAACCGTAACCACATACAGAAAAGGGGACTGAAAAAAATTGGTTGGGCTATTGGGATATATATCCAGTGAATAACTAACTAGTTAGTTTGCTGTCCAGAATAAGTCTTCTGAAATTAGGCTTGTCTGTCTTGAGTATCGGCTGAATTCGTTGAGATTTGGAGGAAAACTTAAGTGGTTGGCGCGTCCTAGACAAAAGAACCAATTACGATTTTTGTGGATTGTCACCAAGTTCACAGTTATCGGCCAATTTGAAGAGAATACTAAGAGCACTTTGCATTAGGTCCCTAAGAGTACCTTAATATTTGCCAAAAAGACCAATAGCCACATCATCTGCATAAGTGGTTACCATAAATCCCAGCCTTTCCAGGTTTAGCAACAGATCATTAATGACCGAGTTTCAAAGAAGAAATGGAAATGATCGCTATGAAACTTACTTTGTTGAAGGTGCTTTAAATGTCACAGAAAGTAAACAAAGTTTTTTTCTAAGTCTTCCAATGTTTTCAGGAGACACTCTAATGAGCTTAATGTTCTTAGAATTGCAATAAGATCATTTGCCCGCCTTTTGTGTAAAAGTTACATTTACTTTAGTTCATTTTCTAGGAATGTAACGTTGTACGAGGGTTTTACTTGTACTAAATAATTTGTTTGGCAAAGTCCTGACTAGCTCTATTCTCATGACCTTTGGTATCTCAAAGCAGTCTGAAAGTGTGTTTCTAGTAAGAGTTATAAGCACACCGAACAAGAAAATGTCAACTAGCCATACGGTCGTTAGTTGATAATACTTTGCAAAGTCTTGGTGCCTCAGAGGACGCCTGTATTTTTCGCATTCCTCAACTCATATTTATAAGTTTTAAAGACTACCCTGTAGGACTCCTAGGAATTTAGTCCCAGTTTTCATTGCATTCTTGAGTGTCTTGCAGGCGAGTAACCTGGAGTTTCTTCATCAACCACAGTGGTTATGATTTGCCTTTTAGCTCTGCTGAGAGCTTATGACCTAAAGGCAGTTTCAAATCAGTGAATCAGTCAGTGTCAACCTCTAAAGGTTACAAAACAATTGTCTTAATTGATCTGTATACAAAAAAAAACTCTTTCTCTGATCATCGTTATCTGCAATTTTCATTTGATTGGTTTTTATATTAAATGCATGCCACCGATGTGCCTGCAACGTTATAGTCTGTAAGTAAAAAAGTTTTCGTTTGCGTTTAAATAAAATAGGGGAAGGAACTTTACCTTTACATTTATGCAAGCAACATATTGTAGTCCTGATCTTTCTCAGATTGTCTTTCTCTTTTCCTTCTTGTATACTTTTAAAGTGACCGTCCCGAACCTTATCAAATCGTCACTTTTAGGTAGCTTAGCCAAGGATTGTTTGTTAATGAGCTCTGAATGTATTGATGTATTTCACCATTGCCAGGACCTTGCCTGAGGCTTCGTATTTTGAATGCAGTGAAACACTGCTCTCAGCTAACTTGGTATCCCCTCTACATTAGCCGGTTTCAATTTGGTAATTGCCCGAACCTATATTAGAAGACGAGTCTTCTTGTACAGCGTTAAAGATTGGAGCATCTCTGTAAAACAAGATCGATTCGGAATTTTCGATCGATCCACCTTCTTGCAGTTTACTCCCGCGATCTTGCCAACAACATGCACTCTGCAGTCTATAACTGGTTGCTAGAGCTTTTTGTATAAAAAGGGGACTCTGGGGATTCCTCCTGTGATCTCTGCCTTTTGGAAGCCGATGTAGTGTAGTAATGGCTTTCGCCCGCTTAAGATCTTTCTATGCCTTCCTTCTTAAGTTTTAAGACAGCTTGGTTAGTTTGAAAGGTTTAGAGAGACCCGCTTCATTGGCGCATGTGTCTCGGTTTACAGTGTCGTTTGTGTTAACTTACAGTGATGCTGCAGCTCAACGTCGTGATCTGGTTCTTAGTGAGTTGCTTTTTCGAATCCTTAGGATTTGGTCTTAGTCCCTCCCATTTGAGTTTTTAAAATTTTATTTGCTTTATGCATATTGTTTTCAGAGTAGCGAAGAAAAACAAAATACATCTACGCAGAAATCGTTCATAGATAAGGCAAATTACAACTGCAGGTCGCCTGGTATCTAGGTGGTTCCGTTTGTGGCTGAGCTATTTTAATGGGTCTGATCATCGGCTGGCATTACACCTTAAAATCCGGTCTATTTGCTAATTATTTCGCGTTACTCGACTCACATCTGGATCATCCATGATATAATAGACGTGAGTCTATCCCTCTCCTATGAGCGTAACGCTCAAATTGCAATATGGGTAACGTGGTCGACTGAGACGCTATAGGTTGAGAGTTCAATTCCTGACTTATAAAATTGGTTTTTTTTAAATAGTTTTTTTAAATAACATCAAACATTTTGTTGTTTTTATTCATAAATACATAAAATTCATAAAAATTTCGTTTTACGAATTTGAAATTGATCGATAATGTAGATTTCTAAAGTTATTGCTACTGACGTTTCCCGTTTCGTTCAAATTATTACCGTTTCGATATTAACAAAAAGTTAATTATTTTTTTGACAGCCAGTGCTAAAAAATCATAAAATAGTGGTTACACTACATTGGAGCATGTATTTCGATTTCAATATGAGTTGACATCTTCATCACAAAAGACTGATTTAAACACAGATTAAGGCTGCTGACAATTTACGATATTTAGATTTACCGATAGTGTAGTTTTCTAATTTATTGCTAAATTGTCTTTTAGCATAGTGTGACGTCAAAAGAAGTAAAATTTAGAATGCATTAGGGTGATTTTTACGACATCTCAATATTTTCTTCAGTTTTTTGGAAGAAATGTTTCGTGGATATTCTGGTTTTTTATACTTTTTGCTGTTGTTTTCCTTTTTCATTTTTTTCTATTTTCTGTTGGTGATTTAATTTTTTTTAAGAAGGAATGAATTTTTTTTTCCTCAATAGTTTTGTTTGTTTTTGAATGGAATTAAATTTTTTTCAATAAAATTTTGAATGGTTATTTAAAATTTTTGTTTTAAATGTTTTTTGATTTTCTATTTGTCACAAGATATGTATTAGACTAAGAGCCAGCGACTGTCAGATCTTGGTTATTGTATAAAAGCTGAAAGTTTCTCTGCGCATACCCCCTACTTAAGTAGGGATAATTAGCGAGATATGAAGTTTGGCTCATCGTGGCGTTGGCAGGGAACAGGTAACAAAGGGACATAAAATTCTTCCAAAGTGTCATGAAAGTATAAAGGTTAATTTTTTTATATACTGTTCGGGATAGTACTAGAAATCAAGTCATCCATTGCCAGACATTTACCATCGTGGTATGCTCCTGCCAGACACCCTTTATTTTTAATAATTTGTAATTGAACTTCCGTCATAGTATAAAAGCTGAATTTTATGTTTGTTACTTGGTTAACTATCAGAAGACATTTTCTTAGCAGTCAGATATTTTCCATACTGTTTACATCTTGCCAGACAAATTGAAAGTCTGACGAAAGTGTGACCGCGAGACAATATAAACATACAAGCGGATGCGAGAGAGATAGTTTATATTACATCTAATAAAACGAAAATCTAATAATTTAATAAATAATATTTTATAGCTTTAGAAAGCTTTAATTTAATGAATAATGTGTTATAGCCGGAAACCATGTTTAAGCAAATTAATTCTGATAGTGTTCTTACTAACATATCCAAATTTCAGCTTTTGTACTATCACGAAAGTTTAATTACAAATTATTAAAAATAAAGGGTGTCTGGCAGGGTGTTGCCACGATAGTAAGTGTCTGGCAATGGATGACGTCATTTATAGGACTATCCCGGAGAAAATTTAAAAAAAATTAACCTTTTTACTTTCACAAAACTTTAGAGAAAGTTTATGACCCTTTGTTACCTGGTTCCTGCCAAAGCCACGATGATACAAACTTTATATGTGGTTAATTATTCCTACCTAAGTAGGGGATACGCACAGAGAAGCTTTCAGCTTTTATAAAATAACGAAGGTCTGGCCGTCGCTGGCTCTTGCTCTATATATGCATAATGAAAAAAAGAATTTCGAAAGTTTCATAGAATATGCTATTTTTTAGGAATAATTTATATATTAAATAGTAAAGTTGGTAAACGGTATTTATAATAAGGTTATTAATTAAATGATTGAATCTTCATTACAATTAATAGGTTGAAACGGATTAGATTTAGTTTTACTGAAATCAAGTTAAATTATTCAAAAATATATTGCGGCAGAAATCAAAAAAAAGAAAATTGTTCTATAGAAGAAACATAACAGCAAAGTTGTGCTAAAAATATAGATAGAGAGAAAAATATAGATTTTTGGCTTTTTTAAAAAAGAATGTACGTTGAAAACTTCTGATATTTTTGGTGCAAAGAAACAGTAGGTGTTATAATGTACATTTTTATAAATATAATAATTTAAATAGATTTATTAAAATAAAGTTCAAAATACTAAGTACAAGATTTCGTTGTCATTATTGACGTGGGTTATGGGAATCGTCCGGAATTCAACGTGGACCGTATATTTTTTTATTGTTTTTGTTTATTATTTTATTTTATATAACATAAAAATTATTCATTTTCATTCATAAAAATTCCATTTGCGGCATTTAAATTTTAAATTTATCGATAATGTAGTTTTTTAAAATTATTGCTATTGTTTTTTACCCGTTTCGTTCAGATTTATAAAATCTCCATATTAATAAAAAAATTAATTATTTATATGACAGGCAGTAGTAAAAAGCATATAATATTTGTTTTCACACATTATTTTTGCATATTTTCATTTTCTGTAAATAAAATAAGAAAAAACAAAAGCTGCTATTCCATTATTTTCTTTTTATTATTATTTCCATCCATTTTTGATTGAACTTGCCTAACGAAACAATTCGAAATATATACCATATAAAAATTTATAGTACACCTCACTTTGTATTTTTGTAAAATTAGATAAACAGAAGGTGCATACAGAATAGCTATTAGTAGAAGAGTTTGGATTATGATGGATGCTGTACCAAAGCCAGATGAAAAGAGGATGAGGGTGTTGGCGTGCGGAGGAATGGGGAATGCGGGGCCCACGGGATACTCCCTAGCTAATTAATACACATGAAAGTAAAGGGCACATAAATCTGGCAGCGATTAACTTTACGAAGCATTTTCTAACATAAAGCAATGTCTATAAACTGTTTTTGTTCTAATTAAAATTAAATAGTATGAAAAATATAATGTAACAAAAATAAAAATTTAAAAAAAATACAAGCATGTTACTCTTTTAAAGCTCAATCAAAGTTCCACCTTGTCTGGATTCTAATTTTATCTCTGTATCTAATATATTTCGTTAAATGCCATTTACTGCCCTCATTTAGTCTCCTCATATTTTTCTTCAGCTTATTTAATAATTTTCTGAATTTTATCAATCAATACAGTTCCCAACAAACTTATATACAAAAGTTTTCTAGGAATATTATTTAAGATCTATTAAAATTATAAATTCTTGAAAAACTAATGAAAACCACAACTTCAAAAAATCTTTCCACCCAGGTGGCATCCATTAACAAAATAGAAACTAAAATTCAATAAAGATTCTACAGCTGTGATTAATTCTTTAACAATCTCGTGCGTTGATTAATTTTCTAAGAAAAAAAGTCATAATTATGGTTTGTGGCGTAAATGCTTTTCATATTTTAAAAAGTAAAAATTTTTGTTTTTCTTATTTTTCCGGTGGTACGAGTAAGAAAATGTGGTTAAAGGTAAAAAGGAATTTCAGTCGTAAATGGTTTGAGTTGGCAGATTTTTGTTTAAAATCTTTTATTTTGACATGGCATGACACAGGTATACACTATACAGATTCGAAAAAGGATTACATGTTGTGCATAGTAAACGTTTGAAAAACGTGCAGTTTTTCAGACCGTCATTGTTTTTACACTGACAATGTAAATGTTTCTGCTCAAAACTTTACAGAAACCATCCAATTTGCTATAAATAAATTTGTCCCTTTCTCCATAGTAAAACCCAAACAAAAATACTTGTATTCGAAAGCTGCCAAAACGGCACTTAGAAACAAACGTAGATCATTTAATATTTGGATTCATAACAAAACTCCCACTAATCGATCCCAATATCTAAAAGCCAACAAAATATCTAATCAGATTATCTCAAACGAAAAGTCCGAAATTGACAGAGCGAAAGCCTCAAAACTTACGTCTATGTCTGTTTCTGACAAGAGTTTCTACAGTGCCATTAATTCTTTAAATTCTGGTACAAAATTTTCTATTCCCCCTATTATTGATGGTGATTTAATCGTCAATGATCCCGCAAGAAAAGCTAACTTGTTCGCTGAACGCTTTGCTCTGAACTCCACTGTTTTGGAAACTCCTAAAGAAATACCCCAAATTCAGTCTTCAGGAGTTAATATGAATGAACTTCACTTCAAACCCAAAATAGTCGCTAAACTTTTAAAGGGGTTAAACATCAACAAAGCATCAGGAATGGACAATATTCCACCCATTATTTTAAAAACCTTTTCCAAAGAACTTGCACCAACTTTAACTAAAATATTCTACCAATCCTACAAATCTGGTATATTTCCCTCGTGCTGGAAGTTGGCAAATGTCCAGCCCGTCCCCAAAAAGGGACCAAAATCCGATATCTCAAATTATAGGCCAATAGCTTTACTATCGGTCCTATCCAAAGCCTATGAGCATTATATTAATACACATATTTCAAAATTTCTGGAAGAAAATCATTTAATATCCGACAGCCAATACGGTTTTCGAAACAAAAGATCAACTACCGATCTATTAAACTATGTAGCGCATTGTTGGAACAGCATACTTGATAAAGGTGGTGAAACATACGTTATCGCTTTAGACATCTCCAAGGCATTCGATCGAGTCTGGCATGCCAACTTAATCAACAAGCTCGTTGCGTACGGTTTTCATCCCAATGTTGTGAAGCTGATTCAAAATTTTCTATCCGACCGATACATTTCGGTAACCTTAGACGGATATTCTTCTGAGTCTAAACTAATTAACGCTGGTGTACCCCAAGGCTCAGTATTGTCCCCAACCCTATTTTTGATTTATATCAACGAATTGTTGAAAATCACCAGCAACCCAATAAATAGTTTTGCAGATGATAGTACTCTGCACAAGTCGTTCGAGCCCCTTCCTTCAAAAGGTAAAATGCACGAACGAATTAATCCTGCCCGGAGAGACGCTGCCATAAACGTGAACAAAGACCTGAACAAAGTCGCCGACTGGGGTGACCAAAACCTTGTCAATTTCAACTCCACCAAAACACAGCTGTTGATTGTTTCCAGATTAAAGACCGAGTTCCCCAAAGATATTTTATTTAGTATGTGTGATGAACCAATAGGTGAATGTAAAAACATTCGTTTATTGGGTGTCACAGTTTCAAATGACCTACTCTGGAACGATCATGTAATGGCGATGGCAAAAAGCGCGTCTAAAAAACTCGGCCTCCTAAATAGATGCAAAAAATTTTTCACTCCATACCAATTGCTCCATGTTTATAAGTCCTATATTCGTCCCTGTATGGAGTACTGCTGTCAAGTTTGGGGTGCTGCCTCTGTTTCCATCTTGGCCCTCTTGGACTCTGTTCAAAAGCGAGCTATACGAATTGTAGGTGATCGAACTTTGACATCACAACTTGATTCCCTACAACATCGTCGCATTGTTGCTGACCTCGTTGTTTTTTACAAATATCGTCATCAGCAGTGCTCAGATGAAATCAGCGGCATCATGCCTCAAACTTATTTTTACCCCCGTTCCACTCGGCAATCGGCTGCCGCAACCAGTGAAACGGTAAAGATCCCGCGCTGTCATACTGGCAGATCGCAGAGAGACTTCTTTGTCCGAACTGCGTACAAATGGAATAGTTTGCCGGAACACTTAGTCTCAGGTGGCTTCAACCCACAGATGTTTAAAAAAAGCGTTAATCTACACCTCAGAACGCCAGTTGTTGTGGGACCCAGGTCTAGACCTAGGTCTTAAAAGGTGTTTATGTGTTGTTGTGACACATATTCTAGACCCTATTACACAACACATTTTATTAAAAAAAAAAAAAAAAAAACAATGATGGTTCGAGCAAAAAACTTTATGTGCAGATATGTAGTAAAATTGAAAAAATCAATTGTTATATACAATCATGATTACTAATACAATTTATACTATTTACTAGTCACCACAGTCCACAACAAATACATCACTTTAAGGATCCAAGTCCCACAACAAGGAGTTGTCAACGAATAACTAAGCAATAAAGAAAATAATATAGTTGTAAGAAATAAAAATATATCACAACTAAAAGTGGGTACTAAAAGCGGATACAGTCTATAAATCAATGATTTAATATAACACATAAAGTTACATGGAGACTCATTTTTAACAAGAGCCACGCAGTCACCCAGGAGAACTCACTCACAAGATTGCGAGTGTTAAAGTAGACTAATTAAAATTCCTTTTATATTACCTTGGCTAGCGAAATGTTTCTGATATTGTCAGTGGTTTGCGATATCTTACAATAATTTATATGTTAGCAGCAGGAAGTGAAACTGGAGTACTCAGGCCTACACATTTAGATCAAGAAACTTGTCTTGATTTGTAGTATTTCTTGGAATGGGACGGAAACCCAGGTTTTAGTTATGAACTAACAGTGTATCAACAACTATATAAATGTCAAAAGCTCACCAATTTATGAATTTCTTAGGATCATGAAGTCTCTTTTTCTGCCTTTACAATTTTTTTATGTAATCATAAATTATTTTAATAATGATAAGAAAACGAAAAGAAAATACTGAGGAAAATAGAAAACTTTATTCATTATAATGTTGCGGGTACAATTACGAGTATGATTCTTGTTCTGGTGTTATTGTTGTTGCTGTTATGTTCGTTTATTTCATTCGTACATTTTCTACGTTTCCTGTATATAAAATTAATATTTTCATTTCGGTGTGATTCTTCCTGATTTTCATATTTCTGGTTTCTTAAAAAAAAAAAGTAAAATGGAAAAAAAAATTAAATAAATAAAAAAGGAACAGGAAAGGAATGAAAATAAATTGTTAAACGGAAGACAAATATGGGAAAGTATGAAGGGAAAGATTAGGAAAATGAAAATTATGAGTTTCATTTCGTTTGATTTTTTTTCTTGTTATGTTTATCATGACTTTCATATGAGGATAATACAGTTTTTCATTTTGAGAAATGGTTATTTTGGGGATACTTCTATTTTTTTAATAATTTTTTAGTCTAGAGCGTTTTTGTTGTTGCATGTTACATAATAAACCTGAATCAAAGATATTTTGTTTGTGAAACAACGTGGTAAAAATAAATCAGCTAACAGTTTGTTACGCTGGTTCGATATCTACAATCTAAAATATAACCCCTGTGATGTTTTTTGCATAGACCAGACCGGTAGAGAAATAATAAAATGATCTGAGGAACAATATTGTTATTGTAAACGAACTAAAGTAAAAATTGTTTAATCCCAAAACTGACTGCACACGGTATGCTCGGAGAACAAGAAAAGGACAGATAGCTCAACAGCCTTTGACTCTTGTAGAACTGCATTACATGGTGTCTGAAAACTATGAACATAATTGAATTCTTAAGTTTTATCAGAAGTTGAAAATACGCTAGTGGTTCCATTAGTATTTAAATTTTATTTGGTGTAAAGATTTTGTCCGTTGTGTTTTGAAAATTTCCAAATAAGTCAAATTCTTTCTCAATAAAACTAAATAAATTGATGCAAGTATTGCTTCTTTCTCTTGTTGATGCAAGTAATTCTTCTAGAGCCTGTTGAAAATACAAAATCGTAAATTATCTAACCCTCTAAACATGAAATTACAAATGAATAAAAGTTTGTCATGTTTGAAACCTAAAGTCAATTTTTTTTAATTATTGAATAAAAGTTGAAAACGAAATAAAAGTTATTATTAAAGCGAAAGAAAGTCCAAAAGATATCAATTGACACAAGAGTTACATGAAATCTAATTAAAATATAAAAAATTTGTAACGACATTTAATATAAAATAATTTCGAATCCAACCCTTTTATTTCCCTAAGAAAATAAGAACAACTTCTGAACGTAAAAAGGAAAGAGAAAAATATATATCATAGTTAATATTCGCCGTGATGTTAAAAAACAAAATTCAGTTAAAAATTAACTTTATCGACCATTACGATCTTCATGCAATGATTTTTTTGTGTTGTTATGTAATTATGGTTATATAAAGTCCCAGTACAACAATTTGGCGCCGAACAGAAACCAGTTTTACAAACGGTGGTTGTATAGCAAAAGACTGAACATTTTATTTGATAATTTTTTTGTGGGAAACTAAAAGATTATTTGTTTTTGATAAAATTTAATGTTTTTTAAAATTTGACTTTGATTGATCTTTTGATTAAATTTGTTTTGCTTATTTTTACTTCACCACAATTTTAAATTGTGTGAAGTAATGCAATCTATCGGGAAAAAAAAAATCTTACATACCCCAAATTTTGTTTTTTCTTTTGTTTTGGACCATTCTCTATCTAAATAGCCAATAAAAATTTTAGTGTACGTCTGTGTGTGGGTGGGTGGGTGGGTGTGTGGTTGACCTTCCTGCATAGGATCTTGATGAAACTTTGGCAAATGATCAAGGCTCACTTGGAAATGGATGATCTGGATTCATTTTAAATTTGGACAAAATGGCCGGGGGTCTCCCGAACACCTCTAACTTTAAATCTACAATAACTTCTAATTCCGGCTTATGATCTTATTGAAACTTGGTATATAAGGTTTTGGTACTGTTTAATTTCTGCATACCAACTTCCGGTTTGACACTTCCGGTTAAAAAATTTTTTTTCAGGTGTTTTATCCCTACTGTAGCCTACAGTTTCCGATTGATTTTCATGAAATGTTGGTAAAAGCTTTCAAGGAACATGAAAACTTTATCAGCTTTTGGAGTACATTGGATAAAGGGTTGGGGGATCGACCATAAGGTGGTTTTTCAACCATGTTTTTTATGTTTGTTAGGAGCATACTAGATTCGTTCGTTTTTTTTTTATTAATTAGTTAGACATGTTTAGCACACTAAATATGAAATATTATTCATTATTCAGACTCTCTGAATATCCGAAGATACCATGTCAACTATAAAGGAAGGAAATGAGGAAAATGGAAGGAATGAGGATATAAGGATAACTATACTAAATGTTTTAAATGACGATGGACATTTTCTTTAAATGCCTGTGGGGAAAATTCATCGGGAAATACAGAGGGGGGCATTGAGTTCCACAATTTGGCCACTGTATTAAAATAGTCGTTCTGGCAGGACACAGTTCTACAGCGAGGTATTTGTACAACAAATGGTTGAGATAACTCGGCAGCTCTTGTTTGTCGATTATACTGCGCACATGGTGGAAGGATATTTTGAATTTCCTTAGAGGAAAATTCGCTAAAGTTATATTTATAGTAGATTGACAATTCAGCCACATTTCTTCGGTGCTGGCGCGAATCAAGCTGGTCCGTGAGTTCGGTATTACCAATCAACCGTAGTGCTTTTCTCTGTACAAAGTCTAGACATTTTATTGTTGACTGACAGGCGCCTCCCCAAATATGATAGCAGTGTTCCATACACGGACGAATAAAGGACTTGAAGATTAGCAAAATTTGCTCGGGATTGAAATACTTATTACATCGACTCAAGAATCCTAATTTTAGCATTGCAGATTTTGCGAGGTTGAACACATGTTTATTCCATTTTAAGTTATTTTGAATATCCACTCCAAGAAGTCTAACTGATTCAACCTCACGTAGTTCCTCGTGGTTTATCTTAATAGGGAAATTTTTATGTCGCTCTATTCGTGAAAGACGGCAAAGTTTGGTTTTGGTTGGATCAAATGAAACAAGATTACGATCACCCCATTCCATTGTACGATCCAGATCTTTGTTGATAGAATCAATTAGCAGCTCTATTTCAGTGGTAACTGCAGTATGAGATCGAAATTTATGAGATGCATGTGATGCATGCAACGTGCTGTCATCAGCAAAACTATGGATTGGGTGCATTGTGGAAATAAGTAAATCATTAATGTATAGAAAACACAAGGTTGGTGAGAGTGCAGAACCTTGGGGAACCCCAGAATTGGTTGTGAAAATATTGGATGTGGTACCATTTAAATAAACATGAAATTGGCGTCCTGTAAGAAAACTATGAATCCATGAGATAGTAAGATGGTCAGATGGTCTCAGTTTCAAAAACGCGATAGCAGCTTTCATGCAACAGTTGCACGATAAGGGAAAAGCAAAAAAATTGGAACACAAAAGACACTAACAAAATTGAAGAGTACAGGTAAAGTAATAAATTTGAAATTCCTACTAATAACTAAAACGAAATTCTATATTCCTTGTAACCAGGCAATAAAAAACAAATTTTTGCTTTAAAATAATAACAAAGCAATAAAAAAAGCAATATAAGCAATAAAAGGTAAAATTTTTACCTGCCTACCGCCTGGTAACAGTAAATACAGAATACCAAATAATTTTTTAATAAAGAACAATCTTACCAATTATATAATTGTACTCGTTCTATCCTCGCTTCACTTTTATTTTGATAAACACTAACACACAAATGTATTGACTTATTTTTTTTAATATCGATTATTTTTTCTTTATTTCTTTTTTTATGGTTTTTTTCTTTAAAATTTAGAATTAAATAAAATTTAGTTCTGCTGTCTCCGGTTGATGAATGAATGAATTTTGATGACACTTTGAAAAAAGATGCAAATATATATGGCCAGAAACTGATTGGTTTTTTAGCGATAGTGAACAAAGTGGTAGGGGGTTTTCCATACCCTTTTTTTTTTTTGAAAGCTCAATAACATTAATTGTACCTGATAATCAAATTGGATAAAACTTGGTACATCAGCATTTAGTACGGTTCACAACAGTTCTGCATCCCAACTTCCGGTTTTTTACTTCCGGTAAAAAAATTTGTTTTTGTAATTTTTCGAAGTTTTTTTAGTGTCTTTATGCACACTACAGCCTACAATTATGAAGTACTAATGATGAAACTTCTGGAAAACGTTTCAATTAACGTGAGAAGATAATTATCATCTTTTGGAACACATTGATCAAAGTGGCCATACAACTGTTTTCACACTTTTTAAGGTTTGTTGGGAGCATACAGACTTCATTCATTAATTTATTTTAGTGACACTTTGAAAAAAGATGGAGATATAAATGAGCAAGAGCTGATTAGTTTTTGGACAATATTGGGATAAGTGGTGGGGGGCCTCCTGAATACCTGTTTATTGTAACATTATTTTTTCAATGTTTGTTGGGAGCAAACAACATTTCTTCGTGAATGAATTTTGATGACACTTTGGAAAAAGATGCAAATATGTATGGAAAGGAACTGAATAGTTTTTGAGCGATAGTGAACAAAGTGGTGGCGGGTGTCCCGAGCACCTGTTTGTTTGAAAGTTTAATAGCACCTCTACCTGATAATTGAATTAGATGGAACTTGGAACGTAAGCATATAGTACGGTTCACAACAGTTCTGCATCCCAACTTCCGGTTTGTCATTTCTGGTAAAATTTTTTTTTACTTTTTCTCGTACAACAGATATGTTTGTTGGGATACTACTGTTGTTTTTAATATTTTTATAACTAGAACTTTGCGAACGTCGTAAAAAGTTTTTTAAAAATCAAAATGGATTCTGTTCACTTTTGCTACAAATTGGAAATAATATAGGGATTTTTATGCACAAATTAACATAAGGTTTTCTTTCCTTGGTTTTCAAAATAAGAACAGCTGGATGTGGTGATTACAATTTGGTGGTTTATCATCAAATGCCTGTTTAGGCATACCACTCAATCTTTCAACTCTTTATGTTAAGCCAGCATGGAAAATACAACTACATGTTGAACTCTCAAGAATTTTGATTATTAATTTGTCATTGTCTGTTTAGGTGCATTATTAATTTGTCATCGACGCCTGTTTAGGCACATTAATCTACAGTTCAACCAAGCCAATGTTGAACTATTATCACATCAGTTGATTATTAATTTGTCATTGACGCCTGTTTAGGCACATTATTAATTTGTCATCGACGCCTGTTTAGGCACATTATTAATTTGTCATCGAACGCCTACTAGGCACATTAAGCTACAGTATAACCAAGTCAATGTTGAATTATTATCACATCAATTGTTTATTAATTTGTCATCGAAAGCCTGTATAGGCACATTATTAATTTGTCATCGAACGCCTCTTTAGCACATTGATTTTACTGGTTAACCAAATCAGTGTTGAACCATTATCACATCGTTTGAGTATTAATTTATCATCGAACGCCTGTTCAGGCACCTAAATGTACAGTTAAATCAAGTCAATGTTGAACTATTATCACATCCGTTGATTATTACGTTGTCATCGAACGCCTGTTTAGGCATAGCTATCAACTTATCAATTTAAGTCATCATTGAGAATACGACCACATGTTGAGCCTCCCAGAGATTTAATACTTCATCAAAACAATAAAAAACACAGTCGACTGCTATTCTTAGAGCATCCGCAACATTCATCTTATATCCCATTTCACTTCTGACACTAGTTGTAACGTTTTTTAGCTGAGTTACAATTATTTAGTTCGATCACTAAATCAGGAAATTAAAACACAATGAGTTTTCTAAGCGTTATAAATTTATTCGTTCAAGATTTTATTATAAAAATATTTCTTCTACTGCTATTCCCTTTAATTGTTCTTGTACTAACAATAATTCACCACTTATAATTCTATTACAATTGTTCACAATATCACTTTTAACTGTTCACTTACAATAATATTTTTCTTTCTACTCATAACACTGTTAATTTTATGCTACATGAAAAATCCTCGATATTCCTACAATATTCTAGAACACAAACCATTTTTCCTTCCTTTATCAACATAAACATAATAGCACGATCTTTAAATCTTGACACATCGGTGTGAGATCTACTTTTTTAATTTGTTTATTTATACCCATTCTCTAAGAGATAGCGTTTTCTTTCTTATAAGATAAACAAAAACTTCCTATTACGTGTTAACTTTGGTTACGTTGTTATCTTTTATTGATTTATTTATTTTTATATTTCTTTTGTGGAACAATTTTCTCGAAAGAGTATTATCTCGAAAGATGTTCTATTGTGTTGTGTTCTATCGTATTCCATTCAAGTGTCTTTTTCTCGAAAACAAAAAAAAGGCTTGTTTGTAATTTTTGCATAATTTTGTATAACATTAAATCTTTAAATATAAAATTAAAAAAATGTACTTTTTGTAATCACCATTTTTGAAAATCTTAAATAAAAAAAATTATACAAAAATATAAACTTTTTTTATCAGTTAAATATTTTTATAAGACCTTACTTAATGCCTTTCAAAAAAAAATTAGTAAAAACTGTTAACTCGTTCAAACAAAATTTAACTTTAAACTTTTCTTACCTCTAAAAATAAAAATCGTTTTAATTTTTTTTCTTACATCCTGATTCGATTTCCCATCAATAATTAAGTTTGATATTTAAATACATCGAAATCTTTTCTATTACCAAAAATACCCTAATATCATACACCCGTTCAACAGAACCATGATGTTTACCAAAACAGAAACATATTATATTTGATTTTTCTTACGTCTTGTTTTTTTATTGGTTTATGCGGTGTTTGATTAAACAAACGTATAGTAGTAAAAGGCAGTCGTACAAAAAAAAAAAATTAAGAAAACCGCTAAAAATTGTGGAGGGTGTAGAATCCATTTAATAAATGAGATGCGTTAAAAATATGTGTTACATCATTAATGTCATTTCAAGTGGTTGTTTGTTGTTTTCTTAAATTTATTTTTTTCATACTTTTTGTTTGCTTCAAACATTTTCTTATTATATATCTTATAGTTTGAAGGTTTGAATTTTTATTTATGACAATTTTCCCTCTCTTATGAATTTATATGTTTTTGGGGTTGAAATATGTTGTGTAATTTATTTATATTTTGGTTTTAATTTCCTGTTTTTATTGTATGAGAGGCAATCGAAATAAGTAGGTAAAATTCCTTCCTCATCATATGTTTTGATTTCCATTTGAGATATTTATAACAAACAGTTTGAATATGTTTCTTTTTGATTTAATTAAGATAATAAAACTAGAATACATATCAATTTATATAGCTGAGGTTTAATACATTTGATTTTTGCTAAAACCATTAAATAGGGAAACAGAGATAAAACCCTTGGTCTCTATAAAATATAAACTTAATCACCGTCTCTGGAGTATTTTATAACCAAGAATTTAAAATAATAACGAAAATTCATGCTTTTGTCTTAATTTAATTTTCAGTTTTAATGTTACGCAAATTAAAATAAAAAATTTAATTCAATTCATATAATTCTAAAGAATAGGCAAACGTTCCCAAAATCGTAATTCCCATAAGGACTCATCCATCACATTAATCTATAGAAATATATTTTCCTTTTTAATAATATTTTTTCCGTATTTTTCATGAAAATGAATGAGAACCAAAAAATCATAAGAAAATAATATAATATGAAAGTTTATAATGATAAGTGGGTTGGGAGTTTCCTTAAATTTATCATTTGTTTTTGTTGTGTTTTTTTTCAAAATTTTATTACATTGATAATGACAATAAAATTTTTTTAATTTTTCAAAATAATAACGTTACTGAAGTTGCGTATCCATACAAAATTAAGATTTATGTTATAATTTACGATTTTTATTTTAATTAATTAATTATTTTTAATAACGAAGAACGGTATAAAAACAATAAAAAATGAAATAATATTCAAGGTAGTAAATTTATTAGATTTCATTTTTAAGTGATTTATTGAATAATTTAGAAGGTAGTGAAGCTTTTTATTAGATTGGAATAGATATAATCATTTTGTTAAAATAGAAATGAAATAGAAAATAAATTATTGATTTTTATATTACAACAATTGAAAATTGGTGAAGTAATGCTTGTGAGATCGACATAACAAAAATTGAAATTTAATTTACGTTTTGGACAATCCTGAATCCATATCTATAAAAACTGAGTAGGATAGCGCTTGTAGGTGAGTACTTGAAGCTTGAACTAATGCGATTTAGTTGAAACTGGGCACTTCAATATCAACATCAACTTTATTGATTGTCAGCTTTGTTACATCAACTTTGTGATAAAATAACAAAACGGTAGCACGCTCATCGTATTATAATGTTTTGTTGTGTAATTCAATTTTGTTTTCTCTTACATTGTTTTTAATTTACTGTTGTTTACTTTTATCTTTATTTTTAAAATTCATTTGTTGTAGTTTTTACCAGCAATACCAATCATCAGTAGCTTGGGTCACCTAAATGATTAGAAACCACCGCGAAACAATTTTCCGAGAGCTAAACCAAAAAAGATTAATCAAATCCATATCGAAGTAATAAAGAAGTAATAAACCTCACATAATTAGACCAACAAACTTATGGAGTTTTAAGCTGAGAAGTTTTCATCCATTTAAGCATCCATCCGTCCAATTAAGATCAAAAGTCGGTTAAGTGCTAATATAACTCGCTTGCCGCGTATTTAATCTAAAAAAACAGTATTGTATATATAATTCATATATGTAGTTTGTAATATAAATTTCCGTGTGGTCAAAAATTACAGAAAAAAAATTCTTAAGATCGCATTTTGTAGCCAAGGGTGCTGGCCTTGCTCTTAACCACCGACTATAGCTCAGGGATGAGGCGAGCGCAACCTAAAGCGTAAACAGATCATATGTGGACCTTTATGATTTCGGATAAGAAAGAAATAGGTGCAACAAAAAATTAGAAACAAAATAAATCAATTTATTGTTATAAAGCAATTTAATTAAAAAGAAAATATTAATTCAATTCAAAGTTTTCGGAATTTCATAAATTTCTAAAATAAATTTCGTAAATAAAAATAAAAAACTATTGAATATATAATAAAGAAATGTAGAATATTTATATTAGAATATATAATAGAAATTAAAACAACCCAAACCACCGTGATATTTACATTTACATCTCCAACCGGACTAAAACTTGCACTTTTTGTTTGAATATGTTTTACAAAAAAATGTGTCATTTGAGTATTGCATCTAGTCGTCATGGTAGCAGTCCCAAAAACTATCATTTTTTGTCCTATGACAAAATAAACAAAGCTATATTTCTATGCAAAACAAAAATCAAAGTTTGAATAGGAAATTTATTATTATTTGACAAAAATTTGAAATTGTTGCTTGGATTTAGTCTGCAATGTAAATTAAATATAATTTAAATGTTGATAATTTTCAAATTTGATTATATAATAGATTAAATAACGGTTGGAGAAAAATTTAATGTTTTACTCGGGCTAAAAATGGATTTTGAAACTCGCAAAATTACGGTACTCCGCTATCGCCTCGCACCGCAACCTTTTCATTCGTTCTAAAATCCATCATTTTTTGTCTTAGTAAAACAAATAACTATTTTTTTATCATAAATTTCGGTAGAAATTTGCGAGTTTTTTAATATATCAAAAAATTACTCAAAAAAAAACAGCTCAAAACAAAATTTTGACGAGCACTTATCTTACAGGTAACCATGAGAAAATCAAATTTTGAAAAACATTATTTGACTATTGTATCATTATTTTAGCGATTCTATGGCTCAAACTACATAAATATTCCTTACATTTTACATTCTAACATGTTTTAAAACAAAAGAGCTGAAAAAGGAACGGAATACAGACAATATAATATAAAATATATTTTCTTAAATATAAAAATCTAATTTTACCTCAAAAATGTTGGAAGTTATACAGGAGGCGCGCTTATCAGTTTGTAGAAAATACACTTTGCATAAATTCAACCCTGAAATCCTAATGTCACTAAAACACTAATGTCAAAATTGAAAATAGTCCAAACATTAAACAAATCTATCAGCAGCCAAATTCTGTAACTGTGAAGTGGTGAAGTGTTAAAAATTTCTTCATTTCGATTTTATCATTAATTTTTTACCATTTTTGCGATTCTATATGCGATTTGAATGTTAAAATATTTAATAGCAAGCGTCGCACTGGCAAACGTCAACAGTATATAAAATTAAATGTTTATTTTAACTTTTAACACAACGTTTACAAATTTTAATATATATAAATATTTAAAATAATAAATTTGAAAAATAAATCTGTATTTAATTTAGAAATGCAATTTTAAAAAATCAAATCACATTGACGTTATTGTGTTTTTTGACACAATGTCAATAGCAACAAAAGAAACGGTTTCATTTTATTGCCAAACAAAAAGTCAGTGGTAACTTTATAATTTTAAAACTTCACTCACAGATATTTTTGCGGTGAATTGATAAAAAACTTATCATTTCACCGCTTCACAGTTACAGAATTTGGTTGCAGCTCGAACCAAAAATGCCTTTGAAAGCAAAAATTGGACCCTCAATTTTAAACGCAGATTTATCAGAATTGTATATAGAATAAGAAAAATTCCTCAAGAATGGTGCAAATTATTTCCATTTAGATGTTGTGGATGTTCATTTTGTTCCCAACCTAACTTTTGGACATCCGATAGTTAAATGTTTACGAAATAAAATAAAGAATGGTTTCTTTGAAACTCATATGATGGCATCGAACCCAGATCAGCGGATAGAACCAATGGCCGATGCTGGCGTTGATCAATATACTTTTCATGTTGAGCCGGTTCAAACAATTGCTGCATTAGTTCCAAGGAAAGTTAAAGAAACTGGAATGAAGGTTGGTTTAGCTTTTAAACCGGGAATTTCGGTTGAGCTTGTGAAAGAGTACTTTCCCTTAGCTGATATGATTTTGATTATGACCGTTGAACCCGGTTTTGTTGGTCAAAAATTTATGAGTGGCCAAAATTGTTAAAATTGAAAATCGGTTTTTGTTGATAAAACAAAAATACAGTAAAGAAAATCAAGTTAATTGAAAAACGGGTTTTTGTTTATTAAACAAAAAACCCATTCATAAAACATAAGGAAAATAGTTTTCTTGGTTGGTAAAAACCAAACTAGAAATTAGTCTGAACACCGTCGCGAAGCTAGAAACAACTAGCACGGGAGGAAACCCCTTTCAAAAGTTTTAAAGTTAAAGTAAGTGCATAAAAGTGTATAAAAAAGTGCAAGTGCTAGTGCCAGTGGTTTATAAGTAATCTAAATTAAATTTAAGTCAACATTTTTACCTAAATAATTCTATAAGTTTACGAGTTAATAAAAGCCAATAAAAGTTCCATAGGAACCTATAAATTTTATAATTAACATTCCGTGTTTTCAAGTAAAATATATAACGAGAAGAAAAGAGGAGATAGATAATTCAACCAAACCGTAAGTACACCGGTAGGTATCCATTTTATTTATCACCAAGTGAGCGTATCCAGGGTACGACTACGATACTAACCCAGGGACCTCACAATATTATGCCAAAAGTGGAATGGCCACATGAAAATTAGCCCAACATTAGATATAGAGGTTGATGGAGGAGTTGGACCAGAAACAATTAATGAGTGTGCTAAAGCTGGAGCAAATATGATTGTTGCTGGTACAACAATTATACGGGCTACTAATCAAAAAGACGTAATATCACTTTTAAAAACTCTATACAGTAGTTTACACTAGTATCATAAATATGTTATTGTTCCTAATTTTAAGATGATTTTGGTTAACTTGGGCTGGATATAGATTTAAATATGGATATGGATATGGATATGGATATGGATATGGAAGTGGATATGAATATGGATGATTATATGGATATGTATATGGATGTGGAGATGGATATGGATGTGGATATGGATAAAGATAAAGATATGGATATGGATTGAACTTCGTATGAATATGACATAGACAAGAATTGGATATGAATTGGACATGTATTAAATATAGATTGGATATTGATTTGATATGGGTTGAATATGGGTTTGTATATGAATTGGATAGGGATTGGATATGGATTCGATATGGATTGGATATGGATTGGATATGGATTGGAGATGGATTAGATATGGATTAGATATGGATTGAATATGGATTGGATATGGATTGGATTGGATATGGGTTAGATATGGATTGGATATGGATTGGATGTGGATTGGATATGGATTGGATATGAATTGAGTATGAATTGAAGAAAAAAATTTCAAAACAAAAAAAACTGATCCCTCCATGCGGAGAGATGAATTGGATATGGATTGGATATGGATTGGATAATAATTGAATATGGATTAGTTATGGATTAAAAATCAGATATAGATGTTATATTATTTTAATTAGACCAACAAAAAGAAATTATATCACCAGAAAAAAACATCAAAAATGTAAATTCAGCAGTTTTTTATAGATATTTAATACACAATGTACAAAAACAAAACAAACAAAAAGAAATGATATCTTAGCGGTAAAAAACATCAAAAAAGTAAATACAGCAATTTTTTAGAGAGGTTAGGTACACAACGTAAAAAATCAAATAAAAAGAAATGATATCTTATCACACGCACATTTCAGCGGTAAGAACGTCAAAGGAACCATATCAGGAGTTTGTTTTTAGGGTTTAATACACAACGTAAAAGTACCAAGCCAAAGAAATGATACATTTTGATAAGCAAATTGGATACTGCGAGAATAAAAATATTTCATATAACTGTTTAAGCTAATATTTTAAATAAACATACCAAGCTACAAATATGTATGTACATTTATAAACTAAAACTTAAAAATAAAAAATATATAAATAAATAGTCCCGATGGTCGACACAATTAAGTTTACAAAGTATAAATTCATTTTTCATCAAATTCCAAATGTACAATGCATTATTTGAAAGTTAATCTGGAATGAGCATTAACAATTCAACATGGCCGCAAGTAGATAGACGCAAATTTTTGTGCTGCGCTTATTTTAATTTTCTTTATTTAATTACGATTAAATATAAATGTTATCAACTCAATTATGTTTGTTCAAATGGAAGTAATATTATAGTGAAAAAGTGGTGATAAAAATTGGTGTTATGTTGTGTAAAACTAAAGATTGAAAACTTTTTAAATCAAGCCATAAAATTATTATTAAATTGTGTGTTTGTTTACACAAGGTCATTTTTGCTAAGCATCACGTTAATGTAATACGGGAAAAGTTGATTAACAAAATAAACCGTAAATAAACAAAGTTTCTGTGTCAGCTGTTGTTTACAATTACGTTGAACTTGAATTCGTGAGTTTGTCAAACGTGTTTCTAGTTTTTTTATTTAGTCAACTTAAAATATGAGAGACGAACCATCACCTCCTAAAACGAGAAGTGTTTATTCAAAAAATGAATCAACTATGACAATACCTGATATTATGAAATCATTAAGGAATATTGAGTTGAAATTTGATGCGTTTGATAAAAAATTGGACAGTTTTGAAAGAAAACTTCAATCTAAATTCTCGGATGTATCTAAGAAGGTCGAATCAATTGAGAATGCATTAACATCACGATTAAAGGCTCTTGAGCTGCAGCTACAAACACAAAACAATAACTTCGTAGAATCAAATAAAGCAATTGATTTCAAATTTCAACAATTACACAGCAATGTTGAAGAATTAAATAGTTCTTTTGATGGTCGTCTAAATGTTTTTGAAGAAAACGTTGATAGTAGGTTAGATTTTATTGAGAGGCGTTTAAACTCGTTGGATCTTGTTGTACGAGGTATTCCAGTTCTTAATACTGAAGATTTAAATATTTACTTTCAAAAAATGGCATTAGCACTATCAATTCCAACCAATGATAACATTGTTGATGAAATCTTTAGGGTTCCAACTAATGATTCCAATAATAGGAAAGTTAAATCAACACCAATTATCATAAAGTTTTCATCTACAAAAATGAAGCAAACTTTCTTTAAGAACTACCTAAGATGCAAAAACCTTAACTTAACCCATATCGGATTCCATGCTGCAACTAGGATTTACATTAATGAAAGCCTGACAAAACGGAACCATGACATTTTTAAAGAAGCAATCAAGATAAAATCTGAATATCAATTAAATAATGTGTTCACACGTAATGGATTAGTATGTATTCGAAAGCTGGCAAATGATAGTTTTACAACAATAAATAATGTTCAGGTACTTAAAAAATTTCGGTGTCAATTGCAAGCGCAACACGGTTCTTCTATGAAAAATAATAGAGGCAATGAAGATGGAATACAGACTACTCAACAAGGAGCATAGGTGGAAAGTCGCTCCTTTGCAGAGAAGTATCAACTATTCAAGCTTAACATTTAGTTTTTATTGTATATTAATTTTAATTGCTTTTATTATTGTTTATTTTGATTGTTATTGTTTATTAAGTGGCTTGTTTGTTTTAGGAAGCTGGATTGAATGGGGCGGGAGTCAAGCTTTTGATGGTTGATATTAATCGTACTGTAAGCTCCAAAAAAAAATTGAGATTGACGACCTTATCATAATTTTGATTAAGAAAAAAATTGAATTAATTTAAGAAAAAAGAACAAACAATTTGGATAAGAAAAAGAATAAAATTTAATATTTAAAATTAATATTGTCACCATGGTACGGTATATTCTCACCACGGTGAACTAAACTAATAATAATTAATTAATATTAATTACTAATTAATAATTAATTATAATAATTAATATTAATATCATAATATAGATTAATATCATAATATAATAATAACAATAATTAATATAATATGAATTAATATATTAATTCATTATTAATTAATAATTAATATTAATAATTAATAATAAATTAATAATGTTGGTAATTATTATATTAATAATTTCACTATTTTAATTTTACTCATTACGAGCTATATAATGTACTAGTGAAAAACAAATTATTGGAATAAACATTTATTAACAAAAAACTAATCATGTATGTAAAAAATCTCGTTTGTAAAATAAATTAACAAAAATGTTCAATTTCCAACGTTAAGTTGTGAGTATATTCACGGAACTGACCATGTACCAAAAATGTACATCCAATATATAGTATTTTCTCCGTTTTTTCCCATACAAACTTCAATAACGATAATTAGGATCAGTAATTATGAATTAAAGCTTGCTTTTCAAAGAACTCGACATAGTCCACTCATTATAGTAAGTTCACCTCGGAATTCGAGATACCCAGCTGTAAGTCTGTAAATACTTGTATATTGACACTCTGAAAGTTGTCTCAAAACCTAGATATGGTAGGGTGTGTGATAACTATTAAATTTCAAGGTCAAAGGTCACAGAAATCGGTTTTTTGCGCTTTTTTTGTAAATATCTCATTTCCTATGGGTATTTTGCTATTTGTATCTATTATCAATATTGTAGAATACAAAATTCTCTACAAATTTTGTTTAGAAAAAATTTTCATACTGTGAACCGTTTTCGAGATAGAGGGCGGAGAGCGCGCGGTCACTGCATCACTTCAGGTCAACCGGTGCCTCCGGTCGAAAACGCGCCATATATAGATGATGAACTATCGATAAATCAATGATTATAAATATTTGTCAATTTTTATTAAGTATTATATTATATTTTATCATTTTTTTCGTAACCTATCCACTTTTTATTCAGTATTGATTTATTTAACAACACTTACCTGACCATGTTATTGCAGAATTGATAATGAAAATATAGGAATTATATCTGAATTTTAACCTAATTAATATTAATAACTTCTTACATGATGAAAAAAAAAACAAATAAATTATGAATTAATCTTTTTATTAAAAAATATCATTCAATACATTTATTTTTATTAAAAGTAAAAAAATGGAATAAAGGGTACAAAAACTACAATTTATAATTTTAATCATCTTCTTCCTCTTCATCGTCGTCTTCCGGCTGCTGGTAAATTTCAAACTGGTCTTCATTATCGTCTTCAACGACATTTGTCTCAAGTTCTTCCATGATTTCGGGCTCAAAGGTTCCATCTTCGTTAATGTCGCTCTGATATGGTAGAGCGAAATTTGTAAAAGAAGGAAATAAGTTAGAATTAGAAAGAAATTTGTAGAGAATTTTGTATTCTACAATATTGATAATAGATACAAATAGCAAAAAACCCATAGGAAATGAGATATTTACAAAAAAGCGCAAAAAACCGATTTTTGTGACCTTTGACCTTGAAATTTAATAGTTGCGTACACCCTACCATATGTAGGTTTTGAGATAACTTTTAGGGTGGCAATATACAAATATTTACAGACTTACAGCTGGGTATCTCGAATTCCGAGATTCTTACCTAATTTAAGCTTAAATGACTGGACTAACAGTAATACAAATTTGTCAAGAATTATTCAAAGATTACCTGAAACAACCCTGATTTGCAAGAAAAAGCAATCATTTTAAAAGTTTTCGAAATATAAATCAGCTTATCATTAATGTCAAGTTTTATTCACTTGTGAAAAGAACTATGGCATGTTGAAAATGAAATCGAAGAGTAGGCGTGGTTTGTATAATATGTCTACCTACACCGTCACAAACAAAAGAAGAAACATTTCAGCGCATGAAGTCTTTGTACCTGAGTTAACAGCGTCGTAACACAATTAAGTGGTTTATTGCAGATGATTACAATTTCATAAAACATGGATGGCTTATGTACTTCCGGAGTTGTTTTTAGTGCCACCGGGCTTCGTGTTATTAGGACTTGTTCATTTTTACATTAGTTGCAACATTAGTTGTGTAGATCAAAGAGAGAAGAAGGAAAGATGAGCGAATTTATTTACAGAAAACATTCTAGTCTTTCGAACAACATTACAAAATACTGGTGAAATTTAATTATCAGTAGAACCGATGAACCATAGCACAAGTAAAACAATTAAAGCTTTTTATTAATTTCTAGATTCTATTTTAGTTAACTAGCTATAGAACATTTATTTTTCTAATTAGGTTTTATACATTCAGCTTACTTTTTGGATTAATTATTTTAACATAATTTGTAGATATTAATCAACCATAACATTTCGTTCATTTATGTTCAAAATAAACATGAATAAAGACTTTTTTTTAATGTTTGTTTAATAACCAGCATACTATCAGTTTTTTGACGCAAAAACAATAAATGTTTGATCTGTATAGAACAGTCCGCAACCACCTATAAAATAAAGTTTTCCCTTGACTTTCAAATAGTTTATCAACAAAATTATACCTCAGTTATAACCAATTTACCACACTCGTAGACATGGAAGTAAAATTTTTAAAATACATTGTTTTTCTTCAAGTCCTAGGATTATTTCCATATTCAGTTAACCATAACACTTACAAATTTGCTAAAAACGAATTAATGCGTTACTGGATTATTTTCTCATTGGTGTTGTTCCTTTTTTGCTCTATCTTAAGTGATTATGAAACATACAAAGATTTACTTAAACTTAATGTTTACTTGAAACTTATGTATGCGACTACTTTAACGAAATACTTCCTACAAAAATGTGCTGTGTTTGCCGTTTGTTTAAATAAATTTGTGAATTACAATAAAATATTTAATATGTATAACTCAACACAAAATTTGTTATATATCAAATTCAATCCGAATTATAATAAATTTGATATGAAAGAAACGAAAATGAAACTACGAAAACTTTTTTGCATAAAATTTGAGCTTATGCCTATAAGTTTAATCCTTTGTTGTTCGATTGCAATTCTACCTTTAAAATTCACACTTCCAGCATAGAGAAACATATATAGAGAGACGTAACCTCTATTCACACAAATTGTATATAGAATACTGATAATACAAATAAAAGTACAACCAGAGATGAAAGGTTAAGCAATATATAAATTTTACAAATTATACATTGCATTCTTTCTGTCTTATATGAAACAATAAACAAAGCAAATCAAAATAAAAAAATGAGAACTTATATTTGAAAGAGAAATATTTCTTTTGCTTTATTTTCTATTTTACTTTTACTTAAATACAAAAAAATACGATAATTATAAAATAGAAAATAAAAAAAAAGTACTCGTATGTATGAGTGTTTAAATATATAATTTAAGGATTGTGTTGTGATGATAATTTTTTGTTTTTGTATATTGAAGAAGCAAATGATTGAATTTGTTATTTGGGTTACGAATTGTTTGTTTTGTTGTCAAGATTTTTTATTTATTTTTTCATCTCTTTTTAAATGGATTTGAACTATATTAAGTTTTTATTGTCCTAGGTCGATGACTTTAGATTTTAGAATATATCAATTTAGTTTGGTCAGAGTTTGATTTAAATTGATTCATTTGGTCGTGTTTGATATAATTACTTCGGTCTGAAAGATCTGAGATTACATTCATGAGCTCAAACTGAAATTCTTACCCATGCTTTTTTGGCATTTCTCGCCGTTTTAGGACCTACTGATTCTAAAAAAGCGACAAACAAAAATGTATGTCTGTCTGTCGGCCGGCCGTCCGCCGTCCGTCCGTCACAACCTACGAAATCTAGAAAACCGCTGAGCGGATTTGAAATTTTTTTTTCTAAAAATAAGATTACTCAATAGAAAGAGCCGAAAGGACGATGTGTTCGATAGCTGTACCGGAAGCGTGTCAAAAAAATCGTCAAGTGTGTCAAAACAAGGAAATTTGCATATTTTTTGCTTAAAAAACGTTCATTTTAAGTGATTACAAGTAGGAACATTGAATTTGGAGAAATTATGATGGTCGGGATTGGTATGGGAGACCAAAATCTAGATTTTTGCATTATAAGTTTGTCAAAAAAATGTTGTCAAGTGTGTAAAAAGAAAGATTTTTATTTATTTTTTTACTCAATTTTTTAGAAAAAAATAAAATTAATAATATGTATGCATGAAAATATATTATTATTATAGAGAATTATGACATTATAAGATTGTCAAAAAAATAATGTCAAGCGTGTCAAAAATGATTTCATTGATTTTTTTAGCCAATTTTTTGGAAACAAAAATTTATCTGTTTTTATGAATTGGTATTATTGAATTGGTTATAGTTTTTGAAATAGTTTTGGAATTTTGATAAAAGTTTGTATTTTTGATTTTGTAATAATTTTTACTATATTTTTAGAATTTTGGAAAAACTTTGAATTCTTAAGAATTTTTGGAATTTTATTAGAATTTAGAAAAAGTTTAAATATTTGATTTTATTCTAATTTTTGGAATGTTTTTGGTATTTTTCAATTTTTGATTTTGTTATAATTTTTGCAATATTTTTAGAATTTTGGAAAAAGTTTGGATTTTTAAGAATTTTTGGAATATTAATGGAATTTAAAAAAGTTTAAGTATTTGATTTTATTCTAATTTTTGGAATTTTGAAAAAGTTTGATTTTATTTAAGTTTTACAATATTTTTGGAATTTGAAAGAAATATGAATTTGTGATTTTGTAATATTTTCTCGAAACGCTAAATGGAGATGATTTTGAGTAGTTTGCTGAGTGTATCATCTTTTCACTAAATTATGTTAATTTTTGATCTGTTATAATTTTCCGGCAACGTATTGATGTTTCGTGTTAGTTTTGAAATAAATTTCTAAACAGAGATAAAAAGTACTTATACTTTAACAAATCAAAATAAAAAAAGAGAAACATTTATATGTATTTGAAATTTCTTTTGCTTTATATTCTATTTTACTAATGAGACAACAAAAAATACGATGATAAAATACAATTAATAATAAAAAAAAACTCGCATGGATTAGTGTTTCCTTTGACATGTTTATATAAATATATAAAGGTTTTTAGAATTCATTGATAATTTTGGTTTGTTTTTGTAAGTTAAAAATGGTCAAAATAATTTTTCAGTTTTTGAAGAAATTGGGTTACGCGTTGTTGTTGTTGGCTACATAGATAGATATTTGATTTATTTTTCATCTTTCAAATGCACTTTAACCATATGTTTAGGTTGTTGACTTTAGCCAATTTTTTTTGGTCAGAAATTGATTTAATTTGATTTGGTTGTGTAGGATAAAAATATTTTTAAATTTCAAAATCTATGTATGAAAATTTGTATCAATTTAATGTTTTAAAATTGAATACATGAGTTCTAAAAGAATAGATTATGAAATTTAAAAATATTATTTTCCAATAATTTGTCTTATGATAACTTTAAACAAATTGGGTTTAAAGTAGTTATGCGGTTATGTGTTCTAAAAACTTTTTTACTTTATATGGCTCAAAAATACATTTACCTTAAAATTAATGTTTAATCATATCAAAGCGATACAGTAGATCGTTGTTTGTGATATATTTATAACACCTGCAGCCAAATTCTGTAATTGTGAAGCGGTGAAGTGTTAAAAATTTCTTTATTTCGATTTTATCACCAAATTTTTATCATTTTAACATTTTTTGCGATTCTATATGCAATTTATGTGCGATGTAAGTGTTAAAAAATCTTATAGTAAGTAGGCGACTCACTAAATATCAAACGTCAATGCATAAAATTTTCATTGATTGTTTTATTTAATAGAATTATTATAAAAAATCCTTTATTTATTATTTTCAAAATAAATTATTTTTTGTGAACAAAATATAATGGTTGAGCGAAATTAATTTTTAATTGGATTAAATAAAAGATTTGTTCAATTAATTCATGCCGTCAGTTATGCAAAGACATATTTATGAGAAATGCTGAAATAAACGAGATGTCAAGTATATTGCTATTTTTTGCAGATAAGACTTATTTTGACTCTAGTGGGGTCATAACTAAAGTTCTAATCTAACAACAGGAATTTGTTCCTCTATTGTTCAAGAAATATAGATTTTGAAAGAATTCTATAATATCTCATTAGAAGTATGTTATATTACCGTTCTGGATAAAAAGTAATATTTGTAAAAGTACTATTTTCATCACGACTACGATAACAGACGTCGATCTTTCTAACAATATTCTGAACACACTTCTGCATAAGTGTTCAGATAGAGACAGATGACGTCTTCAATGGTATTGTGCTCTTGCATTATTTGTAATTGCCAGTTTCATTTTCAAAAAACATTAAGTTCAAGAAAACAATACATAAACCTACGACAAACATGAGCGTTTTGATACATGAAATGTAAATCTAGTTGACTGTATATACGTATATACATATAGATATATTAATTCCGAACTACGGTCTAAAACACATAAATACCAATCATTTTGAATAACACAATTTAAACATCAATTTAACTATATTTAAATATTTTCGAAGTTAAATTAATTTTTGATGTTATTTTGAAATCTTAAATAAACAAATCACATTGGTGTAATTGTGTTTTTTGACATAATGACGTTAGCAACAAAAGCATTCATTTTATTTTTTCACAAACCAAAAGTCAGTGTTAACTTTTCAGTTTTAACATTTCACTAATTTAGATTTCTTTACGGTGAAGTGATAAAAAATTTATCACTACACCGCTTCACAGTTACAGAATTTGGCTGCTGATGTTCTAAATAATATGATATAAGTTTATCCTTTGAGCTGCTTGTTTTAGGTAGATTTCATATAAAATCTACCTATTGCAATGGGAATTCTTGGAGTTCCGGATAAAATTTTAACAAAATGAATTTATTAGGCGTCGAGGAGAAACATATTTCTAATGCCGGGTGAAAAACACGTGAAATCAGCAAGACTGGAAATGAGGTTTTAATTTTGTATAATTAGAATTCGTTGACGTCAATAAAAAAAAGTTTTCTGCGTTTTTAGTTTTTTTTTAACCCTGTCTAAGATACAGGGTGTTGAAAAATCAAGAAATTGCTCGACCCTGGTGTATTGAAATGGCTCTACAGTCAAAACTACTGGACTGATTTTATGGTTATATAACTCAAAATGTATGTATTAAACAGAGCAAAATAATAATTCACATTATATGACCTTGAACAGTTTCTTTTAGAAACATAACGGTAAAATATTCAAATTCGATTTGTTTTTTTTATTAATTTTATTGCAACACGCCTTAAAATGTTTCATCATAAAAAAAGTGGAGTTAAAAAATGAACAGTGTTTTTTGGATTTACATATATGTTTTTATAATAAATTTTTAATTTTAACTCAAAATAAATATTTTACATATTTTTTATCGTTTATTTAATTTTACATTACTAAATTCCGTTTGCAGTAACTGTCCGTGTGCTTTGTTGATGGTAATTGGAAAAGCGAGTTGCACTGGAAACTAAACGTTTGAATCTGTTGGGATCATTGAAATATGTGGCCTGTCTGTCGTGGCAGCATCCTCTTCGAATTTTCCACTCAAAATTGTAGCTTCTATGACATTGTTCATCATCTCTTTCCCCGAAGTTCAAAAAAGTTTGTGCAATTTCAAAATATGTGACATATTTGAAATTACAATATGTGTCACAACAACACATATAAACCATATAGGCTCTACAACATAATGCTTTTTAAGACGTTGATGGACGCAAATTTCTTTTTAGGTAGATTTCATATAAAAATCTACCTATTGCAATGGGCTTCATCTCGGAATTTCGAAAAAATTTTGATGCCAAACGACTATTTGTGATAAGCGGAGATGGAAAAACAAAAAAAAAAAAAAATTATATATATATATATATATATATATATATATATATATATATATATATATATATAATATATATATATATATATATATATATATATTATATATATATATATATATATATATATATATATATATATATATATATATATATATATATATATAACGATATGAGGTATAACGGAATTTAGCGGCACTCTCACGGTCGCATTTTTCAACCTACACCAAAATAATTTTCTGTGTATGTTTCAGCAAATAATATCTTGGACAAGTTCGTGAACTGGCCAAATCCGGGTACCGGTTAAGCGGCTAGAGCCTAAAAAGTCGAATAATCTAGGGCGCTATAACTTCCGTTTGAATAATAATATTTTAATCAAATTTAAAAATATTGAATATTTGAACCTTTTTTTATCATTTTTATCCAGATGACCACTTTGGCGTTTCAGGTTCCTCAAAAATCAGCTGTTTTAAAAATTTACTAAACTTTGCTGCCCTTGATCTAGCTGAAATGGCCAAGCTCATAGTTGAAAACTTTTTTTCACGTACTTAAAATATAAATCTTTCCAAAATTTCCAAAAATAATAGTTTAAGTCTAACGGTTGAGACCCTACGGCTGTTGAAATAAAAACAAACGCAAAAGGCAATGCTTTCATCATGTTTCAGTTTATGTTATTTAAACTCATCTTAGCTTTTAAACATACTTTTCAACTATAGCCTCAAAAAGTTTCAGCTTTCTAACCCAAAAGGTTCCATTTTTATAAGCATTATAATGAAACCCTTACAAGAAAAATATCAACCCATTTAATACCATAGAAAAATTATCAAAATCTCTTTTGTTTTTATTTTTAGGTAGATTTCATATAAAAATCTACCTATTGCAATGGGCTTCATCTCGGAATTTCGGAAAAATTTTGATGCCAAACGACTATTTGTGATAAGCGGAGATGGAAAAACAAAAAAAAAAAAAATTATATATATATATATATATATATATATATATATATATATATATATATATATATATATATATATATATATATATATATATATATATATATATATATATATATATATATATATATATATATATATATATATATATATATATATATATATATATATATATATATATATATATATAACGATATGAGGTATAACGGAATTTAGCGGCACTCTCACGGTCGCATTTTTCAACCTACACCAAAATAATTTTCTGTGTATGTTTCGGCAAATAATGTCTTGGACAAGTTCGTGAACTGGCCAAATCCGGGTACCGGTTAAGCGGCTAGAGCCTAAAAAGTCGAATAATCTAGGGCGCTATAACTTCCGTTTGAATAATAATATTTTAATCAAATTTAAAAATATTGAATATTTGAACCTTTTTTTATCATTTTTATCCAGATGACTACTTTGGCGTTTCAGGTTCCTCAAAAATCAGCTGTTTTAAAAATTTACTAAACTTTGCTGCCCTTGATCTATCTGAAATGGCCAAGCTCATAGTTGAAAACTTTTTTCACGTACTTAAAATATAAATCTTTCCAAAATTTCCAAAAATAATAGTTTAAGTCTAACGGTTGAGACCCTACGGCTGTTGAAATAAAAACAAACGCAAAAGGCAATGCTTTCATCATGTTTCAGTTTATGTTATTTAAACTCATCTTAGCTTTTAAACATACTTTTCAACTATAGCCTCAAAAAGTTTCAGCTTTCTAACCCAAAAGGTTCCATTTTTATAAGCATTATAATGAAACCCTTACAAGAAAAATATCAACCCATTTAATACCATAGAAAAATTATCAAAATCTCTTTTGTTTTTATTTTTTTTACTAAGTAACCGTTTGAAAAAAGATTAAATAAGAACAAAAAAACACAACAACAAAAGACGATTTTGAAATAAAATTGTTTGATAATGTTTGATTATAAATTATGTGTGATGGTATAATTGTAGTTGTGACGTAGTTCATTTGATCTTTGGTGGATTTAATATGTTATTAAAAGTAGTTTAAACCAACTTAAATAAAACTGTTCCGAAATTGTATTGATGGAGTTAGTTCGGATAATGTATTTAATTTGGTTCGATAATTTTTTTGAATTATTTTGTTTCTACTTATATTTTTTATTTAAACTAATCTGACTTATCTAATTTTATTTGGACACAAAACCGTGCGACCCCGAAATCTACCTATTTCTAGCGGATATACCTGCCGCTGGGATTTTTTTTATACACTCAAAAAAATGCTACCGGTATAATTTACAAAATTGGTTTGTAAAAGTGCTAACAAAATATTTTTGTGAATTTACCAAAAAATGTTACATTTTATATAAAATTTTGTGTTGTCCATTTGCCTTTTTTTAAATCTGAAAAGCATTTGTAAACTTACTAATTGTTTTTGTGATTTGGATTAAAAACATATAAATTCATAAATAGTTCTAAGCACAATTCATTTTCATTGTTTAAACAAAAATAATGTTAAGGTTATATCGCTTTTTTTCAATTTTAAATCATAAATCATATATACATAACAAAATAAAAAATTAATTATACAAAATTTTGTAAAATTTTGTTAACAGAAAAATGACATTCTACAATTTTTGTTGTAAAACCTAATACGAATATTGCACATTTTTTTTTTAAACTTTACAAAGAGACTTATGCAATTTAAGAAACAAACATATTTTTTACAAAAAAACAGTTTGCTGTTACAAACGTTTTATAAAATTTCATAATTGAAGTTATAACCAAAATATTAAACAGTTTCAATTTGGTTGTTGTCTAAGTAAAAATTCGAAGAAATTTTTTAAAATCGTGGTAATTTAGTGGTTCATAGTGATAAATATCACATTGATAAATAGTGGAAGTGATAAATGATAAATTTAGCAGACATATGCTATGCACAGGTAAGAAATTTTAGATATTTCGATATTAAGATGCCCCTGACCGATTAAGGAGACATTGGAATTAGAGATAATGGCGGCATCTTTCCTAGGGCGGAACGAAATTGGATAATAGAGGATAACTGTAGTTTCCGAACTGCATATCCTTAAACAAATAGAGAATAATCAAATCCAGCACAAATCCACGGGCAGTATAAAGTAAAAAGGTATCAAAACTTTTTCATTGTTTCAGATGTTTCAAAAGACATTGATGCTCATTTAAACGTTTTTCCCACTCTTTCTAGAACCAGTGAGTATTGTTGTGTTGCTGATAGCTGCAAAATTTTTTTTCCAATGTAGATAAATTTAGAAGACATTTAAAAAAGAATAAGCATGATAATATTTTAAATGTGAGACATTCTTCTTTAGGAAATATTAGTAGAGTAGTAAAATTGTCACTTTATCTTCGTGTAACATTCAAGATGCATCAGTTGAGCAGGACTTCGAAAACAACACTTTTCCAAGAAAAGTAAAGAAAAGTACATAAGATTTAGTGTTGTACTTAATTGAAAGACTGCAAAAGTAATTTTATTGTTTAGTTTTAAGCTTATTTTTTTTTAAATTATTGGATTACGCTTGGAAAGATTTTATGTAACTTTGAAATAAATAATACTTATAAACTTTAAATAACAAAATAAATAAAATATGACAAATGTTAGCAAAAAATTATGTTTTTTTATTGTTTTTTTTTGTTTAAAACGCGTTTTTTATTGTTTAAAACAGTTTTTTTTGTTTTTTTTGTGTTGTTTTTGTTTTTTTTTGTGTTTTTTTTGTTTTAAATATGTTTTTTACTACAAAGATTCGTTTTTTTGGTTTTAAATGAAAATATGTAATTGGAGTGAAAAAACTCCAAAGAAAATTAGTGTTTTAAATATTCTGAGATCAATAAGGGTCGTCTAAAGATTTTCATCTGAAGAGGATCTGTACGTCCAAATGTTCTTAGATTCTTTGAAAATGCTCAATATATTCGGAAAGATTCTCAAGATTTTGTGGCTATTCTTAAGGATCGCGTTTAAGATTCTCAAGATTTCTTGAATATTTTCAGTAGCTACTCAAATAGTTGTCCCAAGATCACTAAGAATAGTTAACACCTCAATCTAATGGCATTGTTGTATTAATTGGCTAACGTAAACTTCAGAAATTTGAATTATGAAAAGAATTCTGCGACCTACGTATTTCCGAGTCGTGATGCACCTAAATAGTTCAACTTGAAAAGATTATGGAAAACAGGTAAACGATTTGATTAAATAGATAAATTTGGTTTCTGATTGTAAATCACAGATTACGATATTGATACAATTCATATAAGAATATTCGCTGTAACGATATAGTACCTTTAACAAAAAATCTATTGAAAATTTGAAAACAACAAGATTTTGAATTTGAATTTTTAAAGCAAGATAATTTTATTTAAATTTAAAATATAACGTAATGTAACGGAGTTAAAAAATGCTGAATATGCGTGTTTGATTATTTTTTGCATCACAATTGATGGCCAAAAATAAAATCTAAATCATGTCGTTACTGCTTCTAAATTTGATTCATTTGTTCAAAGCATTTGCGACTGGTTTTAAAATTTGATAAAGTTCTCACGGATTTTATCAAGCCTTTGTTAAGTATCTGATAAAAAATGTTAATATATATCACTGATATGAAATACGTAAGCCAATCTTTAATTTCCTTTTCAAAATTGAGATGTTCCTTTTGATCCACAGGAATAGCATATATTTACCACTTTTTTATTTAACAATTAAACAAATTGCACTTGATCCTCCATTGAATGTCTGTCGGGAATCGAATAACACATCCTTCAGCACATTTCTAATAATAGTTTGGCTAGTATTGACAAACGAGTGAACGTGAGATATTACATACCACAGGAAATAGTAGTAAGATATCACTACCTAGTCAACCCTAAATTTTATCTAGAAGTATTCCTTGGTAATGGCACGTTATTGCTTACTCGAGGAATCGAGCTTTGATATTTCTCTTTGTGTGGGCTTTAATAATTGAGGAAGACAGTGCGTCACATGATCAAGGAATATACCACTAGTCGGATTATTGGCAACCCCCTTTTAATTTTGTAATTTTGCAAATTTTTAAAAGACATTTTCTTTTTATCTCTTATTTTATTTTTATTTTATGTATGCTATCCTATCATCATGGGATATGTCATATTTTATATGTGATAGAATTTATTGTTTAGTTATTCCTTCTTTGAAAAAAAAAAAAAAAAAACAAAACATAAAGATTTGCGTTCATCAACACCTTACAACGCATTTTATTAACAAAAAAACATATGAAAGCTTTAAAATTTTTTTAAAATTTTAATGACGCTTAAGGTGCCAAAAGGTGGTCAAATGTATTAAAAACGTTAAAACACGATAACGTACAACAGTTCTATTGGATAGCAAATAAGCAACATTGCAATATTAAAAAAAAACAATTTTTGTTTAGAACATTGTTTTTTTCAAAAAAAACAATTTGTTTTAAACACTGTTTTAAACAGTGTTTAAAACAAAAGTGTTTAAAACAAACCAACTCTGATTTCAATACACCAGGGTCGAGCAATTTCTTGATTTTTCAACACCCTGTATCTTAGACAGGGTTAAAAAAAAACTAAAAACGCAGAAAACTTTTTTTTATTGATGTCAACGAATTCTAATTATACAAAATTAAAACCTCATTTCCAGACCTTGCTGATTTCACGTGTTTTTCACCCGGCATTAGAAATATGTTTCTCCTCGACGCCTAATAAATTCATTTTGTTAAAATTTTATCCGGAACTCCAAGAATTCCCATTGCAATAGGTAGATTTTATATGAAATCTACCTAAAACAAGCAGCTCAAAGGATAAACTTATATCATATTATTTAGAACATCAGCAGCCAAATTCTGTAACTGTGAAGCGGTGTAGTGATAAATTTTTTATCACTTCACCGTAAAGAAATCTAAATTAGTGAAATGTTAAAACTGAAAAGTTAACACTGACTTTTGGTTTGTGAAAAAATAAAATGAATGCTTTTGTTGCTAACGTCATTATGTCAAAAAACACAATTACACCAATGTGATTTGTTTATTTAAGATTTCAAAATAACATCAAAAATTTTTTTTCAAATTTAACTTCGAAAATATTTAAATATAGTTAAATTGATGTTTAAATTGTGTTATTCAAAATGATTGGTATTTATGTGTTTTAGACCGTAGTTCGGAATTAATATATCTATATGTATATACGTATATACAGTCAACTAGATTTACATTTCATGTATCAAAACGCTCATGTTTGTCGTAGGTTTATGTATTGTTTTCTTGAACTTAATGTTTTTTGAAAATGAAACTGGCAATTACAAATAATGCAAGAGCACAATACCATTGAAGACGTCATCTGTCTCTATCTGAACACTTATGCAGAAGAGTGTTCAGAATATTGTTAGAAAGATCGACGTCTGCTATCGTAGTCGTGATGAAAATAGTACTTTTACAAATATTACTTTTTATCCAGAACGGTAATATAACATACTTCTAATGAGATATTATAGAATTCTTTCAAAATCTATATTTCTTGAACAATAGAGGAACAAATTCCTGTTGTTAGATTAGAACTTTAATTATGACCCCACTAGAGTCAAAATAAGTCTTATCTGCAAAAAATAGCAATATACTTGACATCTCGTTTATTTCAGCATTTCTCATAAATATGTCTTTGCATAACTGACGGCATGAATTAATTGAACAAATCTTTTATTTAATCCAATTAAAAATTAATTTCGCTCAACCATTATATTTTGTTCACAAAAAATAATTTATTTTGAAAATAATAAAGAAAGGATTTTTTATAATAATTCTATTAAATAAAACAATCAATGAAAATTTTATGCGTTGACGTTTGATATTTAGTGAGTCGCCTACTTACTGTAAGATTTTTTAACACTTACATCGCACATAAATTGCATATAGAATCGCAAAAAATGTTAAAATGATAAAAATTTGGTGATAAAATCGAAATAAAGAAATTTTTAACACTTCACCACTTCACAGTCACAGAATTTGGCTGCAGCAGCCAAATTCTGTAACTGTGAACCGGTGAAGTGATAAAAATTTCTTCGTTTCTTTTCATTAAAAAACTTATCACTTCACCGCTTCACAATTACAGAATTTGGCTGCAGGTGTTATAAATATATCACAAACAACGATCTACTGTATCGCTTTGATATGATTAAGCATTAATTTTAAGGTAAATGTATTTTTGAGCCATATAAAGTAAAAAAGTTTTTAGAACACATAACCGCATAACTACTTTAAACCCAATTTGTTTAAAGTTATCATAAGACAAATTATTGGAAAATAATATTTTTAAATTTCATAATCTATTCTTTTAGAACTCATGTATTCAAATTTAAAACATTAAATTGATACAAATTTTCATACATAGATTTTGAAATTTAAAAATATTTTTATCCTACACAACCAAATCAAATTAAATCAATTTCTGACCAAAAAAAATTGGCTAAAGTCAACAACCTGAACATATGGTTAAAGTGCATTTGAAAGATGAAAAATAAATCAAATATCTATCTATGTAGCCAACAACAACAACGCGTAACCCAATTTCTTCAAAAACTGAAAAATTATTTTGACCATTTTTAACTTACAAAAACAAACCAAAATTATCAATGAATTCTAAAAACCTTTATATATTTATATAAACATGTCAAAGGAAACACTAATCCATGCGAGTTTTTTTTTTATTATTAATTGTATTTTATCATCGTATTTTTTGTTGTCTCATTAGTAAAATAGAATATAAAGCAAAAGAAATTTCAAATACATATAAATGTTTCTCTTTTTTTATTTTGATTTGTTAAAGTATAAGTACTTTTTATCTCTGTTTAGAAATTTATTTCAAAACTAACACGAAACATCAATACGTTGCCGGAAAATTATAACAGATCAAAAATTAACATAATTTAGTGAAAAGATGATACACTCAGCAAACTACTCAAAATCATCTCCATTTAGCGTTTCGAGAAAATATTACAAAATCACAAATTCATATTTCTTTCAAATTCCAAAAATATTGTAAAACTTAAATAAAATCAAACTTTTTCAAAATTCCAAAAATTAGAATAAAATCAAATACTTAAACTTTTTTAAATTCCATTAATATTCCAAAAATTCTTAAAAATCCAAACTTTTTCCAAAATTCTAAAAATATTGCAAAAATTATAACAAAATCAAAAATTGAAAAATACCAAAAACATTCCAAAAATTAGAATAAAATCAAATATTTAAACTTTTTCTAAATTCTAATAAAATTCCAAAAATTCTTAAGAATTCAAAGTTTTTCCAAAATTCTAAAAATATAGTAAAAATTATTACAAAATCAAAAATACAAACTTTTATCAAAATTCCAAAACTATTTCAAAAACTATAACCAATTCAATAATACCAATTCATAAAAACAGATAAATTTTTTTTTCCAAAAAATTGGCTAAAAAAATCAATGAAATCATTTTTGACACGCTTGACATTATTTTTTTGACAATCTTATAATGTCATAATTCTCTATAATAATAATATATTTTCATGCATACATATTATTAATTTTATTTTTTTCCAAAAAATTGAGTAAAAAAATAAATAAAAATCTTTCTTTTTACACACTTGACAACATTTTTTTGACAAACTTATAATGCAAAAATCTAGATTTTGGTCTCCCATACCAATCCCGACCATCATGATTTCTCCAAATTCAATGTTCCTACTCGTAATCACTTAAAATGAACGTTTTTTAAGCAAAAAATATGCAAATTTCCTTGTTTTGACACACTTGACGATTTTTTTGACACGCTTCCGATACAGCTATCGAACACATCGTCCTTTCGGCTCTTTCTATTGAGTAATCCTATTTTTAGAAAAAAAAGTAATTATATCAAACACGACCAAATGAATCAATTTAAATCAAACTCTGACCAAACTAAATTGATATATTCTAAAATCTAAAGTCATCGACCTAGGACAATAAAAACTTAATTTAGTTCAAATCCATTTAAAAAGAGATGAAAAAATAAATAAAAAATCTTGACAACAAAACAAACAATTCGTAACCCAAATAACAAATTCAATCATTTGCTTCTTCAATATACAAAAACAAAAAATTATCATCACAACACAATCCTTAAATTATATATTTAAACACTCATACATACGAGTACTTTTTTTTTATTTTCTATTTTTTAATTATCGTATATTTTCGTATTTAAGTAAAAGTAAAATAGAAAATAAAGCAAAAGAAATATTTCTCTTTCAAATATAAATTCTCATTTTTTTATTTTGATTTGCTTTGTTTATTGTTTCATATAAGACAGAAAGAATGCAATGCATAATTTGTAAAATTTGTATATTGCTTAACCTTTCATCTCTGGTTGTACTTTTATTTGTATTATCAGTATTCTATATACAATTTGTGTGAATAGAGGTTACGTCTCTCTATATATGTTTCTCTATGCTTCCAGTGCGAACAATAAATTTTTTTTTTAAATTTTCTTTTCATATATTTGTTTCATTTACGAATATTTTTTTTTTTTTTTTTTTTTTTTAAATAAAATGTGTTGTGTAATAGGGTTTAGAATATGTGTCACAACAACACATAAATACCTTTTAAGACCTAGGTCTAGACCTGGGTCCCACAACAACTGGCGTTCTGAGGTGTAGATTAACGCTTTTTTTAAACATCTGTGGGTTGAAGTCACCTGAGACTAAGTGTTCCGGCAAACTATTCCATTTGTACGCAGTTCGGACAAAGAAGTCTCTCTGCGATCTGCCAGTATGACAGCGCGGGATCTTTACCGTTTCACTGGTTGCGGCAGCCGATTGCCGAGTGGAACGGGGGTAAGAATAAGTTTGAGGCATGATGCCGCTGATTTCATCTGAGCACTGCTGATGACGATATTTGTAAAAAACAACGAGGTCAGCAACAGTGCGACGATGTTGTAGGGAATCAAGTTTTGATGTCAAAGTTCGATCACCTACAATTCGTATAGCTCGTTTTTGAACAGAGTCCAAGAGGGCCAAGATGGAAACAGAGGCAGCACCCCAAACTTGACAGCAGTACTCCATACAGGGACGAATATAGGACTTATAAACATGGAGCAATTGGTATGGAGTGAAAATTTTTTTGCATCTATTTAGGAGGCCGAGTTTTTTAGACGCGCTTTTTGCCATCGCCATTACATGATCGTTCCAGAGTAGGTCATTTGAAACTGTGACACCCAATAAACGAATGTTTTTACATTCACCTATTGGTTCATCACACATACTAAATAAAATATCTTTGGGAACTCGGTCTTTAATCTGGAAACAATCAACAGCTGTGTTTTGGTGGAGTTGAAATTGACAAGGTTTTGGTCACCCCAGTCGGCGACTTTATTCAGGTCTTTGTTCACGTTTATGGCAGCGTCTCTCCGGGCAGGATTAATTCGTTCGTGCATTTTACCTTTTGAAGAAAGGGGCTCGAACGACTTGTGCAGAGTACTATCATCTGCAAAACTATTTATTGGGTTGCTGGTGATTTTCAACAATTCGTTGATATAAATCAAAAATAGGGTTGGGGACAATACTGAGCCTTGGGGTACACCAGCGTTAATTAGTTTAGACTCAGAAGAATATCCGTCTAAGGTTACCGAATTGTATCGGTCGGATAGAAAATTTTGAATCAGCTTCAGAACATTGGGATGAAAACCGTACGCAACGAGCTTGTTGATTAAGTTGGCATGCCAGACTCGATCGAATGCCTTGGAGATGTCTAAAGCGATAACGTATGTTTCACCACCTTTATCAAGTATGCTGTTCCAACAATGCGCTACATAGTTTAATAGATCGGTAGTTGATCTTTTGTTTCGAAAACCGTATTGGCTGTCGGATATTAAATGATTTTCTTCCAGAAATTTTGAAATATGTGTATTAATATAATGCTCATAGACTTTGGATAGGACCGATAGTAAAGCTATTGGCCTATAATTTGAGATATCGGATTTTGGTCCCTTTTTGGGGACGGGCTGGACATTTGCCAACTTCCAGCACGAGGGAAATATACCAGATTTGTAGGATTGGTAGAATATTTTAGTTAAAGTTGGTGCAAGTTCTTTGGAAAAGGTTTTTAAAATAATGGGTGGAATATTGTCCATTCCTGATGCTTTGTTGATGTTTAACCCCTTTAAAAGTTTAGCGACTATTTTGGGTTTGAAGTGAAGTTCATTCATATTAACTCCTGAAGACTGGATTTGGGGTATTTCTTTAGGAGTTTCCAAAACAGTGGAGTTCAGAGCAAAGCGTTCAGCGAACAAGTTAGCTTTTCTTGCGGGATCATTGACGATTAAATCACTATCAATAATAGGGGGAATAGAAAATTTTGTACCAGAATTTAAAGAATTAATGGCACTGTAGAAACTCTTGTCAGAAACAGACATAGACGTAAGTTTTGAGGCTTTCGCTCTGTCAATTTCGGACTTTTCGTTTGAGATAATCTGATTAGATATTTTGTTGGCCTTTAGATATTGGGATCGATTAGTGGGAGTTTTGTTATGAATCCAAATATTAAATGATCTACGTTTGTTTCTAAGTGCCGTTTTGGCAGCTTTCGAATACAAGTATTTTTGTTTGGGTTTTACTATGGAGAAAGGGACAAATTTATTGATAGCAAATTGGATGGTTTCTGTAAAGTTTTGAGCAGAAACATTTACATTGTCAGTGTAAAAACAATGACGGTCGAAAGGGAAACCATGGAAAAAATTTTGAAGACCACTCTTATCCATTTTTGAGTAGTGAAATATTTTACGGGGTTTGGGAGCTGTAGTTTTAAGTAAATCAGTTTTGATAACTGATGAGATTAAATAATGATCAGAATTTCCAATACTACCTTTCGCAACATCGACACTCGTAATATCTGGCATTGTGGTAAGATAGAGATCTAGTAGAAAACTATTATCACCGCCATTACGGGGAGTGAAAGTCGGGCTTTTAACAATTTGGAATAGGCCCTGAGACGCGGCAAAAATTTCTGCCAGTTTTCCACTATTGTCAACATCGTCGGTCGATTTGGAGAATTCCAACCATGATTTGTTGTGGACGTTGAAGTCACCGGTAACGATAACTTCACAATTGATATTGATATATTTGTGATTTTGGTAATAATTATATTTACATTAGATAAAATTAAAAAAGTTTCCAAGAAAAGGCTAACGCTGGAGAATGTTAATATTTTGATTGAAACATATCGAGAAATATTTCAAATAATTAAGACAATTAATAAGATTTATTCAAAAGAAATTATTATTTATTTGATTAGAATTTTATTTGATTTATTGGTTCAATGTTATTACCTTGCAATTAAGTTAATTCAGGGTAATGATGGCTTTACCATGTTAAATTTATCTGGGTTCGCTTTAAGTTTATTTTATACCGTTGAAATAATAATATTATGTAATTTTTGTCAAATGTTGTATAAAAAGCATTTCAAAATTAAAATGTGGCTGAATACAGATAATTTGGAGTCGTTTGATCGACGCACAAAAGAAAAGGTAAGTGAAAATGTAAAATAATTAATTCAAAAGATTACCGAAAAACAATTTTTAAGAATTTTACTTTCGATAATAGCTACAGTCGAAAATATTATGGTTTACTTAGAACAGTGCCTCATAATTCGGAACCGTGTGCGATCGATAAAACGTCTGATTGGTTTCCCACTGACCAGTTATTAAAAGCACTGTATGATATTTCCCTTTTTATTTGTCAATAAATTAATCGCTAAAATTTCTTATCCAGACCAGACTTAGAAAAAAACTTCAACGTTTTGATTTTCTGCAGCACCAGAAATCTTCAAATTTGGTCGACAAAGTTCACAGACGTGCTGTGAAATTGATTGATGATCCAATGATAGCCTCGGGTATGAATTCGATGCATCATGCTCGAAATGCTCGAAAGAAGTTAATTATTTAATACCTTCATTACGTAGATCTCCACGAGTTACAAGACGATCGTAGCATTTCCATAAAAATACCTTGGAGGTCTTATATGTGAGAACATAACTCCCTTGTGAGAAAATAACTTCTTCCTTCGAAATTAAATAGTTATGTCACAAACGACGAGCTTTCACTACAAAACAGAAGCAGATTATGCCCTCTAAGTAATTTTGGCTTTTTCGTCGGCACATAATTAAAATTCGCAGATCAGAATTAAAAGACGGTGTAATACGAGGTTTGGTAGACCGTGCAGTTCTATCAATTGGTTGTGCACACAAAACACCCTATTCACTCGCCGCTAGCTCAAACTGGCGTGGATTCTACAACTGACCTCACTACACGAAAATTGATCATATGATCATATATAAAAACGAGTTATTATTTTCTATGTTTGATCTTAAATTTTTATTCACTAACAACAAGGAAAAAACTCGATCGAACGTTCCACTCTATCACCAAAATCGAACATTTTCGACACCTTTCCACCAACCCAACTCAAGTTACTCAGGAGTTCAAAACGAACTGCCCAACTTCATAAAAATAACAATTTTCGAGTCATCCACGGCACGAACCAAAAAGGAAATATAATCAGCATAATTTTTTTTTATTAAATTGGCAAAAACAATAAATGTAAATTGTTAGAATTTAATACGGGCTTCCTGGAAGTGTCAAATGTACTACGAAATATTTTAACTAAGTCTGTTTGTTTTGTTTATAAACAGGTGGGTTGAGAAGTCGTTAAAAATATATGCATATATTTCCGAATAATGCTATAGTATATTACTATAGGTAAAGAGGACGTAAAATGGAAGTACATCCCAAGCAACAAAATAAGTCGAAAATTGGTAACATTGTAATTAAAATTCGACTTTAAGGTTATAAAACCTTAATAATGAGATGTAAAATTACATCGAATCGACATCGAATCGACCAATGTGGGGAAAAATTCGACGTCGATTCGACGTAATTTTAGGGGTAAAATATTCTATTTAGGTATTTTTCTTCCTACTTTTTCTACCTATTTAAGTAAATTTTTCCTTAATTTAGGAAGATTCCACGTCAAATCGACGTCGATTTAGGTTGCTTTGCACCTATTTTCAACCTAATTAGTTGTAAGTTACCAACTAGGTAATATTATAAGCAATTTTATCTTCTCCTTTACCAATTATAAAATAATATGTATTTGAGCATCACATGTCAAATTCGAAAAAGATGAAAACAAGTAATTTTCACTTAATATATAATTTATAATAAATTTTAATTTTATATTTCGCAATAAAATGGTTTAAAAATGAATTTTTATAACGAAAAAAATATTATTGATAAACTTTAGGATTGTACTTCTAAAAATATTAATGGGCTTCAAAAAAAATAAATAGTACAAAAATATAGTTTTTTCATTTCTTTGAAAATAATTTTCTTTTACCAAAAATCTCACTTAGATAACAATATGGCGGAGTAATACTTTCAACAAAAATAAGTTCGAATATGGCGGACTAAGCAAAATCTACTAAAGTAAATTTCACATAATTTTTCGACTTTAAAGAAAATTTTTCTTAATTTTAAGTTGACAATAACCTAAATTATGTCGCAATCTTTTATTTAAGAAATTTCTACTTAAACTGGTAACATTCTACCAAATTGGTTGCATTTGAATTTCTACGCGTTCTATTTTAGTGAATTTCTACCTATTGGCATAGAGAAACATATATAGAGAGACGTAACCTCTATTCACACAAATTGTATATGGAATGCTGATAATACAAATAAAAGTACAACCAGAGATGAAAGGTTAAGCAATATACAAATTTTACAAATTATACATTGCATTCTTTCTGTCTTATATGAAACAATAAACAAAGCAAATCAAAATAAAAAAATGAGAATTTATATTTGAAAGAGAAATATTTCTTTTGCTTTATTTTCTATTTTACTTTTACTTAAATAAGAAAAAATACGATAATTATAAAATAGAAAATAAAAAAAAAGTACTCGTATGTATGAGTGTTTAAATATATAATTTAAGGATTGTGTTGTGATGATAATTTTTTGTTTTTGTATATTGAAGAAGCAAATGATTGAATTTGTTATTTGGGTTTCGAATTGTTTGTTTTGTTGTCAAGATTTTTTATTTATTTTTTCATCTCTTTTTAAATGGATTTGAACTATATTAAGTTTTTATTGTCCTAGGTCGATGACTTTAGATTTTAGAATATATCAATTTAGTTTGGTCAGAGTTTGATTTAAATTGATTCATTTGGTCGTGTTTGATATAATTACCTCGGTCTGAAAGATCTGAGATTACATTCATGAGCTCAAAGTGAAATTTTTACCCATGCTTTTTTGGCATTCCTCAACGTTTTAGGACCTACTGATTCTAAACAAGCGACAAACAAAAATGTATGTCTGTCTGTCGGCCGGCCGTCCGCCGTCCGTCCGTCACAACCTACGAAATCTAGAAAACCGCTGAACGGATTTGAATTTTTTTTTCTAAAAATAGGATTACTCAATAGAAAGAGCCGAAAGGACGATGTGTTCGATAGCTGTACCGGAAGCGTGTCAAAAAAATCGTCAAGTGTGTCAAAACAAGGAAATTTGCATATTTTTTGCTTAAAAAACGTTCATTTTAAGTGATTACGAGTAGGAACATTGAATTTGGAGAAATCATGATGGTCGGGATTGGTATGGGAGACCAAAATCTAGATTTTTGCATTATAAGTTTGTCAAAAAAATGTTGTCAAGTGTGTAAAAAGAAAGATTTTTATTTATTTTTTTACTCAATTTTTTGGAAAAAAATAAAATTAATAATATGTATGCATGAAAATATATTATTATTATAGAGAATTATGACATTATAAGATTGTCAAAAAAATAATGTCAAGCGTGTCAAAAATGATTTCATTGATTTTTTTAGCCAATTTTTTGGAAAAAAAAATTTATCTGTTTTTATGAATTGGTATTATTGAATTGGTTATAGTTTTTGAAATAGTTTTGGAATTTTGATAAAAGTTTGTATTTTTGATTTTGTAATAATTTTTACTATATTTTTAGAATTTTGGAAAAACTTTGAATTCTTAAGAATTTTTGGAATTTTATTAGAATTTAGAAAAAGTTTAAATATTTGATTTTATTCTAATTTTTGGAATGTTTTTGGTATTTTTCAATTTTTGATTTTGTTATAATTTTTGCAATATTTTTAGAATTTTGGAAAAAGTTTGGATTTTTAAGAATTTTTGGAATATTAATGGAATTTAAAAAAGTTTAAGTATTTGATTTTATTCTAATTTTTGGAATTTTGAAAAAGTTTGATTTTATTTAAGTTTTACAATATTTTTGGAATTTGAAAGAAATATGAATTTGTGATTTTGTAATATTTTCTCGAAACGCTAAATGGAGATGATTTTGAGTAGTTTGCTGAGTGTATCATCTTTTCACTAAATTATGTTAATTTTTGATCTGTTATAATTTTCCGGCAACGTATTGATGTTTCGTGTTAGTTTTGAAATAAATTTCTAAACAGAGATAAAAAGTACTTATACTTTAACAAATCAAAATAAAAAAAGAGAAACATTTATATGTATTTGAAATTTCTTTTGCTTTATATTCTATTTTACTAATGAGACAACAAAAAATACGATGATAAAATACAATTAATAATAAAAAAAAAACTCGCATGGATTAGTGTTTCCTTTGACATGTTTATATAAATATATAAAGGTTTTTAGAATTCATTGATAATTTTGGTTTGTTTTTGTAAGTTAAAAATGGTCAAAATAATTTTTCAGTTTTTGAAGAAATTGGGTTACGCGTTGTTGTTGTTGGCTACATAGATAGATATTTGATTTATTTTTCATCTTTCAAATGCACTTTAACCATATGTTCAGGTTGTTGACTTTAGCCAATTTTTTTTGGTCAGAAATTGATTTAATTTGATTTGGTTGTGTAGGATAAAAATATTTTTAAATTTCAAAATCTATGTTTGAAAATTTGTATCAATTCAATGTTTTAAATTTGAATACATGAGTTCTAAAAGAATAGATTATGAAATTTAAAAATATTATTTTCCAATAATTTGTCTTATGATAACTTTAAACAAATTGGGTTTAAAGTAGTTATGCGGTTATGTGTTCTAAAAACTTTTTTACTTTATATGGCTCAAAAATACATTTACCTTAAAATTAATGTTTAATCATATCAAAGCGATACAGTAGATCGTTGTTTGTGATATATTTATAACACCTGCAGCCAAATTCTGTAATTGTGAGGCGGTGAAGTGATAAGTTTTTTAATGAAAAGAAACTAAGAAATTTTTATCACTTCACCGGTTCACAGTTACAGAATTTGGCTTCTGCAGCCAAATTCTGTGACTGTGAAGTGGTGAAGTGTTAAAAATTTCTTTATTTCGATTTTATCACCAAATTTTTATCATTTTAACATTTTTTGCGATTCTATATGCAATTTATGTGCGATGTAAGTGTTAAAAAATCTTATAGTAAGTAGGCGACTCACTAAATATCAAACGTCAATGCATAAAATTTTCATTGATTGTTTTATTTAATAGAATTATTTTAAAAAATCCTTTATTTATTATTTTCAAAATAAATTATTTTTTGTGAACAAAATATAATGGTTGAGCGATTATTTCGATGAGTGCTACGAACACTTAAAGGTCTAATGGTCTAATGGTCTAATACAAAAAAAGATGATGTGGTTCGTCACAAGATCAATGATCGCCTTTTCCAAGTCTATCGAAATAATGAGAAGAGTTCTTTTAGGAAATTGAGTAATGGTCTCCCACAAGGATCAGTATTGGCTCCATTATTTTTCAACATTTACGTGATCGATTTACCAACAACTCAACCAAGAGTGGGGTCAATTTTAACGGAACACAAGTTACACATAGCTATAATCTGAAATATTTGGGTCACACATTGGACAGATCACTTACACACAAATAAAATTGCTTGAAGCTTGAGGCCAAATTAAAGACAAGAAACAAAAATTAATTTATTGTTTTTATAATTAATTTTTAAATAAAAATATTAAAAAAAACTTTTTTAAAGATGGCGCTAGGGTCAAAGATCAATTGGAATTTAATTAATTGTTTTTCTGAAAATAGTTCTATCCTTATTCTAAAATAGTTCAAATTTACAAAAAGGCTGAAATTTTTGTTCTTGAGATATTTAATTTTAAAGATTTTTAGTACGGCTGAAATTCGAATTTTTCTTCATTTTTTCAAACAACTTCCATTAACAAAAAATTTTAAAATCAATTAAATTTTAACTTTTTTTATTTTTTAAATATAGTTCTAACCTTCCTTTAAAATATATCAAATTTACAAAGAGGCGTTAATTCGTATTCTTCAGATATTTAATTTTAAAAAGTTTTAGTCCGATTAAAATTCTAATTGTTCATTATTTTCTCGAACTTCAGTGGTTAAAATTTTTTGATGATAAAAATTGTTCGAAAAAATAATGAATAATTAGAATTTTAGAATGACTAAAAACCTTTAAAATTAAATATCTCAAGAAAACGAATTAATGCCTCTTTGTAAATTTGATATATTTTAAAGGAAGGTTAGAACTATATTAAAAAATAAAAAAGGTTAAAATTTAATTGATTTTAAAACAAAGCAAAATTATTCATACAACAAGCATGATAAAAATTTTGCACATTGTTTGTATTATAAATCAGCTGCAACTTACAAGTATTTGAGAGATAGTTTACATTTGAAATTGCCGTCAGTTTCATCAATATACAAGTGGTCTCCTATTAAGTTTATCCCACCGGGTATTAACGAAGTGTTAATGGAGCAACATAACTCTTTTTTTGTAAATTTGCCACCAAAAGACAAAATTTGTGTTTTAAGTTTTGATGAAATTTCAATAAAGCAAGACTTAACACACAATATTTTAAGTGATAGGCTGGAAGGATTTTATGATGATGGGACCGAAAGAAAGAATGAGCTAGCCAGTTCAGCTCTATTTTTCATGGCCCGATCATTACTTTCGAACTGGAAATATGTCCTTAATTATGTTGTTGTCAACAAATCCTTTACATCCTCAAAATTAAGTGAATTAATTAAAAAAAAATATTCAGTTGTGTGAAGAGAAAATGGGGTTAAATGTGGTTATGAATACTTGTGACCAAGGATCACTTAACATTCAAGCGTATAAAAGTCTTGGGATTACGCTTGAAAAGCCATATTTTGAGTTTAATGGTAAGCAAATTTTTGCACAATTTGATCCACCTCATCTAATAAAGTCTGTTCGAAATGCATTATTAAAATACCCGCTTTCTCATAGTGAACACGGCATAGCTGATATAAATGTTATATATAAAGTGTTTGAGCATGACACTAACAAAAATTGCAAACTATTGCCTAAACTTTCCCAAAAGCATATAATACCCAACAATTTTGAGAAAATGAATGTTTCTTTAGCAGTTCAACTGCTAAGTAATACAGTATCCTGTGCTATTAAGACCGTGGAACAAACATGTCCAGAAATTTTAGGAGACTATATTAATAAAGCAAAATCAACAGCAAGTTTTATTGAACGGTTCAATAATATATTTGATTGTTTAAACTCGCGAAGTTTTTCATCCAGAGCACCATATGAAGCACCACTTAGAAGAGACAATGCCATCAACGATTATTTAAAAGATAGTTTAATTTATTTGAAAGATTTGAAAATTCTTTCCGAAAATGCGAACTACATTAAATTTATCAAAAATCTGCAAATTACGATTAAAGCGCAACTAATGTTAATAGAACACCTAGCTACCACTTATGAGGTAGAGTATATATTAACTGGTAAAACCAACCAAGACGCCCTTGAAAACTTCTTTTCAAAGCTACGGGGTAAAGGTGGCTTTAACTACATGCCTACTTGCAATGAAATAGGAGTTCATTATGCGAACATAATTGTTACAAAACTCATTTTCCAAAGCGAGTACAGTAATTGTAAGGCTGATGATGGAAACATGATTGATTTAGAGTGGAATACTTTTAAAGAGATATACAAAGAAAGTTTATTGTACGGCGAGCCAGAGCACGAGAAAATGCCTGAAGCGTGCGAAATAATTTATCAAACGGATAAAGATATTATGAAAACAAATGCAATCACTTATTATGCTGGCTATTGTGCCTTCAAAAAAATAAGTTGCAATAAATGTCAAAATAAATTATTAAAAGTTCAGGAGATAACAGCACCTGCAATAAATGAATCTTTTATACTCGAGAAAACGTATAATAAGTCTACTCATTATGGATCCTTGCGAGCACCTTCGTTGGAATATTCTGAAATAGCGTGCGTTTTATTAACAGTATTTGAGCGATTGTACAAAAGCAAATGTCATATGCCAAGCATTTGCGCGCATATAACTGAAAAATGTATTACTGTTATAGAAAGAGATTTTCCGGGTTTTATTCCTCCAAAAGAAGATGAGTGCTACGAACACTTAAAATCTTTATTTAGTTTTTTTATTTTGGTATTAACCAGAAAAAATTCAAAGTGGTGCATATTGCGAGGTGAGTTTAAGGGCTCAAAAAATAAAAATAAATTTGCATCCACTCAAGCAAAGAAAAAATTAAAAATTTTAAATAGTTAACTTCCAACGAATGTTTTTAGAATGCTCTTGAGAATCGCCTCTTCGCTCTACCATTTTCTGTTCACATTCTAATTATAATAAATAATTAACCACTTAATGACGGAATCGTAAAATCGTTCTAAATCTTACTAACTTACTATCCTACTTTAAATTTAAATTCTATCTATTCTATAGAATCTGAACACTATACTATAAAAGATATAAGACATAATCTAATAAAATTGACACAATAGTGTCACACTTACTCTATTTTATATATTTCTAACATCACTAAAAGTGCTGGCTTTATTTTATACGAAATATTTTATTTTCCACAGTTCATTTGTAGTATGTTACGGCTTTCAAATCGTTTAAATTTGACATAAAATGATCGAATGATATTAATAAATAAATTAACATAGAATTATAGTTATTTAATTTTTTTAAGGTAGCTAATTCGAGGACTAGGCCTCTTGGGGACACCTCGCTAAAAAAAGCGCGTTGAAGTCATACCTCCTGGGTAACGTGGAAATGACTAATTAAAAATATAGCTGATACTGCATATAGCGGCAAGGCAACAATGGGTGAAATAACAATCAAATAACTATTTTTAAACAGAAGGCATAAATTGTAAATTAAAACTTTGTTCGATATCGATAAATATAAGAAATTATAAATAAATTCAGTGTTTTCATTTAAAAAAAAAACTTATGTGAGGTGAATTAGTATGACCAAATAACAATTACTAGTATGACCATATAACAATTAAGGAGCAACCTTCTGGTTGCAATTCGACCTTATATAGATTCATGAAAATTGATCCGCTGTTTTGCTGTTGGATTGATTAAACTTCTTTTGTCCTGTACATCTAATTTAAAATTCCAAGCGATCCTGCCGATCCTATTAGTTAAATTCTATTTATAGAACCAGAATTATCAAAAAAAATTATAGATCAAATTAAATATATTAACAGAAACTACTTGATCTATGTAATTTAGATACGATTTTTGTTAATTTGGTGAGAATTATTTATAGCATATCAAATCCACCAAAGAACAAATGAACGTACTACACTGAAAAAGATCCTATATTTTTATTAACTAAAGGACTTTTGTTCTCTTACATTAACTAACTGTTTTCAATCCGTACAAAATATGCACCTGATAATAAATATTTAGTTATATTAGTTAGTTATATTAAAAGTTAGTTATATAAAAATGCCGTTAGAAATACTTGATAATAATTTCATCGGCATGACGGATTGCATCTAGTGTAGAATAGTTTGCATCACAAGTGTTTTGACGCTGAAATTTGCAGGTTGAATTTTATTGTTTTTCAAAATAAAAATAAAAATTTAAGTGGCAACATATTAAAATTAAAAGTTAAGTGCTTCTATTATCGACTATAGCGATAGTATCAATCAAATTTTGGTAAGTTCAAGTAAATCCATACTAATTACTTTAATTAATTTAATATAAATGAAGAAAATTAAAAACGTGTTTTTTTCATGCTAAATTGTCATACAAGAACAGTAAACAAAACAATTTTGGGATCAAAATACGAAAAAGCTCGATTTGCAATTTCAAGTCACCACAATACAAAGCTGCACAACTGGCGTCAATTAATCAATTGCAACAAGAAAAGATCAATTGGGTTCACAGCATAGTTGCAAAATTAAGTTTTAATTATTGAAAAAAACTTTCAGTTATATAAATTTTTATTTTAAATATTACAATAGGAAAAGCTGTTTGGGCTTGCCATGCAATACTAGCCGTGTTCGGTTTGACTGAAGCAACTGAAACAACTGAAAAATTTAATGCAATTGTTGTTGTTTTTTCAGTTGTTTTAGCCAAATCGAACGCACCTACTAGTGCCAACCAACATCAAACACAACTTTATTTTGAAAGCAAAGGAAATTATTACAACAAAAAAAATATGGAGGGGCTGAAATCTCACAGCTCTGAGATATCAAGACTTCGGTCTGGGTTAAGGATTTTGATATAGTTTTCGGCAAAAAACTTTTTTGGGAACATGGTTTTTAGTTTTGGGCAGCGATGTATATGAAACATAACTTTTTGTTAAAGTATATTTTGTTAAAGTATATATTCATATATTAACATAATTTAGTGAAAAGATTATACAATCAGCAAACTACCCAAAAACCTCGCAATTAAGCGTTTCGAGAAAATATTTCAAAATCACAAATTCATATTTCTTTCAAATTCCAAAAACATTGTAAAATAAAAATTCAAACTTTTTTCAAACAAAATTCTAAAAATATTTCAAAAATTATGACAATATCACAGATTAAAACTTTTTTCAAAAATTCTAAAAATATTGCAAAAATTGTAACTTCTTCCAAAATTATAAAAATTATAATAAAATCAAAAATTTAAAATTTTTTAAAATTCCAAAAATATTCCAAAAATTCTTACAAAATCAAAAATTGAAACTTTTTTCAAAATTCTAAAAATATGTATATATAAAATTCAAAATTTATTTTTCTTCCAAATTCTAAGAATATTCCAAAAATTATGATTAAAATCAGAAATTTAAACTTTTTCTAAATTCTAATAATATTCCAAAAATTCTTAAAAATTCAAAAATTGAAACTTTTTTCAAAATTCTAAAGATATATAGAAAATTAAAAAAATTTTCTTTTCAAAATTCTAAAAATATTCCAAAAATTGGAATAAAATCAAATATTTAAACTTTTTCTAAATTCTAATAATATTCCAAATATTCTTAAAAATTCATAAATTCAAACTCTTTCCAAAACTCTAAAAATATTGCAAAAATTATAACAACACAAAAATTGAAACTTTTTCCAAAAGTATAAAAATTGTAATAAAATCAAAAATATTAAATTTTTCAAAATTCTAAAAATATTCCAAAAATTGACTTTTTCAAAATTCCAAAAATATTCAAAAACTATAACAAATTCAAAAATGTCCATGTCCAATTTCATTTTCATTTACATTTTCAGCAAACTATTCAAAAACCTTCAATTTAGCGATTCGAGAAAATATTACAAAATCACAAATTCATATTACTCAAACTTTTTTCAAAATTCTAAAAATATTCCAAAAATTATTACAAAATCAAAAATTTAAACTTTTTTATAAATTCCAAAAATTATAATAAAATCAAAACTTTAAAATTCAAAATTCCAAAAATATTCCAAAAATTCTTACAAAGTCAAAAACTAAAACTTTTTCCAAAATTCTAAAAATATTGCAAAAATTATTACAAAATCAAATATACAAACTTTTTTCAAAATTCCAAAAATATTTCAGAAATTATAACAAATTAAAAAATTTCCATGTCCAATTTCATTTTCAATTACATTTACGTCATAAAAACAGCTACATTTTTTTCCCAAAAAATTAGCTAAAAAAATCAATGAAATCATTTTTTGACACGCTTGACATTATTTTTTTGACAAACTTATAATAATAATATATTTTCTCTATAATTTTAATATATTTTCATGCATACATATTATTAATTTTATTTTTTTCCAAAAAACTTTTTCCAAAATTCTAAGAATATTGCAAAAATTATAACGAAATCAAAACTTGAAACTTTTTTCAAAATTCTAAAGTATTATATATTCAAAAATTCTATTTTTTCAACATTCTAAAAATATTGCAAAAATTATAACAAAATCAAAAATTGAAAAATACCAAAAACATTTCAAAAATTAGAATAAAATCAAATATTTAAACTTTTTCTAAATTCTAATAAAATTCCAAAAATTCTTAAGAGTTCAAAATTTTTCCAAAATTCTAAAAATATAGCAAAAATTATTACAAAATCAAAAATACAAACTTTTATCAAAATTCCAAAACTATTTCAAAAACTATAACCAATTCAATAAAACCAATTCATAAAAACAGATAAATTTTTTTTTCCAAAAAATTGGCTAAAAAAATCAATGAAATCATTTTTGACACGCTTGACATTATTTTTTTGACAATCTAATAATGCCATAATTCTCTATAATAATAATATATTTTCATGCATACATATTATTAATTTTATTTTTTTCCAAAAAATTGAGTAAAAAAATAAATAAAAATCTTTCTTTTGACACACTTGACAACATTTTTTTGACAAACTTATAATGCAAAAATCTAGATTTTGGTCTCCCATACCAATCCCGACCATCATGATTCTCCAAATTCAATGTTCCTACTCGTAATCACTTAAAATGAACGTTTTTTAAGCAAAAAATATGCAAATTTCCTTGTTTTGACACACTTGACGATTTTTTTGACACGCTTCCGGTACAGCTATCGAACACATAATCCTTTCGGCATATAGTAAATAATTCGGCAATAATTTTTAGAAAAAAAAATTTCAAATCCGTTCAGCGGTTTTCTAGATTTCGTAGGTTGTGACGGACGGACGGCGGACGGCCGGCCGACAGACAGACATACATTTTTGTTTGTTGCTTTTTTAGAATCAGTAGGTCCTAAAACGTCGAGAAATGCCAAAAAAGCATGGGTAAGAATTTCACTTTGAGCTCATGAATGTAATCTCAGATCTTTCAGACCGAAGTAATTATATCAAACACGACCAAATGAATCAATTTAAATCAAACTCTGACCAAACTAAATTGATATATTCTAAAATCTAGTCATCGACCTAGGACAATAAAAACTTAATATAGTTCAAATCCATTTAAAAAAAGATGAAAAAATAAATAAAAAATCTTGACAACAAAACAAACAATTCGTAACCCAAATAACAAATTCAATCATTTGCTTCTTCAATATACAAAAACAAAAAATTATCATACCAACACAATCCTTAAATTATATATTTAAACACTCATACATACGAGCACTTTTTCTATTTTATAATTATCGTATTTTTTCGTATTTAAGTAAAAGTAAAATAGAAAATATACAAAAACAAAAAATTATCAATGAATGATAAACACTCATACACACGAGTACTTTTTTTTTATTTTCTATTTTATAATTATCGTATTTTTTCGTATTTAAGTAAAAGTAAAATAGAAAATAAAGCAAAAGAAATATTTCTCTTTCAAATATAAATTCTCATTTTTTTATTTTGATTTGCTTTGTTTATTGTTTCATATAAGACAGAAAGAATGCAATGTATAATTTGTAAAATGTGTATATTGCTTAACCCTTCATCTCTGGTTGTACTTTTATTTGTATTATCAGCATTCCATATACAATTTGTGTGAATAGAGGTTGCTGCTAATTGCACAAGTATAATGGCATATTCAATTAATCTTTTTTATGGATATTTAATTTTCCATTGTCTATTGAATTTCTTTCTAAAACCCAATATGTGTTTCATTATAAAAAAATAAATATAACCCAAACATATATGAAAATCTTATATTTATTTAATCTTTAGTCGATAATTTTATTAAGGGTACAAATAATGAATAATTTTACTCAGTTTCATTATTTACTAAATAACTTTGGTTTAATTTGTTAATAATTAATAATAATTCTATCTAATATGTAACTTCAAATTAAATTTACAAAATTTGCATCAAACAAAATTGTACATCATCCTTCAAAAAAATGTGTTTCCTAATTTTTGTAATTACAGCAATAAGATATTACGTATAATTTTTTTTTGTTAAATTACATCCTTTAAATAGGTAACTTATTTCTTATTTAAGTAAATTTTTACTAATTTTCGTAGATGAGGTCGACAATAAAATAATATTTTTGGTATAATCGACTTATAGATTAGTTTTTAAGTTATTTTCTACCAAACATTTGATTATAAATTACCTTACAAGACTTAAGCTTACTATGAAGTGGAAAATTACGTAAAATTAGGTGTAATTTTCCTTGTTTTTCAACTTAGAAAAAATGTTATTTGAGGTTGAAAATAGGTGAAAAATGTGGTAAAACTCTCCTCATTTTGCGACTAAATTACGTGTTCAAAATAAAATTGACTTTGAGGTTGATTTTAGGTAAAAATTAGGTATAGGTAAGTGCTGGTTTTGACTTAAATTCTACTATTATTTTGATATAATTTTTTTGGGCGAAAAATACGTATAATCAACCTAATTAGCTACCTATAAGTAAAATTCCTTTGAAAGTCAAGAAAACTGGTTGAATCGACGTAATTTTTACATAATTAGGTGAATTTACACCAAACTGTAGTTGAAAATCACCTATTGTGTTGCTTGGGATTTGATAAGGAATATCTTGCCCATTATAACGCACTAGCCAAGGATGCGAAGAAATTTAAGAAGTGGCAGCTTTTGATGTGGCACGTTTATGCTAGGAATTAACTTCATACGGTTGAACGGGTTTGTAATTGGTGCTGAAAAGAAATTGGCATGCATGGAATTTAACGACGCTTTGCAGTACAATATTGAGTTACAAGGAGAAGCTTCCACATAGCATAGAAGAAGTTATTAAGAAAAAATTAGATAAAAGATCTGGGTCATTCAGGTTGTGAGCTGAGGAATCCACATAAATAAGGCATGATAGCTACACCCTTAGGAATATCATAGGCATAGCCCAGGTAACAATTTAACCTAGGTAATCATTGAGTAAAGCTTTAAAAGAGGAATTTAAAATGGAAGGGGAAATTTAAAATTCTTGAACTGTGCATGATAAAAGTTTTATACAAGCTCTACTCAAGGAGAAAAGGCGTATGAAAAAATATTCTTTATTCAAGAAGGCAAATATAATGCTTTATACATGTTTTATATAAGTGTTTGAATAAAGTGGTACATAAGTTGTTATTCAAGGTTTATTCAAATACTGTCAAAATGTTACTTGAATAAAGTGCTTGAGTAAATATTTTCTCAAGAGAATTACTCAGTGGCTATTCAAGAAGCGATGCCACTGAAAAAAAATTGGTGATTGTTTCCTTTAGTTATTTTGGTTAATTGGCGCATTAAACTCCTTTTTTTTTTGTATATTGCTGCTATTGAGTTAATCTTTTATCGGAAATTACAATTTATTTTACACATTTCGCATCTTTACAAACGCCTGTAGCTGGGATCGAACTCGTAACCTTTGATTCTCCAGGACCGCACGCTATCCACTTCTCTATTTAGCAGCTGTCATAAAGAAAATTGAAACTTAATCACTATACTTTAACAAATTATTTGTACACAATTCAAGTTTCGGACCACTACCACGACTATGAATTAATTTTTATTCAAACATTTTGATTAGGAATGAATATAAAAGTGTACTAATGGTTTCCTAAAATGAGAATATATGGGTTTTTGTTAAAAATAATATTGGTTATAATTGAGGACAATCACGAAATGAAAATAATTTTGCGTATTCATATACGATATCTACGCATGTGTTTCCATTCAATTGTACGATTAAAAATGATTAAAGAATAAAAATAAAATAAAAAAAGGAAAATAAAATTCATAAATAAAAACGTCCTTGCAGGAATCGAACACAGACCCTCTTCCTCATCGTTTACCCTTACGCACGTTCATTAAATCAATTTCCACGACAGGAATAAAACGTTACTCAATAGTCAATACAGAACAAAAGTGTTACTCAAGCTTCGTAAGGGGTATAGTATGCTGTGATTGGCATTACTTTCAGTTGCACAATTTGGCTGATTAATAAATAAATGTTAAATGACCATATTAAATAAACGTTCTACGTTATATTTTCCATAAGTCAGTTGCAATCTGTTGCAAGTTTTGATATAATTTTTTCCCAAGCGAATTGCGCACAATATGGCGATTGCATACATATAATACAAAAATGAATTGTATGACAAATTATCATCAGTTTATTTCTTTGTTGACCATCTCAAATCATTATATAAACCATTATCAGAAATGGTAAATCTCAATCAATTTATAAACCATCATCAGAAACGTTTGATTAAATGGTTGCGGAATAATGGCAATTGCAAATTTCCATTGACGAAAATATGTCTACCATTTTGAAATAATCTTTTGTGTTAATCAATAATAGTTTGTTAAAGTTCTTAAAGGTTTGTTAACTTTTTAAACACGATAAGTGATTTAATAAAAAAACACACAATCGCGATTTAAACAACGAACTGTCAAAAATATTGACAGATCGATTTGTTATAAATCTTTTAATATTCATTGAAAACAGCCGTATATAAGAAATATTACTTGAGTAACAATTTTCTTGAATACTACTAAAATTATTATACATAAATAAAGTCGTATACAAGGAACTATCCTTGGGTAAGAATCTTCTTGGATTCTTCCTAAAAGTTGTACTTTAATAAAGGTTTATATAAGGGATTGAATTCTTGAGTAAAAACATCTTGAATACTACCTTCAAAGTTATATGTGAATAAAACCTTATAAAAGGTATTATACTTGAGTAACATTTACTTGAATATGCTCTCAATATTTATTATTGAATTAAGCTTTACTTAAGGAATTATATAAGAAACTCAGTGAATCTAGTCTTTTACAAGCTTTTTTTAGGTAAAGCTTGAATAATATGGTCTTACACAATGATTTTTCAAGTTAAGTTGGAATAATTTAAAAAATTTAGGCGAAATTGTTACCTGGGAGGTATCGAAATACCAATGACGGCTTTAAATCATCCAAACAAACAGAAAATATCAATCTAGAGGCGATGCAAAGCACTAGAGAATAGTGAAATACGAGCTGAAATATATCAACAGATCGTTTAACACAGAAACAGAATGTAAAAACCAGGCACTCATGCAGTAATGGAACACGAGAGTTAAAAAGAAGCTATATAACTCCGCAATAGTTTGAGTAAAAACTCCAACTTTCTATTTTACGAAATTATCGCTAGGGCCCAAGAAAAAGTGGGTTTAAAGTTAAGTTCCAAGCAGTGTTTATTTATCAAGAAAAATATTAAGTATTTAGGGCACAAAGTAATGGAAAAAAGAATTCATGCAAAGGCAGATACTTTTATAGCAGCAATAGATTAGATAAAACTGTACTAGGATTGTGTAGATAATGCAGACGATTTGTGGTATGGTTTGCTAGTAGCCAACTCTAAATCTTGGGGTCGTGGGTTCGCACCCCAATGTTGGGTGCCATCTTGTAGTATGAACTCTTATGGACCGTGCAGGTCTACCAGTTAATCGCGCATGCAAATTTTAGTATTCAGCCCTCATTAACTCATACCAGCGTGAAATCTTTCGACCACCTTACAGGAAAAGTTAAAAAAATAAAAGAAAAACACAAACACTTTAACAAATTATTTGTACACAATTCAAGTTTCGGACCACTACCACGACTATGAATTAATTTTTATTCAAACATTTTGATTAGGAATGAATATAAAAGTGTACTAATGGTTTCCTAAAATGAGAATATATGGGTTTTTGTTAAAAATAATATTGGTTATAATTGAGGACAATCACGAAATGAAAATAATTTTGCGTATTCATATACGATATCTACGCATGTGTTTCCATTCAATTGTACGATTAAAAATGATTAAAGAATAAAAATAAAATAAAAAAAGGAAAATAAAATTCATAAATAAAAACGTCCTTGCAGGAATCGAACACAGACCCTCTTCCTCATCGTTTACCCTTACGCACGTTCATTAAATCAATTTCCACGACAGGAATAAAACGTTACTCAATAGTCAATACAGAACAAAAGTGTTACTCAAGCTTCGTAAGGGGTATAGTATGCTGTGATTGGCATTACTTTCAGTTGCACAATTTGGCTGATTAATAAATAAATGTTAAATGACCATATTAAATAAACGTTCTACGTTATATTTTCCATAAGTCAGTTGCAATCTGTTGCAAGTTTTGATATAATTTTTTCCCAAGCGAATTGCGCACAATATGGCGATTGCATACATATAATACAAAAATGAATTGTATGACAAATTATCATCAGTTTATTTCTTTGTTGACCATCTCAAATCATTATATAAACCATTATCAGAAATGGTAAATCTCAATCAATTTATAAACCATCATCAGAAACGTTTGATTAAATGGTTGCGGAATAATGGCAATTGCAAATTTCCATTGACGAAAATATGTCTACCATTTTGAAATAATCTTTTGTGTTAATCAATAATAGTTTGTTAAAGTTCTTAAAGGTTTGTTAACTTTTTAAACACGATAAGTGATTTAATAAAAAAACACACAATCGCGATTTAAACAACGAACTGTCAAAAATATTGACAGATCGATTTGTTATAAATCTTTTAATATTCATTGAAAACAGCCGTATATAAGAAATATTACTTGAGTAACAATTTTCTTGAATACTACTAAAATTATTATACATAAATAAAGTCGTATACAAGGAACTATCCTTGGGTAAGAATCTTCTTGGATTCTTCCTAAAAGTTGTACTTTAATAAAGGTTTATATAAGGGATTGAATTCTTGAGTAAAAACATCTTGAATACTACCTTCAAAGTTATATGTGAATAAAACCTTATAAAAGGTATTATACTTGAGTAACATTTACTTGAATATGCTCTCAATATTTATTATTGAATTAAGCTTTACTTAAGGAATTATATAAGAAACTCAGTGAATCTAGTCTTTTACAAGCTTTTTTTAGGTAAAGCTTGAATAATATGGTCTTACACAATGATTTTTCAAGTTAAGTTGGAATAATTTAAAAAATTTAGGCGAAATTGTTACCTGGGAGGTATCGAAATACCAATGACGGCTTTAAATCATCCAAACAAACAGAAAATATCAATCTAGAGGCGATGCAAAGCACTAGAGAATAGTGAAATACGAGCTGAAATATATCAACAGATCGTTTAACACAGAAACAGAATGTAAAAACCAGGCACTCATGCAGTAATGGAACACGAGAGTTAAAAAGAAGCTATATAACTCCGCAATAGTTTGAGTAAAAACTCCAACTTTCTATTTTACGAAATTATCGCTAGGGCCCAAGAAAAAGTGGGTTTAAAGTTAAGTTCCAAGCAGTGTTTATTTATCAAGAAAAATATTAAGTATTTAGGGCACAAAGTAATGGAAAAAAGAATTCATGCAAAGGCAGATACTTTTATAGCAGCAATAGATTAGATAAAACTGTACTAGGATTGTGTAGATAATGCAGACGATTTGTGGTATGGTTTGCTAGTAGCCAACTCTAAATCTTGGGGTCGTGGGTTCGCACCCCAATGTTGGGTGCCATCTTGTAGTATGAACTCTTATGGACCATGCAGGTCTACCAGTTAATCGCGCATGCAAATTTTAGTATTCAGCCCTCATTAACTCATACCAGCGTGAAATCTTTCGACCACCTTACAGGAAAAGTTAAAAAAATAAAAGAAAAACACAAACACCTACATCTATCCCCAGGATCTCCAGAAGGGATCTCTATCTGCTGCACATAAATTTACGGACTATTGCAATTGCAATCTACATGCATAATCGTTTACTTTAGTAATATACACTATGACACTGTGCTCTTTTCTTATACCATTTTGGACCTTATTTGGTTTACAACAACTGGTATCAATATGTATTCTTTTAGATATTATATCATTTCACCCTTTAAAAGTTTTTTTTCTTTAAGAAAATTAACTTATTACAAAACATTACACAACCAAAAGAAATTAATTGTAAATAATTTTTTTTTAGATAATCACCAAATAATTATTTTAATTTAATTCAATTATTTAATAACCAAAAATCTGTTTAATTGATATAACTTAACTGCAAACATAAACAATCTAGTTAACACAAGTAAAAAAAAATAAAAAAACTTGATTTGTTGTATTTTCAAATTTTTTGTTCTACATCAGAAAATTTCTCTTCACTCTACAATTCATGCCCAAAATTTAAAAAAATCGATCAAAAAAGAAAATACCAACTGCCAGACGTAATTTTTTTTATTAAACTTGACGATCCCACTTAATTTTCAACCTCCAACTCAATCCCAACTGTTCGATCTAAAATTACAAAACCAACTTTAGTTAAAAAAACAAAACTTTTTTCAATCCAAAAATTAAAAGGAAATAGTGTTTGAAAGTGTCATATGTACTTCATAGAAGATATAAATGTAGTTATGCATAAGTGCGCCGAAAAGTTATTTAAAATGTAGATATATATTTTGAACTACACTGTAGCATTGTACTATAAATAGAGTACGGGGAATTGAAGTACAGATAACACTGAATATGTTGCCCATTACAGAACAGGACGCAAGGAGGAAGTTTGATTGACCACATTCGTTCTGAATCATAAAACAAAATGGGTTCGAACCCAAACCGACTCTTAGGCTCTACCGACTGAGCCAGTCGGGCCATTAAAAACAATTAAAATATAATTAAAAACACTTAAACATAAAGAGAAAAACAAAACTAAAATAAGGTCAAATACAAATATATAAAGAGCCAAAAATAACAAAGAAACTAAAGAAAAACCTTGAGAAGGAAATGAGAAAACCCTTTGGGTAGGTAGTAATAGAATAATCGAGCTGAATATTAGCCACAAATCGAAAGCAAAAAAAATTTAACTAGAACCCATAATAAACAAACAGGAGTTTTGGATAAAAGCTTCGATGTAATTGATGAATGACCAGAAAACAGAGGTGGTCTAATTTTAGCTCAGAAAGCCACAGACTATCATTTTCCACCCCCACTAGACACCACTAGAACACCCTGTGTTGAGAATAAAGAGTTGGGAGTAGGGATAGAGAGAACATCAGTCTCAGCGGCCCGAACGACAGGCGATTCATTTCCCTGTTATTTTCCTCTGGTCAGCGCTCTTCCTATCTGGTCACCACTAGGCCATAACCTCATTGAAAACCCGTTAACGTGATGAAATAACAATGGAGGGATGACCTAGATTCTATAGATGCTATGAATGACTTAAAGGAGCAAGCAATCATAGAGGGATATAGGTACCATATCCGACAACCTATATCCAGAACAAATTTAGAGTAAACATATATACATATGAAAACCCATATTGAGTCTTTGTGGAGAGTCATATGTATCAATGAGCGACTTTGAGGCCACCATGTGCCTCACAATAAAATAAAATGAATGAATAAGCATCGCATGTATAGCCAGATCATCGTTGTTTGTATCATCAGTTGTTTTGGTAGTGCATGTTTTACTTTGTTTGAATTCATTTCCCTTCGTGTTCTGTTTCTACGTACGAGTTTGGAGAGTTTGAGAAACGTTCCACTGCTTCAAATTTATTTCATAAATCTTTATGTATCTGCAAAATATTCTAGCGTTTCACTATATTAATACTATTCACATGATAATTAAGTCCTGGGGTAAACATTTGGAGATCAAAACAAATTTTTTTATTTTGTCTCTAAGTAAAATAGAACTAAGCGTTCTATAGAACTATAAATAAACTAATAGAACTAAATTTTTATTTCCTCTTATTAACGAATCACATATTTTAAAAATATTTGATTAACTTAGCGCTACATTAATACCTTACGAAAAATCATGTAGAAATTATTGGAGAAGTCAAAATAAATAAGGAAAGAAAAAACAGAGAGTGTGCTTAAGTGAAAACTTCATTGGCAATCGCAATCAATTGATATCATATTAGTAGTATTTGGATCGTATTAGTAGAACAAATGAGAAACAAGTCAGAACTATAAACCGCTAACTACACACACTAACCTCACAATGTAAACCAAATAATTGTCAAAATAGCATTCATATGCCAATAGCAGGGACTAAAGTACGCGTGGTTGTCACACCCATAGATCAACAAGTTTCGATTTCCGTCTCGTAATTGTGAGCTTTAAATCGATATAATCGATTTTACCAAGTATCAAGTTACAAGTATTAAGTCTTCACTTAATTTTAGAAACATGTATTACAATTCCAAACCGACAACATATTTAGTGAAGATGATAAAATTCCAATACATATAATTTTGATATACAAATGTAATTGTTTCAGCCTTCAGGTTATACTATCTTTCTTACGTTATTTTTAATTTCATAAAAATTATGTTCAACAGAAAACATTGATCAAAGCAAACTACCGTTTAAAACGATAGTTAAATAAAAGGCAAAAATTAAGCGTACACAACAACTTCATAAATTTTCATGATGATTAATGTATTAATGCATAAAGGATAAACAGCCATATATACTTTCAATGCTGTATATATTCAATATTTATTTAGCATGATGACTCGAATGCAAATTGCAAAATACAGTAGCAATATAACTTTAAAAAACTGCGTTATAGATCAATTTTTTAAAATTCGTATAAAGAAATTTTTATTATTTTTATGAATTCATAAATAAAAAAAAAATAATAAATAATTTAATAAAAATTAAAAAAAAACAAGAAAAAATATGTACTATACCAGGAGTTGACTCAGTTTTCACTTCAAAAAAATTAATATGACACAAAAAAGAACGCAAAATATAATTCCTATCTGGTGAGAAACCAGAGATAGCACAGAGTACAGGATTTTATTAATATTATACAAAATCTTACGCTAAAGAACTTTGCTTTTGTTTCTTTTGTTAAGCTAACACAATAAAAGAAAAAAATGAAGAGAAATGGAAGAATTGAGTTCACTGTAGGAAACAGACCCACAAAATGAATCATTCGAAAAGCTAATGAACTCGCTTAGTAACATCAGAACAAAACATTCGTTTAAACACGCAAAGATGTTATTCTACTGGCTGCGCCAAAAACATGAATTAATGCTATGAGAAAATAACTTCATTATCTAGAAAATAGCCATTTATCATCGCACGGAGTGCAACTTCTAAACATTTCCCCCCATAAAATTGATTCTTAATATTTAGATTATATTTTTTAAATATTCATTCCACTTTTAATTGCAGATAAAATTATTCTTGTTACAATTGGAACTAGGAAATATTTACATATCACCTCAGTCAATGTTTTGCATTGATAGGTTCTTCTTATATACGGTAAAATATAACATTTATAGTAGAGAAGTTACACTATTGTGCAATATAATGTAAAGCTAATGTTCTTTTATAATTTTAGATTGTAGCGACCATAAATTCATACTGCATAGTTTTAATACAGTTTACTGACTTTTGAAAATGAAATATCTCTTCTGATTCATAATTTATGATATTTTCACTAGCTACAAAACAAATACTACTCTTTACTGCTTTTCAACCGTAAATCATAAAAATTTAAATTTTCTTACCTGTGTATTTAATTTTCTTATAAAAATACAATTTACAATTCCTTATAAAATAATTAAGTAAACAAAACAAAAAAAAATTATAATTTATGTATCACTCTTAAAACTATTTCATTTTAATTAATTCAAATCTTAATTTTATTAACAAAAAAAAAGTAACAAAATTAAATTAAATAAATTATATTTATTATCCGAATTAAAACAAAATGTTAATTAACACGAACAAAAAAAAATATATTATTTTTTTTTTTGAAATAAAATAAATTTTCTTTTCATTTACTATTCATCATAATATTATGCTCCTTTAACCCTTATTTTCAGTTGTGTCCCAAGCTAATTTATTTTTTCCAACACAATTTCATTTCCTTTAAGTTTTTCCATTTTCAAAACAAGTAATTTTCATGTTTATAATTTGTTGATTTTTAACTTTTTTTACACGTTTATATTTTACGAGGGTAAATCTATATGTTGTTTGTATTATATCAAAAAAATTTAAATATCTTATAGTTTGAGTATTTGTGTGAATATATCGAGAGTTAAGATGTTTTTTGTACTTATTTTGTAAGAGATAATTTTCCGTACAAATCAGTTACATATCAATCTACCATTTTAGGTTTTACCTTTTATCTTGTTTTCCTCATATTAATTGGTACAATAAATTATAATTAAATATAATTCAAATAAATTTTCATCAAAAATTGTATAAATAAAAAATGGAAAAATTATGAAAAACTCTTTCATGTGTATGCGTGAGTGGGTAGTGCGTTTAAATTGTGATCATTTGATGTGGAAAATAACGATATATTTAAATGTAGGGAAAGAGAACGTATTAGGAAGAAAAAGGTAAATTAAAAATTCCCTACTGTGTTGTTTTGAAATGAAACTATAAAGTGACTAGTTTTTGGTAGATTTACGTGTGCATTACCCCACATTTATCTGTTTAACCTTTTTTTATTTAATTTAGTTTTCTAAATGCTGAGCTCAAATACATAACTATTTATAGGATATTACGATTTTATCAATGTTAATACATTGTCGTAAATATAATTATGATATATACCTTAATTTTTTTCAGTTTTTATGCTAAATGGGGGCTTTGCCAGCTAACATAGATACTATTATTAAGGATTCGTAGTGTTTGTATACATATATATTGATCCAACCCAATAATAAATCTTTAAGTAATAATTGAAGAAAAATTGACGTAGCACTTAAGAATACAATGGATTAATTTAAAGAAAGAAAAATATTTGAATCTGATTCCTAAATTTAGATGCTTCGTTTTTTTTATCTTTGGATAGAGTCTCTTTTTAACAAAATTAAAGAGTTTTGATTTATGTTTTTTTATATATTATATATTTCGCGTGCTGTTTGCTTTCATCTTCAGTTATATGTAATATTTACTTATTATCTACCAATAGTTATAAATTTCAATGCCAACTCACAAAATTTCCCTATTAATATTATAAAATAAAAATCCCCATTTTCTGATTTCCCATCACGTGTATCAACTGTCTCTTCTTCCTATATTAAGAGCCATATGTTACCAAAATTTGAACGAACAATAACTGCGTTTTTTTTCATTTTGGTCAGGGTCAAGGTCTAGATCAAGTGCAATTTCTCATGTTAAAACAACACCAACATAACCCAGATATTTATCTGGGTCTAGATCAATGACCTGAAATATTTTAGTTACAAGAAATTACAAGAGATGGCGAAAACGAAGGTTTTGATTTTATAAGGTTGGTATCGTTATTTTAAAACTTATAAGTGTCAAAGAAAATTTATTCAAAATAAAAAAAAACTGTCAAGATACTTTATTAAAATTTGTTTAAAATCAATTTTAATATGATTTATTTTCAATATGATTTCAAAAAAATTTGTTTAAAGTTGATTTTAAAGCAATACATACAAACCGCCGATATAAAATCCATATTTTTTAAAGATCACATGTTAACATTTTTTATTAAATATTAATTATTTTATAAAAACTTATTTTTGAATGTTAAATATTATTTTTGAATTATTTTTGAAACACTTATATCAGTCAGTCTTTAATCATTTCTTTTTATTTAAGCAATAAAAATAATATTTCGATACATTGCCATTTACAAGTTGAAAAATTAAATATTCAAAAAATAATACAAAAATTAGGTTCACAAAATCATTCTTAAAAATATTATCAGTTGTAATTTCCCAAGGATAATTCGAAATAATTTTTTGCCAAAAATTTCGAAAGCAAGTATATTGATAAAAGCACGATACTGTAGGCCGAGGTCTATTTTCTATACCACTTGCTTGAGGAATTTTTCTACATATTATGAGAACTTATCAAAGAACGAGGGGAATTCGTTTAGAAAATTTTTTGCCATTTTTCATTTCTTCTTATATTTTTTATGAATTATATACTGGCCTACTGTGATATCGGTTAATTATTTGCTGAAAATTTTTTGCCTTAGTTTTATTTTAATTTAAACCAATGAAATTCTCTAAAATGTAGTGACATCATTCAATTTGACCAATAACATTTGAATTTTACTAATAACAAATATTTAGACTCTGGCCTACTTACTGGGATATTAAAAATTATCATCCTAATTTTGAAATAATTAACTGATATCAAATAAGGTCAACGTATAATTCATAAAAAATATATAAAGAAATGAAAAATGGCAAAAACATTTTATAAACGAATTCCCCTCGTTCGTTGATAAATTCTCATAATTTTTTGAAAAATTCCTCAAGCAAGTGGTATTGATAAAAGCCCTCGGCCTACTGCCTTGTGCTTTTATCAATATACTTGCTTTCGAAATTTTTGGCAAAAAATTATTTCGAATTATCACCGCCCTTGGGAAATTACAACTGATAATTTTTAATATCCCAGTAGGCCAGACGTTTAACTATTTGTTATTAGTATAAATCAAATGTTATTGGTGAAATTGAATGATGTCATTACATTTTAGAGAATTTCATTGGGTTAAATTAAAATAAAACTAAGGCAAAATATTTTCAGAATAAAATGAAAAAATAAAAAAAATTAATTATTTAATTATTAATTATATTCCCTTGGCCCAAACCGATTTCATGGGATGATTACCACACATTTTATACTTCGTGAGGCGCCTGTCCTTGACGAAATCGAAAACTTTTGTAACTCCGAAAAATGTCGATTGCCCGGGATGTTGTAATTTTTTTTTTATTTATGGGGGGTTGGAAATCTATTTCAGAGTACGAGCGTAACCTTATCCGATAAAAATTTGTCTGTTATTGTCTAGTCCGACAACCCAAACATACCAAAATGTCAGCTGTCGGACTCGACAGTAGCAGACACATTTTGGGCGGACAAGCTTACCCTCGTGTTGTTAAACAAATTTCCAACCCCCAGAGTTAAAAAAAAATGTGGTAACAAATTTGCAAGATCGCGGGTTTGCCGAACGATTTTCGGAGCTTGCTGAACTATTATTTAAAGCACAACAATAAAATATAATTCTTCATAAACTTTACTAATCTGACATTTATCAAAATGCTGCTTTAACATTTTATTTTCGCAATTCTGAAGCTCAGTGTTGCCAAAAATTTAAAATATAATAATTTTTTCTTTGCGTGACCCACATCGTTTTTCCAAACCTTGATCTTGAACCGAATGAAAAAAACGCAGCTGAAACCTGCGTTTAATTAATTTGCATCAGATTCAAGGTTTGACTTTCAACACGTAAAACAACATATCTTATATATTTATTGAGCTCAAAATTTGCGATTTGTATAAATTTTAGTTACATAAATTTGCAAGAGACATAGTTTTTCGATATTTTCTATACTTTTAGATAGAAATTAATTTTTTTATTAGTTGATCTCATTAACACTATAAAATATAATAGTAGTTTAATCAATGAGTGAATAATGAAGTAGTTTATTCTCAAGCAAAAGTTTAAAATTTGAGCGAGGCACGAGCGAGAATTTTAATTTGCGAGAGAATAAAATTCATTATTCACGAATCGATTACAATACTTTATTCTCTGACAAAGATTTTATTATAAAAAAGAATTGTGTATTATAAAAAATAAAAACATTTTCTTCAATTAAAACAATAAATCTTTATTGTTTTAATTGATAAATCAAATTTCTTAATAAAAAAAACCCTGATGATAAAAAACGCCCTTCTCATACAATCAACCAAGTTCAACTAAACGAAATAAGAGAATTTATTAAAATTTGATTTTTGAACAAAACTTATCAAAGCAATTGTGATTATAATTTGAAAATAATTTTAATGAAATCAAAACAATTTGACCAATTGGAATCATACCAATTGAATAAAAGTTTCATTAGGCAATAGGTTAAGTTCATTAGGCTATAGGTTAGAAAACAATACAATAATACATACTATTATTATCGAAAAAACATACAAATAAAGCTGATATAATTAAATGGAAGAGAATAATAGTATATTACATATCTAGAGTTGTAAATAGCATTTTATATACGAGTGAAAATATTGCGCACGAGACGCGTAGCGTCGAGTGCAGTATCTTCACGAGCATGGAAAATGCTTTACAACTCGAGATTTGTTATATACTTTTTCTACGACTTTGTTTTAATGCCCAAACGCATATAGTTACTTGAAAAAATGAACTAGGCTGTCGTAGGCCATTATCGCAGATTTTAGAGTTCGGTGCCAACGTTCGACTAGACCGTTACATTTTGGATTGTAACAGGTTGTGCGTTTACGTTCGAAACCGACAAGTTTTGATATCTCGTTGAAGAGATTGGATTCCAATTGAGAGTTATGATCAGTGACAATTACTGAAGGTACTCCGAAGCGAGAAATCCAATTGAAGTAGAGAGCTGATGCTACCGTTTCAGCTGTGATATCCGAGATAGGAATGGCTTCAGGCCAGCGAGTACATCTGTCAATAATTGTGACACAATAGCGTTTGTCCTCAGAGGTAGGAAGTGAACCAAAGATGTCCATTTGAATTTCGGAAAATCTCTGAGAAGTTTGAGGATAATTACTTAAAGGAGATTGAGTATGGCGAGAAACTTTTGCCTTTTGGCAAGCCAGGCGGTTCTGTGCCATTTGTCGTACATCCTTTTTAATTGATGGCCAAATGACTTTTCAGCAAGTAGTTTGGCAGAACTGTGGACTTCTGGGTGAGATAAATTGTGGAGACTATCAAAAACAGATTGACAAAATTTCTTTGGAATAAAGGGGCGCGGATTACCAGTAGAGGTATCACATAAAATAGTTTTGGAAATAGAATTGCCAAACAATACTGGAAATGATCGAAATTGAAGTGTGGGACTAGCGTTCACTAATTCCTTTAGTTCGCTATCGTTGAACTGAGTGTCAGCAATTTTATTGTAGTTAATGTTTCCTGGAATTGATATTTGCTCGACACAAGAAAGTGTGTCGGCGACTACATTACTACGAATATCAGTCATGAATTGACTGATAAAATCTAAATGTCGAAATTGGCGAGGACTAGCTTTGGCAGGGTTCTGTGACAAAGCATAGACAAGTGGCTTATGATCGGTGAATAGAGCGAAGATGCTATCTTCAAGGAGATACAGAAAAAGTTTGATTGCAGAGTAAGCTGCAAGGAGTTCACGATCGTAAGCACTGTATTTCTGTTGCGTTTCATTAAGTCGCACAGAGAAGAAACTAAGTGGTGTCCAACAATCGTTAATTTTTTGTTGGACAACAGCGTCAAGTGTCTTGTCGGAAGCGTCGAACATTACGGCAAGTTGAGCAGAGTGTGAGGGGTTAGAAAGAGTTGTTGCCTCACTGAGTTGCTGCTTGCATACGTCGAAGGCTTGAATGGCGTCTTCGGACCATTGAATGACACGTTTGTCATTCTTTTTGGAACCTTTGAGAAAATCATTAAGTATGGCTTGATTGCCACCAGCGTGAGGAATGAATCAGCGGTAGAAATTTATCATTCCAAGGAAACGTCGAAGTTACATAACCGTTTCGGGTTGTTTGTAACGCGTAATAGCACCGACACATTCCGCAGTAGGTTTTATTCCGATTGAATCAATGAAACGTCAGAGAAAGTCACCTTTGGTTTCAGCAAAGTTGCATTTATCAACGTTGATAATAAGCGCAGCGTCGGAAAGACGCTCGAAAACTGCCTTGAGATGTTTGAGGTGTTCCTTAATGGCTACAGAAGCAATAAGAAGGTCATCTATGTAGATGAAAACAAACTTAAGGTCTCGGAGAAGGGAATGCATAAACCGTTGGAAAAATTGCGCAGCGTTTCACAATCAAAAAGTCATTCGAAGAGTGCAAACGGAGTAGAAATTGCAGTTTTTACAATATCGTGCTGATCAATAGGAATTTGATGATATGCGTGGACGAGATCGACAGTGAAGAAAATTTTGCATCCATGTAGTTGATGCGAAAAATCCTGAATATGCGGAATCGGATATTTAGCAGGAGTAGTGACGTTGTTAAGTGAGCGGTAGTCACCGCAAGGTCTTCACTCGCCGTTCTTTTTTTTAACGAGATGGAGTGGAGAAGCCCAGGGACTGTTAGAAGGCCGGCAAATTCCTTGGGATAATATAACGTCAAATGCTGTCTTTGTGTTGGTCAGTTTGTCGGGAGCAAGTCGACGATACCTACATGAAATGGGAGGACCATGTGTCTCAATAACGTGAGTGATGTTTTGTTTCACAGGTTTGGCAAGATCGTTTTTAAACGTTAAGTCCTTAGCCAAAGTGAATAAGGAGGCTAGTGGATCGACAAGACGTCGGTTTTTGATGTCCACTAAAAGGCCATATTTATTGAGAAAATCAGCTCCGAGAATAGGTATGGTAACATCAGCGACAACAAAGGTCTAACAAAACGCTCGTCTGAGACTAATGTTTAGGTTGAGAGATCGTGTACCATACGTGCTAACTTTAGTTGCGTTAGCGGCGTAAAGGAAGAAATCTTATTTTCTGTGAAGTTTTTCCTCCTCAGTAGCGGGAATAACCGATACTTCGGCACCTGTATCTTCAAGGAAATGTTTTCGAGAAGAAATGTCGTGAACCAGAAGACGGAGTTGGGAGTGACTGTCATCACACGCCGTCACATGTGAAGAGAAATACCATCAAATAATTCAGCTCGCGACCTTGACTGAGGTCGCATGGGAGAGCAGTAATATTGACTGGAATTCCTATTATGATTACCGTTACGATCCTTTGATCTACTTCGGTATTGGTGAGGAGGTTGGAAGACATTTTGCCTTTGAGGAGCTGTGTCTCCAATTTTTGAATTTTTCCTCAAGTGACATGATCTTACTTGGGGAAGAATAAGAAAGAGAATAAGAAGCGGCAGGGTTAGATACCGCATGTAATTGAGATCCCTGTAGGGACGCGAGAACATTGTCTGCTATCTCGACAGTTTCATGCAAACTGGTTTTAAGAGCCGAGATAGTAGCGCGAACTGTGGGTGGTGGTTATTCCTCCCAAAGGGCTTTAAGAGTTTCGTCTGAAAAAGTGTTTCGGGATTCAGCAGTCATATCCCATAAGAGCTGTGAGGGCTTTAGATCCCCAAGGTCCATACCGCGTAAAACTTTATGTAGGCCGTCTGAGCACTGCTGGATAGGCGAGCTAAGAGAGCCTCTTTAGGCCTATCATACGGAAAGTCTTGGTTGGGCGCTACCAAGATATCACCGACTAATTTCGCCAGTGTGGGAGTAATGGTACTAAGTAGATGGCCATACTTAGTATGTTGTCACCTGATGTTTCCCAACAAGAATTGCTCTTCTTGGGTGATGAACCACAGATCTGGTGTTTCAGACCAGAAAGGAGGAATTTTTATTGCTACATGGGCAATTGGTGGTATTGTTGCCGAAGAAGATGTAGCTGGAGATGGTGGGGGGAGAGGGGGGGGGCGGAGGTAAGGGAGACGGAGCAGAAGTTGGAGGTGGTGAAGGATTTGAAGTATGACCTCCAAGATTTAGTCGAGCCAAAGCGTCGTCGATCCTCTTGGCTACCAGTGCCTCAAGCTGGTCTGCGGTGTATGTGAATGTTTGAGACCCAGAAGATGCACCAGTTTCCCCAGGTTCTGGTGGACTTGCTGAAACTTCTGGGAACGTGGCAGAAAAGCCTAGTTGTGAGGGCAACTAGGTAGAATAGTTCTAAGGCGACAAACACTTCCAATGCATGTCGTTGCGCGACGCCAAAGGCGCATAACCTGACAAATAAAGTAACTATTACGATAAACATTTTCTTAATCGTATGCATTGTGTATAAAAATATATTTAAACTATGTGAAAGTAAATAAAAATGAGAACGTCTGTACAATACATGGTAAATAACACAATTCCCGGCCGAAAAATACAAAGAAAAGTTACCTGAATTTTTTTAAGTAGAAAATCTGAATCCGTTTTTGTTTGGGGTCACCAGTTTTAGCCGGTTGATAGTCTAGTGGTAGCTGATTCAAGTACTGCTAGTGACGTTGTCCGTATGATGTGGTTGTTTAGTCAATTTGATACAAATAAATTCAATTACTTTTCAGAAATATGAATGTAGAATTGCTGGCTGGAGAATTATTGGATACTGGATATGACGGTAATTTTTCAGAGTTGAGATAGCTGAACGTTGATGTAGTTGATATACAATCACGTCTTATATCTCTAGAGGCATAATTTTTATGATTCCGATACAAGCGGTTTCTTGTTTCTAATTCATACCCATATATGAGAAATATTCGTACTTCGTAGTATCAGCAATTTAAATAAAGTGAGATGAACTAATAATATATTTTTACACATTGACTTTGGATAGCAGCAACTATATTTTAATGTTAATACGATATATATATATATATATATATATATATATATATATATATATATATATATATATATATATATATATATATATATATGTATATATATATATATATATATATATATATATATATATATATATATATATATATATATACATATATATATAATTTATATATATATATATATATATATATATATATATATATATATATATATATATATATATATATATATATATATAAACCAAAGAAAAAACAAAATATTTTTTAATCAAATATTTTTTAATCAAATTAAAAAACGCCCAAGAAAACCAACAACAACATATATATATATATATATATATATATATATATATATATATATATATATATATATATATATATATATATATATATATATATATATATATATATATATATATATATATATATATATATTTATATATATATATATTTATATATATATATATATATATATATATATATATATATATATATATATATATATATATATATATATATATATATATATATATATATATATATATATATATATATATATATATATATATATACAAATTCATAAGTTCGGTTTTAATAATACACAAATGTTAACCATCCTATTTTGATACATATTCAATATATAACATGAAACATTAATGAGCTAGGAGTTTTATGTTTTTTATATATATACTAAAAATGATCAAATTAAAGATGGAGAGGAAATTTATGAATCTGACATTTCAATGAAAAATTAAAAACATGTGTTTTTTATCGATCTGAAGTTATTGACGATTTTAAATAAATACCCACAAAGGAGTGGTTATTTTTATTAAATACCCACAATTTGTTGTGGTAAATTTGGTAACTTCTTTTAATACTTTTCGACAGGAATTGATCTCGCTAAGTTATTACAGACCGTTGTTTGTTATATTTGTGTGGGATTAATAATATGTTGGATTTGTCACCACACACGCACCGAATGAATAAAACGCAGCTAATGTTTACACAAATAACATAATTGATTAAATTAGATTTGATATCCGTTATGGAGGATAAGAATGAAATTCGTGATCTGGACGATCAACTGAATCCGACTATTTTTAATAGACTTAATACTTGACCAGCAAGTAGTACATAAAATAGTTTTCTATCATAGTCCGATTACTATTAAAAATACGCACATCTTGTCTTTGGTAGTGAACAAATGCGCCTACCTTGCGATGTTTAACACTGTACCTGTACATCACTAATGCTTAACTCTAAATTCATAAATTTAATTTTATCTGCTGGCTACAATTAATCGTTTTAGTTAGTGCAATAAAAATCAGATTTCGCAGTATCAGCAAACAAAAAAATTTATCCATTACGTTATTAAAATATCATCATAAAATTTAAGGGTCGTTTATCTTTATTTTGTTGAAATATGTTCTTTGAACAATCCTTTTTCAATTTATGCCATTTTTTCAAAAGAGTCACTCATCCTTTATTACGAAATAAAAAATGAAAATTTAACGGTTTTACAATAGTTTGTCGTAAAACAATTTCGGACATCTAAATATGGCATACTAAACTGTTAAATTAAATTGTTCGTTATTCCTATGTTCTTCAACCAAAAAAAAGAAGAAAGACATCAAATATCTAAAAATAAACTTTCATAAGCATCATCGTATCCATCCAACTCAGTCCCATCTTTAAAATTCCCATAACAATAATATTCACTCATTAAATTTAATCATAAATTTTATTTTTTTTTTTACCATGGTAATGGTTGAAGCTGCTTTTCCTTTTCTTGTCAGATTTTCTATTTTTTTGCCTTACTTCGTTTCCTTTTTTATCGCTTCGAATAGAAGAAAATATCCAACCAAAACCAAAAATACCATTTTTTGATAAATTTTCCATTTTTATCTTTTGAAAATGCCAAAGTGAATGGAAAAAAAAATCTTTTTTATGATCTTTTATAAGATCTTTTTTTTATGTTTTTTATGGGTTCCTCTTTATTACCATTGGAAAAGCATTTTTATGGACATATTCATGGCGATAATATTCAATTCATATAAAAAAAAATTAGATGTATGAATCGTATAAGGGTAAGTCGTGATTCTTTGAATTTGGGATATGAATTTTTTATTTTGGTTTTTGGTTATTTAAAACGATTTCGGGTGAATGAAATGGTATTATTTATATTACAGTTGGAATTAGGATCTGGTTCGCTAGATTATCCAACCTAGGTTTTTTATGCGTTTATTTGAATTAATCGTCGACATATTTTACGTAAAAGCATTCTTTTTATTTGTGAATACCTTCTGGTTTTACTTGTGAAAATAATATTTTTATTAGTCGGCACTGTATATAATTGCATAATAAACGGAATCAACATTGTTGGGATATCCCGAGTCGAAATTTAACTATTCTTTAAAACCTACACATTCTACAATTTAGAATTTAGAATATTTAAATATCACTTATTTTCAGTAGAAAAATAACCCCTACATAACACCTCCAAAAGCGAGTTGCCGGAAAAATGTCGTTTGAGTTGTTACATAAGCGTTAAAATTTTTAAATAAAACTCCTGTTATGGTCCTAAATAAACTAAAATAAAAGTTTGTACAAATTCATTAGGTCATACTAATTCATCTTTATGTATTCTATATATTTTTTAGATAAATTATTTAGGTTTTTATAAGTATTTTAATACTTATTAGTCATAGAATGTGGTAATATCTGCTCTCAATGATGTCTGATGGAAAACTGAAATTATTATATTTTAATTTTAGCTAAGCACATGATCGGAATCGAAATTGATCATAAATGGTTTTTGAAGATTCAAATGAGATGTTAATTTTGTAGTTGACTGAATTGATAGGACTTATCTAGTTTTTGGAATATGATTATTATTATTAATCGTATATATAAATTTACAAAATTATGATAAAAAAAATATAACAATATATAGATTTTATATACGAAGATCAAGATTTTTAATCCATGATTTGGCTCCATCCGATAGCACATGAAGATCCAATAGATCACCGTCAAATAATCTGAACGGCCATTCTTGATAAATATGTAAGACTGTTTGCTTTGAATTTCCACAATCACAAGCTGGTGAAATAGTTTCATCATATCTATGTAACGCAGAATTAGTAACTCCATGATTTGTTCGAATTCTATTAATTGTAACCCATAAATATCGAGGGTCATTCATCCCAGGAACCGGATTGTTCGGATTATCAATTAAAAATTTATTAGGGATATCAGAAATCACGAAATTTTCAACATTTAATGTCTATTGAATATGTGTATTCCACAAATTTCCCAACCGTAGAATTTTGGTCCAAAAGGATTGGTCCCAAAATTTGGTCCCAAAGAAATTTTGGTCCCAATAATATTAACCCTAGATTTCAACTTATGGCTCCGTTTAACGCAATGATAACGGAATGTTAACGATCTATCCAATGTTACTCCGAGATATACTGGAGTAGGGTTAAAGTTAAGCAATTCTCCCTTAATGTGACAGGAAAATCCGCACTATATAAATTGAAAAATATTGGGGCAAGAACAGAGCCCTGTGGAAGCCCATTGTTAATGCGATGAATACGACTTTGCTTATTATTTAAGTGAACAATAAATGTTCGATTCGACAGCAACGCGGATATTATATTAATCGTTTTACGACACTTTATGACTTTAAATAACTTAACCAATAAAGCATTCTTCCAAACTGTATCGTAAGCTGCACTTAAATCAACAAAGGCAACAGCAGTTTGCTTCTTATCTTGAAATCCAGCTTACATATAAGTCGCCAATGATAAGACTTGATCACAACAATTCCTTCCACTACGAAAATCTGCTTGTTCAAACGGAAGATTATCATCAATAATGGAAGATATTCTGTTATAAATTACTCGTTCAAACAATTTATAAGCCACACATAATTATGATATTCGCCGATAGCTTTCCGGAGCATTTTTAACTTTGCCTGGTTTTAAAATGGCCTTTACCGTAGACATATTCCAAACTGATGGTATTTCACCTGCATTATAACAGTTAGTGATTAAATTTGAGAGCCATTTTCTTGCATTTTTTGACATATGAATGAAAAATTCTGGAAATAACTTATCAACTCCACTAGCCTTTCCAGAATTTAAATTAAGGATAGCAGCATTTACTTAGTCAAATGTAATTAAACATTCAAAAGGTGATTCAAAAAAGTCTTCCTTAATTTCCGTAACTGGTTCTTGATTTGGCGATTTCTTGACAACGGAATAGGAAATTTAGAATTTTTAATCATTCTTGAAGCAATCATATTTGGGTTAACTTCTGTAACAAAACTTTGATCAATTTGTTTTGAAATTTCACACTTCTTTAATAAATCCCAAGCTTTTCGATTTGAATGTGTAAAAACCATTTGATCAAGCATGTCATGCCATCTTTCCGAACGAGCGCAATTCAAATTGCTTAAAAGTTCATCACCAATCTATTTTGACTCAGTTTCTTGATAAACTCTCCATAATTCCTCGCATTCATTGTTCCAGTTTGGTATATAAATTTTACGATAACCTCTTGGAATGAATCTTTTTGCAGTTGATATAACTAATTTTGAAAAACGGTCATAGTTTTCAATTGTTGCAGGAATCCAACGAATATTTGCGTCCAAATTCTTTGAAAATCCTAACCAATCAGCACGCTTGAAATTCCATCTTGGTTTAGGAAGTGATTCTATTATAGGTATTTTAATTCCAATATCTAATATAACACATCGATGTTGACTTCTAGGCAATTTCATATATATACTCCGATTAGACGAAATTGGTTTTAAACGCTCGTCCATTGAAACGAAGCAAAAATCTGGATTATATCCACAATTTCATCTACCAGAATGAAATGTTGTTTTTTCCTTAGCATCAAACATCAAATATATTCTGTTATATGTAAAGCCCAATTGGCTATATATTCCCCATTAGCATCATCAGAATTATATCCCCACAGTCCATGATGGCAGTTAAAATCGCCCATATAAACAGCCGGATGAGGAAATACAGGTAAAACAGATGACCATATAACAGTTGGAGGCTTATAAACATTAAGTATAGTTACTTCGTTTATTTTAAGTGCAAGGTAGAATATCAGATTCTCGGATGAATTCAAAACAATTGAACAACCATCACGTAATTCATCTCTAACATATGTAGCTATTCCATAATGTATGTGATGGATTTTATCCACACATGTAAAATTATCAATAGAACCACAAATGTTGTTCGTCTCTTGTATGGGTTTCTTGTAATTAATAATAAAACATCACATTTTTTCAGGCTTAAAAAACGAGATAAATATTCAGCTATAGCTTTTGTCAAACCTTCTACATTAATTTGACAAATTTTTTTTTTTAAAACTAGCACCAATTGTTCTGTAATTAGGATGATCATCTTCAAGCTGGTCTTCATAAATAAAATCCTCATCAATATAATCTTCATCAAAATTTGTTTCGTCGGGAGATTCGAAATCGTATAGGTTCGACGTATTGTTTTCCAACATTTCGTAATCCAAAGATTCCGGTGCACCAAAAAAAATTGTTTGTTAGAAACCACGTAGGCAAATAAAAAAAAAATTAACAAGAACACATTATATACAAAATAATTAATAACAATTATATTAATTAATTTTAGATTTTTTGAGATCAATTAAACTCAAAAAAGTAAAGAAGTAATTGGAATTTTTTCAATTCAAAGGTATGGTTTGAAGTTTTTCAGAAAAAAACTCCAATTCACATTTTTCGTGTTTCGGATGGGATTCGAACCTACCCTCGTCAGTGCCCGGCTCGAATCCGTGGGCAGACACGCTATCGATTACGCCGTTGAGGCGATGACAATTTCAAAGTTGAAACTTTTTCATCACTTATTTATTTTACTTAAGTTGAATTTTTCCACTGTCATTAGACTCCATATTATGGAAATGTTTTTACATTATATGGGATTTTTTGCATTAAATTTCTAGACAATACTTTGTGTGAATTCATAGAATGGGGAACATTTCTATTTAATTAACATCCTAAGTCACGTTTGTATAGTCATTATTGATTGTTTCCAATCAATGTGAAATCAATGGCTGACACTTGGTCAATTTGTAGTTCTATATGTTTTAACATTAGACTACATTAAGGGAATTTAAATTTATTTTAGATTTTTTGAGATCAATTAAACTCAAGTAAGTAAAGAAGTAATTGGAATTTTTTCAATTCAAAGGTATGGTTTGAAGTTTTTCAGAAAAAAACTCCAATTCACATTTTCGTGTTTCGGATGGGATTCGAACCTACCCTCGTCAGTGTCAGGCTTGAATCCGTGGGCAGACACGCTATCGATTACGCCGTTGAGGCGATGACAATTTCAAAGTTGAAACTTCTTTATCACTTATTTATTTTACTTAAGTTGAATTTTTCCACTGTCATTAGACTCCATATTATGGAAATGTTTTTACATTATATGGGATTTTTTGCATTAAATTTCTAGACAATACTTTGTGTGAATTCATAGAATGGGGAACATTTCTATTTAATTAACATCCTAAGTCACGTTTGTATAGTCATTATTGATTGTTTCCAATCAATGTGAAATCAATGGCTGACACTTGGTCAATTTGTAGTTCTATATGTTCTAACATTAGACTACATTAAGGGAATTTAAATTTATTTTAGATTTTTTGAGATCAATTAAACTCAAGTAAGTAAAGAAGTAATTGGAATTTTTTCAATTCAAAGGTATGGTTTGAAGTTTTTCAGAAAAAAACTCCAATTCACATTTTCGTGTTTCGGATGGGATTCGAACCTACCCTCGTCAGTGTCAGGCTTGAATCCGTGGGCAGACACGCTATCGATTACGCCGTTGAGGCGATGACAATTTCAAAGTTGAAACTTCTTCATCACTTATTTATTTTTACTTAAGATGAATTTTTCCACTGTCATTAGACTCCATATTATGGAAATGTTTTTACATTATATGGGATTTTTTGCATTAAGTTTCTAGACAATGCTTTGTGTGAATTCATAGAATGGGGAACATTTCTATTCTAATTAACATCCTAAGTCACGTTTGTATAGTCATTATTGATTGTTTCCAATCAATGTGAAATCAATGGCTGACACTTGGTCAATTTGTTAATTAATATTAAATATTAATTAATTTATTTTCACAAGAAAAAAACTATTAAACGAACATATTTTAATGACAGTTCGCCTACTTTGGAAGCATGATAAGTAATTAGTAAGGTGTTGATTTATGTGCTTATTTAGGTGTAAAATAGTATTTTGAGAATCAATAGTCTGAAAATAGTTTTTTGAGATTCTAATTAGATGTTAAATAGTATTTTTATAGATTTTGCAGAAGTTCATACGTGCTTACTTAAATGCAGCTAGGGATGAAGAAAACTAAAATAGGTTAATTTCAGAATGTCTGTAGGGTTGATACTCACCCCCACAAACGATCAAAATGAGAAATAGTAAGAAAAAATAATCTCACACAAAAACAATATCCACATAAATTGTGCCTAGCTGTCAAACCGAGTCGGTTTTGCAGTTTCGAAATTTAATGGATTAACAGTTCAATCACGACGGTGGTTTCAGCGCGCTGGTCGATCGGAGGAAATGACAATTTGTCTAAAAAATTGAATACATTTCTTTTTACAAATAGTCATTTACCCCAAGACGGGAAGTGGGCAAATTTGAATTTTAAAATAAACAATAATGTTTAAAAATAGTCCTTTTAAAAAAGAATAGTTAATAGAACGATTAATAATTAAAATAATTTATCATCGGTGGTAAAATAATTTATTATAGGGTACCAAATATAACAGATACGAATTGATTTACTTTGATTGTAATTAATAGAAGTTTCGTTTTTACGGCTCCGTACTTTAAAAAAGTAAAAACAGTACCCTGTTGGTGAGACTTCGGTGTCCGTCGGAATTTTTACATATTCGATTTACTCACAAACTATAAGTGCTATCAAGTTGAAATTTTCTACAGATATTAAATGTGTTTGCTGTATTTGCCCACGCCTGCTAATAACAAAACAAATTCAAATATTTGTTTTCACCTACATTTTATGGACTTAGATAAGGAGATAGTAAAACAAAAGTTTTTTGTAAGGAATCGAGTTTGGGTTAGAAAAATAGAAAAAAATCAAAATATTTAAAAAAAAAATTTGAATGATTTTTCGACAGCTTAATTTTTTTGATATTGCCAAAAACGAGTGTTATTTTTCCTTTTGAAGAAAAGATGGCGCTATACCTTTTTTTAAAACTGAATTGAAGCTTATTTTATATCTAACAACTTGTGAAAGTTTAGGACATGCGTTATATTTTGTTTTAAAGATAAAATTCGTTGTGCATATGACTGTCTGGAATCAGTATTTTTTGTTCCGAAGGAAAATTATAAAAATGGCGTTATAAACTAAGAGATTTTTTTATGTTATATATCAAATATTTTATATTAAATAAATTTTTTAAAATATTATAAAAATTATGTATGTACAATAAAGAGAATATGAGCAATTTTAATCCACAAAAGCGCTTATTGCTACGTACATTAAATGAAGGTTATGTGGAGTTCAAAAATAAGTTTCCTGATGTGAAAATAGGATTTACTAAATTCACGTCTCTTCGACCACAAAAATGTATAAAATTATCCCAAGGAGTTCATAATGTGTGCGTGTGTACCATACATCAAAATATAAAACTAATGATTCAACACTCTAAGATGTCTTGGATTACTGATGCTGCTTTCTAGAATTATAAAACATTATTTGAATTTGTTTCATGTGGTAAATGAAAAGAAGATTGTCATACTCTGAAATGCAATGAATGTTCAAAAAAACTTAAACAACTGGAAGAAAGATTACTAAATGATTTTGACGTTAAAGGAATCCTTCCTTGATATTTGCAACAATGGAATACCCCTGATCGATGCAATTTGGATACTTTAATAGAAACTGTAGAAGAATTTATGAAAAAATTTGTTTACCGTTTACAAATTTTGATACCACACAACTTTATAGCAAAATAACAATCTACATTCATTGAGGAAAGAAAAAAAAATTAGAACCAGGAGAGTACTTCGTTTAAGGGGATTTTTCTGAAAACTACGGCTTCATAATTCAGGATTCGTTTCAGGGTTATCATTATAATAACTCACATGCTACTATTCATCCAATTGTCATTTATTTTAAAAGTGCCGCAAGTGAATATATACAGCACCGAAGTTTTATACTCATTTTAGATATCACAACAGTACTACAGTCCATCTTTTCATTACAAAACTTATTGAATTCATCAGAACGCATATAAATTCTAATATTAGGAAAATAATTTATAACACCGACGGTGCACCTACTCAATACAAAAATAAACCACCGTAAAAAAGACTTTAAGGTTGATGTAGAATGGCATTTTCATGCCACCAGCCATGGAAAGAGACCTTGCGATGGGATTGGTGGTACACTGAAGCGTGCTGCACACCGTTATAGTATGGAGCAGAGATATTATTGATACACCAAAAAAACTTTTCGAATGGGCTTTAAAATGGGAATCTACCATGAACTTTGGATACGCCGATAAAAATGAATATCAATTAACAAAAGAAAAATTACAAAATCGATATAAAAATGCAATTACCATAAGTGGAACTCAAAAAGTTCATTCTTTTGTACCATTAAATACTAAGACAATAATTGCAAAAATGTTTTCCAACTCAAAAGAAACTTTTAAATGTAAATTAAGTAAATAATTTTTAATAACTATATTTATTTTCTTTAACCTACATATATAATTTGTATGATATTTTAAAAAGTCTATTCAATAATAAAATATTCGTAATTTAATGATAAAATACAATCTTTTACTTTATGATTCCATAATAACATGATACGAACATAATACTTCTCCAGTCAAAAGTTCCTAAATATATTTAGTTATTTATACGGCTTTTTTGTTTGCAGTCGAGACTGTCAAATTATTTTTTATAAGAGTGACAAGTGATTACTAAAAGTGATAAATAAACATTTCGTTTTTTTATGCCAACTAATACAAAGAAAATAATTGCAAAATTGTTTTCCTATTCAAAAGAAACTTCTGTTTGTAAAATAAGTAAATCATTTTTAACAATTGTATTTATTTTATTTATTATACTACATATATAATTTTTATAGTATTTTAAAAAGTTCATCTAATAATAAAATATTTGATATTTAACATAAAAAAAATATCTCTTAGTTTATAACGCCATTTTTATAATTTTCCTTCAGAACAAAAAGAAACTGATTCCCGACAGTCATATGCACAACGAATTTTATCTTTAAAACAAAAAATAACACATGCCCTAAACTTTCATATAAAATAAGCTTCAATTTATTTAAAAAAAAGGTGTAGCGCCATCTTTTCTTCAATTACACTGTTTTTAATTCAATTAGACAAAAAAATTACGCTATTATACAAAGTTACTATATTAAAATAGTTATTTTTTATTATAATTATTAAAGTTATTATAGTTGTCATAGTAGTTATTATATTTAAAAGTTATTTGTAGTACAAAACTGTTCGAAGTCGGTGCTACAATGACGAAAAACTGACTAATATGTCTCGGGCTTGGCACCGATTTCTTACAATTTTGTACTACAAATAACTTTTAAACTGATAACAACTATCATAACTATAATAATTATAATAAAAAGTAACTATTTTAATATAGTAACTTTGTATAATTGCGTAATTTTTTTGTCTATAGTAAAGCATAATTAAATTAAATTAATCAAAATGTAACGTATTTTTGTTTCTGAAAGCAACAATTGAGTTATTTTTCACTTTTTTGTGCTTCTTTTGTTTTTTCTGAAGTCGGTTCTATTTTTTTTTTAAAGTTTTTTGTTGAGTTTTATGCACAACCATTTTTTTCTTTTATTTTGTTTTGGTTATGTTATTTTCAAGTTATTTAACAGCCACTTTTTGTATTAAAACCTCACCAAACATATTAAAAAAAAAACAAAACTTTCTTAAACTATTGTTTATAAAGAACGTCTTTTAGTTTCTTCCATCACTCATTTATCAGTTTATATATTTTTAAAATTATTATTTTTCAGAGCAATTTATATTACATGACTTTATGTCTCAACGCTACAGTGCAACAATACAGTGCCGAAATACAGTATAAAACGAGATATTAAACGAGGTTTACAAGTAGTGAGATCGTCATGATAAAAACAAGAACTTTGGTTTTCATACCTTTTTGGACTATAATTTTGCTGTTGGTTGGCCGCCATCATCACCCGGAATTGCATGGTACCCGTTACGAAGTTTTAGTGGCAAACGATATCTTGCATCCTGGAAAGTTAATCTGGGTGATCTGAAATGTTTTCTTCTGTTCCAGCAGATAGTAAGATGCACCATGAGTGATTATGAGTTAACCAAAGGATGCATAACAGGGAAATAATATATTGCAGCAAAGATCCCAAGCAAATTTAGCTAGAACGCAATTGCTAGAATGTAGAGTGCATCATCCACAGATCAGTTTTTGTTTGTATGATGTTTTAGTCATAACTCATAAGAACAAGCGTTACGGCTTTTTTTTTAAATTTTCTTACTAGTGAGGTGGTCCTAAGAGGCCTCGGACCATTTGATTCAGTGTCGGGTTTTTATTACATTTTTGATTGTATAGTGCTACTGTGTAAGTGAGAATTAGTCCTTCTAGTTAATGCTTATCGAGGGTTTACAATTTTGGGCACTCTGAGTAGAGGTAAAGTTTTGTTCCATGGAGGGAATTAAGGGTGACGAAGCAACAGAGAATGGATATTGTTGGCCATTGGTGGTTTATTCCAGTTCCATCAAAGTGTTGAGATATGTGTGAACGATAACAAAGGTACATCTGACTGAATTACAGGTATTGTTTCTATGTTTGCCAATAAATAAGATCGCTATTACTTCGAGTCACAGGCACTGCATTTATAGGAACATTAGTACTGTTATTTAAATTTTTCAATACAGATTGGTTAGGTTTTGGTAGCGGACTAATAGACTTCGTGTTAAAACTACTGCTTTCCGTTAAATTTTTTTCTTAAAACATAAAACTAACTGATGATAGCATATGTTTTCAACAACTCTTACATTCTGAAAAAATAATCCGAATAATTTTTCCAAACTCTCTTACAATAATCCTTAAATGTTTTTTTATGAATTCTTAAAAACTTTAACAACAGAAAAAATTAAAAGAACAACCATTGAAGTTTTTCAAAAACATTATATACTTCTTTACGGTTTTATTAAAAAAACGATGATTTCTTTAACTTTTAAAAACTAAATATTTTTTTTTTCACTTTTCAATTTTATTTCATATCGTTAGCATAAATTATAAATAGAATATAAGATGTTTTTTCATGAAATTGTTCTTTTAAAAATTTCAAGAACAAAGAACTTATTGAAAAATCATTATTTAATTCTGTTAAGAATATTTTATATTTTAATAGATCATTTAAATTATTCATGACTATGATAAGATGAAAGAAAATTTATCTATCTTATCAATTTCTCACCCCTTATTCTCACATAAAATAAATATTACTAAGCTCTCCTAAATCATTTCCACCTTGTATAATTTTACATCTACTTTCAATTAAATTAAAAACAGGAACAAGTACGAAAAAAAACTTTCACTTAATTATATCTATTTTCCTGTAGCAATGAAGGAAAAGAAAATTATCTAATCGTCTTTCGAAACAAAGTTTTTTTTTCTTCTTTTCAATCACTTAGAAGGAAAAGATAACAAAATTTTAGAATTATGAAAATGAATTTTCCTGTTTTTCTTTGAGTTTGTATATTTAACCGAACAACAAGAAAAAAGCTGAGAAAAACGACAACAAAATATAATTGAAAAAAAAAGTTTTAATTTCGTTTAGTTGTGATGAGACTTTTTATTTTATAAAATTTTCATGAACGTTAGACAATGACATTATCGTTAGGAAAATAAAAAATTTTCTTAAAACGTAGTTGAAATTTTATTGAAAAATAGTTTTTGCGATTTTGATTAAAGAATGATTAGCAAGGCTTACGCATTGGCGGACTTCATTGCCAGTTCTGAATATATATAGTGTTCACACTTTAAACACACTTTTTGAAAAACGAACGAAAAAGTAAAAAATAAATTGTGCATTGACACAATGTTATGTTGCAAAGACACAAACGATATGCTCGTACACACGTTATGTCTTTTATAATTATATTTTTTTTGAAATTGTAAGAAAAAAAACATAATTAAAAAGTATTCAACACACCTTTGCACAGATGCAAATATTAGACTTTTGACAAAGTAGTTAGAGATTAATATTTAGTAAAATTTACCCTTTTTGCATACATTTGTTAACTTTCCATATTGCGCTAAACATTTTTATTTTATGTAAAAATGGGAACGGAAATTCGTTTTTCTATAAAAAAAAAGTCGGACAAGTGCGAATAAAATTCGCTCGCCAAGGGGTCAGTGAATGTTAAAGAACCCAATATCAAAAATATGTGACATAAAGTTATGTTGTAAAGACTTTATATCGCCCGACTATGGACGCATAACAGACTAAATGTTTAATCGTAGACGTCAATAGTAAATGTCAATCACATCTACATTGATGAAAAATGTTACGTGAGGTTAAATCTTATCCATAGCTGTTTATGTTAACTAAAGAAAGAATTAACTAGTATTTTAATGGTTTAAATTGGGAATATTTGTTCTATAAATCAGCGTCGAAATATACATACACTTAAAATAGCACCTTTTTATCAATAACTAAAAAACTGTGCATTGCAAAATTCTAAAAAGTATTGCAATGTTTCTTAAATTAAGTGCTCTTTCAAATGACACCCAGCTCGCTTGGGTCAAAAGAAGTTTTTGTTTACCCTCCTTACACCCATCCCCTAAACACACAGAAATATAATTATTTGAGAGTTCGCTATGATTTTCGTTCAAAATATAGCAACCTTCCTCTCTCTATGAATTTTTAAATTTTTTCTGTCTATCAGTGTCGAAACGAAGGGAGGGGGGGGTTGGGACGGTCTGGAATTTGCACATATTTTAGAATAACTCAAAAACTGTGCACCGCAAAATTTTAAAAAAATTGCAGAGTTTCTGAAATTTGGTGCTCTTTCAAATGACACCCCACTCGCTTGGGTCAAAAAAGTTATTTTTCACCCTTCCCCACCCCAATCCCTTAAAAGCACAAAAATATAATTATTTGAGAGTTCGCTATAATTTTTGTTCAGGGTTTATCAAACTCCCTGTCTCTGTGAATCTTTTCAAATTTTTCTGTTAAATTAGGCTCGAAATGCAAGGGGGGACCAACTTTTTGGGTCACTTTATTGATAATAATTCAAAAACTATGCATTGCAAAATTCTAAAAAAAATGGCAATATTTATAAAATCAAGTGCTGTTTCAAATGATACCCCACATGGCCAGGTTTTAAATGATGATTTTACCCCTTAACACGCCCCCCCCCCCTTTAATAAATATAGTTATGAGTATCTGCCACTTTTCTAATTTTTCATTAAAAACCTCTTCATTTTTCTATCATTCCAAATATATTTCAAGATTTTCGATGAAGTAGGGTCGGAGTTATTCGGGGCAATAAAACATCCAGAAAACGTCGTTTTTCAAAATTATACAAAAAATGGTGAGGTGTAAAATTCCAAAATATATTTTTAAATAATGCTGAAATGAAGCCATTACATATGACATCCTACTCGTCTCGATAAAAAAATGTATGTTTTCAAAGGCTTTACATCGTACCTCTTTAAAACAAACGAACACAACTTTATTTATTTTTTAACCCGCCATCTTGTGTATATAGGTTAGTTGCATAAGCACCTCAAATTTTAAGTTCATCTGATTAACGGTTTACGAGATAATCGAAATAATGTGAAAAACACTTTGTACTCTCACCAATAGTGTTCTGCTTAAAAAACGGAACCCTAATAATATTGCGACGCTGATGCATAGGCTGACTTCACCACAGCTCTGGAAACATAGGGTTCTGAATATAGAATGAGCTAATATGCATCAAATACTTTAATTAAAAGCTAGCCAATGTTATAGACTACGTAGTTCTAATTATAAAAATATGAAAGAAAGCAGTAACATCCCAACAAACTTACATTCTGTTGTACGAGAAAAAGTAAAAAAAATAATTTAACCGGAAGTGACAAACCGGAAGTTAGGATGCAGAACTGTTGTGAACCGTACTAAATGTTTTTGTACCAAGATTCATCCAATTCGATTATCAGGTACAGATGTTACTGAGCTTCCAAAACAACAGGTGCTCCGAGGACCCCCTACCACTTTGTTTACTATCGCTAAAAAAACTAATCAGTTGCTTGCCATACATATTTGCATCTTTTTGCGATGTGTCATCAAAATTACTTAACGAACGAATGTTGTATGCTTCCAACAAACATTGAAACAATAAATAGGTGTACGGGAGGACCCCACCACTTATCGCAATATTGTCCCAAAACTAATCAGTTCTTTGTCATTTAAGTCTTTATCTTTTTTCAAAGTGTCATTAAAATTGATTAATGAATGAAGTCTGTATGCTCCCAACAAACTTTAAAAACAAAGTGTGAAAAGTCAGCAGTTGTATGGTAGACCCCCCCACCCCACTTTGATCAATGTATCCCAAAAGATGATAATTATCTTCTCACACTGATTGAAACCTTTTTCATGGGTGGGTGGGTGAGTTTTCTGCATAGGATCTTGATGAAACTTTGGCAAATGATACAGGTTCACTTGAAAATAGAAGATCTGGATTCATTTTAAATTTGGACAAAATGGCGGGGGGTCTCCCGAACACCTCTAAGTTTAAATCTTGAATAACTTCTGATTCCGAGCTATGATCTTATTGAAACTTAGTATATAAGGTTTTAATACTGTTTCCAATATTTCTGCATACCAACTTCCGGTTTGTCACTTCCGGTTAAAAAGTTTTTTTTTTAGGTGTTTATCCCTACTGTAGCCTACAATTACCGATCGATTTTCATGAAACGTTGCGAAAAGCTTTTAAATAACATGAGAAAGATTTTATCAGCTTTTGGAGCACATTGGATAAAGGGTTGGGGGTCCACCATACAACAGGTGGTTTTTTCCACAAAGTTTTTATGTTTGTTGGGAGCATAAAACATTCATTCGTGAATGAATTTGGATGACACTTTGGAAAAAGATGCAAACATGTATGACAAAGAACTGATTAGTTTTTGAGCGATAGTGAACAAAGTGGTGGGGGGTCCCTGGAGCACCTGTTTTTTTGAAAGCTCTATAACTTCTGTACCTGATAAGCGAATTGGATGAAACTTGGTACATGAGTATGTAGTACGGTTTAAAATAGTTCTGCATCCCAACTTCCGGTTTTTCACTTCCGGTAAAAAAAATTTTTTTGTACTTTTTTGAAGTTTTTTCAGTGTCTTTATGCACACTACAGCCTACAATAATGAAGTGATTATGATAAACTTATGGAATAGGGTTCCAATTAGTGTGAAAAGATAATTATTATGTTTTAGGACACATTGATCAAAGTGGTGGGGGGTCTACCATACAAATGCTGACTTTTCACACTTTGTTTTTTAACTTTGTTGGGAGCATACAGACTTCGTTCCTTAATTTATTTTAATGACACTTTGGCAAATGATGGAGACTTAAGTAACAAAGAACTGATTAGTTTTTGGATAATATTGGAATAAGTGGTACGGGGTCTCCCGAGCACTTGTTTACTGTGTCAGCATTTTTTCAATGTTTGTTGGAGCACACAGCATTCGTTCGTGAACCAATTTTGATGACACTTTGGAAAAAATTGCAAACATGTATGGCAAAGAACTGATTAGTTTTTGAGCGATGGTGAACAAAGTGGTGGGGGTCCCTCGAGCACCTGTTTTTTTGAAAGCTCTATAACTTCTGTACCTGATAATCGAATTGGATGAAACTTTGTACATAAGCATTTAGTATTATTTACAAAAATTCTGCATCCCAACTTCCGGTTTTTTGCTTCCGGTAAAAAAAAATTTTTTTTACTTGTTGGCAGTTTTTTCAGTATCTTTATGCACACTACAGCCTACAATTATGAAGTGATTATGATAAAACTTATGGAAAAATTTCAATTAGTGTAAGAAGATAATTATCATCTTTTGGGACACATTGGTTTTTAAAGTTTGTTGGGAGCATACAGATTTCATTCATTAATCAATTTTAATGGCACTTTGAAAAAAGATAAAGACTTTATTGACAAAGAATTGACTAGTTTTTGGACAATATTGGGATAAGTGGTGGGGTCCTCCCGAACACCTGTTTATTGTTTCAATGTTTGTTGGAAACATACAACATTCGTTCGTTAAATAATTTTGATTACACTTTGCAAAAAGATGCAAATATGTATGGCAAGGAACTGATTAGTTTTTTTAGCGATGGTGAACAAAGTGGTAGGGGGTCCTCCAAGCACCTGTTATTTTGGAAGCTCAATAATTTCTGTACCTAATAATCGAGTTGGATGAAATTTGGTACATACCCATTTAGTAAAGTTTACAACAGTTCTGCATCCTAACTTCCGCTTTGTCACTTCCGATAAAATTTTTTTTACTTTTTTTCGTACAACAGAATTTATGTTTGTTGGAATACTACTGCCTGCTTTAATATTTTTATTATTAGAACTACGAAGTCCATAATATTGGTTAGCTTTGAATTAAAGTATTTTATGTATATTAGCTTATTATATATCCAGAACACTATGTTTCCAGAGCTGTGGTGAAGTCAGCCTATGCATCAGCGTCGCAATATTTTTTTCTTACAATTTCATTTCATTTCATTCTTACATTTCATTCAGAGATAACGTTTGTGGCTTTGCAACCTTACATTGTGTCAATGCAAAATCTATTTTTTACTTTATGGTTCGTTTTTCGAAAAGTGTTTGTCTTGATTTTTTTTTATTTTAGAGTTTTTAGCTCATAGAAAAAACATCATAAGTAAAACCAGTTATGTCTATTATAATAATTTTTTTTTATTAATTAGTTGGACATGTTTAGCACACTTAATACGAAATATTCATTATTTAGTCTCTTTGAATATCCGAAGATACCCTGTCAACTAGGAAAGAATGGGGAATGGGGAAAGGGGAAAGGAAGGAATGAGGATATGGAAATAGCCAGTTAAGTTGTTGTAAATGACGATTTTTACACTTGTTACACTTGAACCGTGATGTTTTTTTTGAATCCCCATTCCACCCGATAATAAACCAAGAACATTGAACATAACTTAAAGTAGTTTGAATCATCTCTAATACATCTACTAGTGCTAACGACCTCTTTTATTGATTATAACAATATTCTATTTGCAGTTGTTGTTAGTCTATAAACAAATTACTAAAAAACATAAGAGATCTTCATTAACTCAATACATTTCCCTTTATAATTCTCTCGGAAACTTGAAAAACATATGTTTTCATTTAATTAAATCGAATTTAAATAAACTAGGAACCGCCCAGTGGCTGAAATTCGGCCATTGTAAATGGAATTTGTAAAACACACCTCTCAACAAAAAAGCTTCAACATATTATTTCAGAGTTTGATTAATTGATATAATTGATTTTGAATTGTGAAACAAATAACTTGAAAAAAAAATATAATTAAAAAAAAATCATAAAACGCACCTTCATATTTCTCCCCTTTTTTCTCAAAAAATCGTCAAAGTTCCAAAAATATAAATAATTTTTTGGCACATCTAGTACTAAACACATTTCAAACGATATACATACTGCCCCATTTTTGTTGTAGCAAGCATTTTGAAGCTGTACCACAAAAATATTGCTTACGTATTTATATATAGATATAGATTGTTTTTGAATTGTGAAACAAATAACTTGTGAAACAAAAAAACAAAATAACCGAACAAAAAATCAAAACATGAATCAAAATTTTTGCCATTTTTTCTGAAAAAATCGTCAAAATTCAAAAAAATGTATTTTTCGGCACATCTACAACGTAGACCTTTCCTACGATATACATATTCTCGCAAATTTTGATGAGACAAATATTTTAAAATTGTACCACAAAATTATTGCTTACGTATTTATATATAGATATAGATTGATATTGAATTGTGAAACGAATAAGTTGAAAAAAAAACAAAATAACCGAATAAAAAAATAAAAAACGAACCAAAATGTTTGTCATTTTTTCTGAAAAAATCGTCAAAATTCAAAAAAAAGTATTTTTCTGCACATCTACAACTCAAGACCTTTCCAGACCTTTCCTTTCCACTTTTGATGAGACAAATATTTTAAAATTGTACCACAAAAATATTGCTTACGTATTTATATATAGATAAAGATTGATTTTGAGTTGTGAAACAAATAACTTGAAAAAAAAACAAAATAACAGAACAAAAAAATCAAAAAACGAATCAAAATTTTTGCTATTTTTCCTGAAAAAATCGTCAAAATTCAAAAAAAAAATATTTTCTGCACATCTACCACTCAAGACCTTTCCTACGATATACATATTGCCACACTTATGATGAAGCAAATATTTTAAAATTGTATCCCAAAAATATTGCTTACGTATTTATATATAGATAAAGATTGTTTTTGAATTGCGAAACAAATAAATTGTAAAAAAAACAAAATAACCGAACAAAAAAATCAAAACATGAACCAAAATTTTTGCCATTTTTTCTGAAAAAATCGTCAAAATTCAAAAAAAGCATTTTTCGGCATATTTACTACTCTAGACCTTTCCTACGATATACATATTGCCACACTTTTGATGAGACAAATATTTTAAAATTGTACCACAAAATTATTGCTTACGTATTTATATATAGATATAGATTGATTTTGAATTGTGTAACAAATAACTTGAAAAAAAAAAAAAACCGAACAAAGAAATCAAAAAACGAACCTATCACGTTTTTGCCATTTTTTCTGTAAAAAATCGTTAAAATTCAAAAAAAGGATTTTTCGGCAAGTATTTTTCCTACGATATTCATATTGCCACACTTCTGATGGAGCAAATCTATATATAAATACGTAAGCAATATTTTTGTGGTACAATTTTAAAATATTTGCCCAATCAAAAGTGTGGCAATATGTACATCGTTGTAAAGGACTTGAGTAGTAGATATGCCAAAAAATGCATTTTTTGAATTTTGACGATCTCTTCTGAAAAAATGGCAAAAATGTGATAGTTTTGTTTTTTGAGTTTTTTTTTCGGTTATTTATTTTTTTTTTCAAGTTATTATTTACATTTCCTCAAGACCTTTCCTGCTACTTCTTTGTCTTATTTAAATCCGTATACACAGTTTCAAATGAGTGCACATCTGATTATTTGTACTGAGCTGAGAGAAATTACTTCTCGAACACTAATGGCTAAAATTTTGTCGGAATAAAATGCTTGACACGCAGTCCTCCCCATTGCTTCCTGTTAGTGAAATCACTAATCGAATTAGGTTTCAATAAAGCTTCTCCTCATCGTCTCATGCGATTTAATCAACCTCGACGTTGTTCAAGTGTCTCAGGAGCTCCCATGTTTGCCTTATTCTGTCTTTGCGTTCTAATCTTAAACGCTTAGCTTCATCGTACTCATTAGCTAGACTTTGCAAAAGGTTCATTGTCTTCTTCTCCGAACGTAGTTTTCATATTGATTTCTCCACACATTTCTGGTACAAATAACGAGCCCATCGTTCTTTTCACCCTTACATCTGCAAAATCAAATGCTAGAAGCAAACATTTTGAAAAAAAATCGCTCTGTAGTTCTACTTTTAGTTTTTGTCGATTGTGGGCAGCCGGCAGACAGACGGACATTTTTTTAACCTTTTTAAATTAGTATGACATAAAACGCTGATATTTGGTTCAATTTAAAATATTTAAGTTGGTAGTTTTCTTAACTTTAACTTAAGTGTAAAACGTTTTTTTTTTTATATAAAATAAAAAAAAAACAAAGCACGCAATTTTTTTTATAAATAGTCTAAGAATAACAAATTCTACTGGCTAAAGCCTACTCCCAAATAAAGAAATTTGTAACTGTGATCCAGCTAAAGTGAATTGTATCTACCAAATAGGGAACGTTAAAATTAGGTGCGTATTGGACCTATTATATAGTTGAGCAAACTTGGAGTTTATGAAAGTGGTGGTCCTCAAATTATTGAATTTAAAAGTATTCTAATTGAGTCTACATATCCCTTACTTCCAGTCTGCAACAAACAACCTATGAGATTACACTCCTAGTTCGTGTTTTATAGAAGAAGGTATTACATTTAAGTTGAGGCGAGGGCGGAAATCTTGACTATTCATTGGAACCTCGATTCAATCCTACTAAAAGTTTTTTCTTCGCTAATTATAAAAAGAAAATTACTTTGCCAATGGGAAATGAAAGAAGTCATTCAAAACAAAAATACATTTTTGAGCCGTAATTTTTCTTTATGTGTATGACTTATTAGTAGGCTTATATTTGTAATCTTTACTTTTCTTTTCATCTCTGTTTTTGCATTAATGCTAAAAAAATTTCTTACCAAATATAATAACGGTAAAGTTAGCACTTTAATGATTATATATCAAACAACAAAAAATTATGCTTCCTTCTATAAACTGGAAAAAATATAAGCAAATCCTACGAAAAAGTGAAAGTTTTAAAGAAAATATCAAAGAAAATTTGTTCTTTCTTTTACTCAACTTCAACATAATTAAATTTCCATTTTTCACATTTTTTTCTCTATTTAGTTCTTATGATCAAATTTTTCAAAATGAATTTGTCCAATTTTCCTACGTAAACCGTTGTAATGACTGTTGGAGATCATTTATTTTTTTTTTTGAAACAAAAAAAGAAAATTGTTTTTTATTATAACAAGAAAGGAAGAAAATTAAATTAAATCAATCTTCGCGTAGTTTTCCTTAAGGTTAAAGACTTTAATACAAGTCTATAAGATTAGGGATTTGTGTTTTAAAAACGTTAAGGTAGTTAGGGAAATGTACGTATATTAATTTAAAATGAAATAGGAAATACGGGAAATGCCCTCAAGTGTTATGTTTTGTGTTAAAATTAGTTTGAAGTTCGTGCAGGAATATTCTAATTTAAAATTTCTTAGAAGTTTCTTCTAATAGGATTTTATTAATTTCAACCATTATCTGTTAAGTTCTTATACATATTTGATGTTATTTTGAAAGGAATTGTTGATGTGTTGAAATTGAAGAGGGTTGCTGAATAAAAACAGTTGAATGACAATACTAGATTTTTTTCTAACTAAAAATATTTTGTTATAAGGATTACACTAAGTATCATACAACAACATATAAATATAACTTAAGACCATAGTCGCACAACAATCTTTTTGTATCTTGTTGTATCTTTTGTAAAGATTTGAATTAATTTACTTTAGTATTATTCACACAGTGCGGTAGCGACTGTAGCATGAACTTTTGTAGTAAAAGAACCATTGGTATCAATTGTAACAGTACTAAAATGATAAACCTTAAAATCTGACTGGGACCTCTAGTTCTATATGTTTAAATATATTGAAGCCATCGACGCCGTGGAGCGTTAAAATTCAATATTATTTAGTAAATTTTTAATTGTTGATGAATTACTTAAAGTGTTAATCTAAAAGACTTCTTATACACTTTAATAATATTTTATTTTTCTAAATATATTTTCTGTCTCTAAGAGACCTTCTTCAGAGAATGAATTCTGATTTCTATAATGGAATTATAAAAATCAGTATTCATTCTCTGAAGAAGGTCTCTTAGAGACAGAAAATATATTTAGAAAAATAAAATATTCTTAAAGTGTATAATAAGTCTTTTAATCAAAACTTTTGATTATTTAGTAAATAAAATATAATTTTAGCTGTCGTTCTACATTTCAACGCTGGAAGAGTGAAAAATCTTGCCTCCTAAATTATTTAGAATTAAACTAGAAAGCTTTTTGCAAATGGAAGCGTTTGTCCTTAAATTGTTGTGTGAAGAATAGATAAACACCACGTGCTGCACTTTGGGTTACACTTACCCTCAATTCATGGTTGGCATAGCCGATTTTTTCATTTGACGCCTGCGCCTGTGATACAAATAATGCAATGACTCAGATCTGAGCAGGAAACGGATTTCCTTACCACTGATGGGATAGAATCAGCCAACCTGAACAGGCCCTGATCAGACACTGATCATACAACATGCTTAATCGTGTATTTAAAACAAATTTAAACAACTCATGTAGTAGATCTAAAATTCATAACAATGATTTGTCTCAGGGTACGGCTCACCACCACTTTTGAATTTATACACTCATGACATTTCTGTTACAACATGGAGGAAATTTGGCTACCCCGATGATTGGACCGTGGCCGCTCATCACAAAGACAAGAAAGCCTTGGAAGATTTGCTTTCAATTGACTTGATTGACCGCAATGTATTTGACTATTTCTGGACGTAGAGTTTAAATTGTCTAACGGAAGTAAATCCAAAAGATGCTGCTGCCACTATAAGGCAACAAGTTGGTAAAAAAGAATTGTCAGTGTTGTATAATCAGTGTCGGTAGGTCCTCCATTATTTACAGTCAGTACTCAAAGTTCTTGGAAATTATACTTGATAGAATTTTTTAATTTAAACTCCACCAAAAGAATACTTCAAAGAAATTAAAACCGAAGAACAACATACTGCACAAGCAGTAGGGGCATAAGTGGCCCCGTATACGCCGCATATCTGGTCTAAGTGTGGGGTACTTATTGGCTGAGTAGTGATCACCAGTATGGTTAAAAAGTATACAAACTTAAAAAGTTGATCGCCAGCTTCATGACATGATGTGCACTATAAGTCATACTAATAGGTCCGCTCCCTTACCTTGGATTCCTGTGTGCAGTAATATCACTCCACCTACACTCGGACGCACAGGCTCGCACGCGCTTCTCCGAGAATATAGGAAGGTAGCCAAACTATGCTGAGCATCTATTCTCTTTGTCAATTCAAGGCACGGACCGTACAAAAATTCCAGTAGTTTTAATATCTCACCTGGGTTGATTCCTTGCATCACACCAATATAATAGACTATGCATTTATTAACCCAACTTTGCCTCAGCTTGGCTTTGATCTGCCACGTCATACTTGAACTACACTTTACCGAATAAGATCAACTCACGGATTTTTTGCTGACTCTTTCTACAGCTAATTACAATTCAACAGGTTCAGAAACTCCAGCGGTTGAACGTTGAAATTCCTAGTACTAAAATAGCGTAGATAGTATACAAAATATTTGTATTTAATATCACTAACATTTATTTATTTACATTTAAAATTCACTTTACTTTTATTTACACGATTTAATGTTCCAGATGCAGCGTTTCACTTACAATTTACTCTCGGTGTTTACACTATTGTATTCCAACTTAAGATAATTTTAACACAATTGCATGTCGACTTAAACTGTAAAACCAACTGAATTTTAATACGAACTGTCCTTCGTTCGGTCAAAGGATTTGATTAAATAAAATTTTAATGCATTTCTAGACTATGTAAGGTCCACAAAATATTTATTCTCAAAGAAAACTCAGAGAGAAAACTACCAGAAAACTGCCAATTTTTTTAATGTGGTTTATTACGTCAGTCTCCCATTGTAGTCGTGGTCTGGCGGTCGTCCACTCCCTGCAGTACTAACTAACGTACATTTTTTTCACTCCCAGGTAAAATTCTGTTTACCTTAGGCCCAAATCCAAATTGTCGTGAATGTGTCCGTTCTGCATCTTAAGGTTACCAGAAACAACCTTTTTACACGTTTATATAACGAGCCGCTTGATCCAAAATAGACGCCCGCTTAAAGCCGCTCCTAAAATGGAGGACAGACCCTTGGGTTGCATTGGTTTTAAGGCGCAAACCTTCCGTGATGTAGTGTCATAAACTAAGCAGTGTTTACTCTGCTTGTCTTCTATACACCAACCTAATTCTTTCAGCATTACCCAGTCAGCACGGCATTGACGTCGAATTTCGGATTTCGCTACATATAATATCTATGTAAATTTTTAAAATATTTTTCTTTATATTTTTCTGTGTCCTCGATGTGGTGAGAATATGAGCAGAAGATCCTTCATATATTTTTCTGCTCGTATTTTTAAGTTGTAAATTGAAAATGTATGTTTGTGATAGCATTTGTAAACGATGGGTCTATTTTTGTTGTTATTTTGATGATACAATTTAAATGAAACAAAAATCAGAATTCAAAAAATTTTATTATTTGGCTTACGTATACGTATAAAAATTAAATTTAAATATCAATAAACCAATATGAAACAAGGCAAACGAAAAATATTGTTTGTTTTTTGTGTTTCTTTTCATTGGCTTTACCAAAAATTTTGTCGAGCATTCTTTTAGATTAAAATTAGATAAAATTCATTAATTAATTAATAACGACGGTTAAAAAATATTTTACGTGTAGCTAGGTTTTTGAAAATTTTAGAGGAAACAAAAAAAAATACTTCATTGCAATTTTAAACAACCTTGAAAATAAAATTTATAGTGTCATTTATAAGTTTTTTCGCTTCCTCAAAAGTTTTTGAAAATGTAGTTACTCGTAAATGCTCTGTAATCATCGATATTACAAAGAATTATCCAGCCATTTTAGAAATGTTATTCGTTCGCTGGTTATGATTATTAACTCAATACCGTTTCGCTTCGTTTTCTTATTATTCGTTAAACATTCGGCTGACATTTTTGTGCATATGTGTTAAGGCGTTTTACGACATGCTTACAGTATGGTGCACATCACGTGCATGACATGTATTTTGCATATTTGGTATAGATACGCATATTTGGTATAGTTATTGAATAATAACATGCACAATTCCACATTTCATGCATTTTTTTCAAAATTGTTTTAGGGATATGTGGTCACTAACAGATGAACTTGACGCAAAGGTGCTTTAGCTTGGGGATTAAAAGTCTCATAAATTGTACATAGGATTGGTTATAAAATACAAAATGAATAATTTTTAAAATTATTTATGAAATTTCTCATTTGACTACAGTAGGATAATTTTAATTTGATTTTCAAGTTTTGTAGTGGTTAAAACATTGTGCTCAAACTCGGAAACCAGTTCTGCGATGACAGGCTGGTGCAGTTAGTATCAAAAGGGAACATATGTATGCAAAGGGTGAAAATATTACTTAAAATTAAGCTCAAACATGATACTACAAACAGTTGTTACCTTTCTATATTGATTGCACCACGCACTTCTACTTTTTCAAAAATTAAAAAATTGGATTGTTTTGCTTTCAAAAATTCTAAACTAGTCTGGACACCTAAAAATTCAAAAAAAATCCATAAAAACAAAAAAATTCAAAATTTTCCCAAAACCAATTTACAAATTTTTCCAAAAACAAATTTATAAACTTTCTAAATATTAATTTTAAAAAAATTCTTAATTTTAACAATCTTCAACAACAAATTCAAAAGTATTTTAAAAATTCAAAAAAAATTCCAATAAACAAAAATTCAAATATTTTCCAAGAAACCAAATTCAGAAATTTTCTTAATATTATTTGAAAAACCACATTTTAAAATTCTTTAACGATAAAATCAAAAATTTTCTAAGAATTTTTCAGAAAAACTAATGCAAAAATTTTCGGAAAAATCCAAAACTTTCTAGAACTTAATTCAAAAACCACATATTAAAATTAAATTTTACAACAACATACGATAAAAAAATTTTTTCTAAAAATTCAACAATTTTCCAAATAATTTTCCAAAAAAAATTTAGTTCAAAAGTTTTCTAAAAGTTATTTCAAAAATAAAATCTCAAAACAACATTTTAAAATTCTTCAACAACAAAATCAAATACTTTTTAAATATTTAGATTTTTTAAAATTTTCGCCTATATCATATTTTAACATTCTTCAACAACAAATTCAAAGATTTTCCAAAAGCTAAATTTAAACATTCTTCAAAAAAATATTGCGACTTCACCACAGCTCTGGAAATATAGTGTTCTGGATATACCATGAGCTAATATACATCAAATACTTTAGTCAAAAACTAACCAATGTTATAGACTTCGTAGTTCTAATTATAAAAATATTAAAGAAAGCAGTAGAGCAATTTTACGAAGTTTCAACATCGTTTTGACTTGACCCCTTTTAATTTTGATTATTTTTTGTTTATAGTTAGTGTTTCATAAATAAAAAATAAAAGTTCTCTTAGAATTTTTTTTTCGACCAGGGGTCTTCGCAGGGTGTCCCTCAATTTTTTGTTATTTTGTGATGTGAGTGCATTTTGACGAGCGATTGTAGGAAAACTACTCAATCGATTTTTCATCGACATCTCAATTTTCATTTCCTCGATTTCAATAATAAAATATTTGATATTTAACATAAAAAAAAAATCTCTTAGCTTATAACGCCATTTTCATAATTTTCCTTCAGAACAAAAAAAACTGATTCCCGACAGTCATATGCACAATGAATTTTTTCTTTAAAACAAAAAATATCACTAGTCCTTAACTTTCACAAGTAGTTAGATGTAAAATAAGCTTCAATTTAGTTAAAAAAAAAAGGTGTAGCGCCATATTTTGTTCAATTTCACCGTTTTTATTCTTATATTACACCGTCAAAACTTATTTCAAAAAATTAACAGTGTACATTTTTAAAAACTTTGTTCTAATACCTATTCAACGATCATTTATGAAAATCGATTGAGCAGTTTTTCTACAATCGCTCGTCAAAATGCACTCACATCACAAAATAATAAAAATTTGAGGGGCACCCTGTGAAGACCCCTGGTCGAAAAAAAAAATTCTAAGAGAACTTATATTTTTTTTTTATAAAGGACTATCTATAAACAAAAAATAATCAAAATTAAAAGGGGTCAAGTCAAAATTTCCCAAAAATTTGCTGAACTTACGTGAAATTGCACAGCCCAATTGCCCAACAAACATAAATTCTGTTGTACGAGAAAAAGTAAAAAAAAAAATTTAACCGGAAGTGACAAACCGGAAGCTAGGATGAAGAACTGTTGTGAACCGTACTAAATGTTTATGTACCAAGATTCATCCAATTCGATTTTCAGGTACAGATGTTATTAAGCTTCCAAAAAAACAGGTCTGTGGGACACCCCCCACCACTTTGTTCACTATCGCTCAAAAACTAATAAGTTTTTTGCAATAAATGTTTGCATCTTTTTTCAAAGTGTCATCAAAATTCGTTCACGAACGAATGCTGTGTGCTCCCAACAAACATTGAAAAAATGGTGACACAGTAAACAGGTGTTCGGGAGGACCCCCACCACTTTTTCTAATATTGTCCAAAAACTAGTGAGTTCTTTGTTATTTAAGTCTCCATCTGTTTTCAAAGTTTCATTAAAATAAATTAATGAATGAAGTCTGTATGCTCCCAACAAACTTTAAAAACAAATTGTGAAAAGTCAGCATTTGTATGGTAGACCCCCCGCCACTTTGATCAATGTGTCCCAAAAGATAATAATTATCTTCTCACAAATTGAAACCTTTTCCATAAGCTTCATCATAATCACTTCATTATTGTAGGCTGTAGTGTGCATAAAGACACTGAAAAAACTGCAAAAAATTACAAAAAAAAATTTTTTTACCGGAAGTGAAAAACCGGAAGTTGGAATGCAGAACTGTTGTGAACCGTACTATATCCTGATGTACCAAGTTTCATTCAATTCGATTATGAGGTACAGATGTTATTGAGCTTTCGCAAAAACAGGTGCTCCAGGGACCTCACACCACTTTGTTCACTATCGCTCAAAAACTAATCAGTTTCTTGTCATACATGTTTGCATCTTTTTCCAAAATACATTAATGAACGAATGTTTTATGCTCCCAACAAACATAAAAAACATTGGGTAAAAACCACCTGTTGTGTGGTGGACCCCCAACCCGTTATCCAATGTACTCCAAAAGCTGATAAAATCTTTCACCCTTCTCTGATACTTGAAAGCTTTTACCAACTTTTCATGAAAATCGATCGGTAATTGTAGGCTACAGTATGGATTAACCCTTGAAAAAAAATTTTTTATCCGGAAGTGACAAACCGGAAGTTGGTATGCAGAAATATTGAAAACTGTACTAAAACCTTAGATACTAAGTTTCAATAAGATCATAAGCAGGAATTAGAAGTTATTCAAGATTTAAACTTAGAGGTGTTCGGGAGACCCCCGCCATATTGTCCAAATATGAAATGAATCCAGATCTTCCATTTTCAAATGAACCTGTATCATTTACCAAATTTTCATCAAGATCCTATGCAGAAAGGTCACCCACACACCCACACACCAACCCACCCACGCACCCACGCACATACTGACCACCAAAAATTTTTCACGATAGATTGCATTACTTCACACAATTTAAAATTGTGGTAAAGTAAAAATTCTTCGTAATGAAATAATTCACGAAAATCAATATAACTGACAACGATAACAATTTTAGGTGAACAAAGCTGTGTAAAGTTTTATCTCACTGAGATCCAAAGTATTGGGACGAAACATGTGGGATGATACTGGTGAGAACCATCAATTACCAACTAAGTTCTATACCCGTTGTCTCCTCACCCACGACTGCCTCCACTGATTGATTGATTGATTGATTGATTGGACTGTAGGACCAAGTACTAGGCGAGACTCCCGGATTACGGCCGGGCCACTTCCTACAGTCGTTTTACATATAACAATAGGTAAGGATAGGTAGGTAATTGTAAGTTAGGAGTGAACGACCCGGTTACAGACACCTGGCAAATCGTATCTAGCTACTACTGTTACGAGACAATCACAAGGACAATCACTTATACATATAATCTGCAATCGCCAATCAGCAATCCCGTATCTAAAATTTCTCGCCTGCAATCTCCAGTCGGAAACTTGTTATTCATGTAATTTATTAGTATAATAGGATGATGACTAAATTGTAGTCCTCTGCACTCTCCAATCTGAATTCATGTTATTATATTTATGGTTAAAATTATTTATGGTTATTTATGGTTAAAAACATTTATATTATGTACATATATATACAAAACAAAAAACCCCTTTGAAAATTGAGTGAATTTCATATAAAAAGTATTGGGATTGAATTGGATAAAAATAATATATTTCACTTGATGTTTTTATTTGAAATGTATTTATTTAAATTTTATAAAACATTATTTTATATAATATAATTAACGCAAGAATGTTTTGAATTTTTCTTGAAACACAAGAATTAATTTAACAAAAACAATTAACCCTGCTCGTTGATATCGTTCAAAAATCTTATTGGATTTTATGGATAATGTTTGGATAAATAGAAAGAGATAAATCTATCACATAAAATTATGTCAACAAATGAAATTTTAAACTGAATTTGAAATAATAACTAAATTTCGCTAGTTAAAGCTCTAAGTAGGTTTAAATTTTACACAAAATCGAGTAGCACAATAACACCTTTATTTAGTTTTCTAGTAAAAATCAGAGTTAATAAATTTTACATTTAGGGAAGATTACATCTTGGTCGCCCACATCTTTCCATTTTTGAAAGCAATCTTACCTTAGAGTTTAATTATTTAAAACCAACACTTTAAAACTATTATATTAGATATAAAACTGATTTTTACAATTAATGTTTTCACTACATTTAGTTATACTTATATATTTATCAATTAAGAGATTAATTTAGTTTAAAATTCATACTGTCACTTATAACAAGTGTTGATAAGACGACCATTCACCATTGTCATATATATATACTCATATATACACATGCACATACATACACATACACACATATATACACGTACATACACACATATATACACCTGTACACATATATATATACATATATACATACATATACACATGCATATACACATACATACATACATATATACACACATACACTCATTTACGCAAACATACATATACATATACATACATACATACATACATACATATACACACATACATACATATATATACACACATATATATATATATATATATATATATATATATATATATATATATATATATATATATATATATATATATATATATATATATATATATATATATATATATATATATATATATATATATATATATATATATATATATATATATATATATATATATATATATATATATATATATATATATATATATATATATATATATATATATATATATATATACACATACACATATACATATATACACACATACACACATATACACACATACACACATACACACATGTATACATACATATACATATACATATATACATACACATACACATACACATACACATACACATACACATACACATACACATACACATACACATACACATACACATACACATACACATACACATACACATACACATACACATACACATACACATACACATACACATACACATACACATACACATACACATACACATACACATACACATACACATACACATACACATACACATACACATACACATACACATACACATACACATACACATACACATACACATACACATACACATACACATACACATACATCCACATACATACACATACATACTCATACATACACATACATACACATACATACACATGCATACACATACATACATATACACACATACATACACATATATACGCACATACATATATACATATATATATTACATATATTTATTAACAGCAAACATACATATTAAGAAGTTTTCACCTTATGTCCAACATACTAATTTATGTGGTATTGTTATATAATTTCGATCAACTTGTATTATTCCTGTATATTCTTCCCCTAATGTTTGTAAATTGTTCAAAGATGAAAATCCATGATAAGAACACTCAGAAAGAATTCGACATAAATGATTATAACGTATCCAATTTCTATTGCCAGTTATACGTAATAAATCTGAAAAGTTATTTGATAATTGTTGTGATATTGATACATCTTTTTGCGCTGTACGGATAATTTCAGCTTGGCCAGCATTCGCATGAAACAAACTCCTATTTAAAATTTGTGTTACCTCGATCTTGAATATTCTAGATATGATTGATTGATTGGACTGTAGGACCAAGCACTAGGCGAGACTCCCGGATTACGGCCGGGCCACTTCCTACAGTCGTTTTACATATAACAATAGGTAAGGATAGGTAGGTAATTGTAAGTTAGGAGTGAACGACCCGGTTACAGACACCTGGCAAATCGTATCTAGCTACTACTGTTAGGAGACAATCACAAGGACAATCACTTATACATATAATCTGCAATCGCCAATCAGCAATCCTCCTCACCCACGACTGCCTCCACTGAACCAAAATTTATCTTGAAGTACTCAAACAATTAGTAGATTAAAACGATTTTAAGGAACACTTAAACCGAAATATGTAATATTTTCCAGAACAACCTTTGTAAAGGCAAAAAGACTCAAAACATACCACTGGCACTGACAGGGTTTTAAGATACCACTAGAAATATATAACAAAAGCTACACATAAAATAACGCTACACATAAAATACGCAGTATACAAAACAAGATCAAACAAAACAATGCCACAATAACTAAAGCAGATAAAGGGAATACATTAGTCATCTTGAAAACTACAGACTACAACAATAAGATAGATGAAAACATCATTAACTAGGAGACCAATGCAATTGATAAAAAGGAGCGAAGATATGTCCAATCCAAAAGATATGTCCGAAGATATGTTACAATCCAAAAGAACTACAAAATTGCTACAGTTTAATGAGTGGTAAATATTGCTGCATCTACCTCCGGCATAGATATAGTGGAAAATCAATGAAAAATTTTTTTAACGGATTTGAAACCGATATGTCTGACTTCAACGATCGTATCGTGAATTTTGTCTATAAAAAGTACTTTAACAAAACGGCAAAGAAAAAAAGGTGAACGAACCAAATAAAAACTTGGTTCAATGTAGGTAAAAGTGTGTTATTAAATTTTTTTAAAAAGAACTAATAACAAACCTTTATTTCCGTACTTTCAATATCACTGCGGTTCAAAATAAAATAAAAAACAAAATAAATTTAATAATTTGTTTAAGTATTGTGAAAAGATGATAATTTTCCCATTGAAAGTCTATGGAAACCGTTTTTCGGTGATTATTCCTCCGTGGTATGTCTAATTTTCAATATTTGTAAACCATCTCTATTTTGTAAACCATCATTTTGATGTCTTTAATAGTTTGGGAGGAGTATGCGGACAATCGAATATCCGAATCGCGGGAAAATAGAGCTTCGCTCCAATAACAACATCGAAAAATTAAGTAAAGATCCAACGAATGAATTCAATGCACAAATAAAAACAATCATCAACATTATATGGGATTTTTTTTTTTTTTTTTTTTTTTTTTTTTTTTGCATTAAATTTCTAGACAATACTTTGTGTGAATTCATAGAATGGGGAACATTTCTATTCTAATTAACATCCTAAGTCACGATTGTATAGTCATTATTGATTGTTTCCAATCAATGTGAAATCAATGGCTGACACTTGGTCAATTTGTAGTTCTATATGTATTAACATTAGACTACATTAAGGGAATTTCAATTTTATTTTGGATTTTTGAGATCAATTAAACTCAAGTAAGTAAAGAAGTAATTGGAATATTTTCAATTCAAAGGTATGGTTTGAAGTTTCTCAGAAAAAAACTACAATTCACATTTTTTACGTGTTTCGGATCGGATTCGAACCTACCCTCGTCAGTGCCCGGCTCGAATCTTTGGGCAGACACGCTATCGATTACGCCGTTGAGGCGATGACAATTTCAAAGTTGAAACTTCTTCATCACTTATTTATTTTACTTAAGTTGAATTTTTCCACTGTCATTAGACACCATATTATGGAAATGCTTTTTACATTATATGGGATTTTTTTTTGCATTAAATTTCTAGACAATACTTTGTGTGAATTCATAGAATGGGGAACATTTCTATTCTAATTAACATCCTAAGTCACGATTGTATAGTCATTATTGATTGTTTCCAATCAATGTGAAATCAATGGCTGACACTTGGTCAATTTGTAGTTCTATATGTATTAACATTAGACTACATTAAGGGAATTTCAATTTTATTTTGGATTTTTGAGATCAATTAAACTCAAGTAAGTAAAGAAGTAATTGGAATATTTTCAATTCAAAGGTATGGTTTGAAGTTTCTCAGAAAAAAACTACAATTCACATTTTTTACGTGTTTCGGATCGGATTCGAACCTACCCTCGTCAGTGCCCGGCTCGAATCTTTGGGCAGACACGCTATCGATTACGCCGTTGAGGCGATGACAATTTCAAAGTTGAAACTTCTTCATCACTTATTTATTTTACTTAAGTTGAATTTTTCCACTGTCATTAGACACCATATTATGGAAATGCTTTTTATTTCCATAATATGGTGTCTAATGACAGTGGAAAAATTCAACTTAAGTAAAATAAATAAGTGATGAAGAAGTTTCAACTTTGAAATTGTCATCGCCTCAACGGCGTAATCGATAGCGTGTCTGCCCAAAGATTCGAGCCGGGCACTGACGAGGGTAGGTTCGAATCCGATCCGAAACACGTAAAAAATGTGAATTGTAGTTTTTTTCTGAGAAACTTCAAACCATACCTTTGAATTGAAAATATTCCAATTACTTCTTTACTTACTTGAGTTTAATTGATCTCAAAAATCCAAAATAAAATTGAAATTCCCTTAATGTAGTCTAATGTTAATACATATAGAACTACAAATTGACCAAGTGTCAGCCATTGATTTCACATTGATTGGAAACAATCAATAATGACTATACAATCGTGACTTAGGATGTTAATTAGAATAGAAATGTTCCCCATTCTATGAATTCACACAAAGTATTGTCTAGAAATTTAATGCAAAAAAAAAAAAAAAAAAAAAAAAAAAAAAAAAAATCCCATATAATGTAAAAAGCATTTCCATAATATGGTGTCTAATGACAGTGGAAAAATTCAACTTAAGTAAAATAAATAAGTGATGAAGAAGTTTCAACTTTGAAATTGTCATCGCCTCAACGGCGTAATCGATAGCGTGTCTGCCCAAAGATTCGAGCCGGGCACTGACGAGGGTAGGTTCGAATCCGATCCGAAACACGTAAAAAATGTGAATTGTAGTTTTTTTCTGAGAAACTTCAAACCATACCTTTGAATTGAAAATATTCCAATTACTTCTTTGAGTTTAATGAGTTTAATTGATCTCAAAAATCCAAAATAAAATTGAAATTCCCTTAATGTAGTCTAATGTTAATACATATAGAACTACAAATTGACCAAGTGTCAGCCATTGATTTCACATTGATTGGAAACAATCAATAATGACTATACAATCGTGACTTAGGATGTTAATTAGAATAGAAATGTTCCCCATTCTATGAATTCACACAAAGTATTGTCTAGAAATTTAATGCAAAAAAAAATCCCATATAATGTAAAAAGCATTTCCATAATATGGTGTCTAATGACAGTGGAAAAATTCAACTTAAGTAAAATAAATAAGTGATGAAGAAGTTTCAACTTTGAAATTGTCATCGCCTCAACGGCGTAATCGATAGCGTGTCTGCCCAAAGATTCGAGCCGGGCACTGACGAGGGTAGGTTCGAATCCGATCCGAAACACGTAAAAAATGTGAATTGTAGTTTTTTTCTGAGAAACTTCAAACCATACCTTTGAATTGAAAATATTCCAATTACTTCTTTACTTACTTGAGTTTAATTGATCTCAAAAATCCAAAATCATCAACATATTAAGTGATAAGAACATAAGGTATAACAAAATGATTAAACCAACAGCACCAAATATAAGAGGATTACCAAAAATACACAAACCAGATACACCGATAAAACCATTAATTAATTTCACCACAGCCCCAACATACAGAATAGCGAAGTACATAAACAAACTATTGAAGTATCACATAAAATTTGATAACAGTTATTCTGTAAAAAATAACACAGAAATTATCAATAGAATAGAACCAATAATAATACCTCACAACGGAAAATTAGCATCATTTGATATAACCAACATATATTCTAACCTACCAATAAAAGGTACAATAAATTTAAAAAAAAAATGTTAATAAAAAATGGTTTAAACCCAACAGATACAACAGAAAAACTAAATAATAACCGAAATAACAAAAACAAATGTATTTCACACATAACAATGAGTATCAACAAACAGAAGGATAACCTAAGAAGGAGCCCACTATCTGGAACTTTAGCCGAAATATATCTCAATGATTTTGAATCAAAATATATACATAATAACATAAATCCGCACAAAGAAAAAATCATTTATTGGTATCGCTACGTTGATGATATAATTTTATTATTCAAAGGAACGAGTAGACAGCTTAATCTATTACACCAATACATAAACAGCATAGAACCTTCCATTAAATTCACGTTAGAAAATGAAGAAAATAACACAATAAATTTCTTAGATTTATCAATCAAAAGTGTAGATTCAAAACGCACATTCAAAATATTCCGAAAACCAACCCAAACGGATCAATTAATAAATAATAAATCACATCATCCATACCAACATAAACTAGCTGCATACAACCACATGATCAATAGATTGAACAATATACCAATGAATGCAGAAAATTATCAAGACGAATTAAATAACATAAAATACACAGCCAGTAAAAACGGATATAGAAACGAAATAATTGACACATTAAATAGAAAACATAAAAGCAATAAATATTTGCAAACCCAAACAACATTGTGGAATAAAAAACATTCAAAATAATGCAAAAAACTTTAAAAAAATATGGCCTTATTGCAGCTTACAAAAACAAAAAGAAAATAGAAAATTACCTAAGAACCAAAAAAACCCCAAATCTTAGACACAGGTGTTTATAAACTTACCTGTGATGACTGCAGTAAATTTTATATAGGTCAAACGTTGCGGTCCTTCACAAAAAGATTTATTGAACACACCAGCGAAATTAATAAAAGTGGTCCAAAATCCAGATATGCTCAACATTTAAAAATAGAAAACACAAATACACCAATATCAACCCATATTTAACCATATTACATAAAAAAAGAAAAGGACAACATCTAGATAGATAGGACGAAATAGAAATATATAAACATAAAAACATTAACAACATTTTAAATGATAAAACCAACACTAAAACTAACAAAATATATGACATAATAATAAAAAATAGCAGTTGAAATAGTATATAAGTAATAGTTTAAGCAAAATTGTAAAAATAATTTAAGAACTGAGGATGACGAAAATCAAAATCGATATTCAATAAAATAAAAATCAAATTCAAATTGTTACTATAAGGAAGTTTATATTATTTTTAATAAAATTAAAAATAAACATATTAAAAAAATATATTTTTAAATATTGCATTTTAATTCAAAAGTGACAAAAGCACACAAACAGTGAATAATATGAAAAACCATAATAACACATATAATTTACAAAAATTTTAAATCACAGTAACCATTAAAAAAAGAATATGAATTTTGAATGTTCTATTGTTGATTTCTAATTTAGTAATTTATAATAAATATCGCTTATTATTTATTTACCATCGTAGAAAAAAATGCAATTTCGTACGCGAAATGAAAACATTTTACATTTGTTAAGTTGTCCCACTCGATACTAACGCGTCTCGCTAACAAGTTCTCACACTCGAAAAAGGAGCGTTTTCATCTCTTGTAGCAAAATATACTATATTCTATTAAACTATCGGCGGTATAAACGTAAGTAGAATTTATTGTTACTTCGCTAAATGCTTCGCTTTTAAACCGAAATCACGAAAAAGGCGACTACTAAACTAGACAAAATATTTTCGAAATAAAAGGATTAAATATTTTAAAAAAAAATACTATGTTACAAAAAACTTTTCAACGAAAAAAGTTGGTTTGAATTTTGTATAAAATTCAAAATATGTGGTAAGGCCGCAAAGAAAATCTTAAAAGGCCACAGCTTCCCCACCCCTGGTCTAGTAATTAAATGTAAATTATTATTGTTATATAGATAATGTTGCGATGATCTAGTCTTCTTCAGTCTTTGGGATCGTTGGAGTCCCTGTTCTTTCTTCTTTCCGTTTACACAGTCTTATTTTCGTGCAAATCTGTTTATTTGTACTGGACTGGAGAATATTACTTCTCGGACTCACATGGCTGACGCTCGTCGGAAAAACATCGCTAGACATGCAATCCGCTGATTGCTTCCTGCTGGTGCTGGTTACTAGCAGGTCTTACATTCTTTTCATTTATCATTGTTTCCCCGTTCAAATTAAATAAAACTTCATGTACCAATTGCTCGATTTAGGTTTTGAAACTTAGCACGTGCAATTCCAAAATATTAATAAAATTTGAGTTATAAAACTTTTTTTTCATATTGCAAATCTTTTCAGCACTTGTTTTAACGAACAACGCTTTGCATGGTGTATAAAACAATAAACATAAGTTTGGGTTTTCTTTTCATAAAGTTAGCAAAAATACCACAAAACTTCTCAGGATAAAACTCGAAAATGTCTTCTTATTACTTGGTTTCTCCGAATTTATTTCCTAACCACTTAACCGAATGAAATACAAACAACTCATCAAGCAAACTTTTACAACAAAGCTAAAGCAGATTCATAAACAAAAGGCAACTACGTTTTATCTTCTTGAAATTCCTTATTCCTAATTAATTTTCATTTTTACACTGAACAGTAATTATAATAACAAAAAAACAAAAAGAAAACATCAAATTTGGTATTTAAGAAAATGAATTTTCAAAAAATTAATGTTAAAGGAAAACTGTCAAAATATAAGGGAAATTATGATATAAAAATAATCCTAAGAAAAACAAAATAACAAAAGAATTGAATTGTTGGGTTGATGGGTTTTTGTTTTTATATAATTATTTTCTTTTGTAAATTTTTAAAGTTTTCTGTGAAATCGAGGGAATGAAAAATTTAAACAAATAATTAAGGAAAATATAAAAAAAATTGAAAATGTTTTCATAGAAAATCTTAATTTTTGTGTATTTATTTTATTTATCCTCGGTTGTTATATAGAAAATTCGAGGAAAATTATCTTAGTTTATTGTTGGAGTTTTATAAATTTTATTGTTATTTGTTTGGATTTAATTTTGTCGTTTCTCTAAGGATTAGGTTCAACTGATATTTTTATTTTAATTATTGTGAGTGTCTGAATATATATTATGTAAGAAACAGACGTTTTTTCTAAAGTTGTTTAGTTTCTTATAATTTGAGTACAGCTACGATTGTTTAGGGAGTTTTAGAATCAAAGGATTTTCTTTCGTTATGGCTATTTTGTTGCTCGTGTAGTAAAAACACCTAAAGTGTAGTAAAAACACCTCTCGTGTAGTAAAAACACCTTTTTACTAAAAACACCTCGAATCGTCATGATAGTACCCATCGCAGATGAGCAATATTATTGGCACAATGGGATACAAATTTGCTTGGTGAATTTATTTTCCAACCTATCCAACTCAATCACTATTTCGTTCAACATAAATATGGATGGCCTGCCAATTTTTAAGAGCTCGAGAGAAAAATTTTGGCCTATTCTGTGCTACAACTTTGAAATGCCAAATGTTGCTTCCATGGCGGCTGGAATTTATAGCGGCAAATCAAAGCCTTCGAATTTGGATGGTTTTCTAATGCCGATGGTGAATGAACTGAAAACTATTTTCCAGGAGGGAATCATGATAAATGGCCACAAAATTACAGTAAAGATTCGCTGCTTCATTGCAGACTCTCCTGTACGAGCACTTATAAAAGGTATTGTATATATTTATATATATGTCGCTTTTATTCAAAATTTATTCATTATTTTACTCTACTCCTGTCGTCTCTAGGCGTTGCGAATTACAATGGACAGCATGGATGTTTGAAGTGCACGACAATTGGCGAATATAACGACGTCAGCCACACGAACGTTTTTCCACGAACGGATTGCCCGAAACGAAATGACGCCGAATTTCGTGCAAAAGCCTACGGTAGTTACCACAAATATGATTCACCTTTACTGCAGCTCGATATCGACATGATTGAGCAATTTCCGGTTGCCGATTTGCTTCACCTATTGCATCTAGGACTGATGAAACGACTATTATTTGGATGGAGAGGTATATTATATATAATATATAAGATTGTTTATCTAAATCTATATCTCAACATGGTAATGTTTGTGAAAATGGTAAATTTCGCGGAACTACGATAAGAACGTCGGCGAAAGATATTGATGACCTCTCCAAATCACTTTTGAATTGCAAAATGCCGCGTCAAATCCATCGAAACGCCAGAGATTTGAGACCTGAAAAATAATGAAGTCATTTTAACCAAACCGAATAAAGGCGAAAATGTGCCACCCAAGTTCCATTTAGCTACGAGAATGGAAAATGGACTCGGATTTTATTCGAAAATTAACTTAGGCCATTTTTGCTTAGCTACAGATGCTGCGAACAAGTGGTTTTTAACACGAACAGATGAAATCGCCTGCGTGGAAAACATATACTTTCAGCAGGAAATAAAATAGCATTGTACTGTCGCACAATCGCAAATAAGAAGAATTTTTTCAACACACCAGTAAAATCGAGTGCTCTCAATATTTTCGCCATCATTTATTGTTAAAAAGAAAGTCATGTTTATAAATTGCTCTATGTGGATGATATAAAATGCAAATTTGTGATTGTTGGATACAAAGACGAACGTGAAAAATATGACGTATTGATTCCACTGTTGCACACATGTTGTCAGCCTACTGCTTAGCTTTTGGCTTATTTTTCATAATAAAAATTCATATTAAAAATTTATTGACGACCTCCCTATTGCTTCGTTTCGTTTTCACTCTTCTCGGCGTATGTGACGTTTGGATTTAAGAACAACCTATACGATGCCGTATTCCATTTAGCAACTGCCTATACGGCATAGAAACTATCTATATGGTGGTGTATATCATATAGAACCTACCTATATGATGACGTAAACCATTTAAGAACTACCTATATGGTGGTGTATATCATATAGAAACTGCCTATATGGCAAAGGAAGTTTCTATATGATGCTGTATATCATATAGGAAGCACCTATGTGGGGCCTATATGGTATTTTTGGATTAAAATAAAGACGAAACATGCTAGTTTTTGAAGCGAAAATGATTGAAATAAATGCGCCTTTATTTGTGTGCCAAAAGAAAATAACAAAATTAATTCCACTTTTATTCTTCATTTTTTTGCTTGCGAGTGTTTTGAGGTACAGCGGCGCTTGGATGTTGTCATCAGATAACTGAAAAAAATAGAAATGAAACATAGAATAATAATTTGTTTTCTTCAAGTTTCATCGCAATGGACTTACATACGAATTACGAATCGTCTATCGAGCTGTCGTTCTCATCTAGAAGTAAATCTTCTTTAATGTTGTGAAAGCCTAATTTTTGGGTTCGTCTGTGTTTTCTTTTTTTTGCAACAGTGCCGGATGATGTCGATGCTCCTGATGTCGACTGCAACTACTGAACAATACTAGTCGCAACAATATTAGGAAGGATTTCAGTAGCTAATTTGTTTGGTTTCGAAACGGTCGTGTTTTCATTTGTCGATGCCATTGTCGACTGCTGATTCTCCTCGACTTTCGAATTAATATTTGTCGACTATTCCAAAATGGGCAGAATTTTGCTGTCTCCGACCGTATCGTTCTCATTATCATTATTCTCACCACATTCATTCTTTTTCATTTGTCGCGATTTTGTGCGTGAAACTCGCACAACTGCTGTTTTTGCTCGTGTGGTGCCGTTGGAGATCGATTTGGTTTTGAAAAATTGTTCGCACGAGGTCATCGAAAAATTTGGGTGGCACGTCCGAACGAGCAAAACGAAAAAATTAATCGTGCGTTGGAATGATTTGAATCCCACTTTCGCCGTGGAGCCTTTGCTGCCACCCGCCCATGAAAGCTGCAAGAATAAATCGCGAGTAAACACAGCATCGACAAATGTGTAGCAAACATTCAATTCATTCAATTTGTCTGGAATATTGCAAGTACGCACCAATGCATCGAACTGTGAAAATCGAAATTTAATTAAAAATCAAATAGACGGAAAAGTATATACGATGAATGACGAATGACGCGAACAAAATAAATAATCTTACCACTCGGTTCATAAATTGAGCACATTTCAATTTGTCTTCTAAGTCGATCAGCTGATCGATGGTATTGATCTTCTTGAATTTGCCGTTTTCATCATCGATAGCTTTTGCTGGAATCGAATTCGCATCATCAGTTGACGATTGCACAATAATACTGACGCTGCCACCTTGCATTGCATTCAAAACCTTATCCATCTTGCAACCAATGTTAACAGGGTCGTTTCAATTTTTGCAATTCTGAATGCCAATTCAGAGATTTGCATGTGTTGATTGCATTATTTTATTGCATTATTTTGACAGGCTGCATCGTTTTAGTATCGGCGTCCATGTAAAGTTCATGGCGTGATCCTGTAAATATCCGATGATGTCGTGTCCAATAATGAATCGCCAACGGCAATGATTGACGAATCATGGTTATCGATTGTTTCATTCGTTTTAATAAAATGATGACATTGCGTAAATACTTCATCACTCACCGGCGCTGCATTATTGTCAACAATAGACTGATAATTTCGCTGTATCTGATGGTCACCGACGGCCGATGAAGCAGTAGAACTTGCAAAATATACATTTTGTTGGCCCGATATTGCGGATATACTTGGCAATGGAGTGCCATCAATAGCCGCTGCTTGTTGCTTCATTGGTGCTGTTGTGAATAGTGACTGCAATGATGATGGTACAGTGGTTGATGGAACAATTTGATGCTGCTGCTGTATCGTATTATTGATGACCAAGATGGGTTGCGTAGCAGATACAAATGTTGTTGGTGATGATGACACGACTGGTGTCTGCGACACTATCGGTGATGCGGTCGTCCGTTCATCCATACTTTGGAACTAAAAATAAAATTTGAAATGCGTTCAACATATATTAAAATAAATGTATATTAAAATGTATATTAAAATAAATTCAAATCGAATCGAATCGTCTAAAAAACTCGGCCTCCTAAATAGATGCAAAAATTTTTTCACTCCATACCAATTGCTCCATGTTTATAAGTCCTATATTCGTCCCTGTATGGAGTACTATTGTCAAGTTTGGAGGGGTGCTTCTGTTTCCATCTTAGTCCTCTTGGAATCTGTTCGAAAGCTGGCTATTCGAATTGTGGGTGATCGAACTTTGACATCAAAACTTGATTCCCTACAACATCGTCGCACTGTTGCTGACCTCGTTGATTTTTACAAATATCGTCATCAACAGTGCTCAGATGAAATCAGTGGCATCATGCCTCAAACTTATTCTTACCCCCGTTCCACTCGACAATCGGCTACCGCAACCAGTCAAAACGGTCGAGATCCTACGCTGTCATACTGGCAGATCGCAGAAAGACTTCTTTGTCCGAACTGCATACAAATAGAATAGTTTGCCGGAATCCTTAGTCTCAGGTGACCTCAACCCGCAGATGTTTAAAAAAAGCGTTCATCATGACCTTAGAACAACAGTTGTTGTGGGACCCAGGTCTAGACCTAGGTCTTAAAAGGTATTTATGTGTTGTTATGACACATAGTGTAAACCCTACAGCACAACACATTTTATTCCAAAAAAAATATATACCATTATATACACACCATATTTGTGGAGTCAATATCAGCAGCTCGTCCGATATCATTCCGATTAACGATTTTTCGTTTGGTAGGTAATAACGTTTCAGTATGGCTGCTGGCATGAGTATCACTTTGAAAACCCATTTTTTCGATATTTCTACCGCTTCTTTGTATGTTGCCAAACCGTGACGTTAAGTGTACATGGATGTGCTTTCCAATCAACCATTGGTGGCGAGGATCCATCCATTGATATCGACTTGAATGCGGCCACACTAATTTGTTTTTCTTCGGCCCATCTGAGCGTTCCATTTTGCTCCCACTTATGTGGCACCACTGACAAAACATTTTTTTCTTTGCCTCTGGTTGAAACAATTTTGAATGATGACATCTACCAATTATGACATAAAATCAAACTATGAGATAAAAACCGCATGATCGTCGTAAATTTGGGGCGAACACTTTCAAATATTATTTGATGCGCCACAGACTTTTCAAATAATGTCGTTTTCACTTTTTTATTATTTGCGCACACACACAATAATCAAATTACATATTACAATCGCAGGTGTGAAAAAACTTACATTTATATGTGATTTATAATATTATTATCCAGTCGGTGATGAAATGCAAACACAATAGAAAACACGTTTACTTCTTATGAAAGCAGAGTATGAAATGTCACAAATCGACGCGTGTGAAATGACATTTCATGTTATATACGTAGGAACTACCTATATGGTGGTGTATATCATATATGAACTGCCTATATGAAGAGGTACCGAGTTCGATCCCCGCTTGGCACGGTGACATGGTGAAAAACGTAAGTTTCTAATTAAATATAATTTCCACAAATAATAAATTTCTTAATCTTGATAATATAGTATCAGAAAAGCAGAAAAGGCCGAAATCGAAACAATAAATAAAATCAAAGAGAAAAAAATAGGAGAAAAAATAGAAAAAAAATAGAAAAATAGAATAAAAATATGACAAGAAAAGAGCGAGAAATATAGAATAAAAAAATGACAAAAAGAGAGCGAGAAAAAGTATTTTTTTCGGTTCAATTGCGTCACCTTGTATAAACCTCGTATAAAATTCCCATGTAAACTTTTAGCCAATCATTTTATACATCAATAATATAAGAACAGGAATTACCTATATAAATGCCACTCGTATAAACATTTACATGGCACCCACATAAATGCTTTATAAACGTTTTTACGGCATATGATTTTCTGTATAAAATAAAAAAACATATAGGAAGTACTCATGTAAAGTTCCCATGTAAACGGTTACAAATTTTGGCATGTAAACGTTTACAAAGATTCCTGTGTAAAGTCTTATATGACCGCATTCCTGGCGCCCCTTGATATTGGGTAAACGTTTTAGAAACCTTTTCATGAGATACATTTTATAGGTTGGTCTCGTATAAATGTCCCATGTAAACGTTTACATTCATACCTACAAAGGAGTTTGTGTTAACTGGGTGGTATCTCGTATCTGGTATCTGGTATCTGGTATCTGGTATATGGTATCTGGTATATAGTATCTGGTATCTGCTATACGGTATCTGGTATCTAGTATTTGATATCTGGTATCTGGTATCGTTTATCGGCTATCTAGTATCTGGTTTCTGGTATCTGTTATGTGGTATCTGGTATTTGGTATCTGGTATCTAGTATCTGGTATCTGGTATTTTGTATCTGGTTTCTGGTATCTGGTATCTGGTATCTGGTATCTGGTATCTGGTATCTGGTATCTAGTATCTGGTATCTGGAATCTGGTATCTGGTATCTGGTATCTGGTATCGAGTATCTGGTATCTGTTATCTGTTATCTGGTATCTGGTATATGGTATCTGGTATCTGGTATCTAGTATCTGGTATCTGGTATCTGGTATCTGGTATCTGGTAACTGGTATCTGGTATCTGGTATCTGGCCTCTGGTATCTGGTATCTGGTATCTGGTTTTTGGTATCTGGTATCTGGGATCTTGTATCCGGTATCTGGTACCTGGTATCTGGTTTCTGGTATCTGGTATCTTGTACCTGGTATCTGGGATCTGGGATCTGGTATCTGGTATCTTGTATCTTGTAACTGGTATCTGGTATCTGGTATCTGGTATCTGGTATCTGGTATCTGGTATCTGGTATCTGATATCTGGTGTCTGGTATCTGGTATCTGGTATCTAGTATCTTGTATCTTGTGTCTGGTATCTGGTATCTAGTATCTGATATCCGGTGTCTGGTATCTGGTATCTGGTTTCTGGCATTAAGTATCTGGTAGCTTGTATCTGGTATTTGTTATCTGGTATCTGGTATCTGGTAACTGGTATCTGGTATCTGGTGTCCGGTATCTGGTAAGTGGTATCTGGTATCTGTTATCTGGTATCAGGTATCTGGTATCTTGTATCTGGTATCTGGTATCTGGTATCTGGTAACTGGTATCTGGTATCTTATGTCTGGTGTCTGGTATCTGGTGTCTGGTATCTGTTATCTAGTATCTGGTATCTGGTATCTGGTATCTGGTATCTGGTATCTGGTATCTGATATCTGGCCTCTTGTATCTGGTATCTGGTATCTGTTTTCTAGTATCTGGTATCTGGTATCTGGTACCTGGCCTCTGGTTTCTGGTATCTGGTATCTGGTATCTGGTATCTGGTATCTGAGATCTGGTATCCGGTATCTGGTACCTGTTATCTGGTTTCTGGTATCTGGTATCTGGTATCTGGTATCTCGTACTTGGTATCTGGTATCTGGTATCTGGTATCTGGTATCTGGTATCTGATACCCGATGTCTGGTATCTGGTATCTGGTATCTGGTTTCTGGCATTTAGTATCTGGTAGCTTGTATCTGGTATCTGGCATCTGATATCTGGCATCTCGTATCTGGTATCTGGTATCTGGTATCTGGTATCTGGTTCTGGTATCTGGTTTATGGTATCTGGTATCTTATATCTGGTATCTGGTATTTGGTATCTGGTATCTGGTATCTGGTATCTAGAATCTAGTATCTAGGATCTTGTATCTGGTATCTGGTATCTGGTACCTGGTATCTGGTATCTGGTATTTGGTATCTGGTATCTGGTATCCGGTAACTGCTATCTGGTATCTGGTTTCTGTTATCTGGTATATGGTACATGGGATCTGGTATCTGGTATTTGATACCTGGTATCTGGTATCGTTTATCTGGTATCTGGTATCTGGTATCTGGTATCTGGTATCTGGTATCTGGTATCTGGTATCTGGTATCTGCTCCCTGGTATCTGGTATCTGGTATTTGGTTTCTTGTATCTGGTATCTGGTATCTGGTATTTGGTATCTGGTACCTGGTATCTGGTATCGGGTATCTGGTATCTGGTATCTGGTAACTGGTATCTGGTATCTGGTATCTGGTTTATGGTATCTGGTATCTGGTATCTGGTATCTGGTATCTGGAATATGGTATATGGTATCTGGTATCTGGTATCTAGTATTTCGTATCTGGTATCTCGTATCTGGTATCTGGTTTCTGGTATCTGGTATCATGTATCTTGTATCTGACATCTGGTTTCTGGTATCTGGTATCTGGTAACTAGTATCTGGTATCTGATATCGGGTATCTGGTATCTGGTATCTAGTATCTGGTATCTGTTATCTAGTATCTGGTATCTGGTACCTGGTATCTGGTATCAGGTACCTGGTATCTGGTATCTGGTATCCGGTATCTGTTAGCTGGAATCTAGTTTCATGAATCTGGTATCTGGTATGTAAATACCTTGTTATTTTAAATTACGGTTTCAGTTTTTTGCTAACATGTGTCAGTCTTAGTTTTTATTATAGAAAGTGAATCTGTCGATATCCATATGTAACTGCACCATAGAAAAAATCATAGAGCTTACACGCTACCATCCTGTTCGGTCGATCCTTTCTTTTGCTTCTCTTTTGTTTTTTTTGTCATTGTGTAAATTACCTGTACGTCTGTATATGATTGCATTCAGGCATCAGTCGTGTTTTCTCTTGAAATAGATGAATAACATTTATCAAACTTTTTATTTTTGTATCGTTCAATACAAATTCCGGTAATAAATCATGTTCATAACATGAAATAATTAATGATATTTTTCTTAAATTACAACAAACAAAAGAGCTCCTGGTTTATTAAATCCAAAGATCATGAAACATACAAAGAAAAACTTTCTCTATAGAAAACAACAAAAATACCTGAAAGAAGATCCGGCATCAACTTTGATTTTTACACAAATACTCAAAATATTGTTTCATCTAAAAATGTTTACAAATCAGCGAACATTAATCTGTAAAGTAAATGAGCTCTACTTCATGTACAAAAATGTACATCAGAACAGAAAAAAAATTATGGTAATGTAACGAAACATGCGATACAATACGTAATTTATATAACATATAACTTAATATTAATCTTTTTTGTTGGCAAGATCTCATCTCAACAACATCCTTCTTACAAATTTATTATGATAAAAAAAAACTTTTTTTGTGAAAGTTCATCAAAATTTAATTTAAATTATGCATAAAATTGCAGAATTTTAAAATTATTTTTCATAGAATATATTTCGTAAGATGGGATGCGATGGAATGAAGGTGATTAAATAATGGTGTTTACGTCAGTCAAGGTATAACAGAGTAAATTAAATTTTTACGTTATGGAAAATTCTGGGTGGAGTTGGATATTTATTTGAACTTAAATTACTGCAGTTTTACACTAAGAGTTTTATGGTATCATTTTTGTGGGTGTTTTCGTATTAGTATTACATGTTCGAAGAGCTGGATCAATCTACACTTGTCAAGAGGATTTGAATTCTATCGAACAGTGCTAATAGTCGAAATCAATCATATCAATAAAATGAATCATGTCATCGAGTCTATGGGTAATGGTATCACTTGCTGTGCACGAAGAGTTGCTTCCATTTACTCTGAATTAGTAATTGTTATTGAACTTGTTGAAATTAAACAACTTTTTAATTTCATTTCACACTACCCGATATTTTTCATTTCATCTGTTCTTATTAGTTAGTGAATACAACTTTTCAGGAACTGCTCATGTAACCAATTACCATATCATTTTGAGAAAAAAAGTTAGGCAATCACAAAATAAGGTGAGCTTGCTTTAACATTTCTTTCATATCATTAAGCGTTTTTGAGATATAAGTATTTATAGGCGAAAAATCTCGGATCTTATTTTACTAGCTCTTGGAAGCACCAATCCACCCAATTTTTTGTGTGGATATCAGTATAGACTAATAAACAAATTAAGCCCTGAGCGTAACGAAAAAAATGAACATTATAAATATAAGATTATATCTGACAGCAACCGTTCTTATAGCCATGAACCGTGCATCTCACTAGCAAAGTCAATTCAATCTGAACCATATGATTCAACAACAAAAAAAATATATTGATGATATATCAATCGATCATAATTTATTGAAAGTAACAAAAAATACTTTAATTTCTTGCCTTTAAGGTACAAATTTCTTATTTATTTCGTATAATTTATATATTTCATGATCTCAATATTTTGTTTCTTAATTTTTTGTAATAATTTTGAATTGGTTACGGTTTCTTTTTTGTTATATTATTTTTTCTTATTTTATTTAATATTATTGTGATGATGTAACCCGCATATGGATGGATTATCTTGAGGAGTAGAAGTTTTGTACAAAAATTTCGAAGAGGTGAATTTTTTTACGGTTTGGCTATGAAAGTTTTAATTTTAAATGTGTTGATGCCGACACTAATTTTTATTTTATTGATACAAAAACTGATTTATTTTTAGATTTTTTAATTAAAGGTTAACCTAATTATATTTTAATTTTTTTTATCAAATTATGTTAAAAAGGGATTAATTAAAGAGTAAAGAAAAATATTGGGTTACGGTTTTGTTCAAAATAATGAATGAGGGTTGAAGTTGGAAAAATAAACAAAGAAGTAACATTAATCAAAGGGAAATTCATAATTATAAAAATTTCGAAAGGAAAATTAGATTGCTTTTGTTCAACTGCTTTGAACGAGTGATTTAAGAGTTTTTTTTAAATATAATTCGTTTTTATGTTATGCAGAGGTATGAACATAAAGGAGGAAGTCAAAACCTTTGAAAACACTTATTAACAGATGGATTTGTAAATTTGATTAAAAACCAACAGCTCACCAAAAATGTGAAGAAATACTTCCATACACTTTTTGTTGCATTTACTAACAGAAAGAGGACCAACAAATCTTCTTAGTTTTTCTTCCATTGTTAGGATTTTTAAGATAAGCTGCTAATTTCAAAATCAATTGCAAAATTGTTACGAAAGTTTAATTTGGGAACGAAATGGGAGGCAAGCACAAGATTGAATGTTTATACATAAAAGCTTTATTAAGCTGTTTTTATAAGAGCTTTATTTGGTAAGATTAAAAAAAATTTGACTACAAAAATCATTAAACTTCTGGGTGGGTGCAAGTGAAATCGTGAAATGTGAGGTACTTTTAAGTAAAGAACAGATTGATAATTTCATTGAAGCTAATTTTATATCGAGCTTTAACTTCAATATGGTAATAAACCAAAATAGCCGACTATTATATGGATGATCTGTCACGTTGAAGTTTTCACCATAAATGTATCATTAAAGTGAACAAATAAGTTTATAAAGTCTACCATTTTCATTTAAAAGTTTAATGACAACTGCTGTAAACGCGACCCCCGTGAACGGAAAGACGATTAGATGGGCTAAATTTTCTTCAATAAAAAAACAAACCTGAACCAAAATTATGTGTATCAAAAGGCAATGTAAGGTTTATTTCTCGATTAATATCTCGCTAAATTTATTAATTTCGTGAAATATTCTTACAAAGATAACAAACTGGAGTGAGCTAATCAGATCCATTCTGATTTAGTACTGTTAGCTTTAATTACCAATAGCTATTATCTTTAGGAGGCAAAGAGATATAATGTAGCCCTCACAACATCTGAGTTGTAAAGAGCTACATTATTTCTCTTTTATAGTGACGAGGAAAAATATTTTCTTGCAGTGATTTATCTAGTTTCAGACATAGTTTGTAGTTTTAATAGATTATGCTCTAGTGTCTAAGATATCTGGTAATACAGGGGGTAGAATTTTTGTCATTACGAGGTCATATTTTACTATTAATATGCCCGTACATATTTCATCATAACCTGGATATTTATAATTATTCATTTAGGCTTCCATCTCTGTTTCTTCAAACTGAATTTTTTGTCTGAATCTTTTATTTTACTAATAACGGGTGATATCATAAAAATCTTCCGTTTTACTTCGGGTGACCACTTATTGATGTTGAAGCGAAACTTAGAACCGGATTGTTTAAAATTAGGGTTTCAGTTTATGCGATTTATGTATGGTGTGAGTATATTAATCGATATCCATATTTACACTATATCTAAAACATTTTGTCATAATATAAAAGCATCTCATCTCATCTGGGTGGTTATTTTGTAGCGTTATCTCACTAGGTGAGATAAATAGTGAGATAAAAAAATTATGTTTAAATGATTTCTTTTATCTAATACATTCGATCAAAGACAAATATTGTATCTCACTTTTTATCTCACCTAGTGAGATAACGCTACAAAATAACCACCCTGATTAGTATAAACCATTTTAATATATTTTTATTTTAAGTAACACATGCTACGCACATTTTCCAATTTAAAAACTTGTTACCTTACGTACATATTCTATTTTCTTATATGTATATAATTGAATAATCAATTAACTTTGTTCCACGATTATTACCAATCAATCATCTGAGCAACAGTAATTACTTCTTTCCTCATTACACAAAATCTCATTAAATAAAAAACCTACATACATCAAAAGCAATCAAATCAAATTTATATAAATAAATATTTTTTTTTAAATTTTAATAGAAAGAAAAAAATTTATCTCCTCAAATTCATTTAAATCAATGAGGCCTCTAAGAAATTAATATTATTTTTACCTTACATAATTTTAATTTTTTTTATTTTCTAATTAAAATTTGATTATTTTTTAGAAATATTAAAAAAATCAAAGATTTAATTATAAGAGCAATATATAAAAAAAAAATCGTAGTCATATCGATCAAATTGATCAAAATGGAGAGGAAGAAAAAATGATCATGCAATAATAAATTTAAATTTATGAACTTAGTGGAGACTGTTTTGTTGTTGTAACGAACAGCAATTAACAACAACAATTTAATAACGGAATAGTGTTCTTTAGAAAAAAGAAGGTCAGGTCAGGATGCAAACTATCCACGTTTAATTGGGTTAATTAAATAAGAAAGTATGAACAACTACCACTAATGCGATACACTTAAACGTTATAAGAAAAAAAAAATGCAGAAAGGCTTTTGTAAATGACATAAATAAACTTAACGATTTGTTGGGGTTAAGTGTAATAATTTTTTGGAATGTAGTAATAAATTTGCATATAGAAGTTACCAAAAAATTTATTTTTGCATTTTATACGAAAATATTTGGTCAAATGCGGATATAACTCGCTCACCGAGAGTTCCGTACATAATATATACTAGGGAGTATCCCGAGGATTGCGCCCCCCCCCTCTTCCCCTGCACGCCAATACAGTCTTTGCCTTTTCATCTGGCTTTGATACAATTACTAAGTACTATCCATCATAATCCAACCTCTTCTAATCTATTCTGGGTGCCCCTGATGCTTAACTATAATTCTACAAAAAAACCATCGTGAAGTATACATACTATAAATTTTTATACGATCAATCACAAATGGCTGGAAATAATATGTATCAAGAAAATAATGAAATAGCAGCTTTTGTTTTTCTTTAGTTTATTTACAGAAAATGAAACTATGCAAAAATAATGATGGAGAACAAACTATCTGTCATATAATTAATTAATTTTCTTATTAATATCGAAATGATATAAATAATAAATTTGAACGAAATGGCTGAAAGACTACATTATAGAAAAATTTAAATGCCGTAAATGGAATTTTTATGAATAAAAAGGAATGATTTTTATTTGAAAGGGTTTTTTGTGAACAATTAAGCTTAAATATATATTGGAAATCGCAAGAAGCGACCTAAGCTTAAGTACATATTGGAAATCTTCCTAGTGTTGAGCAACACTGGGAAGGGTTCCAACTTAAACGGGTGACCGCTTGGGAACTTCATCAGAAAAAATATGGAAACATGATTGTAGCACATTGAAGCAGGAATATCTCGCCCACGGTATGCAGGCTTCCATCCAGCCTTCCATACCTAATCCAGCAGCCCTAGAAACTGGCTAGGATTCGATGGTCCAATCACCCGTTAATCCGAAAGGTGAATCCGAAATTCAAAATGATTAAAGAAACGAATACTAGAAAGAAAATTGAAACAAAACAAAACCGGGAAAATCAAATATCGACCCTTGGCTACCGTACCCGGACCCGAGAAGGAAACTGGAATGTCAGAACTCTGATAGAAAAATCGAGGTTAGCACAAGTTGAGAAAGTAATGAAAGAATATAACATCGAGATACTAGGACTCAGTGAAGTAAGATGGAAAAACAGCGGAGAGCTAACAACAAGCGAAGGAAATTACATGATGTTCTCTGGTAAATCCAATCCACACGAACAAGGCGTAGCAATATTAACAACACCTAACGCAAAGAAAGCACTTCTCGAATGGAAACCAATCAGTAGCAGAATAATAACAGCAAGATTCCAATCGAAAATTAGAAAGACAACGACCATACAGTGCTATGCACCTACCGAAGAAGCTGATGATGCGACAAAAGATGAATTCTACGAACAGCGCCAAGCAACGCTGGCTAGTGCACACCGAAATGACATTAAAATAATACAAGGTGATTTCAATGCCAAAATTGGAACCGACAACACTGGGCAAACATGCAGTCATGGGCAAACATGCACTAGAATCAACAAGTAACAATAATGGAGATAGACTCATCGATTGTTGTGTCACAAATCAACTATACATAGGAGGCAGCAAGTTCCCACACAAGAACATACATAAATACACTTGGACATCACCAAATGGAAGAACCAAGAATCAAATTTTTTTTTTTTTTTTAATAAAATGTGTTGTGCAGTAGGAATTACAATATGTGCCACAATAACACATAAAAACCTTTTAAGACCAAGGTCCCACAACAACATACGTTCAGAGGTGTTGATGGACGTAAATCTTTCTTTTAAATTTTTTGTTAAAGAATGGATAACTAAACGAAAAATCCTATCACTGACAAAATATGACATAGGCCAATATTTTATGATAGAATAGAGAAAAAAAAGTAAATTAAAAGGTAAATAGCAAATTTTTACAAAAATTTGCTGAAACAAAACAAAAATGTAGTTGCCAATAATCCAGCCGGTTGCATATTCCTTGATCCTGTGACGCACTGTCTTTCTTAAAGATTAAAGTCCACACATAGTTATATGAAGGCTTGTTTCCTCAAGGAAGCAATACCGTCTCATCATCAAGGATTATTTCACAGCTAAGATTGAGGGTGCTACCGTTGACTGAATACAGTTCATCCGCCACCACCCCTAAGATGTCACCTTGGCTAGTGATATCTCACTGCTATTGCCAGTGGTATGTGATATCTCACGTTAACTCGTATGTCAATAGCAGGGACTGGAGTACGCGGGGTTGTCACACCCATAGATCAAAAATAAAAAAATTTTCAAAACAATAAAAACTAATCCCTCCATGCGGAAAATTGATCACGTACTGGTGAATAAGAAGTTTCTATCCTCACTACAAGACGTCAGAGCAAAGCGAGGAGCAGACATACACAGTGACCATCAAATGGTAATTGCAACATTCAAAATTAAACCAGCCGCTGTAAAATACAACAAGTCATGTCAGAGGAAATTTAACATCAACATATTGAGCGACAAAAATACAAATAACATCTTCAAAGAATCGCTCCAGCTCAATCTACCAAACAACGAAACCACCAGCATTGATGAAAAATGGGAACAAGTTAAAGAAGCTTACGTCAAAACCGCCACAGATGTGCTTGGATCCCAAGACAAATCACGGAAACCATGGATTAGCGATGATACCTGGAAGAAAATTGAAGAGGTATATCTCTGCTCAACACAATAATGAAAATACTAGCGATGATTATTCTCGAAAGAATATCTCCATCAATTAACATGAAACTAAGAAATGAACACAATCTGTATCATCATAGAGCAATCAAACGAATGGAATTCACCATTGTATCTCCTCTTCGTGGATTCCGAACGCGCCTTCGACTCAGTCAACAGAAGCGCGATATGGAAGACACTTTGTGAAATGGGCGTCCCAAAAAAAATAGTTGATCGAATCAAAGAAATGTATCGGGATGCTGGAAACAGAATACAATACAAAGGACAGCAAAGTGATAAATACTACAACCACCGAGGAGTGAGACAAGGCTGTGTACTATCCCCGCTACTATTCCTAATAGTACTAGATAGTATCATGAGAAAGCTCGATGATGCAAGTCCAAATGGAATCCAATGGAACACAACAAGCCCGCTCAATGATCTAGATGACGCAGATGACATCTGTCTACTTACACACACACATACGGGCATGCAGCAGAAAATACAGAAGCTATCAGCCCTTGCACATGAAGTCGGTCTCAACATTAATATCAGAAAAATAAAGTCTATGAGATTGAACACCAAAACTATAACACCAATTACCATCAACAATACACAAGTGGATGAAGTCGACAAATTTGTGTACCTTGGTTGTACTGTAGCAAAAACAAGCGGGACTGAAGAAGATATCAGTCAGCGTATTAACAAAGCTAGAAATACGTTCAATATGCTTCACAAGATGGAATGGAATGCATCCGTCCCGTCGAGAAAGACAAAGCTACGAATGTTCAATGCATGTGTCAAGTCAGTACTGCTATATGGGTGTGAAACGTGGAAACACACAAAGAAGATCACAAATCAACTACAGGTGTTTGTGAACAAATGCCTGAGAAGACTGATCAAATGCTTCTAGCCGAACACCATCAGTAACCAGGAACTTCTACGGCAGACAGAGCAGTTAGACATTGAGTCCGAGATAAAACAAAGGAAATGGAGATGGAAAGGACATACACTGAGGAAATCAGCTAAAGATATAACAAGGATGTCCCTAGAGTGGAATCCACAAGGTAAAAGGAGAGTTGGAAGACCACCCATGACGTGGAAGAAAACGGTGCTAGCTGAAGCAAAACAAATCGGCAAGACATGGGCTGAACTGAAAGCGATTGCCCCGAACAGAGTCAGATGGTCCAGTCTAGTAGACGCCCTATGCTCCTAAATGGAAATAAAGGGAAAAAAAATATATTGGAAATCACTTGAATTTTGCAATTCGAAATAACTTTTCATTTTCTCTAAAATTCCTTTAGAAAAATTTTTTGTGTTTCGTGCCAGGATTCAAACTCACATTCATCAGAGACGTATGTTCAAATCCCGTGTGTCCTACACAACTTAGCCACAGCGGCGATGACGTACCATATTTTAATTTTCTTGTTCAGATAATTTCTAAATTGAAACTTCATCATTTTTCATATTTACTTAAGTTGAATCTTTCATCTATGGTTACATATTGGAAATTGCATTTCTTTGGCATTTTTTGTATTAAGCTTCTAAATATTACGATGTATGAATTCATAGGATGAGAGAATATTTCGTCAACACTTAAGTCAACATTCTAATCAACATCCTAAGTCACGAGTGTAAAGTCATTATGGCACGAAACACAAAAAAATTTTCTAAAGGAATTTTAGAGAAAATAAAAAGTTATTTCGAATTGCAAAATTCAAGTGATTTCCAATATGTACTTAAGCTTAATTGTTCACAAAAATCCCTTTCAAATTAAAAATTCCCCTGAAGTTGTCTATATTTCCAAAATATAGCAATTTCCAAAAATATAGCAATGAATTGACCATGCGTTAGATATTAAGTTTTGCATTGATTGGCAACAATCAATAATGACTTTACACTCGTGACTTAGGATTTTGATTAGAATGTTGACTTAAGTGTTGACGAAATATTCTCTCATCCTATGAATACATACATCGTAATATCTAGAAATTTAATACAAAAAATCCCAAAGAAATAATTATGTTCTATAAAAAAAATATAAAATAAATATAGAGTCCGCGTTGAACCCCGAACCTTTCTCACAACCCTCTACATCGACAATGACAACGAAATTTTGTACTGAGTTTTTTAAACATCATTTTATTAAATCGGTTAAAATTATTAAATGTTTAAAATGTATATTATAACACAAACTGTTTTTTGTCCCAATAATATCAAATGTTTGCAACCTAGATTGTTTTTAAAAATTGTTAAAAATCTATATTTTTCTATGCTGTTATGTTCGCTGTTCTATAAAACAATTTTCTGGGTCTGACTTCTGCTATAATAGTGCTACAAAGGGGAGTTAAGAAAAGCATTTGCTTACATACAAAAGCACAAGCTTACATACAAAACACAACTATAATCATTTAAAAAATTCTCTCTGAAATTTCTCATGTTTTTGCTTTAAACGATTTAAGTTTGTTTGTGAAGTATATTAATTACTACAAATCTAATATAATATATAGCATGTTTTTACCTATATAGGTTCAAAAGCAAAATTATTATTATTATTATTATTATTTATTTCTTTATTTCATTACAATTTTATATTTAATATAGATTTAAATTTAAATACATATGAAAATAAAGAAGCTCCTTTAGAAAATAATTTCTGTAGTGGAGCATGTTACGTTTACATTTTAAACGATAATGCTTAAACAAATATGTGTTCAAAATAATATTAAAAAATACAAAATAATTCCACAATATCCTAGATAACATTTACAATTTACGAGCTCAGCATTTATTTTCCATATTAAAACAAATGAATCTAGGTGCATATAAACGAATCAACAGATTGAAAAATGGTAAAATTAGTGATTAAATTTGACTAAATTCAGAAAACAAAAAACAAAAGGTATTAAAAAAATTCCTCTATATTATTCAAGCCAAGAACCCACGTTCGAGTTTCCCGTGCAAATTTTTGTTTCTGCCCAATAGCGAGTGATTTAATGTTTCTTGGTAGCTTATGAAAAAAATATGGAGCCATATAAAGATAAAATCTTCTAAATCTTTCAGTGTTGCATCGAATCATAGTAAAGACGTTTGGACTTCTTGTATTGTAAACATGTGTTATGCGACTATGAAAACTGTTACTACGAATGAAAAACATTTTCAGAACCTTGTAGACATATAGATATCTTAGAGGAAGTAAATTTAGTTGACGAAACAGACGAAGTGTTGGTGTCTTTCTAGGACAACGATAAATTAGCTTTATAATTCTTTTCTGTGCTATGAACAGAGGTTCAATGTTGGCGAAGTAAGTACCGCCCCAACAGCATATTTCATACATTATTATCGATTCAATTAAGGCATGATACATTTTCCTTAGAATACTGCTTGGACAACATTTTCTCAAACTGTAAAAGTTGTAAATGGTCCAGATAACATTCTTCCTGATATTGCGGAGATGGCACTTCCAGTTAAGTTGAGAATCAACTATTAAACCCAGATATTTGAATTCGTTAACGACCGTAAGCGTAAAACACTGTGGCGAGCATGGGATTCTGTTGCAGGGATACACATGATAGGTTAAAGCATTGTGAGGAGTGGATGTATTTGGGCGACCAAAATACATTACTCTCGATTTATCACTTATCATAAGACGATTATAATAAAACCATTTACTGAGGCTGATTAAATCAGTTTTGATAACTGATATGTTATTCAAAACACAATCATCCGCTTCAAAACTTAATGCCAAATCATCAGCAAAAGCGGTGGAATGTCCTAATAAATCAATTTCAAAGATAGAATTTATATATATCAAAAACAATAGAGGCCCTAAAACCGAGCCCTGTGGAACCCCACAGTTTATGTGACCCCGACTGCTCACAATATTATCGATTTGAACTACCTGCTGACGATTTAGGATATAACTTGAAAACCAGTCAAGAAGCTTTCCTCGAATGCCGATATTGTAGAGTTTTAATATTAAAATTTCATGATCTACTGTATCAAAAGCCTTAGTAATGTCAATAAATAAGGCCATTGCTTTTGATGAGCTATCAACGGTAGAGTAGATCTGACTTAAGAAGTTTAAAAGAGCCTCTTCAGCAGATTTTCCAGCAGAGAAACCATATTGATTACTATGGAGAAATTTGATCTTATCAAGATAACTTAATAGCCGACTTTTAATTAATTTCTCAAAAATTTTTGATAGAGTACTTAGAAGAGAAATTGGTCGGTAATTGTTCAAAATCAGCTCGTTACCCTTCTTAAATATAGGAATTACAGTCGCTATTTTCAATATATCCGGAAAAACACCACTCTCCAAGCTCAAGTTAAGAAGAAACCGCAGAACATCAATCAAATACCAAGAGCATCGCTTGAAAATGAAATTGTCAATTCCATCATATCCCTTTGATCGTTTATTTTTTAAACGCTTGATTTCATTCAAGACTTCAGAAGATGTTATAGGTTCATAAAAACAAGAAGAACTGTATTGTCTAGGTGTACCTAGAATAAACTTGTCTGCTTCAATACAGTTGGAGTTTGTTCTATTTAAATTAGAAGTTAAATCTTTAGGAATATTAATGAAGAATTTATTAAATTCCTCAGCAATGGATCGAGAACTAGTGAGAATATTTTCTGTTTGCAATTCATTTATTTGGGTAAGTTTCTTGTTCTTTGAGTTCCGTCCCAACATGTCATCAATTACTTTCCATGTAGCCTTAGGATTATTATTGGCACATTCAAACTTCTTTTTGTAAAATAAATTTTTAGCAGACTTAACTTTTGCATTTAGTCGTTTTGAAATTATCTTAACATGTTTACGCAACACAATGTTATTAGGAGACAATTTTAACTTCTTGGAATATCTTTTCAATCTATTAATCATTCGAAGAAGGTTGCAACTCATCCACGGCTTAAGTATTTTCATTTTGGAAGTTTTGATTTCAAAAGAAGAGGATTGAATGTGAATTTTTAAAATTCTAAAAAAATTTTCAAAAGCAGAGTTACAGTTAGTTGAACTATATACATCGTCCCAGTTTTCATACTTTAGAATATCATTCAAAATATCATAGTTTACTCGTGGAACATTTGGTCTATTTTCCGCTGGAATCGACCTCCTCGTACCTGTAGAGAGAACAACCTCAATTAGATTATGATCAGAAAAATGAATAGGCAGGTTACAAATATTGATATCAGATGAAGATTTACTTTTTACAAAAACATGGTCTAGACATGTTTGCATTCTAGTTGGGGCATTTAGGAGACTAGCAAAACCATAAGATGACAGCATTGCTTGATAGCTAAACGATTCATCACTATCTAACAGATTAATATTTATGTCACCTAATATAATTGTGTTCGGTTTTGTTGATACACGCAATAGTGCTTCCAGGTCATTACAAAAATCATTTACCGAGCCATTGAAAAAACGATAAATACAAATGAAAGTCCAAATTTGCTTATTCATCTGGATTTCCAATATAAGAAGATCAGCTGAGGACCAGTTGAAGAATTTAATTGAAAAGTTTACAAAACTATCCCGTATAAAAACACCAACACCACCAGTACGGTATCTATCATTACAGCAGGCTCTAAAACTATAACCCGGTAAACGATACTGCAAACATTCAGATGAGTATATCCAAGTTTCAGTAACAAAAATTAAGTCATGAATAGTTGGTAAACTTGCAATATAAAGATTTAACATATCAAAATTTGCTCTTAAGCTGCGAATATTTTGTAATAATAATGAAGACTTTTCAATTCCTTTATTCATCATAGAAAATATAAGTGACATAATAACATGCAAATGCAATTTTCATCAATAAAATCACCGTAATGCATTGTAAACAACATAAAAAACAAATACTGAGCTTGTAGTAGAAAAAGTGACGATAATTACTGAAAATTATACAAATTAAATAAACCTTATACATACAACAATTTAAAACTGATATCACTAACGGAAGAATTAATTCAGCTAACAAAAAAATATAAATTTTAACTTTAGATACAGAACTTATAAAAAACAACCAAATGAAAAATGATATATTATTTGAATGGAAAAACAAATACCTTAAACTTAAATGTTGCTTTAGTCAGGCTCTCTTGGTTAGCGAATCAATATCACTCAGCGATCGAACATGAATTATTTTACTTGAATCATTTTTTCGCACGAGTACCTTGCCATCGGCAAACCATATATAATTGTATCCATGTTTTCTTAAATTTTTAGCCTTCCATAGAAGATCGGAGTTAAAAGACGTCAGAAAACTGCGTAGATATATTTGATGTGAACTATCAGCATCAGGAAAGTATTTATTCGTATGAATTGACCCCACCACTTTCTTTTTATCCAAAAAACGATTTTTGAAACAAGAATGTATGAATTTCACTAAAATTGGTGCTGGATAGTTTTTATTGGAATTGTTAGGATTTGTTTTTGTTTTACCTCGTAATCTTCTGACTTCAATAATTTCACGGTCCAAAACATCTACTTGCATATCTATAGCCAAAGATGCCACAAACTTTTTATTATCCTCGCCAGCTCGTTCAGGTATGCCAGTTAAAATTAAGGAATCATCGAAACTTTGCTGTTTGAGTATTTCCACATCTAATCGTATTAAATCTACTTTAGCTTCTAGAAGGTGGAAATTTAGCATAACTTTTTTTAATTCTCTATTTTCCAGAAGCAATTGATCAAGTTTTGCGGCGATGAACTTTTGTGATTTTATAACTTCCTCAATTGATGCATTATCGTAATGAATGCCATCCTGAAGATGCTTATCGTAAATACATTCAGGATCCTTGTCATTACCTAAGACAGTTGATAACTCGGAATTGTTTTTGCATTGCTTGGTACAATACCAATCATCATTAAGCAATGTTTTATATTGTAAGCGTGTAATACGCACACATTCAATGTGGAAATAACTAAAACATCCGGCACAATCAACTTTTTTTTCATGTTGAGATATTAGTTCATCACATGTAGCGCATTTTAATCCCGTTTGAATGCTTTGTTTTGATTTAATGTTATTTTTCTTGGACATATTGTATGTATTTATTTATTTGTTCAATTGATAAATATTTATTTCACTATTTTTGATATAAAATGTAAAACTTTACTGATAGATTTAAGACAATTTTAATTCAAATTTTATTTACAAAACGTAAACGCACGTCACTTGAATTTACATGTAAAAAACATTAAATATTAATAATCGCACTAGTAATAACATAAAACAATTTTTGATGTTGATCGTTTGAATGCGAAACGTAGAAAATTAAAACATATTACATATATTGTAACTAATTGAATTTAAAAAAAAAAACAGAATTAATTAAAACAACAACAAAAATATAAATAACTTTTAAAAAAATCCCCCCTCTAAATTTTATTAAAACAATAACAAAAAAACAATAATTTTAATGTCATTTAAAATAAATGAAAAAAAAAACAATAAAAAATGTAATACGTCATCAGCGTTACGACCGTATAGAGCAGAGGTGGCCAAGCTTCACTACACGTTGAGCCGCAGTACAATAATCTCTCGTTTCGAGAGCCACAAAAAAAATTTTTTCTCCGATAGACAGCAAATATAAATTTTGCAGACTTATTTAAGTCAGCAAAGTGGCACTTTTCCTGCCTAGGCAGCAAAGCAAGTACTTTGCTGCCTAGGCAGCAAAATAATTAGACTTCATAGAAATAAACAGATATTGCGATTAAAAAAAAAAATTTTTCTCCGATAGACAGCAAATATAAATTTTGCAGACTTATTTCAGTCAGCAAAGTGGCACTTTTCCTGCCTAGGCAGCAAAGCAAGTACTTTGCTGCCTAGGCAGCAAAATAATTAGACTTCATAGAAATAAACAGATATTGCGATTAAAAAAAAAAATTTTTTAATCGATTTTTTTTTTCATTTTTAAAATTTTGCTGTATTTTTTAAGTAATAATTATTAAATTACATATCATTGTAATTAATCGGAGAAAAAATTATATGTTCAACTCGGCAGCAAGGTAGATTGACTGCCTTGGCTGAATTCCTAGCCTCGCTCGCTCGGCTATGAACTGTCAGCCGCGGCAGTCAATCTACTACTTTGCTGCCTAGTTAAACAAATAACTATTTCAAAAGTATCAGTTGTTTGGAAATATTTATTTTATTGAAAAAACAATTATGTACTTATGGTTATAAATACATACAAATTTAAAGTTTGTTACATGACATGCCTGCTGGTAGATGGCATGTTTGTTTGTAACTTGGCCGTGAACTTTCTGAAATCTGGTTCATAGTTTGTTAGCGCAGTACGAATTAATTCCGTTAAATGCTCATTTGTAAGTTGTGAACGGTGGTTTGATTTTATAAACTTCATTGTTGAAAAAAGTGATTCACAACAATATGTTGTACCGAATATGGACAGTAATCTGGCAGCAGCTTTTTTCAAATTGGGGTACTTTAATTGAGACACTAGTTTCCAAAACTCATTTGGAGATTGTGTGGCTTTGTGATGCATTTTAAGAATGTGATCTTCCTGTAGCTCTAGTAATTCCATTTCTCCTGAGGCGCTGTCATGCAAAATATAACAAGGAATCGATAAGCCCTCGTTAATAATGTTAATTTCGAATGGATTTACAAGTAAATTAAGAGAAGTATTTAAATTATTCAGATCATTAAATCGCAAGTGAAAGTCTTTTAATAATTCTGCTAATTTACTGTCGTATTCACTCAGTTTGTTATCATTAATTTTAGAGAGTCTGTTCTTCAGACGAGGAAAGTGGTTGAGTACTTTTGTTGTTAAATCTCGTTGAAAAAGTTGAATTTTTTTAATAAAACTCAGAATCGTTTGAATAAGATCAGTAATAACTTTATCTTTTCCTTGTAAATCTTTTCCTTTCCATTATATATCAGTCAAAAACATACAATCATTAATCAAATCATCATCCTTTAATTCCAGATAGTGTTTTTCTTTTTCTTTGAGGAAATTTCTGATAGGTTCCATTAAATCAACAAATCGGCTTAGAACATTATAGGTGGATAACCATCGCACAAAGCAGTAAAATGTTATATCTTGAGGATGTTCTTCAAAGTCCAGTGCTTCGATAAAGTTCTTGAATTGGCGATGGGCTTTTGAATTCGTCCGAATATAGTGCACAGTTTTCATTACGTTTTCGTATTTAAAATATTTTGCAACTAAATGTTCACGATGAACAATGCAATGAAGTGCCGAAATTCGGGTATTCTTGGATCATTTTTTAATAGACCAATAAGGCCTACATTTTTTCCTAACATTGCAGGTGCTCCGTCAGTTCACAGTTGCTACACTTACCAAATTATTCAGTGGAATATCTGTATCTGACAATATATTATCAAGGGCACTCTTAGTATCAATACCACGAGTAGTATTTTTAAGTGCTACCAAATCCAATAGTTCTTCCTTTACGATTAAAGATTCGGAAACGAATCGGATAAATACAGCTAACTGGGGGGGTGTCTTGTATATCGATTGATTCGTCAAGGGCTAAGCTGAAAGCTACACTATTTTTTACATCTACTTGTAGTCGCTGTTTAATATCTTTACTTATTTCCGTAATGCGGCGCTCAGTGGTATGATGTGATACTGGAACATTGCTAAATAATCTGTGCAATTTGATATTTAAAGGATCCAACATTTTAACCACCTGTTCCATAATCTTTTTGATAAATTTTCCCTCAGTGTAAGGTCGTTTAGCACGGGCGATGTTCCAATCGATCATAAAACTAGTCTCGGTAGTATTATCAGCTTCTGAACTAAAAGATGATAATAATGTTTGCTGATTACTTAATGCAGATTTTAAAGAGTTTATTTTATTTGTTCGGATGTTGGTATTCAACGGATAATTATCCAAAAATTTACTATGGTTTTTTTCGTGATGCCGTTTTAAATTACTGGTTTTATAATGAGCAAGTGATTCATTGCAAATAAGACACCAAGGTTTTCCCCCTTTATCGATGAATGCGTATGCTTCAACCCATTCTTGCCTGAAGCTACGATTTTATCCGTCATATCTCCTTTTTTTGTGGTCTGACATATTTAGCAGTTAAATTAAAAAACGGAGTACTCATAAAAAACACGCAAAATATTATATTTCGCTACAAGAGATGAAATCACCGTTTTTTTCTTGCAATTTCCTTAAGTTTTTAATTTCGTTTTTGGTTTAAGGTAATATCTTACTGTCGTAGATGTAGAAGCGGTTGAGGTAGCATATGTCGGATTTGCACGTGTTTTTAATTCTATTTAATTATGAACTTATTCATTTTTTAATTGGAATATTAAAGGATACATTAAATTTAACGTCGGCAAATTGCCTAAAGATAAAATATCAAAAATATTGTTTATAAAAAAATTGCAGAAAAAGATAATCATAGAAAAACCAAAATCCAAAAGGAAAGACTTGATTTTGAGAAAGATTTTTGTGCATTAATTTGAAACGAATACAGGTGATTTTATTTTTAGTCCACTAGAATATGTTAAACGTATAACCTTAAATAATAAAATTAGTTAAATTTATTTATAACAGCGGATTATACTTAAACTTGATTCGCGAAGTAAAGTAGTATCAAACTAAAATAAAGCCGCAAAAAACTCCAATAGTAGTAACTTCGACAGGACAGACCTAAATATAATAAAATGATTGCATTAAATCATTTTATATTATTATTTTAAATATTTTATTTTACTTGTTATATTTTCATATTATATTAAACAGCATTATAAATTATATGTATTATTTCTAATTTTGTTACAATTTTTATGAATTATTAAATATTATTTAATTTTTTCATTTCTTTTCGAGAGCCGCATTTATTCTTTTAAAGAGCCGCATGCGGCTCGCGAGCCGCGGTTTGGCCATGTGTGGTATAGAGTGATAGACTCACAACTATTATATTAAGGATAAGAGCAATTTCATGTCACCGCAACAGCATTTGTTCTAGCATGTGACCAGACCCACTCTGATTTCGATAAAATTTCATAAACAAATAGCCAATGACAAAATAAAAATAATGGTTCTTCCAAAAAATTAATGCAAAGTTTTAGGGGTTTGCGAAACATGAGTATCTTTGAATATCGATTGCTAACGATTGACTAAACTGATTTAAGTCATTTATAGCTCGTTTGAAACGTAATTGATAGGACTTATAAAAAAATTACTTAGAATTTTGTAATAATTTTTTATAACTGTTACTGTGTTAAACTTAAAAAATACTTTCAAAGATGGCGCTGTTAGGGGTACTCTCTTTTTACCACATTTTTTTCCAGAAAAATAATATTTCATTAATTCTTAATCCAAACTAAAAATTTCCCGATGGCGTAATTTCTCGTTTTAAGTGAATCATCTATTTAACTAAACTCACCGGAATTCTTGCTTTATAGTAATTTAATGACCATTTAATTATTTTAAGGATACAAATTAAGTATTTGAGGGTGTGGATGCTTTTAACATAATTTATCTTTTCATCCATTTACTTGTCCGAAATTAATTTTAGAGGCATAGACAAATCGAGTACTGTACTTTATTACCTATTAATACCTGTCGATAATACCTGTCATAAAATGAGAGCGCAGTAATGAAAAGAATAGTCTTTATGGATATTTCAAGCGTACAGCATTATTACTAAATTCATTTGTCAATCTTGTTAAAAAAATATTAGTGTTGTGTTAGCAACGAAGCTTCAAAGTATTTTAATAGTTAAAATAAGTTTTCTTAAAACATGAGTAAATATCATTGCTTAAAACCATTTGGTATCGGCAAGTACTCAAAAGCTTTACGAAATCTTACACCTGAAATTCAGAATAAATTACGTTCAATAAACTTCAGGTTTGATTTACATACGCAAATGCGAATTTGTTCGTCTTGTAGAATTCGTCTCCTAATGATCAGTTCCACTGTGTAATTCTTTAGTTTGCAACCTGAACTCTATAAAAATTGAAAAAGGTTTTCATAAATAAAGTTGCCTGGTTTTGTAATGAGACCTTGGTGTCTACTTCAAATTCAATCTGACTTTTGATGATCACATAAATAAAATAATTCTTAGGGCAAATAGTATGTTAGGTTTTATAATTAGAAATTCTTCCGATTTTCAAGACCCTTACACTGTGCGCAATTTATACTGTTGTTTTGTTAGATCCATATTAGAATATGCGTCAATAATATGGTCTCCTTTTTACAACATTCATTCAAATAGATTAGAGAGCGTTCAAAAAAAATTTATTCGTTACGCTCTTCGTCGTCTTCCTAGGGATACTAGCTTGCCCGCGTATGTACTACCACAATATAAAGGACGGTGCCAACTTTTAAGTTTGGAAACACTGGCGAATAGACGACAAATCTCTTCGGCAATTTTTGTCTATGACATTTTGATTAATAAAATTGATTGCCCCTTATTATTACAGTTAATAAATATTTATGCTCCCACACGACAGTTACGAACAATATCAAGCTTTTTAAAACTCCCTTATCGCAGAACAAACTACGGAACAAGTGATCCATTGCTCACCGCTTCAAGACACTTCAACTTTTTTTCGGATGTCTTTGATTTTAATATATCCAGAATGGTGTTTAAGAATAGAATCAGACTAAAACTATTACATTCAATTTAAACTAAATTTCTTTAAACTCTTAATGACAAGTATCTATCTTGAATTTTATTAAACTGTTTCTAAATTGTTCTTTTTGTTTTTATTTTAATGTTTTAGTCTTTTATTTGTTTGAATTAGCTCATAATTTAGTATTGTTAGTTTTTTTTAATTTTAATGCTCATAATAATTAATCTATGATACAATGTATTGCTGATGAAATAAATAAATAAATAAGTGGTTATTCTCGTTCCAAACTACGTACAACAATTTTCTGAATATTTAAAATATTGACTTTTGGTTAACTCCGATCAGTATTACATTGATGGTGACTTTGGTTTTTATTAGGTACGTTATAATCTAGTTGTCCATCAGATAAAGCAGTAAAGGCTTTAGCAAGAGATCATTTTGATGTAGGTCTTTTGTTTATTATTTTAAGAAAATTATAAATGTAAATCAAGAAGTGGGACAATCGCCTGGCATATTGCCTGGCATAATTATAATTCTTCAATAATTCTTTCATTATTACTTTTTATCATAGTTTATTGCTTAATATAAGTTGGTCAAGATGACATACCAGATAAATTTTCGTGGTCATGAAGATTTGGATCCTGTGTGACCTGGGTGAGTGAAACATTTCTTTGATTTTTTAAGTAATAACTTGATTTAAGTGGTGTGTGGGAAAATCGTGGTTGCTATCACTATCACGATCAGTGTTGATTACTTACGCCACTTTTGCCTTGAACAGGATAAAACAGTTCCTAACATTGTGAAAAAATATTTGGTGGCTCTCAAGGCGCCAAAGCAACATGTTAGAATCAAACAATTTATAAGGATTAAAGATTTCTTCAGAAATATCTTCATCTTTAAAATGGCGATGGCATAAAGAACTTAACAGTCTACATTTCAGACTATTGCTACATGGTAGCCTTGTCAAAAAAAGAAAAACATTCGAAATGTTACTCCCCTTTTTAGGGTATTTTTTACTACAGGTATAAGTAAGAAAAAAAAATATTTGGATGTCTGTCGGTCGTTTGGTCGCCTTTTGTGATGGAAATGTGAGAACCAATATATCGGCTTTAAAAAAATCTCTGCACAAAACCAAAAGCGATTGAATTCAGTGTTCTTCCAAAAATTGAATATTAAACCTATAGTGAACTTACACAGACCAAAGTTTTGATACCTCGGCGCATGTGGTTCTATCCTAGTTTTTGTTTCTTTTCATGTCTCATGATCAATGCTTTTCTTTCTTTTTAGATGCATAAAAAGTAAAAAGAAATTAAAATAATATCTATAAACAAAAATTGTTTTTTCATGACTTCAATTTTTTTTACAAAACCTAAGATCAAAGTGGATAATAATAATATAAGATACAAAGAAATATAAAAAGAAAGAAAATAAGGAATAAATAAAAAAATAAAACTGCGATCTCGCACCTTTAATGTTTAGTTCATTATTATTTTTTCTTAATCTAATGTGATCTTCGTTTTATTGTTCTTCTTTGTTGTGATGTATTGCTTGCTTTGGTATGGACTTATGGTAATTAAAGGTTTTTATTAGAAATTGTGGAATTAGTTTTCTACAACAGCTTCTTGTTTTCTTTCATTTTTTTATTATTTGGTTTTAGATTTTAATGTAATTTGATCTCTTTTATTTTATTTTGGTTTTTGTTATTGAATCTATAAAAAGTATTTAAATTACTCATTAATTTTATAAAAAGAATTTTAATGATATTATTTAATACAAAAGTTTGAAACTTTGATGAAGTGGTTCGATTGATTGTGTTTCTGTTGTTTGTGTAAGAATCATTAAATAGTCAGTATTTTATGTAGTTTAGATGATGAAAATCGTATTATGGATGACCCAAAACCATTCCTCATAAAATGCCATCGAAATTTTAATCGGGCCATTTGTGATCGACCAGTAGCGTAGCTAGCATGGGTGGCACCCGGGGCGGATATTGTGGTGTCACCCCAAGAATGAAAACTATCAAAATAAATAAAAAGCCAATAAACGTGAGGGGGTCAATATAAAGCATTAAAAATTTTCATAGAACGAAAAAATTATATTGTAATATGTAAAACATTTCCATAATATGGAGTCAACTTAAGTAAATTAAATAAGTGATGCAGAAGTTTCAACTTCGAAATTATTATCACCTCAAAGGCGTAATCGATAGCGTGTCGGCCTAAGGATTCGAACCAGGCATTGAGGAGGAAGGTTTGAATTCATCCGAAACACGAAAAATGCGATCTGGAGTTTTTTTTTGAGAAACTTCGAACCATACCTTTGAAATAAAAACATTTTAATTACTTCTTTACTTACTTGAGTTAAATTGATCTAGAAACATCCCCAATATTGTAATATATTTTTTTTAAACACAAGAAAAGTGTAACGTACAAATATAATAAATAAAAAAAATTATGTATAGTATTATTTCATTCTTCGGAATATTTCTTTTTTGCGTAAATTTTTTTAGGAGGTTACTATTGTTGTTGAAAAGGTCATGAAATATTCCACAAGAATTTGTTAAATTATTTTTCACGCATTAAATGGCTTTTAATGTCTCAAGTAGAGTTTCTGCTCGAAAAATTCGGTCGTGGAAGATTTGTTATCTTGAACTAATGATTTGTTATCTTGTACTGGAGAACGCTGGGCTTGTCACGCCCGTAGATCAAAAATAAAAAAATTTACAAATCCATATAATTAAAAACTTGACGTATGAACGTAAAACTCAAGTTAAACAACTAAACTTTGACGGATTATTTTTTTTTTAAATTTTATATAAATAATTAAAATGTATGAATAAGTTTATATTATATAATCTTAATTACAATTTCAATAGAAGACAAAGTCGAACTCAATTTATGTTTAGTGTTTACTGCAATGTATATTCATTGTCATATATAATTCGAATTTATTTATATAAATTTAAACTAAAGAAAATGTTTTATTTAGCATAAATAAATTGTCTAAATTTAATTTTGAGTAACGAAATTTTTTTTTCATTTAAATAACGAAACTCTGTTTTTTTTAAATCGTTGCATTTTTAAAATGAAGCGGGACGCAGGACAAATTGTTAAAAATCGGAACTGTCCCGCCAAAAGCGGGACGTCTAGTCACCTTATTTAAATCTCTTCTTTCTAGCTTTAACGGCTGCAAACTTAGAAATCACATCTTCAAAATTTATGTTTTGTGTTGCCTCATGTTCTATTGTTAATATGCCAAGATTGTTAAGCCTCGTTTGGGTCATTGTTGACAGCATGTAATTTTTAATTAATTTTAATTTGCTGAAACTCCTCTCACTCGAAGCCACTGATACGCAAATAGTCATAAATAACTTTAGTGCGACCATAAGATTCGGAAGAGGTATTGTAAAATCCCATTGCACGATCAATTTCAAAATGTCTATAGGCACACCCAGTTAGAAACTATTACAGTGTCGCTTTTAAATGCCTTCTCAACCTTAGTATCTCCATGACGAGTTCTGTTTCTGATACCTCATCATAAAAACCGGTAAATTTTGATTCAGATAACTCCAACTCTTCACTGTTCGCCAAAAGCCCAGTGTTTGTCAGCACAACCTCGAACAATGAAGCTACATCTTGGACTGACTTTAATCTTGTTCGGAGTTCAACATTGAATCGTCGTAGTACTCCAATTTTTTCACAGCAAAATCTATTGCCTCTTCTACAATATGACTAGGTTTCAATATAAAGGCGAAGTGACTGTATTTTTATAACTAATTGATCAATATTCAAGCTTGTGCTTTGCAATACAATCCAAGCACAATTTATTCGCTCTAAAACATCATTCCAAAACAAAACATAGCAAAGAAATGTAAAAGCATACACAATCACCATGCACGCATGTGGTTCTGTGCAGCGCCTCTAGTGTCTAGATTTTCTTGTTGATCACTTAATTTCTCAATTGCAGCCACAATCCCATTAAAATTTTCATCCAATACTTTAACTGAAGCATAATGAGCATCCCAACGCGTTGTTGAGAGTCTTTTAAAAGTTGCTTTGCTGTGTTTAACAAGCACTTCTCAGCAGCTAGTCGAAGCAGAAAAAATGAAAAAATTCCACTGTTCCAAAAAATGTTACAAAAGCTACATTTTGTGCAAATGAGTGTTGGTCACATAAATTAATTGAATGATCTATACACCAACAAATATTGCTTTGTTGTTTTTTGCTTTAATAATAGCTTGCACTCCTTCAAGTATACCACTCATAACAGCTGCATTATCATAACCTTGGGAACGACAATTCATAACATCGAAACCGTCATTTCCAAGATTTTTAAGAATTTCATCCCTTAAAGCAGCGGCTTTTTTTCCATGTAAAGGAAAAAGTTCAAGGAATACTTCTTTGATTTCTACTTTTATATCATCAATTTTCACATAACGAATCACTTCTGACATTTGATCAATATGTGAAATGTTAGGTGTGCTATCAAACATAATTTCAAAATATTTATATTTTTTTTAATATTTAATTCAAGATGTGTTCTTTTAATACTACATCATACTTTGACAGTAGTTTGATTAGTTCTAAGAAATTGCCTTTATCTAAAGGCTTTTTCCTTCAGCATATCCACGAAATGCTAGGTTTTCTTTAGATAAAAACAAAGTTATATGCAATAATCTGGATAAAAGATGTTTCCACTTCTGTTTTTCATTATCTATTAATACCAAGACTGCGTCTCCTATCGTTTTATGAACCTCGTTTCCAAAGTTTTCCACTTTTTAAAATTGAGTAATTCTAAAAATTGCGAAACCGTTTTTCAATAAAATTAAAATACATAAATGTAAAGTTCGTGAAAATTGGCATTATGTAATTTTAACTTACAATTAAAACGAATTGAAAAAACTAAAGTCACTATTCATCCTCAATAATGATAATATGCCCAAAAACCTAAAATTTGTTTAGAAATTTCGTTTTTTCTACTAATATACTCTTCTTATAATATAGTCAAGAACGTAAACGAAATATATCTTATAAAACCTTATGTAAAATGTTCAAAATGTTACCATTTACAATCAGTAAGACGAATATCGCAGAAAAAATCCAATTACAATTCGAAATTATTAGAGGTACGTTTTACTCCAGACAACGGACAAAAATCCAATGATGCCCAGGTTTTGTACAATGTGTACAATCCATCCTTTTAAATTCGTCATATTGGACAGATGTCCAAGATCCGGAATCATATCCATGATATAATGGACTAAATGGAAATTAATCCCAGATTTTCTCCAATTAGTCCCATATCTTCTTATGTATCACAATTAAAAAATGGATTTGATTAACATAAATTCAATTTTTTTTTATTTTGCCAAAGCAATACACTTATGTATTTGACAAATGATTTCTTTATTGCAATATTGCAATGTTATTAAATATTTTTGTCTAATTAAATTTTATCATTATATAAAACTGAAAACAAACAGGATGAGTATGTGTCTACCTATAAAAATTTGCAAAACTATAGTAATTGCATAACTACCATTTTATTCCACAGTAATTATTTATGAGTCCTTTCGAAAACGATCCGTTCCAATTTACGACTTTCAAGATAAAGGAAAAAAAAATTAATTTGAGATTATTTACAAACATGGTGATTTGATTGTTTATTAGTTTCCTTAGGTGTTTGCAATTAATTTGTTTGAAATGTAAAACATATTAGGTAGTAAGTTTAAGCTGATATTTTAGAAATAATTTTGGAATAGAGACATAATTTTGAAATATAAAAGAACTCAAGGGTGCCACCCTATCGACACAGGGTGCCACATTATCGACGGAGACCACTTTTCCTATACATTATTCAGTATATGTGTTTTCAGACCTGTTCGTTAAAGAATCTTTCTTGCATACTAAATAATGGTTAATATGGTATCTATAGGAATATTCAAAGCTATTTAGTAATTGTGGTGATGGTATTCAATGCTCAACATGCTGATTCGATTAAAAAAAAAAGAAATACACACATATTGTTGAAATTTTATTTTACGTAATAGCTCAAAAATTTGAAAAAGTAGAACAGATCCTTTTTGAACCAATAGGACACATTTATAGGACACATTACCTGGCTAAAATGGTTTCTAAAATTCTAAGTGATTTATCGTTGAAAACGATTGAAACGTTGAAAACCATTGTGATGGTTTGTTTAAGTTTTTTTTACGGTCGAGTGTCACCCCAAAACGGGTGACACCCGGGAAAAAAAATATTACAAAATCAAAAATACAAACTTTTTCAAAATTCCAAAAATATTTCAAAAACTATAACAAATTCAAAAATTTCCATGTCCAATTTCATTTTCTATTACATTTACGTCATAAAAACAGCTAAATTTTTTTTCTCCCAAAAATTGGCTAAAAAAATAAATGAAATCATTTTTTGACACACTTGACAACATTTTTTTGAAAAACTTATGATGCCATAATTCTCAATAATAATAATAAAATTTCATTTCAAACAAACAATTAATTTTATTTTTTTTTCTAAAAAATTGGGTAAAAAAATAAATAAAAATCTTTCTTTTGACACACTTGACAACAATTTTTTGACAAACTTATAATGCAATAATCTAGTTTTTGATCTCACATACCAATCCCGACTGTCAAGATTTCTCCAAATTTAATATTCCTACTCGTAATCACTTAAAATGAACGTTTTTTAAGCCAAAAATATGAAAATTTGCTGTTTTTGACACACTTAATGTTTTTTTTTGACACACATCCGGTACAGTTATCGAACACCTATTCCTTGAATATACCTATTTTTAGAAAAAACATTTTTGAAATCCCTCCAGCGGTTTTCCCTGCAGCGTAGGTAATGACGGCTGACCGGCCGGCCGACAGACAGACATACATTTGTTTTTGCTTTTTAGAATCAGTAGATCATAAAACGTCGAGAAATGCCAAAAAAAAGGTGGGGGTAAGAATTTCACTTTTGGCTCATGAATCTTTTAGTGAATTTTCGGCACAGTGAATCTTTCAGACCGAAGTAATTTCATTTCAAACCAGTGGCGGATTACCATTTTTTTTTTTTTTTTTTTAATAAAATGTGTTGTGTAATAGGGTTTAGAATATGTGTCACAACAACACATAAATACCTTTTAAGACCTAGGTCTAGACCTGGGTCCCACAACAACTGGGGTTCTGAGGTGTAGATTAACGCTTTTTTTAAACACCTGTGGGTTGAAGCCACCTGAGACTAAGTGTTCCGGCAAACTATTCCATTTGTACGCAGTTCGGACAAAGAAGTCTCTCTGCGATCTGCCAGTATGACAGCGCGGGATCTTTACCGTTTCACTGGTTGCGGCAGCCGATTGCCGAGTGGAACGGGGGTAAGAATAAGTTTGAGGCATGATGCCGCTGATTTCATCCGAGCACTGCTGATGACGATATTTGTAAAAAACAACGAGGTCAGCAACAGTGCGACGATGTTGTAGGGAATCAAGTTTTGATGTCAAAGTTCGATCACCTACAATTCGTATAGCTCGCTTTTGAACAGAGTCCAAGAGGGCCAAGATGGAAACGGAGGCAGCACCCCAAACTTGACAGCAGTACTCCATACAGGGTCGCATATAGGACTTATAAACATGGAGCAATTGGTATGGAGTGAAAAATTTTTTGCATCTATTTAGGAGGCCGAGTTTTTTAGACGCGCTTTTTGCCATCGCCATTACATGATCGTTCCAGAGTAGGTCATTTGAAACTGTGACACCCAATAAACGAATGTTTTTACATTCACCTATTGGTTAATCACACATACTAAATAAAATATCTTTGGGGAACTCGGTCTTTAATCTGGAAACAATTAACAGCTGTGTTTTGGTGGAGTTGAAATTGACAAGGTTTTGGTCACCCCAGTCGGCGACTTTATTCAGGTCTTTGTTCACGATTATGGCAGCGTCTCTCCGGGCAGGAATAATTCGTTCGTGCATTTTACCTTTTGAAGGAAGGGGCTCGAACGACTTGTGCAGGGTACTATCATCTGCAAAACTATTTATTGGGTTGCTGGTAATTTTCAACAATTCGTTGATATAAATCAAAAATAGGGTTGGGGACAATACTGAGCCTTGGGGTACACCAGCGTTAATTAGTTTAGACTCAGAAGAATATCCGTCTAAGGTTACCGAAATGTTTCGGTCGTATAGAAAATTTTGAATCAGCTTCACAACATTGGGATGAAAACCGTACGCAACGAGCTTGTTGATTAAGTTGGCATGCCAGACTCGATCGAATGCCTTGGAGATGTCTAAAGCGATAACGTATGTTTCACCACCTTTATCAAGTATGCTGTTCCAACAATGCGCTACATAGTTTAATAGATCGGTAGTTGATCTTTTGTTTCGAAAACCGTATTGGCTGTCGGATATTAAATGATTTTCTTCCAGAAATTTTGAAATATGTGTATTAATATAATGCTCATAGACTTTGGATAGGACCGAAAGTAAAGCTATTGGCCTATAATTTGAGATATCGGATTTTAGTCCCTTTTTGGGGACGGGCTGGACATTTTCCAACTTCCAGCACGAGGGAAATATACCAGATTTGTAGGATTGGTAGAATATTTTAGTTAAAGTTGGTGCAAGTTCTTTGGAAAAGGTTTTTAAAATAATGGGTGGAATATTGTCCATTCCTGATGCTTTGTTGATGTTTAACCCCTTTAAAAGTTTAGCGACTATTTTGGGTTTGAAGTGAAGTTCATTCATATTAACTCCTGAAGACTGGATTTGGGGTATTTCTTTAGGAGTTTCCAAAACAGTGGAGTTCAGACCAAAGCGTTCAGCAAACAAGTTAGCTTTTCTTGCGGGATCATTGACGATTAAATCACCATCAATAATAGGGGGAATAGAAAATTTTGTACCAGAATTTAAAGAATTAATGGCACTGTAGAAACTCTTGTCAGAAACAGACAAAGACGTAAGTTTTGAGGCTTTCGCTCTGTCAATTTCGGACTTTTCGTTTGAGATAATCTGATTAGATATTTTGTTGGCCTTTAGATATTGGGATCGATTAGTGGGAGTTTTGTTTTGAATCCAAATATTAAATGATCTACGTTTGTTTCTAAGTGCCGTTTTGGCAGCTTTCGAATACAAGTATTTTTGTTTGGGTTTTACTATGGAGAAAGGGACAAATTTATTGATAGCAAATTGGATGGTTTCTGTAAAGTTTTGAGCAGAAACATTTACATTGTCAGTGTAAAAACAATGACGGTCGAAAGGGAAACCATGGAAAAAATTTTGAAGACCACTCTTATCCATGTTTGAGTAGTGAAATATTTTACGGGGTTTGGGAGCTGTAGTTTTAAGTAAATCAGTTTTGATAACTGATGAGATTAAATAATGATCAGAATTTCCAATACTACCTTTTGCAACATCGACACTCGTAATATCTGGCATTGTGGTAAGATAGAGATCTAGTAGAAAACTATTATCACCGCCATTACGGGGAGTGAAAGTCGGGCTTTTAACAATTTGGAATAGGCCCTGAGACGCGGCAAAAATTTCTGCCAGTTTTCCACTATTGTCAACATCGTCGGTCGATCTGGAGAATTCCAACCATGATTTGGTGTGGACGTTGAAGTCACCGGTAATGATAACTTCACAATTAGGGGACTTTGCTCTAATCTCGTCCATAATTTTTGTCAGTATATTAAAAAAGTTTGGGTTACGTTTGTTGGGGGACCGGTATAAAGCTATTGTAAAAAAAGTCATTTCTGGAAGACAAATCTTTAAAACCATTGTATTGAAGCCGTCACCGTGTAGTTCAAAATTTGGAAAGCGCGTGTACGCAACACTCTCATGAATGAATGCGCATACGCCCTGATGGAGTTTGAAAGCTGATTCGAGCCTATATTTGGAATTAAGCGATTCTATAAAGAGAAAATTTTCAGAAACTTGTGTTTCTGTAAGGAATAGAATGTTCGGTTTGTCGTGCTCAAGATGATGTTGCACGTGGTCATGGTTAGCGTTCAATCCGCAGATCTTTTGAACATGTATTTTAAAATTTTTTATTGATTCATATATGTTTTGTCCCTGCAAATTCCGTGGACATGCCGCTTTATGGGCGGGTGGATTGCGCAAATTGAGGCGGAAGAGGCGGCCGCCCCGGGCCCCACATGCACCTTGGGCCCCCTCATGACAAATAGTAATGATATTTTATAGGTATTCAAATATCAGATGACTGCGTTCATTCAACCAAAGTTTTTAAACCTAAAGATTTTTTTTATATTATCCCACATTTAAAAGTGTTAGGTTGTCAATTTGTATTACTTTTTTTCATGTATTTATTTTAAAAATTCTGATTTGATAGTTTTATAATTTTTTAATGTATTCGTTTTCCAAATTTGTATCCTTTTTTTTATTATAAGTTAGGCATGTTTAGTGTTAATTATAATAAATTATTAATTAACGTCTCTGAATATCCGAAGATACCATGCCAACTAGGGATTGGGATTAAGTTTGAATAAATTAAGTTTCTCTAAGAAATTTATGAACGCTAACTTTAAAATTTTGAGGATTAAAGCTATGAGGAAAAACCCATGAAGGCAACGCATTCCAGATATGAGAGACTCTGTTGAAAAAATCACGCTGAAAGGCAACAGTTCTACACCTTTTTATATGAAAGGATGGGCTACAACATCAGCTCTGTTGTTACGCGATAGGTTTGCTAGTTCAAGTAAAATTGATTTAATCTCTATGGAAGTTCGTTCATCCATAATGTATTTGTAGGAAATTGTCAGATCAGCAACATTTCGTCTGTGCTGTAAAGAATCAAGGTCATTAGTAAGAGCTGAGCTGCCAATCAGTTTAACAGCTTTGCGCTGAACAGAATCAAGACACTTCATATTACTGTAATAAGCTCCACCCCATATGTGAGAACAGTACTCCATACAGGGACGTGATTTGTAAATTAAAAGAAGCTGTTCGCTATTAAAAAACTTACGACATCGACGCAAAAAAGCCCAATTTTTGAACAGTGTTCTTAGCTAGGTTAAAAATATGAGAATTCCATTTCAGATTATTTTCAACTTCAACTCCTAGAAGTCTAACAGATTTTTTGTCTACAAGATGCTAGAGTCGAACTTTAATGGAAACGGCTTAGGTGTGGATAATAAAGAAAAATGATAAGCCTGTGTTTTACTTGTATTGAATTCAACACTATTAGCGAACCCCCAATCCAAAATAGTTTAAAGGTCCTGGTTTAATAAATCTATCAAATTTGATCTACAGTTATTAAGCGCTAACGGTGAATATAATTTAGGGTTTTCATGAGACGCATGAAGCGTGCTATCATCAGCAAAACTATGGATAGGACTAATTGTTGAATCCAACAAATCGTTAATATAAATAAGAAAGAGAGTTTGTGACAAATCAGAACCCTGAGAAACTCCTGCATTAGTTGAAAAGACATCCGATGAAACACCATCAACATTGACTCGAAATTTCCGCTCGGAAATAAAGCTTTGTATCCAAGATATAAGTTGCTCATCCAAACCAATACCTCTTAATTTACAAATAAGATTATTGTGCCAAACTTTATCAAATGCTTTGGATATATCAACAGCAATACCGAAAGTCTCACCATGATTTTCAAGCGACTTATTTTATATACATGAGTGACAAAGGAAAGCAAATCTCCCGTCGCTCTTCCTTTTCCCCGTATTGTCTTTCATTAAGTAGTTTGGAAGACTCTAAAAAGCTCATAATATTAAAATTAATGTATTTCTCAAAAATTTAGAAACAACCGATAAAATTGAAATGGATCTGTAATTTATTGGATCAGTCTTACTACCCTTTTTGGGAACTGGTTGTACGCTTGCTGTTTTCCATATTTCGGGAAAAAACTCCTTTCTTATATGATAAATAAAAGATTTTAGTAAATAGTAAGGATTGGTGCTAACTCTTTAGCAAAGAATTTAAGAATAATTGGGGGAATACGATCAGGCCCAGATGCTTTGTTTGTATTAATTTGTAAAAGCATTTTCCGAATGATGCTTTTACGAAAAATTATGCGCATCATGTTGTGCGAAACTCTAGGAATTGGCTAAGGCAAGAAATTGGGTTCTTTAAGTGTAGAATTTTTAGAGAAATGAAAAGAAAAAACATTTTGTTTTGAAAAGTTCCACTGTAAAGCCGCAATTAGACTATTGCAGAACTATGCCATATTTCTGCAATGGTAGTTTGTAAAATATTCATTGCAGAAAAGTTTGGCAATGAACTCATTGCAAAACATTGCAATGAGTCATTGCAATGTTTTGCAATGAGTTCATTGCCAAACTTTTCTGCAATGAATATTTTACACACTACCATAACAGAAATATTGCAGAGCTCTGCAATAGTCTAATTGCGGCTTTACGAATGAATATTAATACTAAAACTTTATTTGCAATGGGCTGTTATTATATTAATCGCAAAATTATTGATGAAAACATAAAATCCAGATAAGTATTTTTTGGGTATTTGAAGTTTATTTGAGTTTTAAGTTTTCATCAATGATTTTGGATGTCTTTCAAATTTTCTATCAAATTTTCTATATTTTTATTAAAAAATTTAAAGAATAAAAATGTTTTTTTTGTCAGAAATACATATAAAATTTTTGGTAAAATCTTAAATTTGGCCCCAAAATTTTGTTCCGCCTCAGGCCCCTTAAAGATATAATCCGCCACTGTTTCAAACAAATAATTAATTTTATTTTTTTCCAAGAAATTGGGTAAAAAAATAAATAAAAATCTTTCTTTTGACACACTTGACAACATTTTTTTGACAAACTTATAATGCAATAATCTAGATTTTGGTCTCACATACCAATCCCGACCATCAAGATTTCTCCAAATTCAATATTCCTACTCGTAATCACTTAAAATGAAAGTTTTTTAAGCCAAAAATATGAAAATTTGCTGTTTTTGACACACTTAATGATTTTTTTGACACACTTCCGGTACAGATATCGAACACAGCGTCCGTTTGAAATCCCTCCAGCAATTTTTCCTGCAGCGTAGGTAATGACGGACGGACAATCGGCCTGCCGACAGACAGACATATGTTTTGTTTTTGCTTTTTTAGAATCAGTAGGTCCTAAAACGTCGATAAATGCCAAAAAAGTAGGGGTAAGAATTTCACTTTTGGCTCATGAATGTAATAGGTCTTTCAGACAGAAGTAAAATTCATGATATAAGACAAAGAAAAAATTTTTCATGGAAATAGTTACATATTAACTTTATTCAACTACTGTTATATTGAATGTAACACTTTATATTTTAAATAAACCTCACTATGTTCACAGGAAAATATTTATATGTAGTTGTCCCAATCACATTGAAATTGTTTGCAAGTTTTTTTTCTTTGTTTGAATAATAAACTGCCAACTTCGAGATGAAGTTGTCATTACTTCAACTTTTTTTCAGTGTATATTTTTGACCTAATATGGACATCATCAAAAATTAATTTCAGTAGAAAATAAGCGGTTTTTAGATTTTAGTATGTTTTGGGTAAAGTTGAAACCTTCATATTGTGGAAAAAATTTTAAAAATGCTTGATTTTCGACATCACAATTATCTTTAAAAATTTTATCTGAACCGTTCTCCTGAAAATGACAAGTATCAAGCTTTAGCATTGGCATGCCAAGCTTAAGCTATAGATATGATAAGCACTCGCAAGCTATTCAACAGTCTACTACTGGAAGCCCGACCTTGTATGGAGTAGGATCTATGATAGACCATACTAGGATGACCTAGATTTCAAAAATTACGATAGAACCAGATCTCATTTTCATATTTGTATAAAATGTTGACAAATTTGTTGGCATTCCAGTTTTCACTGCTCATATAGAAATAGTTTTTTTTAATTAGAGTTACATTCATATACTCCAGCCAGAAAACGAATAAAAAATAATCTGATCTCATTGGTTTGACTGCATGGGTTTATGAGAATATTATTTTGGATTTCTGAAATTAAATAAATGGTTTTGTGTTTGCTACTCTTAACTTTGCATCAGTTTTTGGAAACATATAATAACGAAGATTTAAATTTAATGTCACACATTCGTTTTGAATTCAACTAATTCCAACCGATCATCACAACTAATATTTAGCGTGACTCCACTTAAGTCAAATCGTTTTGCTTGTTTGTTTTCCTCTCTTTGTCTCAGAAAGAAACAGTTATGTCCTATAGACGTGCGTAACTTTTTAATTTGATTCAAAATTGTACAATTATAGCGAGTTTTTTAAATCTAAGAATAAAATCCTACCACAAAAAATAATAGTTTCTCCCTCAATGCGATTGTATAAAAAGAAATAAAAAAAATGACGTGTTGGATTTATTATAACCAAACATATAACTTTTGATATTCGATCAATGAAAAATAAATTTGTCCATAATGAAAAAGTTTAACATCAAGTTTTCATAATATGTGTACTTTGAAAATATTTACATAACTTAACTATTTCTTTGTGTCGTTAGAAAATATTGCTTGTCTTTTTTAAAATAATTGAGTTAAATAATCACGGGATATAACACATTTAAATTACTATCGTAATTATTTTCATTCATTTTATAAAAATTAGCACAACTATGAAGAAAATATTCAACTTTTTTTTCGTTTTAAATTATTTAATTGTTTTTAAGTTATCTATAATAATAAAACAAAGTGTTTGTCTGTCTGCGTGCGATCTCCAGCGAAATCTTTAGCACACAGGAGTCTGAATTTTTGCCAGGAGAAGGCCATCAACTGGTACTAATACACCTAGGAGCCGCTATTTTAAAATTTAATTTAGTTTTTTTTAATTAATAATTTTAATTTTCCTAAGGTTTGCCTAAATGTATATTATATTTTATACTTGGCTTTTTATTCAACTTTCACTCAGTTATCTTTGATCGATTTTTTTTTCCGCAAAACAGAATTACCATTCAAATGGAAAATTAAAGTAAAATGTCACAAACAAATTCATTTAGATGAAAGTTATATACATTTATATATTTATTATATACATACATGATACAATTAAATGCATCCAACACTTTATGTGGCCTCAAATATTTATAATTTACAACCAACATGTTCTTGGTTTGGTGTATTTACATGTATAATACATATTTCATTTGGTTTAAATATATGTTTTACATGTTCAAAATATAGAAAATGGGCGTTTCATTTCCTATTTTTAGAAACATTGATGCATTGATGCTTTGTATTGAAGAAAAGGATTATGAACAATAATATCAAAGCTACAAGTTGAAAGTGTTTTACTTATTAAGAAAAATATGCGTCCCCATTAATTTCAAAAACAAACAAACAATGTACGTTATTTGAAGAAATCGGTAAAATATATGCATCAATATGTCAACAAATGAAGTGATTTGACTGGTTTTAGATTAGTATATAAGTCTGGATTTATAAATGATATTATTCTTATTATTATTTTTATATTATACTACAAATTAGTCTTATTATTATGTTTGTCCAATTTTTTTTTTAAACTCTGGCAGAAATGTCAAAAAACGAAAAAATTCACTAAAAATGTGACGTGCTCCATTACTAATAAAAACACACAGAGCGCATGTAGATCATTGGAAATAATTAGTAAAATATATTTGAAAATCCAAATTGTCTTTATTTAAGATCAGCAAATAATCTGGATAGATTGATAAATAAGATTAGTCAACATGAAATGGTACGATAAAACAGTAAATTTTGGTGCGGTGTGCCTATTTTGTATCGCAAGTATGACGGTTTCAAAGTAAGTAATTGACAACTGTAACACCCAATAAACGAATGTTTTGACGTTCACCTAATTTTTCGCGACACGCGAAAAATTGCAAGTGTTTAATTTAAACTCTCCGTAACTCTTAACCAATCACTTTGAAATGTTGACCTTCCGTTCAATTTTCAAACTATCTGGATTGATCAGTTAGAATGCTAATGATCTCTGTTATTCATATTTCCCAAATGGAAAAATAAAAATAGGCTCCTTCTATTCTCATTACGACTCATTGAAATTATTCTTACTAATTCAACAAAATATACGCACACAAACTTTTTTATAGGCGTAGCAACGTACGTCGGGTCCTGCTAGTAATATATTAAAATAGTTGTTGGTTGTAAATAAAATAAATTAAACGGAGAAAAGAGAAATTCACCATTTTTTATGTCTCTCTTCATATAATTTTAAAGTTATGTTCTCTCTTTATTTATATATACTCTAACTTTAAGACTAATTCTTTCATTATAGAAGTTAAAACAAATGGACATCCCTTGAGATTAAATATTCCTGTCAGAATTTCAAGTGCTGATAGTTACCCGACTAGCATTTTGTTCAGGCATGCCCTATTTTGATCCGGACCGGATCAGGTTGTAATAAGGTAGACCTAATAGGGCATCCGCTTCCGCCCCCTATCAGAAATCATACATGATTTCACTAAAAGGGCACACCTTATTTGTCCTGATGCGGCCGGGACTACGAAAACCTATCTCATCCCTAGTATAGTTGAAACGTAGGACTTTTTACTAAAAAAAGAAATAGATGCTATATCTATTTATCTAAGGGAATTTAAATTTTGAAAATGATACATGAATGTACGGACTAAAACGTGGACTCTAACACGGAAAAAATCTCTAAAGAAGAATAATTTAATTTTAGTTATAATGACTTCTAGAACAAACAAAATAATTTATTATTCTAACATGCAAATCAAAACCACAATGAGAGTCAATAAATTAAAATACTGTTGATTGAAGTCGGAACAAATTGCCTTTCAAAATTCACTTCTCCACTAATTCATAGCGTCATTCATGTAGACGCTTCGTTGAACAAAATCAAACGATGAACCAGCATGACAATCATCAAACATATCACGATCCATCCCTTCCCTTCAAATCATTTATCAAGATCTGCTCTTCCAAATTCTCGCTTAATGCCCCAATCGAACACATTGTGATATCACTACAACTGTTTGTCGTTGAGTTTTGTAATGGTAATGGTAAATTGTAATGTAATTGTAATTCCAAAAACATTAATTTGTACATATATGTTTTATGTTGAAACAATTCCATCGCGTTCAAATATTGTCGACTAGCTAAATTTGTATCGCAATCTTGCAAATTAAACCAAATACACTATGTTTATGCATCTTTTCATCCACTCCCGTATGAAGAACCTTAGAAGAGTTATTTTTACCTTTTGGTTCACAACTTTGGCTACCCAGTTTTCATTTATCAGCTGCATTATTCAATGATAACACAAAATTTTCTTTTTAGCCAACTTTCAATATTAACAAAGATTTTATTTTTATTATAAAAAAAACTTAATATAATTTTTACACACAAGATAAAACTTTTAGCACATTTCCATTTTTTTTCTTTTCCAATTTACAACATATAAAATTTTTTTTAGATTTAGTTTTAAAAACCGTTTTTTCTTTCGACACAAAACCATAATTTTTATTCTTAATTTTATTTTTGCAATAAAAATATTTTTAATTAATATTTCATAATAAATCATTAATATTAATATTTCAATTACAACTCCCCAAAATTGAAAAATATTTGTTCTTTATATAATAAATTAAACAAGATAGTAGAAGAGTTGATTGCATATCTCATAACTCGTCGCGCATATTGTTGTAACAATACATTTACAAAAAGAAATCCATTGTAGAGTGGTTAATTATAAGGAGTGGTTAATTTTCCACAAAGAGTGGTTAATTTTCCACAAAAATATGTCTACTTGTATTTGGTTAATGTTAAAACATAAACAGAAAACTTTAGTTTCAATTAACAAGTATATCATCAATTGTTTCCACCCACATAAAAAAAAAATCTGTAGAATACAAACAAAAAGCTGGAAATGTTAATATATTGCAACCAGAGATAGAAGATTATCATTTTTCTAAAGATTTAAATTTATCATGAAAAAGCAAAATCGAAACTATTTTGAATATACAATTTATTTGAGTGAAGAAATTTTTTTTTTGTTGAATTCTTTTTTCATTTCTTCCTTCCACTCAATTCGTCAAAGATCAACCATAATTTCAGATAAACGATGATCACTCATTTTTTCGTTTCTTTTCAAGATTGATGTTCGTTTTGTAGTAAAAACAAAATAAAAAAAGATAAAGTGAACTCTTTTTTCTCAAATTTATCTCGTCAAATTGAGGATCCGTTTTCATTTGAGACTCAAAAGAGTTCAATTTTGATACTCAAATGATGATGAATGAAGAAAAAATCGATCTAACATTTTTGAGGATGATTTGATTTGTATGGAAAGCGAAAACATTTGTAAGAATGATATTATATATGGATACTTTGATAAAATTACTGAATAAATTTAATTTTTATTCGCCTATATATTAAAGTGTTACTTTATTACTGTGATTTGCGGCCTTAAAGTATCACTTTTCAACTATTTATTTTGTCGTCATAGCTACGTCCAAAAAAGTAAAAAGCATTTGTATTTGTTTAAATTCTATGAAAAATAAATTTTTTTATCAAAGCAACCCGCAAATTCAAAATTTCATTATCCAATTAAAATAGTTGTTATCATTTGTTGTCATAGAATTTGGAAAAAATAATAAATATTTTTTCAAAGGTTACTTGTTCCACATATTTTTATTTTAAAATTTATGAAAATAAAAATGAAGATAAATAATTTTAATTTAGAATAAACAACTTTTCTTAAAATATTTTGCTTGCGGCGAATAAAAAATAGTATATGATGCACGGACGTAAGCTATTTTGGACTTAATGTGGGTGCAAATCTCGGCTAGCGCCTCGATTTGCAAACTCCACATCCGTCCAAAATCTTTAGCTTTACGTCCTAGCATCATAATGTACTATTATGGTACTGAGCTTGAAATATGTAAATTTGGTTTTGATAAAGAATTATTTCGATGTTTATTTTGCGCTGTGAATTTTATATATTTTTTATTTAATTGGATATGTTTAGCATGCTAAACGTAAAATATTCTTTACTTAAACTATTTTAATAGCCGAAAATACAATGTCAATTTGAATAGCAAAGAATTTGGGCAAATGAAAAGAAGATATTTTTAGTTAGAATAGTTAGGCTAATTGTTTTACATGGTGATGGACATTTTTTGATAATGATTAATGTCTAATAATAAAATTTGAATGCATCAGGAAAAACGGATATGGTCAATGAATTCCACTTAACATTCCTATTAAAATAATCATGTTGAAAAGAAATTCTTCTACAAAGGGATATTTGAACCGATTATTGGTGTGACAATCTTTATGTTCTCCAGCAATGAAAGACGACATAATTTGGTTTTGGTTGGATTGAACTCAACAAGAATGCACTCCAGCATTATACACTTTATGGTAAATGATAAAAATATTGAAGAACTTTCAATCATTGCAATTATTGGTTCCTGCTGCATGTGATCGAAGATTAGGAGATCCCTGAGAGCCATGGAAGTCACTGGCATCCGCAAAACGGTGGAAAGATGTCGTCAGTAAGGCTGTAAAGGTTCAATATTTCATAGGATAGAAGTTTACTAGCAGGACCCGGCGTGCTTTGCTACGCTTATAAATAAAGTTTGTGCGCAGACATTTTGTTGACGTAGTAGCAATGATTTCAAAAAAGTGGTAATGAGAAATGATAGCATAATTCTTAATTGTACTTTTTGAAAATATGAATGAAAAATAATCAGCACTCTAGCTAAGTTCGGATATATGAAAAATTGGCGATCAAATAAGTTTTCAAGTAAGCAATAAAAAAATTTAAATGACTTGTTGAATTAGTAGAGGTGTGTCATCTCTATATAGAACATTATACAGAATAAAAAAAAAATCACAAATGTTCACAGTGCTCATGAATTGTATTTGTTCCCGACACGAAACACACAAAAATCTCTCAAATCACTCACACAATTTCCCAAACTTTTATTTTTTACACCAAATAGTGTAAAAGTTTTGTTTATTTAACATTATGCTCGTCCCATATTGCCACTATGTCATAAGAAAGCAAATTCGAAAAAACTCGTTATGATAACATTCAATTTCCATTGTGTCATTTTTATTTTTATTAACTTATTTTAATATGGATAGAATTTCAAAATGTCGTTTTAATTCTATTTATTTATTCGATTACTTATGGGTACATTTTATTTTTTGTTTTTCCGTTTAACGGAATGGTTTTCCTAACGCGTTAGCCACATACTGTTGCCTTGTGAGAAGCACGGATTCTCCAAATCTAGTCCACATACTTGCTGTAACTGTCCTTGTGATTTGTTGATGGTCATTGTAAAAGTCAGTTGCACTGGAAACGAAACGTTTGGGCTCAAATGCCATATCTGTTGGAATACGTGGCAACACTACATCTTCCGGTTCAAATTTACCATTTAAAATTGTGGCTTCAATGACATTGTTCATCATCTTTTTCACCGAACATTTCAAAAAAATTTGTGCAACTTCAAAGTATTTGACATGTATTCAAAGTATTTGACTTAGAATTACAATGTATGTCACAAAACACATAAAAACCTTTTAAAACCTAGGTTCTACACCATCATGTTTTTTAAGACGTTGATGGACGCAAATTTAATTTTTTTTGGTTTTTTATGATCTTTTTAAAGAATGGAAAACCAAATAATAAATCCTTTCACATAATAATGTACGACGTAGAGCATCTGACCAATAGTCCAAAAATTCTTAAAAATTCAAACTTTTTCCAAAATTCTAAAAATATTGCAAAAATTATAACACTATCAAAAATTGAAACTTTTTTTTTAAATTCCAAAAATTATAATAAAATCAAAAATTTTAAATTTTTCAAAATTCTAAATTTAAATTTAAATTCTAAATCCAAAATCTAAAAATACTCCGAAAATTCTTAAAAATCAAAAATTTAAACTTCTTTCAAAATTCTTAAAAATACATATAAAATTAAAAAATTCTACCTTTTTCCAAAATTCTAAAAACATTGCAAAAATTATTACAAAATCAAAAATACAATCTTTTTTCAAAATTCCAAAAATATTTCAAAACTAAAACAAATTCAAAAATATCCATGTTCAATTGCATTTCCTTCATAAAAACAGCTAAATTTTTTTCCAAAAATTGGGTAAAAAAAAATAAAAATCTTTCTTTTGACACACTTGACAAAATTTTTTTGACAAACTTCTAATGCAATGATCTAGTTTTTGATCTCACATACCAATCCCTACCATCAAGATTTTTCCAAATTCAATGTTCCTACTCGAAATCAGTAATTACTTAAAATGAACGTTTTTTGAAAAATATGAAAATTTGCTATTTTTGACACACTTAATGATTTTTTGACACACTTCCGGTACAGTATCGAAAACAGTGTCCTTTCGGACCTGTCTCTTGAGTATACCTAATTTTAGAAAAAAAATGTTTGAAATCGCTCCAGTGGTTTTCTAGATTTCGTTAATGACGGCCGGCAGACAGACATACATTTTTTTTGCTTTTTTAGAATCAGTAGATCCTAAAACGTCGAGAAATACCAAAAAAGTGGGGGTAAGAATTTCACTTTTGGCTCATGAATGCAATACTTAGGTCTTTCAGACCGAAGTAAAATTGCCAAAACCAAAACCACATTTTAAAAATTATCAAACTGTAACCGATATCACATTCTAAAAATCATCAAGCCAAAACCAAATTCGAAAAAAATAGTAATAAAACCTCGGTAGAAAACTTCATATCCGTCTTGCCATTGGTTCTTTAAATGTACTTGGCGCTACGCGATGAAATGAAATACTTTCTACTCATTATTAATTGACTCGGCATTTTTTCTTAAACATGGGAATGGTTTAAATTTTAAAAGAAATAGTGTAATTTTTAATAAATTGTCTGACGAAAACCCAAACAATAAGATTTCGGTGTTTAAAAGTGAAAACCGAAACTTATCATTTATAAAAACCAAAACCGAACCCAAACTCAAAACTTGTCCTAAAATTGAAACCAAACCAATATTTATTGTTTCGAAAAATCAAACCAAAACTTATCATTTAGGAAAACCAAAACCATAATTGAATATTAACAAAATCTCAAACCAAATCATTAAAAATAATTAATGATTTTGCAGTCCTGTATATACTCACAAAGGTCCATTTATTCTAATAAACTAAATAATAAGATTAATAAACAACAAACAGAAACAACCATAAACCTAAATTTTTATTCTATAAAATATTTTCTATTTTACTAAACAACAATCATCAATATCTGAATAAGAAAAAATTCAATTTGATGAAACTCATTCTTTTTCTTCAACAAAATGTATGAAAAAAGATCCGATGAGCATCAATTTGAAAAAAGATGTAAGATCCTCAATTCAAAATCAAAACAAAACAAAAAATGAGTGATAATACTCAATCTTTTTCAACTAGGATCAACTTTTTGAACTTCTTTTCTCAAACGAAAATATGATTATTAATGATTATGAACAAAGATATTCAAAAAAGGACAAGAAAAAAATATTCATGGATTTGCTTTATTTTTTTTTTTCATTGAATATGAATATTCAAAACTAAGAAAAAGCAAAAGATGATGATCAAAAAATGAGGAGTTACGATCTCTGATTGCAACAATTCATTTCTTTCTCTGTTTCCTTATTCTAACGCTATCAATTTTTTTGCTTCGTTTTTATGTAAACAAGGAAAAAAAAACAAAATACGAAACATTGCAAATAGACCACAAGTATATATAACAAAAACCATTATAACCTTAATGTTTTACAGGGAGTCCGTAGAGGAGGTATACCGATTGATAAAAATGTTAATGAAAAACGCAATGAAGTCGTATGACAAATGAAAGATGGAAAAGTGTGGTGGTTGATTAAGAAATTAGTCTTTACTGTTACTGCAGCCGTGGCTGTTTGAACTACAAAGAACTATTTCCTTTAGAACTCAAGGGTTCTTATTAGATGATAGGTTTTTGTTCATACGATCACATCACGTAATTTGGCGGGCATAACATAGTAAATGCCGGATCTGAGCCGGATCAAAATAATATTTGATTTTTCAACTAAAGTATGCCCTATTTGTCCTGATATGAGCCCTATTTCATTTGGTTAATCTTCACTATAGTATTATCCATTTTAGATATATATAGCTTGCGAACTTTCATTTATACTTAAGTTATCACTTCTTTGCGTTTTGTTATGAGTTTAAAGTTAGAATATTTTATAAACGAATTTATTGGACATTTTTAAATTAACGTATTTATAAAAATTGTACATTTTGTAATTTATTTACTAATAAATGCCCTATTTGAACGAATCCGGTCCTGGCCCGTTTCTAGTAGGGCTGCCTGATCCGGTTTGGGTAGTTTGAGGCGGTACATTACTGATCAGGACTTGTTCAGGGTGCCTGATCTGGACTCTATCAGTGGTAGGGAAAGCGGTATCTGGCCCAGATCTGAGCCCTTACATAATGCTAGTCAGGTAGTTATTAATCGTTAGTTGTTGTTAATAATAATTTATTGACAACCTTTAACCTCACCGATTAAAAGAAAAACGGCGACACATGCTCCCACATGTCTAAATGTCGAAATGTCTGAACTTCTGTATAAGTACCTTGAAAAAATAATTTTAATTATTTTCCAAATGATTATTAAAACCATCTAATTGGTTGTGTACATTTTGTATGTAAACTCAATTACAATTTCCCAACCATTTCCTCTCACAAAACTAATAAAACACAAACACACTAACAAAACACAACTTGCTTGTAGGTATCAACAAATCACATAAACTACAAATTGTTGATCACTGAGCTGCTTAGATTTTTGTTTCAATAAATTTGAATTTTAAATAGAACCAACAAATCTCTATTATGAAATTCAAAAATTGTTATTGATCGATTGATCGATCTCGTTCGTTCGATCATTCATCCCAAAAAATTCATAGAAATAAAAAAAAGATTTACAACAAATAAAAGAAAATAAATATATTATTCATTGACCAATTTTTAATTTAACTTTACAATTTTTTTTTGTAAATTAATTTCTGTAAGAAAAATAAATTATACATCCGATCTGTAGATCTGTATGTGAAAATAAATGAAAAAAAATAAAATTAAGATGTTGAAATATATTCAAGGAAAGATTGTAACTTGTTGTGAGATAACGACCAGATATAGGTTTAATAGCAAAAATGCATGATTTGTGTGAAGTCGTGATTAAAATTGCAATATTTCTTTTTGTTGATTGATGTCAAACTCGTAAAAAATGGTTTTACTTTTCATTCACACGATGTCAAGTTAAATTGACAGCCAAGCACAGCTTTAAGCATGAATGTGATTATTTAATATCAAGAAGTATTGCAATTGAATTATCTCATTTATCGTTACCGGAATTCATGGACAACTGAAGATTATTCTTATTTTAAGGACAATTCTGGATTTGTAAAAATAGCGGCTTTTAAACCTTCAACAAGTTTCGAGCTCCTGGGGATTACCAGGGGTGTAATAAAACATTATGGAGAGATCTGGAGGAAGAACCTATAGATTTTTACATTCCAAATGAAAACATGATGCCTCTCACTATCTTTTGAAGGCGGTACAAATTATTACCCAAATTCACAACAATGTTTTTAGTTAATTTATCCTAACAGATACATTTATAAATTATTAATTTGATATCGCGATATAATTTATTTTGATGTTATTTTGATTTATCTCTCGAAAGCTCATGTAAAACAGAATTTGAAGTCTATACCTTAGTTTTGCCGCCAACCAACAATTACAAGAAGAGATTTATTGAACCAAAATCGATGTTTAGGAGTTTTGTTTTTTCTCGAATTATATTTAATTAATCGTATGACGGTGCAATGTGACTTTTATCGATAATTGTTTAGACGGTTAGTGTTATGAGTAAATCTGGTGATCGTATATGTGTGTAGAGATTAAATTTAAAAGTATTAACCTCCACAGATCACTTACTGAAAACGGTTTAGAAATGTAGATCTCGTGAGCTGCAGTTGAGGCTTGCACCGCCGTCGAGGCTAAACTATTCATCTTAAATGTAGCATCAAAGCGAGCGATAGAGTTTAAGCTTGATTTATGTGCTATTTAGCCATTTAAACATCAGACTAATTGTGTGTGTTAGATTACATTAGATTGAGTTCGATGGTGATATGTTGTACTGCGGCAAAAATAATCTATTGTACCTCACCCGTCTACTCCCTGGTGATTACTCATTTAGAGCATCTTCCTTCAATCCAGCCTCATTTAAGTACTTTAGAATATGTGGAGGATTAAGTTTAACCAGGTCATCTTTGTCAATATAATATTCTCTTAGATAATAACTTCTCATGTAGATTAAAGCTCCTCAATCTTTGAGAAGATGAGCTGGGGTCTCTTCTTCCAATAAACAGAATCTACATTTGTCTCTATGGTCCCCTTCAATATTCTTGCAGTTTTCTACTTTCTTGCAGTTTTCTACTACTTGACTGTCCGACAAGATTTTCGGCCATGCTCTTGTTCTGGTAGTTTTTTGCCTAAGCTTATATTGGCCATTCTCTTGTTCTGGTTGTTTATTCTGTGGACGATGGATCCAGCTCATTAAAAATAGAAAAACAAATGTTTTGTTTAATCATAATTACGAACAACTTGCTTTTCCAGCTTCAATCTAGTCCGGTTCATATATAAGTTTTCCTTTAAAATTATGTTAAGGAGTTATTGACTTGAAATATTCCTAATTGTTGGCATTCTCTGAAAGAAAAATACGAAACTTTATTTAATAATCCAATATTCATGAAATTAATTAATAAATTAAGTAATAATTATTTACCCAGATTTATTGACGGTAATTGTTAATAAATGTCATTTTGACATATCTAAATTTACATCTCTGTTTCACATTTAGCGTTCACAGAATTCAGCTGTGCAACCTCACAAAAAAATAACTTCTAGAGTTAGTCGCGTTTTAAGTTTTAACTTTTGGATACACTATGATGAATGCTAATATTGGGTATAAATAGGAGAAAAAAAATGTATTCTGTCATGTTGTTTTAGTAATGCTAAGTAATGTTAAGACATTTGTCATGTATAATTTTTGTAAAAATAATTGTTATTTCGTGGTTGTTTCACCACAAATGTAGTGTTTAAAGAAAAATTAATAAATAATTAAAGACTAGTATTAATTGGAAGTTTGGTATTCAATGTGTTTTGTAAAATCAGTGTCTTTTTGTGAATAATTTTCCTCGAGATTGCCAACTATGGCAAAACCATGTGTTTTTTTAATTGGTTTCTTTTTCATTGCAGTATATGATGCAAATTTTTCATCAATCTCTGCCGTGTTAGGCGTGGATATTTGCACGTATTCAAGATTTCAACATATTTAATTGTTTTCATCAATCCTCCATGTCAGGCCTATATATTTGCAAGTAGTCAAGAACTCAATTTATTTTCATCGATCTGCCATGTTAAGCGTGAATATTTGCAAGTAGTCAAGAAATCAATTTATTTAATTATTTTCATCGTTCCGTCATGTTATGCATGTACACTTGAATGTATTCAAGAATTTAACGTATTTAATTATTTTTATCAATCTGTCATGTTACGCGTGTATATTTGCACGTATTCAAGAAATTAACATAATTTATTATTTGCATTAATCCGTCATATAAGGCGTGTATATTTGCAATTTTTCAATAAACGGAGGAAAGTTATCATCGATCTGTCATGTTAGGCATGTACAGTTGTAATTATCATCAAATTATGACATTCATGTTAGGCATGTGCATTTGTAATTATTCTCAAATTATTGTCAAATTATTATCAAATCATTGTAATCAATCATCTGCCATGCTAGCGTATCATCATCAAGAATATGAACAAACCTTAATTAACTACGTATATCGATTATCTGCCCGATAAAGCTTGTAATATATGAAGAAGCTTATATGGTGTAGCTCCAATAAATTTCTTCGATCATCAAATCAAAAAATAAAAGAATACAGTCCACTGCCTTATAGGAGGCTGCAACATATTCCTATGCAAAAGTTTGCACATCTATCAATTGCATAAATTTAATTCTTTATTGTTTCCTCCACTCCGCTTTGTTGCTCAACTGCGATGTTAATTTCCTATCGAAGTTGAATTGCTTAATCATTCCGCCTTTACGAAACTAAAGCAAGAAATTCTCCGTTGAAAGAATCTTTTGATATTTAAACTCGATTATCTTTCCATTTTCCATATCCTGCATTCTAAATCTCAAAACGATTTCTCTGGCAACGCTCTTAATCTCTAAGTGGAGTAGAACCGGTCCTATCAGCATTTTCATTGATCCGGTAGGACATGTATTCATTACTACCATTATTCAGAGCTCTACACATATGTTACCTCTGCCAGCCAGCTTCGACCCATATGTTAACTCTGTTAACATAATTGCTCTACGCGGCGTAAGCTGGGCTCTTTTGTTCATGTGACTGCTCCGTACGCGATAACTGGTCTCACTTTCATGGTAAACATCCACCCAAGAATACATGGGCTGTACCGCAATGTTTTACGTAAGGTTTTTGGCTACCACGGTGTTCATGTGATTTCACAACAGCATTTGCCACTGGTGCATTCGTAACTTTGACTGTACGGAAGGACTCCATTTGTACCCCTACTCCCATCGACGCGGTGACAGTCCACATTTTATGTTTGTTTTTCTATGTTCTCTCTTTAATATTTACTGTTCATTTTGTATCACACACTGAAAAAAAATTGAAGTTCATGACAACTTCATCTCGAAGTTGGCAGTTGATTATTCATGCAAAGAAAAATTATTGGCAAACAATTTCACTGTGATTAGGACAACTACACGATAATATTTTCCTAACAACAGAATGAGGTTTATTTCAAATATAAAGTGTTATATCCAATATAACAGTAGTTGAATAAAGGTAATAACTATTTCCCTGAAAAAAATTTTCTTGGGCCTTCTATCATGAATTTTCCATTTTAAAGTTTAAGTATTTGAGATTAATTAACCTATATTTTATTTTCACATAAATATTTCGTGTGATTGTCTCAACTTCATCGATTTATAATTGTGGAGTTGTTGAAGCAATTTCGTAGTTTGATTCGCCATATGTGACTGCACGGTGAGGTTGAGACAATTGCATTTCGACTGGAAATAGGACATGTTTTTTTCAGTGCAAGTGTCAAGGGAAAGTAGGTCGACCAAGCCAGAAACATTGATAACTTGGCAAGGCAAAATACACTTACAGGTTGCCTGCTATTTAAGTGGCTTCGTTCGGGTTGGGCTTTTTGAATGGGTTCTCTGCCTAGAAGATCCTCGGCACCACCGATCTGTTCCATTTGCTCACAATTTCTCGTTCGCCGTCCCACACCTATGCCTTTGGTTGCACACCATATATCATGTTGTGCACGCAGGTGTAGGAAACACTTGAGGTGCAAAAGCACGTAGATGAAGAAACGACTTGCGTTCTGGACTACTGACATGTCATGCATTGTAAAGCTTGAGAAATGATCTAACATGCCAATTTTTTGCTTTACTTAATGGAATGCTTGACTCTATGACCGCTACAAAATCAGATGTTGGTTATATTTCTACTAAAAGAAGAAGATTTTAAAAAGAAGACCATTTAGGTTGTTTTTACAGGATTTCAGATTTTGAACATTTTGATAGCATAAAGAACTTAGTTATCTACATGTCAAGGTATGACTACATTGTCGCCTTTTTGATGAAAAAAAAACAAACCATCCCGGTTGGGGCGCATCAGTGATAGTTTGCAAAATATGCCAAGAATCAGCATGGCTGGAGATCCATTCAAATACCTCACTTCCTAACGTAACCTCCTGGATACCTGACGGCCTCCAGAATTAATTTGTTTTACCATGCAACAAAGTTCTGACTTGGTGGATCGTTATTTGCCCTATATTTATGGGAATTTTAAAACAAAACAAAATATTTAAGCAACAAAGCATAAGATAACCTGTAGTAACAATGAAGACACAAGCTGCCCCCATGAGATTTCCTCCACAAACCACGAAAATTGAAGTTCCAGTTGCAAAAGCATGCGATAGTCCAGAAGAAATCGTTAGTAACGTAGCTCTGGTTTCAATACCAAAAGGCAATAGAAGAGAGCTTAGGAACAGGATTTTTGTACCAAAAGGTCAACCAAGAGACTGGATGAACAAATCAGGCATAGTGGGCGGCCAGCAAATACTATATTCTACTTGGTACTCCTAACGCAGAGTTGTAGTCCAGCGAGTTTGAGGAAGTATGGTCTGAAATGGAAAGGAAATAACTTTTCCCTCTTCCCATATAGTTTTGGTCTATAACACATAAACGAGCTTAAGACTTAACGACATTATACTAAAATGCGTCATAGAAGGCCAATATTACTACTTTAACAATGGGAAGCAAACAGCAGCGCTTAAAACCGAGTTTTGCTCACGCAAGAGTAATGAAAATTATTAAAGTCACTTTTTTTTAGATGGTAAAACCCGAATGATGATATGTACCACTGATATGGGTAAAGAGATACCTCAAACAATATACCTCATAACGGGGCACTCACTGATCAACGGGGAAGCAGTCATACCTAAGATTATGATTACATCCAATTGTGTCAAAAAAGGGATTGAGATTGCAATCCCTTTTGAATTACCCAAAACTCGGGGTTACTCTTTAAAAATTAAAGGTTGTAGTATATCAATATGAGGTCAAATACTAACTTCTTACATTAAGGATCAATCGAAGAGCCAAAGAAGGAAGATCCTGAGCTACCACTTTGGTAAGCCTATGATGCATAGACCATGGAAGTTAAATAAGACAGAAACGCAGTACGAAGATAATATTCTCTATAGGCTACAAAATTGATACGAAAGATCCGTAATGGAAGATGATTTTCAAATGGAAAATAATCAACGGCTACTGTATGTTTCAAGTTAACCAGAGAACTACGGAGGTAATATAACCAGAGTTTATAAGTACCTGCAATAACACCCACATGTAAAAAAGCAAAACTTCTAGAACACGACATTTGTTTGAATGCGTCACGTGCTAAAACTAGGAAAATCGGAACCAACTGAAGGGTATGTTAAATCCTTGACGCTCTTAGAGGATGTCCACAGGGCGGTTTCTTATCATTTCCCATGGTTGATGAAATTTTGGCCATGATACGTAGCCAGTCTATTAGTGTACGCAGATGAAATAATCATTGACTAAAGGAATGGTTAAGGCAATAGCTTGTAAGTTTGAACATACACAGCTTGATCAGGTAGAGACATGGTGCATATTTAACGGAGTAATGAGAGGGAGTAATAACGAAAACAATGGAGAGACAGTCGTACAGTCGTAAAAAAAGAAAAAGAACATCGAGCGAACCAGTGAGTTCACTAGGTACTATAATCGTATGTTTCTAGAATGGCTTAAAACCGAGGAAGGTGTTGGAACTTCGATATCCGAGAGCCAACGTGAATCTATTACAGTGTCTGCCACGCTTCAATTTACGCAATCAAGAGATTGGCAAACTTTAGCTGCAGTTTGTTTCTTTGACCATTTTTAAGACTAGATAAAAAGCCCATCGGAAGGAATTTGTGATAAATTATCCAAGGAACTAATTGGGCCGTTCGACCAAAAAAAATCAGTAATGTACTCAAGGCTCTAGATAGGAAAAATCTAAGATCATTGATAGGTATTTTTACAGAGCAGTGGACTATATTTTTGATATCGATTTTTCTGAAGCCGGAAACTTTGGGCAACATTAAGTTACACAAAACCTCATGCCGATTAATATACTAATACAATACGCATAAAGGCTATTGATTGCAATTAACGACGATGAATATAATACTCTTAAAATTGTTCTGAAAAAAATGCATGTAATGTGCATTAATTGCGCATGATATAAAATCCCCGTGAACAAAATTGAGCATAACAAATGTTGCACGCTCATGATGTGCACCCAACCCTGCACATGTCGTAAAATGCCTTAGCAAATATATGTACACACAATTCAAACTCATGTTTTTAATGATAATAATAATCAACAAATGAATATAATGGAAAATTCAAAAAGTTTTTCTACATTTTCTAAAATGGCATGGTTTCATTTAGCTTTTTATGAAATAAGACTTTTGAAATATTATGTTATATTAAACATTATATTAAAATATTATAATATTATATTATGATGAATTTCAATTTATTTGCATCTAAAATATGGGCGAAAGATATTTTTCTAGTAAAGGTAATAAAAACAAACACAAAATACAAACGGGCACTGTGAATAATTGGTTTTAGTGATTTAAAAAAATTATTATAGTATTTTAATATTTTTTGTTTGCCTTGTTGCATGTCGGCTTACTGCTATGCAAAAAATTTTTCTTTAAATATTAAGAAATTTATTTATATTTAATATTTATACGTCATTCAAATATTTAAATTTTTTGCATCTTGTTTTTTTCTATTTAAATCGTATCATTAAAATATGGCTATAAAATGGATGCACCATTTACAAATGTAATCACACACGTTGAAACTAAATTGATATTCATTAAATTAGACACACCATGGTTATGATGAATGGAACTTGACTCTCATTTCATTTTATTGAATTTGCGCTCAATCAAGTAACGTTTTATTACTCAAACCAATTGGATAAGACGAAAAAGAACTTGATCATTATGATAAAAAAAGGTTTAATCCTTATAATCAACACTATAATCTATCTATGGGTTTTTGGTGTAAAAGAAAAGGTATCATCTGGGTATCATTACTGTATTGATGTGTGAACTGCAAGCGTTAAAATGACTCCATATATACTGAAGTTCCTAACAGAAACTGGTTTGAAGAGAAATCACTAACTGATAAATGAGGTTCAATTAGGTGTTTTTATCAAATCTAATAAAATAGATACACGCGGTTATCAAACATAGAGTTAAGTTGATTGAATGTTTTACAACCTGTAATGAGAGTCGATACATCTTCCATTGAGAGGTCTGGTAAAAGAACGTTTAACTGCTCATTGAAATACAATCAATACAATCTGTAGACCAGTTATGATTTGCTTTTCAAAAATACGACAGCCAACGTGAGAAGGATTTGATTAGCTTTAGGGAAGGAGAATGCGTTTCCAGGGCATCATTTTATTTCAAATTTCACAAACCTTAAAAATTAATGGAAATGTAGTAGTGGCTAGTAATGCTCCCATTCTCAATATCTATTATTGTATAAAGAATGATTCTCCCAACGACAACCAAATTTTTTATTTAATTTCAAACGGTTCTGTTTAAACCCTTCATTGCGTTCAATAAACAAATTATTTCCACAATCATTCGTTCCTTTGATACACAATCTTTTTAATTGGAATCATTGTACTCAAATTATAACATAAAAATGAAAATAAAATATTCATCTCTACAATTTTCGAAGAAAATCTAATTTCCCGTAAAATTACTTCAAACAACCACAACAACCACAAGGTATTTCAGTAACATCGAGTCAAAAATTTGAATAGAACTTCCGATTACAAAGAAAATTTAAACCAGAATCCTAAGAAATAATCATTAAAAGAAACGATATCTTTCAATTTAGGAAAATATACTCGTATCATTCAGTAATTTTTTTCTTAGTTATGTTTACGTTAAATTAAATTTTCCTTTTTATGTAAACAGTTGGAAATTTAGAAATTTTCATAATTATGTTGATTTGACTTTTTTCCGTCAAAAAATTCATTACTGTGTTTGTAAAATTGTTGAAAGGAAAACAATCTTCAACAGGAAATTGGAGGAAAACGCGATGACTTTTAAAATTGTAATTTTTTTTGTTATTTGTAGAACAGTTGTTGTTTTATGTATTCAAACAAGTACAACAAAGTCTGTTGTTACATGGTAAATACCCTTGAGAAATGAGAGATCCATTCCACAATATCAGAATTATGAATTTTCCTGTATATTGACTAATGTTTACAATCTTATTAGTCCATAATTTTCTAGAATGGTATTTGTTGCATTTGGCTTTGTGTAGAGGCATTGCATTGACGAATTTATATTTTTTGGAACTCGATCTGCAACATGGAAATAATCAACAGCTGTGCTTTGTGAAATTAAAATTACCATATCTGAAATTAACACCATATTTCGGTCACCTCACTTGGTGAGGTGATAAATTAAATCCAAAATAAATATAGAACAAATATATTGGAATAAATCCGGAAGGGTCAAGTACAAAATTTACGATTTAATCTTGTTAATATATGGTTTTGTTCAATATTTAAAATGTAATATGAGCTTAAGAGAAAATCGCATACGTACAATTGACCTACATACGTTTTTATAAAACGGGTTGTTTGCGAAAGTAAGTTGAAAAGTTGTTGGTACCGTTTTTTTATTTTAGTATAAAACTTGAAAATTCCGAGAATAGATGGAGTGCATTACAATAGCAAAAAATGTATCTTTTTTATATAACAAAAAGGAATGAGGAAACTTCCTTCTATGGTCAAGTATCTGACGAATTATCGAAAATATAAACTTTGAACAAAAAACTTCTCAAACAACATTATATTTATGCACGTTCATATCTTGTTTTTAACTTTTCACTTATTTATCTTCTATATATTTTAAATGACTTATAAATTTAAACAAGTCAAAGATACAACAACAACTACATCTGTGTTTACTTTTTTGCTTTATGCAGTTGAGAAATATTACAAACACGTATAAACTACATAAAAAATACAATGGATAAAAATTGTTTCTTTCGAATGGGTGTTACTGGATTACAGATATAATTGTTAATCTTATATTATGATTTTTGTTATCCTAAAGAAAATTGCTGAATTTTACCTCGTCGCCAAACGACGATTCTCGTTGGACTGATATAGAACAGTTCGATTTTGTCAACGGTACTTATCCAGTGTACTAACCAACATCTAATAAGTATACATATAATGTGAACGGTCAATGAACTCATTCAATTTTATACATTTTTAAATGAACAAGAATAATAAGTAAACGAAATAATAATAATAAAAAAATAAATAAAATATCAAAGAGATGCGGATTTGAAACATTAATTTTATGTGCATCTAAAATTTTATGCGTTTGTCGTGGTTGGTGATGTCTTCACTTTTTTTTTATATTTGTGTCAAATTATCTGTAATTTTATGTGTTTTAGAATTAAGATAGACATGAGCTAAAGGTGATGAATTATTACGATGGTTCTTGTTAAAAAAGTCAATAAATAATACGTTAGGTTCAAATTGGTCATAGAAGGTTGTAGTGAGAATATATATAATATTGGTGTTTCACAAAATTTCACTATTACAGAATCGGGGAAATAATCAACCGTAATAGAATACATCATTTGGATCAAAAATCCGAATTATAGGGCTAGCGGAATAATTGATAGGCCGATAGAAGTAACTTTCTGGTAATAATTTTTTTAGAAATCGAATACAATTTTATGAACACTTTCATTTTAACTTAACAAAAAATGCACGAAATTTATTTCGACAGTTTTTTCTTAAATTCCTAACTATGCGAGCCTTAACATGTAGTTCGAATAAAATGGATATTTACCGGTTGTTGAATTTAATAGTACATAGGAGCGATAAAATAAAATCTGTATCAGATATATCGTATAATTTTCCTGCGATATAATTTTATCGGTAGGCGTAAAACACATTTACAAACTGTAGAAAATTGCAACTTGATAGCACTTATAGACCAGGGTCGATAGTTTTTGAAAACAAAAAAAATAATAGTAGGATGAGACCCATTAGAAAAGGAGGAGAATATTATAAAAATGAAAGGAAAAATAGCGATCTGAGGTCGGGAAGGGGAAGGGGTGAGTTTTAAGGGTAAAAAACGTTTATCTTGATTTCCGGTAAAACTAAAAGTCCTATGGAAAAAAGTTATATGACAAAGTTGTAGGTAATAAATTAACTGTAGGTCATTGAATTTTCGATTGAAAATTAGGGTGCTTTTTCGATATTAATTCAAAATAAGGTGAAAAAATAAATATTTCAAATCAAATAAATAAATACGCTGTGTATTTGGGACATAAAAAGGTAAGTTTTCGGCAAATTTCGTGAAAAAAAAAATTTTTTTGTAAAAGATAAAAAAACCAAAAACTTGGTTTTTTTAATCGAAAATTCAATTCATTTTTTGCATTTTCTGAGAAGATTTACTACAGTGATATATCTTTTTTTTCACCGTCAGAAATTAGAGATTTCAACGAACAGAAAGCATACCAACTTTTTGAAAAAATCTGATATTTTGACGGGTGAATTTTCGATTAAAAACTAGGGTGCTTTTTCGATATTAATTCAAAATAAGGTGAAAAAATAAATATTTCAAATCAAATAAATTACAGCGTATTTGGGACATAAAAAGGAAAGTTTTCACAAAATTTCGTGAAAAAAAAATTTTTTTTGTAAAAGTTAAAAATAAAAAACCAAAAACTTAGTTTTTTGAATTTTTCACATAAATTTTGAGGTTATGTGAAAAAAAGTGTCTAAGCAAAAGTTTTAGATCTTTTTATTACCTACAACTTTGTCATGAAACTTTTTTCCATAGGACTTTTAATTTTACCGGAAATCGAGATAAGCCGTTTTTTACCCTTAAAAACTCACCCCTTCCCCTTCCCGACCTCAGATCGCCCGTAAATTATTTTTCCTTTCATTTTTATAATACTCTCGTCCTTTTCTAATGGGTTTCATCCTACTATTATTTTTTTCACTTTTTAATTATTTTTAAAGGCTTCTACCCTGGTCTATTATAGTTTGTGAGTAAATCGATTATGTAGAAATTCGGACGGACGCTGAAGTTTCACCAAATAGGATACCGTTTTTACTTTTTTAAAGTACGGAACCCTAAAAACGAAGGGAAACGAAATTTATTAAAAGATAAACAAGTTATAAAAAAATGGATACTGAAAAAGTAGTTTAACATTTTCTAAAATGACCCGCCTTACTTTTTATGAGATATTATAACTTTCGTAATAATAAATTGATGAATTTTTTTTTTTATCTAAAATTATGTGTAAAAGAAATTTTTTGGTGAAGGTTACTGAAAATATTTTTCAAAACAAACGGGCACTTTGAATAATAATTTTAGTGATTCAAAAAATGATTATATTTATTTAATATTTTCGATTGTCACTTTTCATGTCGGTTTAGTAATATTAATATTAATTTTTATAATATTAATAGAAGTGTGTAAAGTTAATATTTATTTACTATATGTAAGATAAGTATTAAAATTTTTTTAATTTTTTTTTTTTTTCATTTAAATTGAATCGCTAAAAAAAATGCCGAAAAATTGAACGCCTCAGTTACAAATTCAATCACAAACATACAATTTTCATTTAGTACTTAAAAATATGACCGCAGTAATGACGTTACCAAAAATATATTTCTAGAAAAAATTTATAACGTATAAGAAGATCCTAGTCAAAAAAGTAATGGAACAAATATTTATATATTTATACCCGAGAGCTCTATGCACATATTGTATACATGTTAACACGATTTAAAAATGTTAAATTATAATAAGTAGGTATGACATTAGCACTCAAGTACTTTTAAACTGCAGCTTAATTTAAAATATACACTAGAATATTTAAAAATTACTAAAAAAAAAAAGTGCACGAAATGTGCATAGACTCGTGCACCATTCACGTGATGTTTGTCGGGAAAGGTTGTCAAACAAAGCCAGACACTACTATTTGATGCCGTCAAAAGTAAGCCAAAAAAGCGAAAAAACAATCAACGCCTTTATTCTATTATCTTGTTCACGTGGTGTGTAGTGTAGTGTAGTGTATTTCAAAACCAGGGAACACAGAAAAACTTCAACGTAGCGTATTATGAACTCCATTCAAAATGTGTGGAGAGCAGTAGAGTAGATTTTACATTACAGACCACGTGAACACTTTCGTAGCGTAGCGTAGTATGTTTTGACAGATTACCACTATTTTTTAATGCAATGTGTTGTGTGTTAGGAATTACAATATGTGTCATACAATTTTGATTATTGAATTTAAGGTAGTAATTATTCATTCAGTATGAAGCTTCTTATTCTTAGAGAGTTGTTGACGAAATTAACGATTCGGAATACATCATCTTTATTTGAGCTTTTAATAAGTTCAATTATTTCTTCCATAGTTGACGTACGTAGGCATTGTCTTCTTATTCGCTTCGTTATGTTGCATTTTAACAGTAAATTGTCAAACTCTTGATTATTACACATCGTGCCAATTTCATTATTCTTGAATGTACAGGTTTTGTGGTTGGTGTAAATCCTTTCATTGTATTTATTAAGCATTCTGATTTGAAATAAAGTATTCATTATATTGTCGGGTAGATTGAAGTAGAGGTATTTGTTGTATTCAGCATTATTCTCACAATTTAATAGTCTGTACCTGTAAAGCGAGGTTGGATTTTCACTTCTTCTACTGTCTTCTTCTTCTAAGCGGTTTCTGAGATAATTCACCACCGTCTTCCATAGTTCTTACACATATTTTGTTCATGCCATATAACACCAAATTCATTAGTGAATATTTTGTTTTTCATGTAACTTACCCAGTTCTTGTTTGTATCTGGTTTTTGTAGTAGTTTGATATAATACAGCTTTATAAAAGAGTCTTCTGGAGCACATAAAAGTTTAACCCACCATGTTAGTCCTCTCTTAATATTAGTAATTTCTAAATTTCTAAATATAAAAGAAGTCCAAGCGGCACGTATATCCGCTAGAAATAGGTAGATTTCGGGACCAAACAGCTTTGTGTACAAATAGAATTGGATATGTCAGATTAGTATAAATAAAAAATTTGACTAGGAAAAGGATAATCCAAAAAATTTATCAAACAACCAAACTAAATACATAAACGGAAACTACTTTCTCAATGCAATTTCGAATAGTTTTGTTTAATTTGGTTAAAACTCCTTAATAACAAATTAAATCTTTTGGTGGATGAACGTTCTAACTACATCACAACTGCCATACTATAATTAATAATCAACAACAATGTCAAACAACTTTTACCAGGGCCGGCGCTTCCATGGAGCAGTACGAGCAGTTTGACGGGGCGCTAAAATTGGAGGGCGCCAAAACCCAATTACTAAAAATAAATTTAAAATAATAAAATAAATATTTTAATAACCGAAATTTATTACCAAAAATATTTTTTTCACTGTGTAAAAATTTTTATATTTTTTTTGTAAAATTTCTTTCAATGCAATCTTTGGCATTCAGGGGTGGGTCAGACAGGTTATACGACAAAAATAATAGTAATTTTCTCAAATTAGTAGAAGCAATTGCTTAATTTGACAATGTTCTTTCAGAACACCGACGACGGATAACTAATAATGAGACACAAAACAAATATTTGCATAAAAGCATTCAGAATGAACTAATTTCAATCGTGTCTAAAGTCATTCAAAATAAAATCGATGATATGATAAAAGGTGCAAAATATTTTTCGATAATTGTTGATTGTACTCCAGATCAGAGCCGCAATGAACAATTATCACTTATTGTTAGAGTTGTTCATAGAAATCAAAACAAACATGAAATTAAGGAGCTTTTTATGGGTTTTTTAAAAGCTACAGATACGACGGGTAAGGGCTTCACGAATTTAGTTTTAGACCGACTAACTTCTCTAAAATTTTCAATTGGTGAATGCAGGGGGCAAGGCTATGATAATGGCTCAAATATGAAGGGAAATAACATTGGAATGCAAGCTCATATTAAACAAATAGAACCCCGAGCACTTTTTGTGCCATGCGCATCACATTCAGGTAACCTAGTCCTTCTGGATTCAGTTCAATGTTCACTTCAAGCTGTAAATTTTTTTGATACTGTCCAATGTTTATATGTTTTTTTCTAGTTCTGTTTCAAGATTGAACATTTTGAAACAGAATGTGAAAACATTAACTCTTAAGCCACTCTGTACGACAAGATGGGAAAGCCGCATAGAAGCTTTAAAACCCTTAATGTGTTGTTTAGGTAATATTTATGACGCTTTAGTTCAAATAGGAAGTGACAAAGATAAGGACGGAATAACAAGAAATAACGCGAATAGTTTGTCTCTCAAAATTATTCAATTTGAATTTATTTGTTCATTAATTATTTGGTATAATATTCTTGATTAAATTAATATATTTAGCAAATATTTACAAACTCCTGATATTTGTTTAACGACGGCAGTACATTTGTTAGAGGACACAAAAGAGTTTTTGACGAACTTACGAAATGAGGAAAAATTTCAGGGGTTTATCTTGCAAGCTAAAGAAATAGCTTTAAAATTAGATGTTCCACCAAATTTCCTGGATGCTCCAAGGCGCCCTAGTCGAAAGCCTCAACTTTTTTCGTACGAAGGTATAGAGACGAAATTATATCAAATCCTGAAAAAAAAAATTTGAAGTTGAATTTTATTTTCAAATCCTTGACCAGGCGATTCAATATGTTAGCGAACGGTTTGATCAAATTTCGGAACACAATAATATTTTCAAATTTCTGCATAATATTTCTGTGGCTTCATTAAATGCTTCTTTTAAATAATTGTCTTTCCCTAGAAAAGCATTTAACTTTCAATTCAAAGTCTGATATAGTAGGTTTAGATTTATAGACAAATTGGCTGAGTAAGATGGATCGAGATGCGGTTTTTTGCATTCGATTCAGGAAGCCATCAGTAAAGTTTGTGAACATAGCCACTTTTCGGCAAAAAACCTCTGGAGTACCTATGGGCCAGGGCGGGTTATATACACCTCATCACCTTGAACTTTCCATAAATTCAGCTCGAAATTGATCGAAGCTCGTTATTCGGGGGTTTTGGGGGTCGCTGAACACGAATATGATGTCGGCGATGACCCTCAAACTAACTAGGGCCCAGGGCGTGTATGTCTAACTCAACTCCTGGAACTTTACATCAATTCAGCTCGAAATTGATCGAAGCTCGTTACTGGGGGGTTTTGGGGCTTCTGAACACGAATATGATGTCTGCGATAAACTTCGGAGTACCTAGGGGCCAGGGCGGGTTATATATACACCTCATCTCCTGGAACTTTCCATAAATACAGATAGAAATTGATCGAAGCTCGTTACTCGGGGGCTTTTGGGGTCGCTGAACACAAAAATAATGTCGGCGATGACCCTGGGAGTACCTAGTGCACAGGGCGGGTACGTCTAACTCATCTCCTGGATTTTGCCATTAATAAAATAAAATAAAATAATGAAAAAATGAAATAATCGATTAAATAAAATAAACGAGTTTTAATTATGGAAATTTTCAAGATATGAGTTAAATATACCTGCCCTGGGCCCCAGGTACTCCGAGGGTCATCGCAAACATCATGTTCGTGTTCAGCGACCCCAAAAACCCCCGAGTAACGAGCTTCGATCAATTTCGGGCTGTATTTATGGAAAATTCAAGGAGATGAGGTGTATATAACCCGCCCTAGCCCGTAGGTACTCCGAAGGTCATCGCAGACATCATATTCGTGTTTAGCGGCCCCAAAACCCACCAGTAACGAGCTTTGACCAATTTCGAGATGAATTGATGGAAAGTTCCAGGAGATGAGTTAGACATACCCGCCCTGGGCCCTAGGTACTCCGAGGGTCATCGCCGACATCTTATTCGTGTTCAGCGAACCCACAAACCTCCAAGTAACGAGCTTCGATCAATTTCGAGCTGAATTTATGGAAAATTCAAGGAAATGAGTTGTATATAACCCGCCCTGGCCCCTAGATACTCCAGAGGTTTTTTGCCGAAAAGTGGCTATGTTCACAAACTTTTCTGATGGCTTCCTGAATCGAATGCAAAAAACCGCATCTCGATCCATCTTCCTCTGCCTATTTGCTTAGGTTTGGCCTATTTTTGTGCTTTATTTCCTCGCCTATTATTGGACGAAATTAAAACATTCCAAAGTATAGTTCCAGGAACTTTAAGCCCTATAGAATCATTAGATTTTATATTTGAAAAGAAATTCGACCAGATATTACCAAATCTAGCTGTAGCTCTTAGAATTTTATTGACAATACCAGTCACTTCCGGGGAACGTAGCTTTTCTAAATTAAAAATTATTAAAAATTGTTTACGTAGTACAATAGGACAAGAAAGACTGGTAGATTTAGCTAGAATATCTATAGAAAGTGAATTTCTGAGCAACTTGGATTATAGTGAATTGATAGACGACTTTGCAAGAATCAAAGCGCGTAAAATAAAATTTAATTAACTAATATATTTTACAATTTAAAAATACACGCTTGAATTTTAGTGCTATTTATCCAATTTTTTTTAATTTTTTGTTATTGAAATTCGTACGCTGTGTTAGTAAGTACGATAGCAATATTAAATCTTTATTTATTTTTTAAATATATTTATAATATTAATTTTTTGTTATTGAAATTCGTACACTGGATTAGAACGATAACAATATTTAATCTTTTATTTATTTTTTTAATGTTTATTTTTGAGGACTATACCTACGTGGGATACCTCGTTAAAAAAATGCATTGCATATCCTACCTTTTGGGTGATGTGGAAACGGATTATTTACGACAAATAGATTTTTTTAGGGTTGCATTTTTGAAAACTGCACCAGGCACCAAAATCGCTAGCGCCGGCGCTGACTTTTACACCTCAAATATAATACAAATATCTATCAATTGTAAATATGTAATCAATATACAATATACATATATATATTTCAACTAAACCACTTCCAAATATTCCCTAATTCAAAACAATAATAAATCTTCAAAACAACAACAACATACATTCAAAACAAATTTTTTAACTTTTTGCGAAAAAAAAAAATAAAAACAAAAAAAATTATATGATACCTACCTAAAACAAAAGAAAATTTATTTAATTGGGATACTTTTGGGATTTAGTGGCTTGCATTATGGTTAGTATAATGTTAATTGCATTGGAACTTCTAGGGTTAGAAAGCTGAAAATTTCTAATGTTATAGTTGAAAAGTTGAATTAAAAGCTAGTATTAGTTTAATCAAAATAGACTCGAAAATGATGAAAGCAAGACCGTTTACGTTTGTTTTCGTTTTAATAGCCCCAGGCTCTCAACCTCTGAGCTTAAACAATTTATTTTTTAAGTTTTGGATAGATATAAGTTGGTATCTACGTGTGCAAATTTTTAATTTTTGAGCTTGGTGATTTTAATCTAGATCAAGGACAACAAAGTTTAGTAAATTTTTAAAACAGCTGATTTTTCAGGAACCCTAAATGCCAAGATTGTCATCTGACAAAAAATGATAAAAAAAGGTTCAAATATTCAATATTCATCAATTTTATTTAAACTTTATGTTTCAAACGAAAGTTATAACGCCTTAGTTTATTCGACTTTTAAGACTCTAGCCGCTTAAACGGTACCCCGATATGGCCAGTTCGCGATATATTTTTTTTTTGTGAAAAGTCCTAATTAGAATTATAACACACATCTTCAGTAGAATGATAATTTTCTTTTACCATAAAAAATGTCTGCATCCTGACCCATCCGACACATTCCATCTAATACGCCAAAACTATTATACTGTCCACGGACGAGGCACTGTGAGACGAGAAGCTAAAAAAATGTATACAGTGTTTCAAAAACAGCTTTTTAAAGGTTATATTGCAGTTGTCGTTAGTATGGTACCTAAAGCGTTACACAAGTAACTGAAGCTGTCATAGATTTAACTACTGATGCCCTTAAAGCAACCGTTAAGAGAACCGTTAAACGTTTGCTGCGAGAAGGGGGTACCATAGGAAACATATTCCAATAATAGTACCAATTTTGTCGGTGCCAATAAACAACTTAAAGAGTTTCAGAGTGATTTCATAGCATAAAAAAATAATTATTTTATAATTACAGGGTATTGTGCCCGAAATCAAATATGTTGGCATCATATTGCTCCTTTGGTCGACTGTGGGAGGGGATCTGCCATAAAATCTGTAAAGACAAAATAAATATTAAATAAAAATAAATGTCTTTTAACATGTTCATAATAATGTTAATATCTAATTGAGTTTCGAATTTCGTAATGTACATATAGCTACTAAATTAAAAACGAAAAATCAAAACGCGTACATTTTATTTCAATTCCCAGTCCCGTAAGATTACGAATATAACCTTTTTTCAGTATAACCCCGAGAAAATCAAATTATATATAAATTCAACCAATATGTAATCAATCCCAAACCTTTGCCTTTTTATCTTTTATAATTTAACTCCAAAATTTTTCCAATTACAATCATTATTTTTTGTTGTTATCGACAAAGAAAACTCACAAAACAGGTAAAGAAAAAAATATTTGTCATCAATTTTCATATAACAGATCAAAAAGAAAATATCAAAAGTAAGAAAATGTAATTTTTGTTTGTATTGTTTTTGTACAAGGGGTACTTAGTAAATCCATCAAATAATTTTGGAAGTGACTTATACTAATTTATGTATATACTGTAATGATCAAACATTTTCCAAATAGCATTAAACTTTCATATTTCCATTTCACCCGTTGCTACTATTTTTATTCTTTTGGATCATAAAATACCGATGTTTGTGTTTTTTTTTTCTTTGAATGAAAGATGAAAGAAAAGCGACCTGAAATAAATTTTCTTTTAAATTAAGAAGTTTATTTTCGATTTCCTTTTTAAGGGAAAATTTTTGATTTTTTGTTTTTTTATTTGTCATTTTGTTTTTTTTTTATTTCGGCAAAACTTATGGTTTTGATCTGCGTTTGTATGGTTTTTGTGCTACAAATAGAAAAATAAGCATTTTTTTTTATTCAATTATTTTAAATGACAGTTTATTTATGAAACTTTATTGTTTTCGTGATTGATCGGTTTTTAATTGGGTTGAAGGGGGAGACAGAAGTTTTGATATTATAAAAAATATTAAAATTTGTGCGACCTAGATGATTGTAAAAGTAAAAGTAAAAGTAAACTTCAGTAGAACGAAAAATAGAAAAAAGTTTTGGAAATAGATATGATGTCGTAAGACATAGAAATTAACTATTTTCTGGATTGGAAAACTTTTATTTTGTCACAAATTGTGGGGATGTCCCACACCCTGATTCAAGCTGGTAAAGACTAAAGCTCTTAGGAGATTTTGTAACTAGCTTGCACTAATTTTATGTCAGTGACCTATGTGGAGAAAAATGAAATAACATCGATCAACGAATAAGAAGTTAATTACACGGAAGAAAGAAAAGAAACAGGGAGCTGCATGTTGTACTTTTCTAATGTTTTGGCCTACATTTTAATGAAACCCGTAAAGCCAGATAAACTGTAAAACACTGCATTTTTATTCAAAAAAAAAAAATATACTCCGTTATTCTAACAGCGAATTTGTACCCAAAAATCTCTTATATATTAAGTAATAATAAATTTACATTTTCGAAAACAAAGTAATAAGAAAGACAATTAATGCTAATTAGTTAAAAAAAAACTCACACTAACGCTTTTCTTGATCTACCTCCGGATGCTTGTTGCTATTGTTTCGATCGCTGAAAAGCCTGTTTTGACGTTTTCTTGCTTACCCGTAAAGATAATTTATTTGTTATTCTTTTTTCTTCACGATTTGACAAAAACAAAAATTTTTTTCGTTTGTGCGTCTACCAGTAAATCAATCAGCCAAAGCACACTTCAACAAATTTCAGCGTTAGTAAAAAAAGCTTTCCCATAAAAAAATCAGTAAAACAAGGTTTTACAAATAACACTCCCCTCAAAATACATACCAAAGCGAAAGTCAAAGAAGACCACAATTAATCAAGTTTTAAACAACCAATTGATCCCCTTTCCCCATCATTTAAATAAAAAGAACAAATACAATAAGAGATGGGCTAACGAATCCTACGATTGTATCATATTCAAAACATATGTTACAGCTTCTGTGAGGCAACGAATCAATGAACTTGCAATTTGCATGCATATGTAACTTTATTTTTTTCGTACATAAATGTAATTAAGAAAGTATTTAAAAATTTATTGATTGATTTGTTGCAACCACACTGTTCTATCGCTATTTTTAAATTCTTCTGTATGTTGTCGAATTAGTAGAGCGTTGCTTCCTTTGATGAAATTTATAATTTGTTATAAGGCCGATCGTTACAATAATGCTAGGTGTTCAACAAGGAGAATTGCCTTGGAAACTCAAAATATTATGCTAACAAACAACCAAATCAACCAACATTTTCAAAATTTTGTCTTAGCCTTTGAACGTGGCGTAAATATGTGTATCTATAAGCTTTGGTTATGATGAGTTTAATTTATCAAGTAACATGTAGTAAATTATTGTGTAAAAAAATCATTTATAAAAAGTGTTTTCCATTAAATTAAATTAATAACGATACTGACGATCATTTGCTACAACGATAAAATATACGACAAAATTTACAAATCGTTTAAAACATTGCTTTGGTTATGCTTTTCCGTTTTCCATGCGATTAGGTCCACGAGTACCATGGGGGGCTTATATGATTGAAAAAAATTGGACTAATTTTACAAAAAAATATCAAAAAACAGGAAATTTTCTAGGCTGATAGTTGATATTTTTTTATGACAGTAGAAAGTGTCATGATTTAAATTTTTAGTGTAGCCATCGCATTTTTACGGGATGAAAAACGGGCTAAGTTCACATACATATTTTTTTAGCATCTCTTTGCATTTCGAATTGTAACAAACTCCGATTCTAGTTAATAGCTCTGTAGTGGACTGTTCTAGAATTTTGTGTCGTCTTTAAAGCTTATAACATCAATCAATATTTTTAATCTTTAACTATCAAGCATCGTCATTCCAATTCAAATTTTGGATTTGATTTAAATGACTATGTTTGAGACATATCAGAGACATATCTATCTTTTCCAACCAATTTATGATTTTTGTTTAATTTTAGAATTAATATCGATCTATTTCATGAAAATAACAAAACTACAATAACATAAACTGTTAGTTATATGATTATAGTTTTGCTCTACTTTATGTGTAATTCCGATAAATTAATACTTTGTTTTTCCATTTATACTATATATATCGAATGGATTGTTATTGTAACATTTTGTTGTTATTGAGATTAGAAAAATAAGATATGAATAGAAATTGGAAAACTATATTTCTGTCTTCAGTGGGATTTTTCTGTTATTATATTATGTAAGATGCTTAAAACATTTTAATGTTTAATCAAAAAAGTATAGGTTACAACTACATATCATTGAACAGAACAGAACTTAAGCCTGACAGCCGTTCATGATTGCAACACAACAATAAAGAATTCTCACCCATGTGTCTGAACGAAAAAAATCCGTCATACCTCTCGTCTTCGTTCATTTAAAAACATTTCTAATATGAAATCACACCAAATCGAAACAAACATAAATAAATATATTTGGTTAAATTTTAATAAATAGGCAAATAATTATTCAAAAAACAAACGAAAATCAATTACCATAATCTATTTCTAATTTCAATGGCATAATTACTTAACAAGCCATATCGAAACGATTTTCTAAAAATAAAACATTTACTTGTCTATAAATATTAAATGAGACCAATAACTTGATATCAATTATTAGTCCATTGAACTTACTATTAGAAAATGCAATTAAATCGATAATCAATTAATTAATTGTCACACCCATTCGATCTAATCATACATTTATTTATTTATATTTTTTGTTATATGTTTTTTTCTTGTAATAATTTCCCTCACTTAAAAAGTATTATATATTTTTTTAATATATGTTGAAACTATTAATTTTCTTGATCGAAACAACTATCTCGTTATAGACCGATAGCATTGTGAATAGAGAAACTAGAAATAAAATAGAAAATTTATTCATTTAAAGAATAAAATAATCATGATAAGAAACAGTGAGTTGTTTTGTAATAATATATCGTTATCTTTTGTACTGTATCCACGCATTCATAACTATCGATCACAACGAAAGGTTTTAAATTGAATAAGTTTATTCCGGAATAGATAAAAAGTTTCTGCTATCAACGAGATCGGATATTGGAAATATGGAAACAGCAAAAAAGATCCGTTTATTTTTTAAATTGTTTTAGTCCTAGTTTATCAACACCATAGCAACAGAACTAATGTTCAACACCATTTTCCTGGCAGCGTTTTTGGGGAGAAATTCAAACCGAATGGACTGGATTAAAGAAAAACAATTGTGTCTTGGGATATCAGCTTCTTAAAGAAATACAATTCTTCTGGTCCTGGCCGGATTAGACCCTTTATGATACAAGAGTGTTTGGAAATAATAGGAGTTTGGTTAACAAGGATATTAGTGGCCTGCAAAGATTTTGGCTATGTACCACATGCTTGGAGTAACGTGGTGATCACTTCAGAGCAATCAATCTTAATCCTCATACTTTCTAGATTCTTGGTAGAGGTTTTTCGATTGGAATATTGAAAATGTCTGTTTGACAGAAAACCCGCAAAGCAATAGGCATCACGCTTATCAAGCGTTAAAGTCTACGGACGCAATCATTACAGCGTTGGTGTCTCACATTGAAGATACTATCTCAGCTAAAGGCAATGACTTCTGTTGTGGAACATGATGGTAGACTAGCTTCTAATTGAATTTTGATGTTATTCTCGACAAGCGGCTAAGCTTGGCTACCCATGTTGAGAACAAATACGTAAACGGAACTCGTTTACTGTGGCAGTGCAAGATGATTTTTGACAACAAATTAATGCTGATTCCGAAAATGGTCTACTGTTTGTAAGAAGAAGTTGTCAGACAAATTGCCAGCTACGGGTTCCACACTTGGTTGTCGAAAATTTTTGGTGAAAAAACTTATCAAGCGCAATGAAGGGATCTTTTTAGAACACTTTTAAGATTTTTTCATGCTGACTGTTGACACAGTACCGCAAATTGGCCTTCAGAGACAGTTTTTTTTTATTCTAAGCTGGGCATGTGTAGTGTTAATTATAATAAATTATTAATAAACGTCTCTGAATATCCAAAGATACCATACCAACTAGTGATTGGGATTAAGTTTGAATAAAATGAGTTTCTCTAAGAAATGTATGGATGCTAACTTTAAAATTTTGAGGATTAAAGCTATCAGGAAAAACCCATGAAGGCGTTCCAAAGATGAGAGACTCTGTTGAAAAAATCACGTTGAAAGGCGACAGCTCTGCACCTTTTTATATGAACCGTAAAAGGATGGGCTACAACATTTGCTCTGGTTGCCGGTTCAGGTAAAATTGATTTAATCTCTGCAGAAGTTCGTTCATCCATAATGTATATGTAGAAAATTGTCAGATCAGCAACATTTCGTCTGTGCTGTAAAGAATCAAGCTCATTAGTAAGAGTTGAGTTGCCAATCAGTTGCATAGCTCTGCGGTGAACAGAATCAAGGCACTTCAAATTACTTTAACAAGCTCCACCCCATATGTGAGAACACTACACCGTGCAAGGACGTATAAATGATTTGTAAATTAAAAGAAGCTGTTCGCTATTAAAAAACTTACTACATCGTTCTAAAAAAAAACAATTTTTGAACAGCGTTCTTAGCTAGGTTAAAAATATGAGAATACCATTCCTTTTCAAATTATTTTCAACTTCTACTCCTAGAAGTCATACAGATTCTTTCTCAACAAGATCTTTAGAGTCGAACTTTAATGGAAACGGATTAGGTGTAGATAATCTAGAAAAATGACAAGCCTGTGTTTGCTCGTATCGAATTCAACACTTTTAGCGAGCCCCCAATCCAAAATAGTTTTAAGGCCATGGTTTAATGAATCTATCAAATTTGATCTGCAGTTATTAAAAGCGCTAACGGTGAATATAATTTAGGGTTTTCATGAGATGCACGAAGCGTGTTATCAACAGCAAAACTATGGATAGTACTAATTGTTGATGTTCAAACTCGAGAAATAAGAAGATTCAAAGCTTCCTGCAACGAAAAATAAAATAAAATAAAAGCAACGTCATATTAGTTGAAATCCTGAAAATTTAATTATATTAATTAATTAATTTATTATTTGATTTGTAAATTTCGATTTTGTTTACTTTTTACTCACTTTTATTTAACTTGACTTTTGACAGCTGTGTTGGGTGGAATTTTGTGATTCATTTTTCAGTAGCTTCCCATTATGTGATTGATCCCAAATTTAAAAGACAAGTTTGTTGAAGCAGTCAGTACCTACGTATTTTTAAAAGTAAATCAACTACAGTAAAAACAACTTAAAAGCAACACAAAACAATCTTGATTTGAAAGAAATAACAATTGTTTGAAGTTTTTCGTTACACAAATCAGCTGATCACAACTGTCATATTTTTTTGGGGAAAAAAAGTCTTTTACCGGGTCCACACCTACAAATATTTGCGGCGAACGCGCGCCGCAATTCTACGTAGTGTAGACGTATGCGGCGCACACACGATCCGTAGCTTGTCGGTTTTTTGACAGACATCAAAGAGATTTGCGCCGCATGCTGTTTTTAGGTTGGACGCTTTCTACAACTTAAAAATGTATTTAGTTCATATCCATAACTATTTATTTGAAATAAATATTATATTTTAATATAAATATCAAAAAATAAAATATACAATTTTAACCAGTAAAGTACAAAAGCCTCGACCAAAACAAACAATTCAGAAAATATAACCTTTTCTCGTTTACACGAATGGCTTGAGCGAAGTGACGTAAAAATTTACGTGAGTAAATATTTGTGTGATAAAATATTTTTGCGGCGAAATATTTGCGACGCACGCGTTTGCCACAAAAATTTGTAGGTGTGGACCCGGCATTTCATTCACGATTCGTTTGAGTAATAATCGTTATTTATATCTTTATATCAGTTAATAGAATGCGCTGCAGCAAGTCAAAAGAAAACTTGTATTGTATTTGTCAAAACCCTCCTAATGCTAAGCCTGATTGTTTTTTTAAAACAAAAATATTTCTTGTGGCAGAAAAAAATTATTTGTGCGGGTTTATTTTGACGCATGTTATGTCAAAATAAATAAGTTATTTAGGTTATGTAAACAAAAACAAATTTTAAATTGGTGCTAAATATTGTTAGTTTATTTATAATTCACAGATAATATAATTTTTTTTAACAATTTGGATATACATATTTTGTGTAAGTTAGTTTGAAATTAGTTTAAATGGCCTAAAAGAGGATATAAGTAAATTAGACATGAAACTTGATAGCAATATAAGCCAATTCAGAAAAGAATTATATGAAGTAAAAGAAAAACAGACTTAACTTGGAAATAGGATTATACAGAATGAGAGGATACAGAGGTGAAATAATATATTGATACATAATTAAGAGGAAGATGGAAGCTGTAATAGTGAACTGGAATCACATTTATTAGATATTATTAACCGATTTCTAGGTGTAGAATTTTTTCCTTCAGAAATAAACTTTACCGTTTAGGCAAGAAAAATGATAAGACAAGACCGATATTTTAGGACTCACAACTAGAAGGAATAGAGATATGATTATGAGGGAAAAATATAAATTAAGAGAATGCCCTTCAAGAATATATTTGGCTGACGACCTGCCAATAGAAATAGCCAACCAGAGGAAACAAACGAGAATCGCCCTGAATAATATCAAAAATAGTGGAATTAATGCGAAAATAATTAGGGGTCTTATAGTTACAAATGATAAAACACTAAACAATGATGAAGCAAATGCTATATATATGCAAGAAATACGAGAAAACAACAAATGCAACAGATCAACCACGGAAGAGCAAATAACAATCCTCAGTAGTCAACAGCTAAATTCTACGAACCGAGTTTTAAACACCCAACCAGATAAGAGACATAAAGCAGGAGCACTCCTAAGAACACCACCACACCAAAGAAATGTTAGTAGGAAAATTCGACGAATTATTCGAATACTTTTTTTGGATAGATAGCGACAGATTCACAAAAACATACACAACCACACCCAATGATACTAATTAGGACAACGATTATGCCCCCGTGAGGAAAAATGGCCACAACCCTCCATACAGAAACAAACCAAAAACATATAAATAAAATATAAACAAAACATATATACAAAAATTAGATAGAATGAATACCCTATATATGTGTACATACAACGTCAGAACACTAGGAAAGGAAGAAAGAATGGAAGAATTAGATATGGCATTAACAAATATAAAATGGAATATATCAGGTCTTTCAGAAGTAAGAATACATGGAGAAGATACAGTGGAAAGACCAAATAGAACAATTATGTGTTACAAAGGTAAAACCAAAGGTCTCCATGGAGTGGCCATACTTATTGATAAACATTTAAAGAAAAACATTGAAGTAATAACAGCGTTCAATGAAAGAATCATTGCACTCAAATTAAAATTTGAAAATACAAATACATCATTAAAACAAATATATGCACCAACGGAAACTGCAAGGTCTGAAATAATAGAATGTTTTTATGAGAAATTAAACAGAGCAATAAATACATTTCAGAGCAATTATTTGATAATAATGGGTAATCTGAATAGTAAGATTGGTAAAAGAGAAATAGGAGAGGAACCAACTATAGGCAAGTACAATTATGGAATTAGAAACAAGAGAGGAGAACGCTTGATACAATTTATGTGGCAACATAGCCTGTGTGCTGGTAATACTCTATTCAAAAAGAAAAATAAAGAAATGTGGACCTGGTTAGCAACAGATGGCAAAACTTAGAATCAGATCGATTATATATTAACAAACAATAAAAGAAATTTAAAAGATGTCTCGGTTCTAAACAACTTTCAATTTGATTCAGACCATAGACTAATAAGAGCAAAAAGAGAATAATCCCAGAACCCAAGATATTACCATCACAAATTTCACCCGAAACGAAAGAAATATATCACCAGTCACTAACAAACCAAATATATAACATTAATATTAACAAAAAAAATGACGTACAAGAACTATATAATTTAATAGAAACAGCGATTAAACTATCTGGAAAACTTTTGAAAACTAGAAAAACCAAAATAAATAAGTCATCAAATTTGACACTCTTTCTCATTCAGAAGAGAGACGAACTTAGGAAAAAAGAAGTATTAACAGAGAATGAAAAATCTGAACTCAAAGTTCTACGGAAAAAAATCAAAATAAAAAGCAAAAAAGACATAAAATAATATAAAGATAGTTTCATAAAAAATACATTAAAAGATACAGGCTCTTTGAAGAAAATTAAGAATGAGTTTAATGAAGGGAAGAAATGGATTTGCGAAATTACCAAGAGTGTTATTCTTAGTGTAACAAGTGTAACAATAGAAAAGATATAATAAACGAAGCCACTGAGTTTTACAAAAAATTATATACATCCTCACTGTCAGAACAACAAAAAATATCTTTAATGCCAGAAATACAGAGCATAAGTAATATAGAACCATTCAACAAAAGAGAAATAGTCAATACAATTTTTGAATTAAAAAATGAAAAGTCAGCAGGGAGTGACAATATAAACGCTGAATATCTAAAATACGGAAACGAGGAAATGATCCGAGCAATAACAAATGTTTTTAATAAAATCCTAGAAAATGAAATAATTCGAGATCAATGGAAACCAACAAATATTATATTAATGTACAAGGGGATAAGAAAGACATTAGAAACTACCGAACAATAAGATTAATTAGTACCCTATATAAGATTTTTGCAAAATGTATATTAAAAAGAATATTAGCAACTTTGAATTCAAATCTGCCAAGAGGACAAGCCGGGTTCAGATCGGGATTCTCTACTACGGATCATCTGCATAGCATCAACTAAATCATAGAGAAATGCTCTGAATTCCAAATACCAATCGCTATAACCCAGGTAAGCAGAAAGGATTGTTTTTACATTGAGCCAAGCTTGTTTTAAGGTCGAACAATGTTGGGACAAGCTTTACGATAAACTTGGTTGAATGTTGTTTTAACCTTAAATGATAACCACGAATCATTATTATTTTTACACATTGAAACAATATTTAAATACAATGCTGGGCCAATTCTAAAACAAATAAATCGAATTCATAGCTTTTTAATTTTTTATTCAATGCATGTAACCCAGGTTAGCAGAGAGGATTGTTTTGACATTGAGCCAAGCTTGTTTTAAGGTCGAACAATGTTGGGACAAGCTTTAAAATAAACTTGGTTGAATGTTGTTTTAACCTTAAATGATAACCACGTACCATTATTATTTTTAGACATTGGAACAATATTTAAATACAATGCTGGCCCAATTCTGCCCAGGTAAGCAGAAAGGATTGTTTTTACATTGAGCCAAGCTTGTTTTAAGGTTGAACAACGTTGAGACAAGCTTTAAAATAAAATTGGTTGAATGTTGTTTCAACCATGATTAATAGCCATGTGCCATTATTATCTGTCATCTTTAATACACTGAACAAATGTGTATAAATAATGCGTCCGAGAAGTATAAAACTTGAATTTAATTATTATATCAAAGAAAAAATAAATATTGTACTTTATTTCTATTTATAATTTGAAATATTATATTTTAATATACAAATAATTATAGTATAAAAAAATAATTAAATGGAATGTATTAATTAAATGAAATTTTAAATTAAATTTATTATGTTTTATTACGCATTTCTGCCCATTATATTTTGGAACTTCAGTACAAGAATGGACCCTAAATTATTAATACTGAGATTGTAATGGAATAATAAAAAAGCTTAACTTTTTTAACACCATGAAAACTATAATTTTTATCCATCCAGAGAATTTGGACCGACTTAGACCGTTTATGAATTGAATTGCTTGATTTATTAAACAAGGAACCAATCTTGGCCCAGTATTAGCGAGCCAATCCTTGGCTAGTTAACTTTGGTTACAGTCTGAGCCAGTTGTAAATGCCTAGAATGAACCAAGATTCAGTTTATTATGCTACGCATTATTGACTAGTCTAATGTAGTGTAAACATGTGCAAGCCATGTTAAGTCTTTCTCTAATTTTATAAATGTAACTCTTTCCACAACTTCTTTCCACACATTTAAAGTAGGTCTGGAAAAAAAATTGGTTTGGTATAGATCTGGCCCAAGTCTTAAACTTGGGCCGTTTGAAAATATTAAGTCTGGCCCAAACCCCAAAAGCTGTTGTGCGGGTTTGGCCCAGGTCTGGCCCCTTAGCCTTTTATTACACGGGTATTGTAATGGAATTCCCTCATATATTATAAATTTGTTAGTTACAGTCCATCATTGCACAAATGCTGAAATTATATAACAATTACAATAAATTTGTTTCAACATTGGACCAACCTTGGCCCAAAACTAAATGTAGTAGTGAAAAGATAAACAATTTTAACCATTGGCTTAGTATGACAAAATGTATCAGACTAAGACTTGGCCATGCCTTGATAATCATTTCTTAGTTTTCCAAGCTTGGGCCAAGCTTGGCCCATTCGATAAGCCTTGGTATTTCTAACCTGGGAAGTATAATTTATTTTTGTTCAAAAAACAATAAAAGTAAATCAAAGTAATTTATCTAACAAATTAAGTAACTTCTGACAAATTGACTTATGACTTATGACAAATATCTTTGTCTTAAATAAAAATTTAAAAGAGTTAAATTATAAAATGGATATTTGGAGCGGCTTAGACCGTTTATGAATTGAATTGCATGATTTATGGTTGCCCTAGGTAGGAGCTGCCAATATTAAACAACGAACCAATATTGGCCCAGTATTGGCGAGATAAGCCTTGGCTAATTAACTTTGGTTTCAGTCTGGGCCAGTTGTAAATGCCTAGACTGAACCAAGATTCAGTTTATTATGTTACGCACAGAGGCGTAGCTAGGGGGGGGGGGGGGGCGGGGGGGCGGTCCGCCCCGGGTGTCACCCGTTTTGGGGTGACACCCGAACGTAAAAAAGTTAAACAAACCATCACAATGTTTTCAACGATAAATCACTTCGAAACCGTTTTGGGGTGACACCCGAACGTAAAAAACTTAAACAAACCATCACAATGTTTTCAACGATAAATCACTTCGAAATTGTTTTGGGGTGACACCCGAATGTAAAAAACTTAAACAAACCATCACAATGTTTTTAACGATAAATCACTTCGAAACCGTTTTGGGGTGACACCCGAACGTAAACAACTTAAACAAACCATCACAATGTTTTCAATGATAAATCACTTCGAAACCGTTTTGGGGTGACACCCAAACGTAAAAAACTTAAACAAACCATCACATGTTTTCAACGATAAATCACTTCGAAACCATTTCAACCAGGTTATCCATTTAATTTTAATTTATAAATTGTGTCCTATTGGTTCAAAAGGGATCTATTCTACTTTTTAAAATTCTTGAGTTATTACTTGAGTTATTATTTGGGGTAGTTTGTTGAACGTCTTTTTATGTTAGTACAAATCCAAAGACATGCTAAAAATTTTAGTTTACTTTTTAAACTAAGAAGGATTAATTAAACATCTAAACTAAAGCAAAATTAGATTACATTTTAGTGTTCCTAGGTCTTGATGGTTTTACAAGATATATTTCGTTTACGTTCTTGGCTATATTAGTAGAAGAGAATAGGTACGTTCGATTTGACTGAAACAACTTAAAAAACAACAACAATTGCATTCAATTTATCAGTTGTATCAGTTGCTTCAGTCAAATCGAACACGGCTATTATTAGAAAAAGTAGTATTAGTAGAAAAAACGGCTATTAGTAGAAAAAACGAAATTTCAGGATGCAAAGTTTAGGTTTTTGGGCATATTATTATTATTGAGGATGAAGCTGACTTTAGTTTTTTCAATTCATTTTAATTGTAAGTTAGAATTTTATGATGCCAATTTTTGCAAACTTTTCATTTACAGTCAAACTTCCATAAATCGAACTTCTATTATTCGAATTTCTCTGTAAATCGTATTAATATTTCGAATTAAAATTTTGATTTTCTTTATAAATCGTTTCTATATTTCGAAATTTCCCTAAATCGAACTAAAATTGATGGCTTTTGGTGGTTCGAATTATGGAAGTTTCACTGTATTTTAATTTTATTGAAAAACGGTTTCGCGATTTTTAAAACAACCCAAAATGCAATAAAAAGTATAACCCTTTGCGTTAAAAAGCAATTGTTATAGAATTGCTTTGCATTAAGCAATTGATAGTACATATATCAAAACTAAAGTTTTACTCAGCGTTCTTTGGATTACATAACTATCATATATTAAACATTCTAAAAAATTATCAGTAGTAATCATCCAAGGGCGGTAATAATTCGAAATAATCTTTTAAAAATTTCGAAAGCAAATACATATATTGATAATAGCACGAAGCCGTAGGCCGAGGGCTATTATTAATACCACTTGCTGTAGGAATTTTCCAAAAAATTATGAGAATTTATCAACGAACGAGGGGAATTCGTTTAGAAATTGTTTTGCCATTATTCATTTCTTTATATATTTTTTATGAATTATACGTTGGCCTACTGCCAACCATATCAGTTAACTATTTCAAAAATTATTTGATAATTTTTGATATCCCAGTAGGCCAGAAGTATAATTATTTGTTATTAATATAATTCAAACGTTATTGGTGAAATTGAATGATGTCATTACATTTTAGAGAATTTAATTGGGTTAAATTAAAATAAAACTAAAGCAAAAAATTTTGTATTTTATTTATTTAAAAAAAAAAATTAAAATATAAAATAATTTTGGTCTCCAAGTTGTTTTTATTTACTAATATAATAATTTATTTGAACTAAATTTATTTAAAAAATCCTTGTAACATAAATGTAAAGCCTTCAAATTTTGTTTAAAAGTGGTGTAGTTATGATTGTTATTAACTAAATGGTTTGACTTTAAATTTAAAAATAGACTTTAAATTTTGATTATTTTTCTTCTTAGATTTTTAGACAATATTCCTTAAATCAGTCTTTAAAACATTTTCCGGTTTTCCAGATGTAAAATTTTTCAAAAGAATCACAATTAAATTTGTAAATTATTGAGCATGATTCTAATTGGATATTTAATTTTGGTTTCAATACTTTATATAAAATTCTAAGAGATGGATTTTATATTTATATATTTTTAAATGGTTCCTAATAATATTAAGCATATGATTTGTATATTCCATTTTATCAAATATTGTTTAATATAAGTTGTTGCAAGGAATTTTAAATAAATTAATTCTGGTAGTGTATTTAATCGTTAACACAGTGTACTTATTATGAAATAGACATATGTATCCTACAAATATATTTAGAATTATAGGCATCAGCAAGCCTACTACTACACCTACTATAATTAAAAATATTTTTTTAGATTTCGTCTAGCAAATATCCCAACAAATAAATATGCCACGAGGAGTTCATACTTCTAAAAGAAAAAGCGGGTTCCAGCAGAGAAAGACCAAACAGGCTAAAATAGATGATGTTCAGAGCATATTTTATTCCCTTAGAGAAGGACAATCCTGTCCAATTCCCCAAATTTTATTCCCTTAGAGAAGGACAATCCTGTATTGTACCACGTCCGTTCAAAGAACATTTCAGAAAATATCATATTTTTTTAGCACCAAAAATTTTTAATAAATTACCTAACGATCTAAAATCTATGTCTTCGTGTTATTTGTTTAAACGAGCATTATTTGAGTGGCTTTTGTCTCAAGAGTCTGTTAATTATTTATTTCAAGCGATTGTTTAGCTTTTTTTCATTCTCCACGAAATTTTTGTTTTGGTTCTCTTACTTATGTCTATTATCACAGTTTTTGCATGTTAAAATTTAAATATTATCATTATTATTTTTAAATATTAAATGTCCACACACACATCCTACTATGACTTATTTATTAAATTTTTGCATGATTATTCAATACTAAATTTTTATTTAACGAATAACCTTTATCTTATTTCCACAGGTTTCATAGTCTAAATTTTTGTTGTCCGTCAATATTGTAATTTAAAGAAGTGATTTCATTTTTTATCCAAGTTTTTGAGTTGGAGGAAATGCCATCTCAAAATTACTAACCATGCGAGTATATGGCGCAATAACCATTACCATGTAATAAAATCACTTTCTTTTTAAAAAAATTGTAAATAAAATTTTATTTTGTTAGTTTATATAATATATTGACAATTTTGTAGTTGAAATCTTGGAAATAAAGAATTATTATTATTATTATTATTATTATTATTATTATTATTATCTGGATCGATTTATAAATATGTTACAATACCTGATGATAGCCAAAGCTCACCAAAAGAAACTGATTCTCACGTAAATGCAACGAATGTTTCAGAGAATATTGGCTCATCTTCAGAAAGTAACAGCGACAACACAGAATTAATAATATTGGTTTTATAAAGTGATGCCTTATATGGAGAAAAAATTCTGCGGTCATGGATGGTTTATTCTCCTATAAATAATAGCCTGTACTGTTTCTGTTGTCATATATTTGCTGTCACCAATAGTTGTAATATAAATTCAGCATTTACGACTGAATTTCAGAAGTGGTGGAAGCTAAATCCCAAAGTAGCCGACCATGAAACTTCAAATGAACATCTGGAGAATTTTGAAAAGTGGAAAACTTTGGAAATGAGGTTGAAATGTCATAAAACGATAGGAGACGCAGCCTTACAATTAATAGATAATGAAAAACAGAAGTGGAAACATCTTTTATCCAGATTATTGGATATAACTTTCTTTTTATCTAAACAAAACCTAGCATTTCGGGGACATGATGAAGGACAAAGTTCTTCAAATAAAGGCAATTTTTTAGAACTAGTCAATCTATTGTCAAAGTATGATGTAGTGTTAAAAGAACACATTTTGAATTTGGAGCATGGCAAATCACCAAAAGTATCATATTTGTCACCAGATATACAAAATGAGTTCATAAATGTTTTAGCGAACCACGTAAAGTTTAAGCTTGTCAACGAAATTAAATCAGCTAAATATTTTGGAATTATGTTTGATAGCCTACCTGACATTTCACATATTGATCAAATGTCTGAAGTGATTCGTTATGTGAAAATTGATGGTAGAAAAGTGGAAGTCAAAGAAGTATTCCTTGGATTTTTTTCTTTACATGGAAAAAAAAGCCGCTGATTTAAGCGATGAAATTCTTAAAAACCTTAAAAATGACAGTTTAGAGGTAATGAATTGTCGTTCCCAAGGTTATGATAATACAGCTGTTATGAGTGGTATACATGGAGGAGTGCAAGCTATTATTAAAGCAAAAAATAACAAAGCAATTTTTAGCTTTTTAGCTTATGTAACGTTTTTCGGAACAGTGGAGGCCATTTTTACATTTTTTTCTGCTTCGAATAGCCGCTGGGACGTGCTTGTTAAACACAGCAAAACAACTGTTAAAAGACTCTCAACAACGCGTTGGAGTGCTCATTATGCTGCAGTAAAAGTATTGGCCGAAAATTTTGATGGGATTGTGGCTGCAATTGAGAAGCTAAGTGATCAACAAGAAAATGTAGACACTAGAGGCGCTGAACACAACCTTATGCATGCAGTGTGTGATTTTACGTTTCTTTGCTATCTTTTGTTTTGGAATGATGTTCTTAGGGAAATAAATTGTGCTCAGATTGGATTGCAAAGCAAAGGCTTAAATATTGATCAATTAATTACAAAAATAGAGTCACTTCGTCTTTATATTGAAGAAAAACGAAATGACATTGTAGAACAGGGAATAGATTTGCTGCGATGAAATCGGAGAGCTATGACATTCCAATGGAAAGACGAATTCGTCGTAAAAAACGAATGGCTGGTGAGTTGGCTCTAGATGTTGGACTGACACTGAGAGCTGAACTTAAAAAGGACATGTTGGAATGTCTTGACCGATTCAGTGTTGAACTACGAACAAGACTGAAGTCAGTTTAAGATGTTGCTTCATTGTTCGAGGTTGTTCAGACAAAGACTTTGCTTTTGGCGAACAGTGAAGAGTTGAAATTATCTGTATCAAAATTTACCAGTTTTTATGATGAGGTATCGGAGACGGGACTCCTCACAGAGATACCAAGGTTGAGGAGGCATTTAAAAGCGACCAATGTTACAGTTTCTAGCTGGGTGTGCCTAGACTTTTTGAAATTCATCGTGGAATGGGATTTTACAGAACCTCTTCCGTCGCACTAAAGTTATTTATGACTATTTGCGTATCAGTGGCTACGTGTGAGAGGAGTTTCAGCAAATTAAAATTAATTAAAAATTACTTGCGGGCAACAATGACCCAAACGAGGCTTAAAAATCTTGGCATATTAACCATAGAACATGAGGCAGCACAAAATATAAATTTTGAGGTTGTGATTTCTGAGTTTGCAGCTGTTAAAGCTAGAAAGAAGAGATTTTAAGTGTATGTATATAATATGTATGTGAGAGTATATTAATTCTACTCTTATTTTTCTTTTACTATACTTTCCAGGGTTGCCACTTGTATACATTAGTATTAATTTGGATACATTATTTAAAAAATTTGTTAAATGGATACTGGGTACCGAAAATTCGCAAAACTACTGGAATGGATACAATTTATTCGCAAGAAAACATTGTGTATAAAATGCATTAAATGCATTTGAAAATGTTAATAAATTGTGTTACATTGTTCGTCGTATTCTCTTTTAGTAGAAGATAAAGGAACAGAAAATTGGCGAACAGTGTAGCAAATATAAACAGTTGTGGAAAAACAATAACCAATTTTTGTAAACAGTTCTGAATTGAGTGCATTTAAGGTTGCATTATACCGTAACCGTTGTAATGAAAAAAAGGAATTCCAGGTATATTTTGCGCTGAAACCGCACAATATAGGTCGTTCTCAAATAAATTAGCAACATCAAATAATCATGTATACATTTGGATACTCTTTTTTTATACAACTGGATACATTTTAATTTTTTTGAGTGACGACGCTGATACTTTCCTAAAAGATTCATTTTCATACATAAATATGAAAGAATGTATAATAAAACAGTACTTTAATTATATATAACTTATTAATAATAATGCTCATTTGCATTAATTAAATAATTTGTATTAATTAAATAAAATTATAAATTACGTATATCGGCGTTTTATTAATATTGACAGTTTTCATTCTTGGGGTGACACCATAATATCCGCCCCGGGTGTCACCCAGCTACGCCACTGGTTACGCATTATTCACTAGTCTAATGTAGTGTAAACATGTGCAAGCCATATAAAGTTTTTCTCTAGCTTTATATATGTTACTCTTTGCACAACTTCTTTCCACACATTTAAAGGCGGTCTGGAAAAAAATTGGTTTAGTAGACTTGGCCCAAGTCTTATTTGCCAGACTTGGCCCAAGCCTGGTTTGCCAGACTTCGCTCAAGAACATCAGTCCACACTTGGCCCAATCTTGGGCCGTTTGCAAATTTTAAGTCTGGCCCAAACCCCAAAAGCTGTGGTGTAGGCTGGGCCCAGGTCTGGCCACTTAGCCTTTTCTTACCAGGGTATTGTAATGGAATTCCTTCATACCCAAGTAGGTTTTGCCAGACATTGACATACGGCCAAGCACTGGTCCATTAATGGTTAACAGTACTTGGCTATTGTTACTGGGCCAATACTAGAACCAATCATCGGCCGATCTATGGTTTACAGAAAATAGCCAGTATATTGTTACCTTTGAATGGCCAAACACTGGCCCATGAATGGTAAATATTACTTGGCTATTGTTATTGGGCCAGTACTGTAGCCATGAATTTGCCGATCTATGTCATTTTTTTTAAATTTCACTAGAGTATTATCCCTTTTAGAAATACATAGTTTGAAAAATTTCACATATAGTTTAGTTATCGCCTTGTCGGTTGAAAGACTATGGTAATAAAGAAAAGGTTGGTATATGTTTTAATTTATTTTCATTTCTATTTTATTTTAATTATTTTGTAAATAATTTATTTAAATTTATGTATAAAAAATATTATTTTTTGTTTTTTTTAATGGCGGAGTCAGGGCGGTGTTTGCCATTCCTCAGCCACTCTTGCAACTGAACCAGTTGTATGGAGAGTTTTGAATTTTTTCCGTCATTTTTATTTTATTTTAAATTAGTTTGTATTTAATTTATTTAAAATTACATATGATAATAATGTATATTTTTTTTAACGGCTCAGTCATGGTTGCCAGTATTTGGCCCAAGAATGGCAACCATTTATTGTCCGAAGTTAGTCGTGGTTGCCAGTACTCGCCCATTGCTGCATTACTGGCTGCCAGTAATGGACCATTACTGGACCAGTTGTACAACCTTGTATGGGTATATTGTAAATTTGTTGGTTACAGTCCATCATTGCACTGATGAAGGCCTTCTATACATTAATTTTAAAAATATAAAAATGCTGAAATTATATAACGATTTCAATAAATTTATTTCAATATTGGACCAAGGTTGGCCCAAAACTAAATATGTAGTAGTCAAATGATAAACTTATTTATTTATTTTAACCATTGGCTTAGTATGACAAAGTGTATCAGACTAAGACTTGGCTATGCCTTGATAATCATTTCTTAGTTTTCCAAGCTTGGCCCATTCGATAAGCCTTGGTATTGCTAACCTGGGTCACTGTAAAATTTTATTAAACTAAAACACTACGTACGTGAAATTTATAAGTTAAAACAAGTACACTCATTACGTAAAAGTTTTTTTTTTAAATTGGAAACAATGTTCGAATTACTTTTAGGTTGTTATCAAATACCGTTTTTTGTTCTTCCATCGTATTAGTAATTAATATTTAGCAATTCCACGAGAAGAAAAACAAATCTCACCAAACGTCAAAAGAAATTCAATATGATAATCAGCAATCAGAATGAGAGACTAAGAGGACCTCTATGGTTGTGATGGGTTTAATTTATTGCATCATTACAGGTGACACCACTATATCCGCCCGGGTGACACCCATGCTAGCTACGCCACTGGTCGTAGTCGGGCACAAATGTTCCGATGGTCGTTTGCGAAATTAACATCAGGGTTTGTCGCTACTTGAGAAGGTCTGGTTGAATTTCTAAACGTAGTGTTTGCAGAGCAAATTTTTTATGTCTATGTCCGACCTTAGGACGACATTTTTAACTAACCTTCCCTAGGTCCAAAACAGTTTTATTTTCAATAATGGCTTCTTAGTTATCTTAAAGAAAATAGTTCTCTATAAATCTCAATTTTATATTCAACCAAAACGTGCAACATATATCTTTGAAGCTGTAAAGGCTGTTAATCTCTAAACACAATTTATGTTCTTCATTTGAATGATTGAATAAATCACATTTTCAACGATTCTAGAAATTTGAAGAAATCTCAATAATATCATCATAAATTAAATTAAAGTTATATGTATTCGGTCTCACTTTATATTGTAATAAATTATTTTGTATTAAGAATTCGATTGATACCGCATTCACAGCGACATAGCAAATTAGTAGATAGTATATTATAATATGCATTTTGGCATATTTAATATGAGTTTAAAACGTAGATTGTAGTTTGAATCGTAAGTATTTGAATCGTTTGTAATGGTAGTAAGCCTAGATATCAAATTAGTTGCAAGATTTTAAAATAAAAAGTGTTTACAGCACAGATTTAAATTACATCTACTAATTTGCTATGTCGCTGTGAATGCGGTATTAGTGGACTTTTTATATTGAACTTCCTTCAACTTCGATCTTATTTTAGTTTCTAATTGAATATTACAAATTACAATCAGTCGCTTGATCGATGAAGAACAAAACTTCAGTTTATCAACTAATCTAATTTGAATTGTTAAAAAAGAAAATGGAATGAAGGACGGTCAATGGAACTGATGCTTTAATATTAAAGATTTATGTAAAATAAATTTCGCTTGTGATTCGCCTTTTAAATTGTTCAGTTTCCATGAATATTTATTGAGTTTTATTTAAGCTTTTTGTCTCGAGTTTTATTGATCTTTTGAAATATTAATTCAGAAAAATTGTCAGCTGAAAGTGTTATTATGGTAATTTTAAGAACAATAAATAATTCAGAGGATTTTTTGTTATGTTATTAGAATATTTCAATATAGTGTGACGATGTGCAAGCTAAGATTTTGTTAGAAGTTATGTGTGTACACGTGCTAAATGCTTTGTGATTTGGTGTGTTTAAGAAAACCTATTAACTTGATTTGGAAGGTAGAAAATTCTGCAAACCATTCAAATTAGAAGTCACATTCGAATTGAATATAATTAATAGTAAAGTATCGTAAACAAATATTGCCGACGCTGAGCTCTGAAAATAAAATGTTCTGGATTAAATGTAAGCTTATATCCATCAAATACTTCAACTATGACTAGCTATTGTTAAAGATTTCGCGTAGTTCCAATCGTAAAAACAGGTCAAAAGTGTCATCAAAATTATTCCATTAAAGAAAGCAGTAGTATTCTAATTTCCAACAGACCTAAATTCTGATGGATGAATAGAAAAAGCAAAAAAATGCATGAAATAAACCGGGATCAAAGTTTAATCAAAATAAATTATCAGGAGCCGATGTTATTGAGTTACCACTTTCCCTATAATGTTCGAAAGTCAGCATTTGTTGATGAATTTTCTTTTGTTGTTTTGGTTTTACGCCGTTTAAGGATAATGTGTTAAGGGCTTAAAAATCTATTGTTCGGTCAACGCGAAGTGTTAGTTGTAATTTTTTGTTGTTGGTAAAGATAAAAAAGGTGAATCACGATGATAACTTGTCTCCAAAACGACACGCAAACCCTAGTTGTTCTTTTCCTTAATTTATTTTTATTCTCGTTTATAATTTTGTTGGTCTGTATACTTGCTGTGACCGTGACCTTCCAATAAATAAAGAACCTTCCATCCGATCAAGCCACAGGAACCTTTATTTATTTTATTTGGGCGACATTTTCAATCTCCTCACCATTGGAATAAAAATTTGGTTTATTTGTGCTATTTTGGCTTTGATTTTAATTAAATTCACAGTTATGATTCCATCCTGGACTGCTCGTCAATAAATAACTGCTACATAGCTAAAGCAAAAGCGTTAAAAACCGTGCAAGGTTATTTCTTCTGAAACATCTAGGTAACGTCCAATGGCAATATTTTTAAGCAATGGAAGTTCATTTTTGATATCCACGAGTCATGAATTTCATTTTGTAAATCTTCATCCCAATTCAATTTCAAAAGCCACAGCTGTCGAATTTTTTTATTAATATAATAGAAGAATAAAGCCGTAAAGGATCCCAGAGGATCAAATATTTTTGAAGCTTCAGAGAGAATCTATTTTTTAAAATGGGAGACCTGTCCTTAAGATGAATTCGAAATAAAAAGGAAACGCAAGTTGCTTTCCATTCAATATCATGACCGTAGTTTCCCCACACAGTAAAATATTATCGTTAGCTAAGTTCTCCTTGGGAATAACATCTAATAATATTTGGTTACTAGGCGATTGCTTTCTTAAATGAAACCTAGAGTCGCTAAATACTTTTTGAAGATGCGAATCGATGCGTGGAGATGCGTGGAGCTCACTATCTGTACCGAACATAACTTCATCTACATAGAAGTCATCTGCAAAATATTTGAAATTTATAATAATATTATTACTACGGTTTTGAAAAAACCAAAGTATTGAATTCATGAGCCAAAAGTGAAATTCTTATCCCTACTTTTTTTGGCATTTCTCGATGTTTTGGTACCTACTGATTCTAAAAAAGCAAAAAAAAATTATGTCTGTCTGCCGGCCGGCCGTTGTACGGATTTTAAAAAATGTTTTTTCTAAAAATAGGTTTACTCAAAGGAAAGAGCCGAAAGGACGATGTGTTCGATAACTGTACCGGAAGTGTGTCAAAAAATCGTTAAGTGTGTCAAGACAAGGAAATTTGCATATTTTTTTTTTAAAAACGATCATTTTAAGTGATTACGAAAACATTGAATTTTAAAAAATCTTGATGGTCGGGATTGATGTGTGAGACCAAAAACTAGGCTATTGCATTATAATTTTGTCAAAAGACAAATTTTTATTTATTTTTTTACCCAATTTTTCGGAAAATAATATTAATTATTTGTATGACATGAAATTTTATTATTATTATTGAGATTTATGGCACTATAAGTTTGTCAAACAAATAATATCAAGTGTGTCAAAAGAATGATTTTCATTTATTTTTTTAGAAAAAAATTAAATTAGTTATTAGTATGGAATGAAATTATCATTATTGAAAATTTTATTGCATTATAAGTTTGTCAAAAAAATATTGTCAAGTGTGTCAAAAAATGATTTTTAGATTTTTGGAAAAAGTTTTAATTTTTGATTTTGTTATAATTTGTGCAATATTTTTAGAATTTCGGAAAAAAAAATAGAAGTTTTGAATATGTGAATTTTGTATATATATTTTTAGAATTTTGAAAAAAGTTTCAATTTTTGATTTTGTTATAATTTTTGCAATATTTTTAGAATTTTTGAACAAAGTTTTAATCTTTGAATTTGTAATAATTTTTGGGATATTTTTAGAATTTTGAAAAAAGTTTGATTTTATTTAATCTTTACAATATTTTTGGAATTTTGAATGAAATATGAATTTGTGATTTAGTAATTTTTTCTCGAAACGCTAAATGGAGAGGTTTTTGAGTAACTACGAACGGGACGCGGTTTGTCCTGTTTTGATAAAAAAAAGGAAAAAATGTTACTGTCCTTAAAAATCTAAGATTATTGTCTGCTTCATTTTAACACCAAAAACTACTAATTAATATTTATGGGAAAAACATGAAGCAAATATAATTCAGATTGGCTAAAAAACTAACTTTTTTTTGGCATTAAACTTCTCCGAATGGTAAAATTATAGCATAGACTTGGACTTGAAGATGAAACTTTGGATGAAGATGAAACTTTGATATCAGAAATCACATCACATTCATGACAGAAATTTAATGATTGAAAATGCTCAACGTTATTTGCCACTATACTTATAGGAATTGTAGAGAATATCCTGTTTGGTTAAGAATATTTGAATTATTTCGTTTGTTTTCTGTGCTTTGTTTTAAAAGAAAAGAAAGTGTTATGAAAGAAATTCGATTTTTGCATTCCAAAGCGTTAAAATCTTAGTCGAATGGGCGGAGTTTTGTTGAAACTTTTGAATTGATAAAATCCGTTTTATGTTAATATGTTGTAAGGTAATGAAAAGCCAAGTGTGTTAACGCACATTGACATGCTTCCCAATGTCCAATGCCCAATCTAGTCGGGCTAAAGGGCCGACTTATAATGATGAATGAAGCCGATTTATTTTGGTCAAATCTGTAAGTTGCTAGTTTAAGTTTAAATAAAAAAAATCCCAGCGGCAGGTATATCCGCTAGAAATAGGTAGATTTCGGGGTCAGACGGTTTTGTGTCCAAATAAAATTAGATAAGTCAGATTAGTTTAAATAAAAAATATAAGTAGAAACAGAATAATTCAAAAAAATTATCGAACCAAATTAAATACATTATCCGAACTAACTCCATCAATACAATTTCGGAACAGTTTTATTTAAGTTGGTTTAAACTACTTTTAATAACATATTAAATCCACCAAAGATCAAATGAACTACGTCACAACTACAATTATACCATCACACATAATTTATAATCAAACATTATCAAACAATTTTATTTCAAAATCATCTTTTGTTGTTGTGTTTTTTTGTTCTTATTTAATCTTTTTTCAAACGGTTACTTAGTAAAAAAAATAAAAACAAAAGAGATTTTGATAATTTTTCTATGGTATTAAATGGGTTATTTAAATAACATAAACTGAAACATGATGAAAGCATTGCCTTTTGCGTTTGTTTTCATTTCAACAGCCGTATGGCCTCAACCGTTAGACTTAAACTATTATTTTTGAAAATTTTGGAAAGATTTATATTTTAAGTACGTGAAAAAAAGTTTTCAAATATGAGCTTGGCCATTTCAGCTAGATCAAGGGCAGCAAAGTTTAGTAAATTTTTAAAACAGCTGATTTTTGAGGAACCTGAAACGCCAAAGTAGTCATCTGGATAAAAATGATAGAAATATGTTCAAATATTCAATATTTATAAATTTTATTAAAATATTATGATTCAAACGGAAGTTATAGCGCTCTAGATTATTCGACATTTTAGACTCTAGCCGCTTAACTGGTACCCGGATATGGCCAGTTCACGAACTTGTCCAAGACATTATTTGCCGAAACACACACAAAAAATTATTTTGGTGTAGGTCGAAAAATGCGACCGTGAGAGTGCCGCCAAATTCCGTTATATCTCATATCGTTATATATATATATATATATATATATATATATATATATATATATATATATATATATATATATATATATATATATATATATATATATATATATATATAAATTTTTTTTTCATTTTGATTTTCCGTCTCCGCTTATCATATATAGTCGTTTGGCACCAAAAGTTTTCCGAAATTCCGAGATGAAGCACATACCAATAGGCAATAGGTAGATTTTTATATGAAATCTACCTAATTGGTTTGGGTAAGATATAAGAACGGTTTAGTTATTAATTTTAGTATTACAAACGACGACCTTTCTTTCCTAACCTGATGTGATGTTTATTTTATTTCGATGTTATTTGGCCAAATTTTATATAGTTTGAAACTGGTCTGCATGATATTAAAGTCAAGGATGTTAAATGAACGCAAGGATTCCTCAAATAGTTTATTCACGTTATTCATAACACTCACATATTTTAATTTATTTGTGGAACACAACGATTAAGTTTTTGCAAACGATAGTATCGAGAATTATCAATTATATTTTCAATTATCTAACGAAATCTTAGAATCTGGTAAAATATTACTAGATTACGATGTAACTTATAAGTTATAATGTATGCCCAATGACACCCATTCGACTGCGTCTAAACCATTTTTAAACTATTTGTCCTTCTAAATGTGCCTAAGCTAGAGAATTGTGAAATTTGGGCAGCTCACTAATTCTTTTTTTTTAAATTTGTAAGCAACTTGTTGATCTTGTGAATTGTTTAAGTTTTTTCATTGATTTCAAATTTATGAACTCAAATATTAATAAAAATGAATTTGTTAAAATTGAAATGTTTTTAAGGAAACCAACTATTCACATTAAACGCACCGGAATGCTACCAAAACGCCTTTTAGGTTTTTCCTTCAAATTTATTTCCATAAAGTTTTTAAAAATAAATCAACGATTTTGCCAATATGAACATCAGAATCTCATCGTCTTCTTCGATTTACTTATTCAAAGTACGGTACTATAAAAATTTGTATAAATAAACAACTGATTTTCGAATTTTTGATATTTATAGTTTGTTTTCATATATAATATCACGAGTCGTCAAATAATAGTCGATTATTTTTCATAATCATTATTACGAATGTCATTTGAGGTAGCGCACGAGGGAAATTTTTGACCTCAAATGGCATGAGTGGTAATGTTGAAAAATAATCGACTAATAATTTGATGACGAGTTGTATTTAGCAGACAATTTAACGAACAGAAATGTTCCTTCCTACCAGAAAAAAATAATCGAAACAAATCGTTTTGATTTGCTAAAAAATAGTAAATGAAGCGTTTTGATTGGACCTTATTGAAACTTTATTTAATGAGTTGAATTGTCAGTTTTATTTAATTTTAATTAATTATTCTAAAATATCTAGTTTCGCTTGGAGTAAGAAAAATATTAGCCGAGCTTGCTATTTAATTTGGTGTAAACGATTGTGTCCCGTTTTGTAAATTTGAAAAGGTGACAACTCTAACCATACCATTAAATTATCATTTGGTGATCGATAAGGTTTTACAGAAACAAAAGCATCAAAGACTATATATAAACTAGTGGCTGTACTGGAATTCTTCACAACACCATTATGAGGTAAGTAAATCATTTCGAAGAGTCTAGGTTTTTTTTTCATTTCCAGGAACCAGATCCATATGTCACAGTTCCTCATTCTCTTACATGAAATCACAATATTCCCTTTTAAGAAATTCATCCCCCTTGGAATCTATATATTTCAATGATTTTAAACATTCCCCTGCAAACTGTTTATTTTCAGTTAAACTGACATCATCCGCACTGCAGTTCGTCGAGTGTAAGCCGCAACTTGGCAATTTGCAAATATTCCGAAGACAATTGATCAGTAATCACCTATCCAAACAATATTTTTTTGGCAATTGTAAAATAATGGAAAACACAGTACTTTACCTAAAGCTGTTTTAGTTCTAGAAATGGAAGTGGATTGTCCACTTTTACAATAATTTATTTAACATCAAAGAAATTATAGCCGTCGGTCAAATTAAATTTTATAAGCAGCAATAGTGGAAATAAAAATAAATGTTTTTTTCATTTTGTGTCTTTATCTTCAATCTAAGAGCATATTGTAGTACATCTACTAAACGGAATCATCTAACAATCCTTGTTATACTTTTCTATTACTTTCTTAGCTTGTTCTAGTCTCGATGATTATGTTAGAGTTCTGACGTTTCAGTTTTCTGCTCGTATTCGGGTACGATTGTCAAGGGTCAATGTTTTCATTTGTTTTATTTTAACTGCCCTTGGTTTTTAATAACTTTTATTCCACTAGAAGAGAAAAATTGGTCACTACAACATGTTTTGTTCCAATTGCACACCTCACATTAACAATAAATACGATTCGGCCTTAATACACAAAATTCCAGACACAATAACTGAATTAGATGCCATCATGCAAGGAACGAACCAAAACATTGGTACAAAAAAAGGTTACGGTGAAGTTTTCATTGCAGATACACTGAAAAAAAAATTGAAGTTCATGACAACCTCATCTCGAAGTTGGCAGTTGATTATTCATGCAAAGAAAAGTTATTTGCAGACAATTTCACTGTGATTTAGACAACTACACAATAACATTTTCCTAACAACAGAATGAGTTTTATTTAAAATATAAAGTGCTATGTCCAATATAACAGTAGTTTAATAAAGATAATAACTATTTCCCTGAAAAAAATTTTCTTTGGCCTCATATCATGAATTTTTCATTTTAAAGTTTAAGTATTTGAGATTAATTGAACTATATTTTATTTTCACAAAAATATTTCGTGTGATTGTCTCAACTTCATCGATTCATCATTGTAGAGTTGTTGAAGCAATTTCGTAGTTTAATTCGCCATATGTGACCGCACGGTGAGGTTGAGACCCTTGCATTTCGATTGGAAATAGAACATGTTTTTTTCAGTGTACGTTTACTGTTCGTGCACTAATATCTCTCTGTCAAGTTCTTCGTAAACGCCCATCGCATTTTTTGAGCGATCAGTTTATCTCAGCGATTATATCAGTGCTCATAGCTTTTCTGATATCTAAATCCTTAGCTCTTCAACAATATTCTGATAAAAACTCGTTTCTCTGGTTTGTATGAGTTATTTTCCGCATTCCGTTCTGAGTGCTTGCATCGCACTCAATTAAAAGAGACCGCTTATTTGTGTGACATTTATTTATGAATATCTGCTCATCCACAAAATAGACTGGACTGATGGGCAGTCCAACCAGTATTGTGCTTGGCGGCAAATGCTGTCTATTGTGATGATTGTATCATCTTTTTACCAGATCACTAGGATCACAAAGTTTTCAATTTGAATCAAAAGCTTCTTAAAAAAATTTGATCTCCATTTTTGATTAGTGAACGTCTTGCTAAATATTCAGGGATTGTAAAAGAGAGACTGTTTGCTGCCTTACAGAAGTTTCATTGTTTTTTAAACGTCAGCAATAATACTTACAAACGTGCATAAGCTATCGAAATCAACTACCAACGAATACACCGATTTCAACCGTTTTCATACCATGTCGTTCTTGTTTAACTTTAACATACAGTTGGCACCCCTCTCACTTGGGTGTATCCCATCCTTCCTAGTACTTTTCAATCTACACTTATAGTCCAGTACTTGGACGCCATCTTTCTTTCCTTTCACAAACAATTGCGTCCCTACTTTTACGTTAGGACTCCCTTGAGCAAGTTAACTGAATCATCATCCTCACAGTCTATCATCCAGTTCTCTCCAGACCTAGCATAGTACGGTGTGAGTATTTAGTCAAAATTGCCAAACTGAGAGCCTTTGTAGCATCTTTATGCTGTTGATTCATGAATTTAAGCAATGGTGCCTGCTGTCGCGTACGAAGGCTACTTTCCAATTTTTTATGTTATTGGTTTGGCATCAATTCATAAGCTGGATTTAATATAAATCCTGATTGTATGTGCTGTATGTATTCTGTTTGATACATACAGCTAGATAACGATTTGAACGTTAAAATGGGGAAATGAAGAAAAACATATAAATTAAATATGCAATTGATACGACAGTTCAGTCCATGACTATACTCAAACTTATTCGGTCGTTTCTTCTTCGATTTTAAAAATTTTAAAATTTTTACTCTTTTTAAAATTTTTTTTTGGTCTGAATATTTTCGAAATGCGTCCATATCAGTTAATTAGTGCTGGAAGGATGGACATTCCCTTTCGGACTCGTAAGACTCGAACTTGTTGGAACATAACAACGTTTGGCACACAGCCCTTCAATTTGCTCCCTATTGATATCATCAATAGGTCCAGTTTCTATTACAGCTACCAATGCTGATGTTCACATCCTAATTTTCACTCAAGTGGAAGATGAAACAAGCCTCATATTGTTTATGTAAAATTGCTGGAATACAGAATATGAGCCAAATGAATTGCGAAAGCATTGAACTATTTGAAGGTTTATGATGTATGGATTCATTAAATTTGACCAGATTTAAACGCTAGGATACCCATATACAAGGGGATGACGACACGACTCACCATGAGGTCCTGAAGCACAAAAGCGGAACGGCTTCAAGTGATAATGTCTCAAAGATTCCATCGAAGTCGACAACAACGACGGGTTCGAACAAGGTTGCATCAAGCTATGCTAGTGCAGCCAAGAGAGGGCTAGTTGGAATTGTTGAATCTTACAATAGAATTATTAGCCAGGAACAAAGAATTTGATCCAGCAACGCCTGTTTGAAGTTATGCTGAAACAAACAGGAACTCTCCCAACCTTTGATGGGGTATCGATGAAAGAAGGAAAACTTTATTGCCGATGTTCAAATGACTTCTCATGGAACTGGAGGTTCCAGGTTCTAGGTTGCATTCCATGGGAAGGAACAAGGATTTCAGCAATAAAATTGTGTGATCTCTCTGAGGCGCACCTGGCCAAAATCAGAATTCCAGGTCATAGACAAACTGAGACGGCTTTATTCCGGACCGGAATCCAAGACAAACGGATTGGGTGTGCTTCGGGTGCATTGTAGAGAAAGAACAGGCTAGTGGAAGCATTTCTAAAGTCCGGACTATGGAACAGGGCATTGACCAGCTCAACAATCTGTTAGTCTGGACTTTTGCGAGCTTTTGTTTCGATTGAGACTATCACAGAAGGTGCTACACAAATGAGGGCCTTGAAAAAGGATCCTTTAGCAAGGCTGGATAATATTAAATTATCCAATGATACTTACACTTCTTCTAATGAAGAAACTTATACACCATAGTCTCAACACCATTTTCCTGGCTGTGTACGTGAGGAGATCCCTCAATCCTCAGGGAGCCGGGGAAAATAGGGAAAAACTAAACCGAATGGACTGGATAATGGCAAAAAGAGTTGTATCGCCCGAGTCTCTGTCTTGGGTTATCGGCTCCTTTGATCCATACAAATCGTCAGGGGTCCAGGCGAAATATGGCCTATTATGATACAACAGGGTCTTGACATAATAGGAGATATGCTCTTAAATATCTTCGTGGCCTGCATATCTCTCGGCTATGTACCATAGGCCTGGAGAAACGTGAGAGTTGAATTTATTCCAAAACCAGGGAAAATCAACTACTGCGAAGCGAAAAACTTCAGACCGATCAGTCTTTCCTCCCACTTACTAAAGTCTCTAAAGGTTAATCAACCGTTACATCAGAAACGTCTGTCTGAAGATAGCACTGCTAAGCAAACGGCAACATGCTTAATAGATATAAATATTTTCCTGAGGAAGACTTCATAGAAACCGAAAATATTTGGAAAAAATTAAAAAAAGTGTTTTAAAGTGTCTAAGTCGATTACGAATCATCAAAGTTATTGAAATAACACTTAAAGTAGTTCTTAAATAATCTATGCTTATCAAGCAGGAACGTCTACGGACACAATCCTTTCAGAGGTGGTCTCCAAAAGGAGACTATCTCCAAAAAAGCTATCACTCTTGGCGCTTTTTTTGATATTGGAGGGGCTTTTGATAAAGTCACTTTTGAGTCACTCCTAAAAACTCTCCTAATATGGATACGACGGGCACTGGAATATCGATGTCTGTTTATTCACACAAAGGACAACACCACAATCCAGGTAGGTGTGAAGCGTGGATGTCCCAAAGGGGGCGTTTTATCACAGCTGCCTTGGAACATGATGGTAGACCAGCTCATAATTGAATTAAATGATAAAGAGCTAAACACATGCCGATCAATGCTTCTAAGACACAGCTCGTTGCGTTTACCAACAGAAGGAAACTAAATAACTTCACTCCTCCTTCAATCGGTAATAACACATTAACACTTCAAGATAATATGAAGCATCTTGGTGTTACTTTCGACAAGGGGCTCAATGGGGCTGTTCATGTTCAGATTTAATGCACAAACGCAACTCGAATTCTGTGGCAATGCAGGAAGGCTTTCGGTGGCAAATGGGGGCCGACTCCAAAAATGGTCTACTGGCTGTATAAATTAGTTATCAGACCGATTGTCAGCTATGGGTCCTTTGCATGGCTCTTAAAAACTTTTGTCGGGAATGCGATCAAAAAACAGGAGGCGGTACAAAGGCTTGCTTGCTTATGTATCAGTAGTGCTCTCTGGACAACGCCCACAGCGAGTTTGCAGGTCTTATAAGGGCTTCCTCCCTCGCATATATTTGTAAAAATGGAGGCTCTTAAGGCTACAAAAAGGCTCGGACTCCTGGGAAACACCAACGGGCTGTAGGAAAAATCATCAAGCGAATCTGGACATACGGACGAATGTGGAAGAACACCTTTCAAATTTGTTCATGCCGACTGACCACACAGTACCCCTAACTGCCTTTCAAAAGCAGTATAGAGTATAGAGAACTGGCCCTCAGCTGATTTGCTATTGGGCAGTGCGGCCAACACGTTGGACATCTACACAGATGGATCTCTCACTTAAAATGGTGCCGAAGCTGCTGTTTGCTTCAGTAATGAAGATCTTGGGCTGCAGTTTCCACTTGGCGAATACTGCACAGTCTTTCAAGCTGGGGTAATTGCTATAAATGTAGCATCGAGGCGAGCGACAGAGCTTAAGTGGTCTGGTAAGATAATTAATGTTTTTAATGATAGCCAGGCTGCTCTAAAAGCTCTGGGAAACTACACTATAAAGTCAAAAATAGTGCAAGAATGAATTATCTCGGGCTCAGGAATAGGATATCACTGATTTGGACACTAGGGTATAGTGCAAATATCGGGAACGAAAAAGCTAAAGAGTTAGAAAAGAGCTCCGCAGGGAGGCTCATAGGCGCTAAAGTAGCCATTGGTACTTCGAAAAGTCGGATAAGATAACTAGTCGAAGAAGTTCTCTTCCGGTTCAATAGCTCTCAATGGAGGATCACAGAAGGCAAGGTCTCCAAGATATTCACTCCAGAGTGGGGCCAGAAAACCACCAAATTCCTGTTAAATCTGACTCGGTCAGACTGCAGGCTAATGTTGGGATTAACAGGTCACCATCATGTGAACAAACATATGGTACGGCTTCGAGTAGAAAATGATCCAACATGCCGCTTTTGTCTTGAAGAAGGTAAACAGTCCCTCACATTGTGGGAGAATGTTTGGCTCGCTCAGGGCTTCGTAGCGTCATGTTAGAATCAAACTATCTAAGGATAGAAGATTTCTGCAAAGCAGACCATTCAAGGCTGTTGGTTTTCTTCGAAAAGGTCTTCAGCTCTTGAATATGAGGATGGCATAAAGGATTTTGCATTCTACATGCCAGGCTATGACTACATGGTCGCCTCGCAAAAAAAAATGCTGGGACACGACCCACAATCGCCTGTTGTACCTCAGAAGAAGCAATTTTTAATCTTTGTATAAAAACAGAGGTTTATGTGAAAATTAGTTATAGAAAAATCCAAATTCTGACGCCACCAACGTTAACTTCAACTTTAACATTAAAATTGTTTCCACTAAATCATATTTCTAACGTGATTTTGATATTGTGATGGATTCCCAAGTTCTTAAAATTATTAACCTAAATAAACCAAATAATGCGTTTGCTTCTTCTATTTTAACTGCCTTCATATCTCTAATCTATACAAAGTTTGATGAAACAAATTACATATTATTTGAAAACAAATTAGCCGGTTAAATTAAAACTATTAGAGAAAAATCAGCAAGATGAAAATTGAAATAAGATACAAAAGAGAAAGGAAAAAAAATCAAACCTAGACAAAAATATCCAAGATGACAGAATAATTAATGATCCAAGTTTATCGGATATCATTAGACGTATGTATGTACATAAAAAAGTGTAACAAAATTCTAACTGGAATAAGAATTATCTACTTTTAAATGACGAATGTATGCATTTTATTGTTGTTTAATTGATGGAATAACTAGGAGATAGTTAATTGAGGCAATATGTAACTATTGTTCATTTACGAAGGGTTTAGACTTGAAAGGCAACAGATGTCGTTTTGGAATTGTTGGTATTTGAAAATAGATTAAGGAATTAGTTTTTTGTATTTGATAGATTTAATGAAATCGGTTATTAATACAAATTGTTTACTCGTACATATCTCATTTTAATTATCTTCCAAATATACCAAATTTTATTTTCATTGTTTTTTGATACAACACATAAGCGAATTTCGAAAGCAAACACAAAGATTATTATAGTTATAAAATTATATTTATTTTTCATTATTATATCGTGACAAAATAATTAATTTTTATTATTTTAAATCGTTAAAATAATACAAACAAGATGCGATTGATATAATCTTAAATTAAATATTCATATAAAGCTATACAAAAAATAATGAATTAATAAATATAAGACTGGCAAGTGTCAAACTTATTTCGTAACGAACCCTGTCGAACTTTGTCGCTCTGTATTTGTAAATATTTCATTTCTTCTATACAGTTGATGCAGTATGCACAAGTAAAGAAGCACTGAATTTCAGGAGATAAAACTATGGCAGATGAATTTCAACCGATGCCAGATTGGAAACTGAAAACTGCCTTGGATTCATTTGATGCAGTCTGTTGCTTTGGACTGTATTTTCTTAGCAGTTTGGTGTAAATCGATTAAAGTCGACACCAATATAAAGTCAAAACCGAATAAAACACGATGCAAGAATTGTGTTTAAAATTTAAATACTACGATCCAATTAGCTGCTAGCGGCTAAGTTGTACTAAACTGTTAAATATAAATTTGATTTAACAAAATTGCCAATTTTTAATTTAAATATATGTGATTAAGTTTTCCGATATTGATAAAAACATCAATGTCCTTACAAGCATTTAGAAACAAAATATTGCTTTAGCCAAATAAAAAGTGGACTAATTGGATTTAGCACGTTTAGTACAATTTAGCATCAATTGGAACGTAGTCTTAATAGATTATTTTAGAACCACGCTAACTCATCTATTCGTAGAATCATGTATGCTGTTACGAAGCTGTCGCTCCCATAAAAATTCATTTGTCCGGAAAACTTTCTTTTGCATGTATTAGCGGGAACAATACAACTTATCGTCTTTTTATTCATATCCTTCGCCACCCTGTTTGCAATGATTTTTTTTCATCGATTGCTGTCTCATTTTGATATGTTATTGATTCATTATTTTGTTTCATATATATGTACTTGGACATGTGTTATTTTTTAGTCGGCCGAGGAGAATTATTTGAAGAAAGATTGAAAAAGAAAGTTGTGCATTTGTAACCGGGATTAAAGCTCTGTAAATGTTTATGTGAAAATTTAATTAAACAAGTCTTTTTTTTATTTAGTTGCATATGTTATATCGAAATAAAAATTATATCTGGTTAAAAAGAATAAAAATTATAATCCATTTTGATAGTTCAAAATTTTATTTTTCTTGGTTTTTTGTTGGTTTTTCTGAATCGTCAGAGCCTACCTTATTTTCAACCAGTACACCTAAGATATAGTGCGTGCATCCAGCATTACATCAAACAGCTGATTGGATTGAATAATTTTGCCTCTATTTTGATTTTTTTGTAACATCTAATAGAAAGAAAAGTTTTGCATTGGTTTTAATAATTTCTGTATTGAGTAAATGACGTTTGGAAGAACGATATTTTGTTTTTATTATATTCAACATTTGGCGCATTTTGGTGCAGCGATTGATGTGTATTATTGTTTTATTTTTATTGTTCCGCAATCGTATGTACCTTTGGCGCAACGATTAAGGTACATTATTGTTTTAATACCATTGTTCAACATTCGCCTGTGACTTTGGTGTAACGACTGGTTTACGATATTATTATTAATTTTATTCAACAATCTCTTGTTAAGGTGCAACGCTTCGAAAGAACAACAACAACCGCCTGTACATATAGCGCAACGATTGAGTTATATTATTTTTATTTGGCGTAACGATTACTTTATATTTTATTACTATTCAACAATCGCCTGTACATTTGGTGCGACGACTGAGTTATTTATCATTATTGTTCAAAAATCGCAAGTACTTTTGGCGCAGCAATTTATGTATATTTTTTTTTTATCATTGTTCAACAATCACCTGTGTCTTTCGCCAGTGACTGGTTTAATAATTTATTATTATTTTTATTCAACAATCACCTTTCGGATGCAACGATTTTTTTATACATCATAAATTTAGATTTTTGTCAATATGGTTGTTCAATATTGGATCAATTACAAATAATGGGGTGAGTGAAACATTTTGTTTAATGTTTTTTTTTCGATTGAATTCTCAAGACACTACTATTTTATTAAGTATGCTAAGTTAATGATATTAATTATTTTACATACACATCCTTAATGTAGTAGAATCATTACAATTAGCTATTTTCAACAAACCTGAAAACAAATCAATTATGATCATTATTCGATCGGTTGATTTTTATATGAAAAAATTGTGAGTAGTTAAACTTAAATCACTGAATGAATAATAAGAGTTTTTCAATTTTGCACCACCAGTTGCACAATTTTGCACCACCGTCACCAGTTTTGCATTTTCCTAATTAAACGTTAGGAATTTAACCAGAAAAACTTTTACGTGTTCCGTGGCGGTATTGAACACCCCAGTCGTCAGTAACACAAATTCGATACCTTGTATTATACACGTTTTTATCAGTTGATTTCATTTCTCCTAGTTGATTTCATTGTAATTGTTGATGGCGTTTCAATTCACCATCTAAAAATTTCTATAAACTTGTCAACTAAATGGCTCAATTGATAAAAGCGTGTATACCACATGGCATCGAATTTTGGTTACTGACGACTGGGGTTCGATACCGCCACGAAACACGTAAAAAATTTTTCGGATTAAATTCTTAACGTTTAATTAGGAAAATGCAAAACTGGTTTCAGAATTTAAAAACTCTTATTATTCATTCATCCAGTTATTTGAGTTTAACTACTCACAAATGTTTCATATTTTGTTTAATGTAATAATTATATGGGTGGCTTTGGCTTTTGGGGTTATCAGAGTTTCTGTTGTTTATTTATTTGATTTCGTTTTCTCTTGGAAGCTTTTAGTGCAATTCAGCATTTGTGATGGGTTGGGGAGACATATTCGAACTCACAGACTAAACTAGTTGGAATTTTAATCTCAAGGCACGCAACTTCTCGGATGTTGCTGATATTAGTTCCATTATTAGGAACGCACTGTGGTCATCACGGAGCATTGTCTAATATTCGTACATATATGACAATAATTTATCAATTGTAAGTCACTGATTTCACATTGATTGAAAATGATCAATAATAACTGTAATAAAATCTTTTTCATCATATGAATTCATACAAAGTAATACCTAAAAATGTAGTGCAAAAAATGCGCAAAAAGATAACAATAAATTCAAAATTAAGTTTATATTGTTTTTATTGATATATGACTTTTTAATAGCTATAATACAGATATAAAATGTTTATTTTGTAAATAACAGAAATTTACTACCCAAAAGCAAATCACTTTAAAAATATTAGTTTAACATTTCTTTCAAAACAATTAACAGTCTGTATCAATATTTAAAAAAAAAGCATAAACAAAAGAAATCGAATAAACAAATCCGCGAAAAAAATATATTGACCAAACAGGTAAAAAATTCATCAACAAATTCTTGGAACATTTACCTAAAAGAAAAAACAACCTTAATGTTTTTTCAATATTCGCTCAACACCCAATTATTGAACATCATTTAAATACAAGTTTTGACAATAATTTTAAAGTTCTAAATTTTTGTAATAAGGTCCTCCCATTGAAAGAATTTTAAATCAAAACTCACAACCTCACAGTTAGAAAATTTTGCTCTAATTTCGTTCACAATATTAGTCAGGAGATTAAAAACTTTGGGATTATATTTGTTTGTGGGTATAAGGCTATAGTGAACGAAGAATTTTCAGGTATACAAGTCTTTTAATACTATTGTGTTGTATACTACTGTGTTGTAAACGCTGATTCAATCCATTAGTAAGGACTATTTGTTTTTATAGTTAGAACTAGTGCACAACATCACGGTTGGCATTCAATCCACAAATATTTTGAAGTTGGAGTTACATTTTTAATCAAATTTTCAATTTTTATTTGACATAATTTGATCAGACTTGTTGTCATGTGGTTCCTATAAGCTTAAACGAAATAAAGGTCACCAATATGCTCTCTGGTTTAACCGAGCTGGATCTATTATTCGGTCTGCACGCACAGGTATGGATTGGTGATGCTGGCTAGGTAGCACTGGCACGCATCCAGACGAGGTTATTAAGTTAAAAATTCCTGACCCACTATACATGACAACGGGCTTACGAGGTTCAATGGCACACAAAATCCCATATATATAGCTCGGGTACCTCGGTAAGCCATGCCTGTAACACAGCGTTGAAATTGAGCGGCTTACACCATGTTGTCTTAAAAATTTAGGCAATAAGCTATACTGTTATCTCTAAAAAGCAGTATACTTGTACCAATAAAATTTAACCATTTGTTTGGATAATATAAAATGCCTCAATTTTTTGTCAGTATCAATTTCGTTCACCCGTTTTTAATGAACATTCTGTTATACTAGAAAGCAGCACCTAATTATTCTCATAGTTCAGACTAATTACTTGTGGGTAAAGATATAAATCTACCAGTAAAATAAATTTATGGTAATTTTACCGTAAAATTACCGATAAGATTGGTAAAATTGGTAATATTGGCAAAATATAAAACTGTTTTTAAACATTTAAATATAATTGCAATTTCATTTAATTCAAAACTGTTGACAAAATTGATGACATAAAATGCAAATCAATTAATAATATAATTAAATATTGAGGGTAAATATACCTAGTCGCAGAATATCAGACAGGATACATATGCAACAATGAAAATTCTTTTATGCCCCATCCATACATGAACGAAGTTCAGTTGTTGTTATTTTAGCAGTACATCTATAAAAAGGACTACCCGCTACGTCACAGCTGCAAAAATTTAACAAATCCTGAACACACTGACAACAACAATAGCTGCTTTTTTCACTGTAAAATATGTATAATTATGCATTTTTGAAAACACTGCCGTATTCGAAAACGTGTAGGTATTAGTATTACACATCTAATAGAAGTACAAATACATTTCAATGGCTCAAATATGTTATGCCCACCAATTTACGTGATGTCTAATAACAATCGTTTATAAAAATCTACAATCAGCTCCAGAACAAATTTAAGTTCTGTAAAGGGGGGGTTGATAGGAAATTAGTTCTTTGTAGTTAACGGCCCCGGCTCACTAACAGTAAAGACTAAATTCCTAACCAACCCACCCTTTTCCATTTTTCATTTATGATACGACGTCATTGCACTTTTTTATTAACTTTTTTATTAACAATCAATTAGTATTTCTAAGCTTCGGACACACTGTAAAATATCAAGGTTACAATAGTTTTTGTTATATACCTGGGCCAGAACCCGCCTTAGGGTTATCCAAAAAGTTTGCCTTGTCATTATTAAAGGATGATGCGGACCTTAAGATGAACGCTCTGTGGAATGCGTCATCAGCAGGCAGACAAAGTAAGATGTTTTTTAGCATTTCAGATAAAAATGTTAATTTTCTTTTAAGCTTGAAGAGGAAAACTCTTAGCACTGTGATCGGTGTCCTAACAGGACATGGACATTTAAATAAACATCTTTTCACGATGGGACTTATAGATAGTCCTATCTGTGGATGTTGTCTTGAAGAGGAGGAGGACTCTGAGCACTTTTTGTGTGTATGTCCGGCCTTCTCTAATGTTAGAGCTAGGATTTTTGGCTCTGATACTGTAAAGGCCAGCACCATAAAACTGTCGCCAATACAGTCGGTCTTGGATTTCATTAACCAGACAGAGAGGTTTGTGGAATAGTTGTTATGAGGCCAAACTCGGACACGGCGCTATGGACCGAAGAGTCTGCGTGTCAGGACAAGTTACGCCTTGCGCAACTGTCCACCCCCTTCTATCTATCTATCTAAGAAAAGAATTTCTAAAATATATGATCATTTCCAATTCTTTTTGTTTGTATTCTCGAAATATTTTGTTGTGTGGTAAAAAAGCTTATTGATGAGATGGTGTGAATACTTGTTAGTGAAAAGGTTGGTCAATATTTTTATTTGTGTTTCATGAATGAATAGACAAACAAAAAGATGTTTGTGTGGTAAATGAAACAACCTGTGGCTTTGTAAATGATTTTTTTTATAAATGTACTGTGTTTAGCAATATGAAATAACGAGCGTATGTTTCATGCAATCAACTCTTTTACTCTTTCTTTTAGGTAATATTAAAATGTTATTTATAGTTGCATTTTTGCAAAATAATATTGGCCCGCGTTTGATATTAAATCAAAAAATTGGTATTCAGTTCAGGATTTTTGCTTAAATCGAAAAATAAAACGAAAAACAAAGTCGGGATTCTTATTTGGAATAAAATTCACTGTTTCTTTAGTAGCAATAATTGAAGTTATTGGTAAAGAAATTAAACTAAATTCCATCTTTAATTTCGAATCATTTTGTATTTTAAATAATAATAGATTAGTTTTTGAATATTTGAGATAAAAAGAAAAGAAAAAAAAACATAAAAACAAATAAAATTGTTAATTTTATAATTTTCATTGGTCTTCCACCAAATTGATAAACCAACAAAACATTTTTTTGTTAGAATTGCTAGAAATACGATCAAATTAAAGATAAAGAAAATGGAAAAAAAAAGAGAATTTCTGATAAGATCAAACCATGTTAGTGAATAGAAATATTTAAGAATTATAAAAATTACCTATGTGAAATAAAATTAAAACAGTTTACTATGATCGAATAACAATCTTATTTTGATTTAAATAAAGCCTTTAGACTAAGAGCCCGCGCCGGCCATACCTTCATTATTTTATAAAAGCTGAAAGTTTCTCTGCGCATACTCCCTACTGAGGTAGGAACGATTAGCGACATATGAAGTTTGGATCATGGTGGCTTTGGCAGGGAGCAGGTAATACAGGGGCCTCCAAAGTTTCGTGAAAGTATAAAAACTAATTTTTTTTATATATTCTTCGGGATGGTATTAGAAGTCACGTCACCCATTGCCAGACACTTACTATCGTGGAAATCCCTGCCAGACACCCTTAAACCTAAAAGTTTAAGGGTGTCTGGGGGGGGGGGGTCCCACGATAGAAAGTATCTGGCAATGGGTGACGTGACTTCTAATACTATCCCGAAGAGTATATAAAAAAATTAGCTTTTATACTTTCACGAAACTTTGGAGGCCCCTTTGTTACCTGCTCCCTTCCTAAGCCATCATGATTCAAACTTCATATGTCACTAATCTTTCCCAACTGAGTAGGGGGTATACGCAGAAAAACTTTCAGCTTTTATAAAATAACGAAAGTCTGGCCGTTGTGGGCTCTCGGTCTACTTGGTTTCTGTGCAGTAAATTAAATAAAACAAAAGGGGAATTTGTAATAGAACGGTAGTTTCATTTGTTGTGCAGTTTAGGTGAAAATTGAGACGTTCACTGAATTAAATTATTTGTCACTAAAGAAGGTAACATTACACACCGTTTTTTAAATTTAAACAAAAAAATGTGCACACTAAATAAATGTTAAGCCTGATTCTTCTTACAATAAACTTTCTTCATTATGTTGAGTCCAGAAGAATAGGAATAAAGGCATTTAGGCTTGTTGAAGTTGAAAACAAGCTGTACTAATAACCGTGGCAATATTACAATCAGAAATTGTTGCAATTCCTGTTACATACGACTCTGGAGCGGTAAATATTGAATATTTTGCTTTTTTTAGAGACATAGAAGGACGAAATTTTCTGACATCATTAAATTTTTGTGGGATTCATCAAGACATCATTCAACTATACATAAGCTAAGTCTTCTTTTACTTTTATTTTTTTAATTATATGCTTTTCTTTATATACATATATATATATAAATTTTGAATTATAAAAATGGTCGGTATGATCAATTAAATTATTCCTTATAGAGATTTATCTGGGCAAAGGCCACATGCGAATCTTAGTTGGCTTTATTTTGTTAATAAATAATTTATCCTGGTTTGACTGTATCATCCGTGATACAGTTCTAATAAATGCAAAGAACGAATTGACAGATAGCCAAGGATTTTCAATGAAACTTACTTTATTTAGACTGTACGTAATGCATCTCAATCAAGCTCCATTCATCGCATGTGGTTGAAAAATGAAACCGGTTCAACATAATTGTGAATTGTTTAAGGCGTTACATATTTCACTTTTCGCGTACCACACATGCCACTGGCCGCACTGGAATAGATGTATTAATTGCGCATAGAACACGTCACATCAAAATCTAATTCATGCATTGTTTCTTTCTTGTTCATGGAAAAAAATATAACTCCCAAACGGCTGAAGATATTTGCATTAAATGTGAACGTGCATTTCGTAGCAAAAATTTACAACGAAGTGGTGATTATGTTTCGTTGTGTTGCGGATCTGTTGGTGCTGCGACGTTCAATGTAAAATTGGGTAGTAAAAAAAATTACTACACGAGTGACCTTTGAGTGTGATTAACACGGATAATCAGCAAACTGCCAATAACAGAGTTTAGGAGAAACTATCATGGCAGCAATTTGATCCCGAAATGACATAGAATACACTATCCAATCCAACCCATCGATCGACACCAGTAAACAAAATAAATGTTTGCCTAAAGTACCACAGTTTTGAGTAACTTGTAGAGACGTAAAAAGAACACATATGGGTGTTCAGCTGTAAATCAATCAATCAATATTCTCACAAAACTGTGCACGCAGTTTTCAATTGCAGTACAAGGTGTCAACAAAAAAGCACAAACTTTAATTTTTAGTAAATAAAGATTATTCAAATTTTATTGCAATTTTACCAAGCCTAAGTAATATTACCAATTTTACCGGTAATTTTACCATGGGTAATTTTACTTTAACATCTGTACTTGTGGGGGAGTATTATCATTCTTATAAACCGAATTTGGTTCATTTTGTTAAACAAGTTTATCAATAGAGTATTTACAATTCGAAATATTTGACTTAAAAACTTGTATTATATTAACACCTCGTTGGGCGTTCTGACTAAATAAAACGCTGTTATATTAAGACGAAACTCTAAATCTTAAATTGATTAAAAGTCATTTATTATTGGCAATTAATTTAATCATCAGAAAGGATGAATGCAGCATAAATTAAAGCAGAGACACTAGCTTGAAGATATAAATATATGTAGATTAGAATTAGTGCACTTTCTGAACGTGAACAGTAAAAAAACTTTTTCTGGAAAAAATAAACTTTCGCTGCCAAATATTGAATCTGAGACGACAACTTAATCTCTGTTATCGGTTATTATTTTTTTTTTAAGGCGTTCATGCTCCATGTAGGAGTGTTACCATGCTTTTCAGCTTTGAATATTCACCACGGTCATTCGCAACAGCGACATAATTGCCATGGCAGCCGATTTTCTTAAAGTCGTTTATTACGTCAGTCTTCCATTGTAGTCGTGGTCTACCTTGCGGTCGCCCACTCCCTGGGGTACTAACGTACATATTTCTAATCATTCCAAACTGCGAATCAGCTCGTGGAACATGCTCAAATCAAACAAATTGAGCTTTTATATCTGTAAGTATGCTGTTGCTTGAGTCAAGCATTGATCCCAAATATTTAAAAGATTCAACTCCCTCAATTCGTTCATCGCCGCACATCAAATCTTTCTTCTCAGCCTCTCTTGAAACATTCATATGTTTGGTTTTATTGTAGTAAATTTGCAAACCAATTTTTCTAGCACCACTCTTAAGCGACTTGAAAGTCTCACTCATAACAGCTTCACTTCGGCCGAGGATGACAACATCATCAGCGTACGCGATCATCTGTACTGAGTTTATTGTCAAGATATTGTTGTGAGTCGGCATTTTTTTTTTGACGACACACATATTCTAAGCTAAATTAAAAAGTATAGGAGAGATAGCATCACCTTGTCTTAAACCGGAGTCGACTTTAAAAAACTTTGATATTCCGTTCTCTACTCGTACACAGCATTGAGAGTTCTGTACTGTCATTTTGCATGTTTTTATATCGGTTATTAATATAAATTAAAATATTAATCCTATTACACCACCTTAAAAAATTGTGGTGCTCTGAGCCAGTTACAGTGAACCAGTCACGTGAATATTCAAAAACTACAAAAAATTAACGTTGTCGTCTCTAAAAATTTCTAGACAAGTCTTCAATCAACTGTAAAAAAATAAAGAAATAAGATTTTATTCAAATTTTAATATTTATTTTGATTTGTAACACGGGCGAGACAATGGGACGAGTATGTAAGAAACCAAAAATAAAATTTCTTACCACAAAAAAAAAAACAATAATAAAACTAAATATTATTCTTTTATATATTTATTTTGGAATAAAATTAACATAATTTCATGGTTTGGTTATTTATTTAATATTTTATTTAAAATTGAAGTTTTTGTCTTATATATTTGGTGTGTAGGTGGATGTACTTATTTTATTATTATTTCTTCATATAGAAAACATTGTACAACAATCAAGTTTCAATATTGATTTATAAGTTTGATATTTACATATAATAATAACATTTATTCGATTTTAGATGTCACGATAATAATATATAATATTTAAAGGTGGCTTTAAAGCTGTCATGTACTGGTTTTATTACTTATTAATTTTATTTTGTGTCCTTCGAGTTATAGATTTTTTTTTGAATTAGATTGTGTGAAAATTATAATTGAAGTTTTCGCAGCAAGTGGATTTGATTAGTGTGTCTTTAAAAGAAGATCAAGTATCATTGATTTATGGACAGAAGGTATTGTTGTTTTAGGTTATTTGTAGATCACAGAACAAACACAGATTGTTAGGTTTGTTAAAAATACTATGGTGTTAAAGTGGGTCAAATGGGTTTAAACAGCAAGATTGGATTAAGCTATAGTTACCATTTTAGTTTGTTTTTTCATCATACTCATAAACTTTTAACAAACACAAAAAATAAATATCGTTCTTAATTTTTTTTCTATCTCCAGTTCCTCTACAAATACTTACTTCTCCGAAATGTCAAACTAATTAAAAAAAATGCAACTGGTCTAGAAATGTTTTAAATCTATATACTTCAAATTTAAGTTTGGCTTACATTTTAGAGATCACAATTGCCAAATATATAAAATGTGTATTTCTGTCACTAAGTGGACATTTATTAAGGTAAGGGGTTTTATTGGTATTGGTTAATTAGGATTACAGTGTATCACAACAGATAAACTCGTTTTAGGATCTGAGTCACACAACAACATGAGTTCGGAAGTGTTATGAACGTGGTTTTATTGTAACATTATTCATTTTAGCAAAGTTATTTAAATAAATTTTGTCAGAGATCTGATACTAAAAAAAAATTGAAGGTTTAGGCGTAATATAATTGTATGAATTCTCATAGCAGCCTGGTTTTACGTATATTATAATTTATACATAATTGCTCTCCCTAGTCGTGGGTATCTTGTCATCGAATTTATCATATATAAAACACAGTCCACTGAAAACTATATGGAGCTGGGTTTGGATTCCTGAGCCACCAGCAATTATCAATCAACGGGATCACCAGGTACAAAATTATTTTTTAATTAGACATAATAATTTATGCTACATTTTAATCGGTTCTCTGGTCAATTGCGACATTGATAATAGCTTCGATCATTTTAGTTCCTGGTGACGTGAGTGTATCAATTTTCGGCTACATTCTTCTTCGAGTTCTGTACTAGCTCACACTTTGGTGCTAGTAGTTAGTGTTTCCAATTATCCGTGATTTTAACTATCCGGATATCGAATAGTATGTAAAGTAGTTATCCGGATATCCGGATAATAATCCGGATAATGCCTTTAATAAAAACAATAGTTTTAAAAAATTAAAATCAAATCAAAAGCAATAAAAATTTATTTTCATCTGCAAAATAATATTTAAAAAATACAAGAGCGTTTAACATTGGAAGCTGCAAACGATTTCTAGTTTTTATTAGCTTTTCTAGGTTAGGTATGAGTGTTTTACATGCGCTATATAAATTAAATTTCTTGTCCGGCAATGAATAATTATTTGAACGAATAACTTTACTATTTTCGATTGGTGAAATCGTATTTTTCAATTCCATGACTAATGTACATTCGGTGAGTTCGTTCGGATTTGGAGAATTTTCATTTTCCTTATCTTATTGATCTGCCATTATTAACTAAACATTTTCGGATGTTTTGGTATCCGAAAACAAAATTTTTATTAACTTTTTTGTATAAATGATAGCTGATGTTTTAGAAACATAACTAAAATCGTTAAAATTATCATTTCGGAATAATGTTGAATCCTGCAACAACATCATTAATGAAACTAGCTCAACATTTTTCGTTTTGTTAATAGACTGTCTTAATGTGATTAACTTTAAATATTTATAAATTACTCAAAATTGAGCTGTAAATTATGACACGGAAAAATACTGTTTTTAGTTTGTAAATATAAAACTGCAATAGAATAGCAATAGAACTCCAATAGAATGCTAAATGGTCTCCAAATTCTAAATCGTGCTAAATTTAAAAATTTGAACACCGGTGACAAAAATCATATAATTGCTATTGAGTTGTTTGCATTAAAAACTAGAAAATAATTTATTGTTTCAAACATCAAAGTGAATAAATAATTAAAATAAATAAATTTTCTCTAACGGAAGATGACCAAAAACTGATTTGATACACAATATTTAATAATATATTGTTCTGATATTTAATAATACAAAAACTTTAAATTTTATAATAGAATTTAAAATTCTTAACAATTTTGAAATTTTAAAATTAAACTTGAAGTTAATGTTTAACTGTCAGCTCAAATAAGTCTACAATGCAAGTATTGGATTTAGTCAAATTGAAAATGTGTTAAATCATTTTAGTATTGCGGAGACCAATTAGCATTCAATTGGAACCCAGTCTAAATTACACTTCTAAAAATTCAAGTACAAAACAATTGCTGGAATGATAATTCTTAGATCAACCAAACGAAATCGTCTATTATGAAAAAATTAGTAGTAGCTGATTAAAATTTTTAAAAAGGTAAATAGCACAAATAATTTTTTTTTTTGCTTTAATTTAGCTATCCGGATATTTTTTGTGAATTAACCGGATATCGGATAGCAAGATTTTTACGCATTATCCGGATAATTTCAATCCGGCTTAAACCGGATTGGAAACACTACTAGTAGTCTGAACATTCATATGCATACATTTCTTCGAGTTCTGTATTAGTCACAATTCGGTGCTAAAAGTCTGAACATTCATATTTGTCTTCGAGTTCTGTATTAGTTATAGTTCAGTGCTAATAGTCTGAATATTCGTATGTGTCTTCGAGTTCTGTATTAGTCACAATTCGGTGCTAATAGTCTGAACATTCATATGCATATATTTCTTCGAGTTCTGTATTAGTCACAGTTCGGTGCTAATAGTCTGAACATTCATATTCGTCTTCGAGTTCTGTATTAGTGTATTCGGTGTTAAAAGTCTGAACATTCATATGCATACATTTCTTCGAGTTCTGTACTAGTTCACACTTTGGTGCTAAAAGTCTGAACATTCATATGCATACATTTCTTCGAGTTCTGTATTAGTCACAATTCGGTGCTAATAGTCTGAACATTAATATTTGTCTTCGAGTTCTGTATTAGTCAATATTCGGTGCTAATAGTCTGAACATTCAAATGTGTCTTCGAGTTCTGTATTAGACACAATTCGGTGCTAGTAGTCTGAACATTTATATTCACATCCATATTTCTATTCAGTTCTGTATTAGTCACAACTTGGTGTTAATCGTCTGATCCCTCTAAAATCTAATTTTTTATCATTCCGACCTTCAACTTGGTGACAAGTAGAACTTTTTATTTTGATTGTATCGTTCTTAGATTGTAATATTTGAGTCATTAATTCTTCGAGTGCACCCAGTAGACATGCACTACTGTGCGGTGACACATTCTCAGTTTCAGAACCCATGGTTTATTATCATATCGTTGTTTTAAGTCATAACTAAACCGTTCGCAACAACTACCGAACATAACTTAACGTGTCGTTAAGCTATGTCCACACAGCATAAAAGGTCTTCGAGCTGCGTTTACTACTGGGTTATTTCCACAAAATTACCTAAGGTTGGCTAATTTCTTCTTTAAGCTATGATTTGCCGCCTATTTTAAAGCAGCATTACGGAAGAGATGTCAACATCATTACTCGTCTCTACAAATTAATTAAACCTGCATACCAATTAATGGCGAGTCCTATATCCTACAGCCTTCATACTTGGAAGCAGCGTATAATCGCTATCTATTACTAAAGTGGATCTCCACATAAACTATTTTATCTTCTAAAACTGATACGGTATCTTGAGATATTGGTCTAATTGAAGAAATCTATTTTCATTGAGTTGATCAACACCTGCTGGTATCTGGATAATGAAAGGATAATTTTATCGTCGAACCTAAATCTTTATCATATTTCCAACAGTTGACATTCATGTGTTGTTATTAAATTGTCTTCGCCACAGAGTGTGTCTAACAGCCCATCCTCGTCGTACAGTCGTTGTGTTAACTCTTTGTTGTCGGTTTTTTAACTATCTTGAGATCTTGGAGTCCTTTTTTATGGATTTGATCAACATCCGCTGGTATTTGGACTATGAAAGAACAATATTATCGTCGAACCTAAGTCTTTAACATATTTCCAACAGACAACATTCATGCGTTTATTGAATGTCTTCGTCACAGAGTGTGTCTGACAGCCCACTTTCTTCGTTACAGTCGTTGTGTCAATTTAAATTTAAACTCCTGCTCCAACCTCTTTGTTATCGGTTTGTTATAAACATTTAGATACCGATTCGCATACATATGTATATTAGCATATTAAAAAACATTGGTTCTTCGCTGATGAACGAATCATAAAGTTCATCGTTTAGCAAATGCTATGACTTGAAAAGTCATCGTTGTTATAAGTGCAACGTTTAATTGCTGTTTCGCATTCCATGTTGGTCATTAGCATTAAATCGTATATTGCATTTTTAATATTTTGTCTTCGGTTCCCTTGATGGTCGATTTATCATTATAAGAACATTTAATATTCTTGTCTTTGGTTTCCTTAATGGTCAATTTATCCATCTACCCCGCGTCTAAAAAACTCGGCCTCCTAAATAGATGCAAAAAAATTTTCACTCCATACCAATTGCTCCATGTTTATAAGTCCTATATTCGTCCCTGTATGGAGTACTGCTGTCAAGTTTGGTGTGCTGCCTCTGTTTCCATCTTGGCCCTCTTGGACTCTGTTCAAAAGCGAGCTATACGAATTGTGGGTGATCGAACTTTGACATCAAAACTTGATTCCCTACAACATCGTCGCACTGTTGCTAACCTCATTGTTGTTTACAAATATCGTCATCAGCAGTGCTCAGATGAAATCAGCGGCATCATGCCTCAAACTTATTCTTACCCCCGTTCCACTCGGCAATCGGCTGCCGCAACCGTTGAAATGGTAAAGATCCCGCGCTGTCATACTGGCAGATCGCAGAGACACGACTTTGTCCGAACTGCGTACAAATGGAATAGTTTGCCGGAACACTTAGCCTCAGGTGGCTTCAACCCACAGATGTTTAAGAAAAGCGTTAATCTACACCTTAGAACGCCAGTTGTTGTGGGACCCAGGTCTAGACCTAGGTCTTAAAAGGTATTTATGTGTTGTTGTGAAACATATTCTAAACCCTATTACACAACACATTTTATTAAAAAAAAAAAAAATATAGGAACATTTAATATTATGTCTTCGGTTTCCTTAATGGTCGATTTATCATTGTGGGAACATTTTAATGTTCTGTCTTCGATCTCCTTAATGGCCGATTTCTCATTATAGGAACATTTTAATATTCTGTATTCGGTTTCCTTAATGGTCAAATTAGGACTATTAGGACATTTAATATTGTGTCTTCGGTTTCCTAAATAGTCATTGGTCGTACTATTGGAAGAGTTAATTTTGTATATTCGGTTTCCATAATAGCCATAGAGCTTCCTATTGGAACATTTATATTGTATTTTCGGAATCCATAATAGTCACCGCTCTTATTACTGGAACATTTAGTTTGTATCGTCATATAAGATAAAAGTCATCGCTCTTATTATTGGAACATTTAGTTTGTATTATCGTATAAGATAATAGTCATCAGCCTTGCTATTGCAACATTTGGTTTTGTATCGTCGTATAAGATAAAAGTCATCGTTATTAATATGGGAATGTTTTCAATTTATACGTCCCACCTTACATATGGTCATACCCTTATGATCGATTTAATGGCTTAATCAGTCTCCTTAACTAGTTTTAGATTAGTGTAGAGTATTTCAGTAATTAGACCTGACATCTTTATCGTCGTACTTTGTCAGTTCACTGGTTCCAAATAATTTAATCGCTTCATACTTACCACAATTGTGGTGATTCATCATAATCCATTCCTGTGTGAAATTGCATTGATGCATTCATCGACACCAGGAACAATGATATTTCACCCCATTCAATGTGTAAGGTAATTTCTTTACACTATAAAAATAGTTTTTCTTCATTTAGAAAAAATGTAAAAGAGAATGGTTTTCAGAAAAATTAATTAAGCTTTATTGTAGTAGAATATATTGTCATTAATTTTATTATAAACAATAATCATCTAAAATTGATTGAATTAAAATTTATATAACGTTGGTTTATATAAATGGTAGTGTAACATATGTTTATATAACATATGTTTATGAAAGTTTTTTGTTTTCTTAAACTTCGCTAGAGTAGTAGGCCAATTTTGGTTTATATAGCGAAAAATTTTTTTGGTAGGTACACTGGTAGTCGGCTAGCCCTGATGAGAATGGTATACTTTTTTAAAGTGTAATAAAAAGTTCTTATCGGTTCGAAACTAGATCGATCGACAATTTTGTGGATAGCAAAAAAATTTCATAAATTGCACACCATATATTGTTAGATTCAGTCTTATTATTCATGATGGGATAATTTCCATCGGAGTGATGTAATATCACAAATAATTCATTGAATTAATTGGAGATAATGTGTCGATAGACACAAGTGAAGATGGTCATCTTCTTCTCACCGATACAAGTTTGTTATCCAATTCTAACTTGGTTAGAGTATAACAACAATAGTGATCAACTAGAGAAATAAATTGACTAAACCTGAATCTAATAAACATATGTTAATGAAAGTTTTTTATTTTCTTATACTTCGCTAGAGTACATATTATGTTATTATTTGAATGTCATTCTGACATTTTATTTGTAATTCAGCTCAGTTCACGTTTTCACCACACTGTTAAAGTTGGCGTATTATGAATCGATAATGCCGTTCAGTTTAATTTCAGTGTTGAAAATGTGTGGCTCTGCTGTAAGTAAAAGGTTTATTGAAAATATGTTTTATAACAGTATTAATCTAGTATCTAGGTCTCTTACATTTTAGTCTTCAAATAGTGAAGTCGATTTTTCTATTTTGTTCTGGAAATAAAGTTTATATTAAATAAAAATTACATATATTATAATAAGATGTGGACTCCATCCACAGCATCGGATATAATTGCTAATAAAGGTAAATTGTGCGCAGTATATTGAGCTAACTTTGTTTTCTTTCTTTAATATACATGTATATCGCAATCATTGTCATCGATGCCTGATAGGCATATGTATATTCCAGCAATTGTCATCGAAGCCTGCTTAGTCACATGTATATTTCAACTATTGTCATTGAAGCCTATTTAGGCATATTGTATCGCAGTCATATAGCAGTTATTGTCATTAAAGCCTGTTTAGGCATATGTGTATCATAGTTATTGTCATCGAAGCCTGTTTAGGCATATGTATATCACAGTTATTGTCATCGATGCCCTTAAGGCATATGTATATCGCAGTTATATCGCAGTTATTGTCATCGAAGCTTATTTATGGCATATGTATATCGCTATCAACGTCATCGAAGCCTGTTTAGGCATTTGTATATCGCAATCATTGTCATCGAAGCCTGATTAGGCAAACATATATATGTATATTGTATACTACTATCATACTGAAGGCCTGTTTAGGCGTAATATAATTGTATGAATTCTCATCGCAGCCTGGTTTTACGTATATTACAATTTATACATAATTGCTCTCCCTAGTCGTGGGTATCTTGTCATCGAATTTATCATATATAAAATACAGTCCACTGAAAACTATATCGGAGGCCGCGACATCGATTAGGAAATTAAAAGAGAGTACTCGATTATTGAAGGTCAACCAACTATGCTGAAAATTTGAAAAACAACAAATCTGGCAACATGTTGACCACCCGGAAAAAAATATTTTCTTCTATTAAAATTATTTGCATTGAATCAAGAATAGGCCAATAGAATTACGGATTGTACGTGTTGTTGTCGGTAACAGGTCAGAAATTTTTTTAATCTCTGGGGTAGGGTACTCATATAATGCACATGCCGAGTCCACTCACCCGGCACCTGGGGACTGGAGTTATACAACAAAGTGTGCTGGAAATTTTTTTTTGCTTTCTTGTAAGCGATATAACTCGTAAATGGTGCACTTTAGGATACTGGTGCGATGGAATTTTTTTGCTCCTTAAATGTTTTTCTATAACTTAAAATAAAAAAAAAAACAAAAATAATTTGTTTTGTTGCAAATTTTTGCGAAAAATGGCGAAAAAATGCCTAAAAATCGATGCTTTTCAATTGAATTTAGTTATTTGCAAATAATTGTTTATAACATAATTGACACCTTTATCTTGTAGCGAAAACCTCAACAAAAAAAGTAAGCTTCAGAACGTTTCATTCGGCCTGATAGTTTTTGCACAATTCCATTTTGCACTTAATGCCCCTAAAAAAGTTGTTAACTTTGGGCAGGCCGCAAGGTCTGAGTTTTCATCCGATCGCAATCTGCTTGACGGGAATTGAAAGGGTGCAGTGTCAGCTTTAAATAGCATCTATGTTGCCTGTACCCATATTCAATATTAACAACCATTACAGTGGTTCAAAAAACCGCGAAAATTCCTTGGTTGTAAAATTAAATTTCTCAACGGATTTTCAACCTAACGAGATGCGTTTTTAAAATTTGCAAAGTGCTTAGAAAACCTCAGATTTTAGAAAATAGACCTCTCTAACATAATTTGGGACATGATTACACATAAGTAGTTTATTACTTTTTTATTAAATTTATTTGTCATTACAATAATACTCAATTATACATCGTGTCGCTACGTACGTTTTACGTATACTATACAGGACGTTTTATTTTTTCATAGAGTACGTTACAAGCAGTAGTCAGAGTAACCAATCGCGTGTTGGGTAGGCACAGACCCAGCATCTTGTGAGCACAACAGTATCATTTTGGAGGGAAATTCCCGGTTCCTGTCGATATATGGCATACAAAATCAATGTCACAATCGTGGTTTCAAAAACAAACTGGGCCATAACTCGGTCCAAATCATGTTAGAGAGGTTTCTTTTTAAATCTTGGGTTTTCTAAGGGATTTGCAAATTTTAAAACCGCATCTCGTTAGGTTGAAAATTCGTTGAGAAATTTTATTTTGCAACTAAGGAATTTTCGCGGGTTTTTCAAACCACTGTAGTTATTGTTAATATTGAATATGGGTATAGGCAACATAGATGCTATTTAAAGCTGACACTACACCCTTTTAATTTCCGTCAAGCAGATTGCTATCGGATGAAAACTCAGACCTTGCCCAAAGTTAACAACTTTTTTAGGGGCATTAAGTGCAAAATGGAATTTTGCAAAAACTATCAGGCCGAATGAAACGTTCTGAAGCTTACTTTTTCGTTGAGGTTTCTGCTACAAGATAAAGGGGTCAATTGTGTTATAAAAAATTATTTGCAAACAACTAAATTCAATTGAAAAATATCGTTTTTTAGACATTTTTTCGCAAAAATTTGCCACAAAACAAATTATTTGTGTTTTTTTTTTATTTTAAGTTATAGAAAAACATTTAAGTAACAAAAAAGTTCCATCGAACCAGTATCCTAAAATGCAACATTTACGAGTTATATCTTCTACAAGGAAGCAAAAAAAAATTTCCAGCACACTTAGTTGCATAACTCAAGTCCCCAGGTGCCGGGCGAGGGGACTCGGCATGTCCATTATGTGAGTACCCTACCCCAGAGATTAAAAAAATTTCTGACCTGTTACGAGCAACAACACGTAAGCCATATCTTTTTCCGTTATTCTATTGGCCTAGAATTTTTAATGTACAAATTACGGTTTTCTTAGCTACCAATTCAAGATTAAGTATTTAAAATCAGTGTGTTAAACATTATCTTGTTTGAAAACTTTTTGTCTTGATTTTAAATAATTTTGATTTCATTCAAAATCTATACAAATATCTCTATTTTGATTTAAATCATATAAGCTTTGAATTGTAATTTGAAAATATGGAGGGGCTGAAATCTCACAGCTCTGAGATATCAAGACTTCGGTCTGGGTTAAGGATTTTGATATAGTTTTCGGCAAAAAACTTTTATGAGGACATGGTTTTTAGTTTTGGGCAGCGATGTATATCAAACATAACTCTTTGTTAAAGTAAAGTATTTTTTATCTCTGTTTAAAAATTTATTACAGAACTAACACGAAGCATCAATACGTTGACGGAAAATTATAATCAGAATTCCAAAAATATTGTTAAATTAAATAAAATAAAATTTTTTCAAAATTCCAAAAATTATAATAAAATCAAAAATTTAAAATTTTTCAAAATTCTAAAAATATTCCAAAAATTCTTACAAAATCAAAAATTAAAACTTTTTCCAAAATTCTAAAAATATTGCAAAAATTATTACAAAATCAAAAATACAAACTTTTTCAAAATTCCAAAAATATTTCAAAAACTATAACAAATTCAACAATTTCCATGTCCATTTTATTTTAAATTACATTTACGTCATAAAAACAGCTACATTTTTTTTCCCAAAAAATTGACTAAAAAATTAAATGAAATCATTTTTTGACACACTTGACATTATTTTTTGACAAACTTATAATGCCATAATTCTCTATAATAATAATAAAATATCATATCATACGAACTATTAATTTTATTTTTTTCTAAGAAAATAGGGTAAAAAATAAATAAAAACCTTTCTTTTGACACACTTGACAACATTTTTTGACAAACTTATGATGCCATAATTCTCAATAATCATAATAAAATTTCATTTCAAACAAACAATTTTATTGTTTTTCAAAAAATTAGGTAAAAAACTAAATAAAAATCTTTTGACAACTTGACAACATTTTTTTGACAAACTTATAATGCAATAATCTAGATTTTGGTCTCACATACCAATCCCGACCATCAAGATTTCTCCAAATTCAACGTTCCTACTCGTAATCACTTAAAATGAACATTTTTTAAGCAAAAATTATGCAAATTTCCTTGTTTTGACACACTTGATGATTTTTTTGGCACACTTCCGGTACAGTTATCAAACACATCGTCCTTTCGGCTCTTCCCATTGAGTAAACCTATTTTTAGAAAAAAAAAAATTTTGAAATCCGTCCAGCGGTTTTCTAGATTTCGTCGGTTGTGACGGCCGGACGGACGGACGGACGGCCGACAGACAGACACACATTTTTTTGAAATTTTTTTTTTGATTGTGTGTCCTGTGTTTCGTGGAATTGTGCCCATATGTCTATATCTGAAAATAACTTAATATTTGTTGTTCTAAACTAATAATATTTATATTTATTGTTCTATTTTTAAGTTTGTCATCTATAAGTTAAGCTCATCACGTTTTATGTAACATAAATAGACTAGATTTGCTGTACAGCCTCAATAGGCTCTTGCAATGTAAAATTAATTTATTGCAAAATAAAAAAAAAAAAAAGTCCTTAACCCAGGCCGAAGTCTTGATATCTCAGAGCTGTGAGATTCCAGCCCCTCCATATTTTACACAATTATTTTAATGTAAATTTAAATCGAAAATATTTTGTTTTGTTACCAATACAACGATAATAAAAACCATGCGGTCTGTCCATTCTTTCAGCCAAGTACAAAAGTGATGTTAATCAAAAACCTGAAAGAACTCCACATAAAAGAATAAACAAAATATCTAAAATTATTGAAAGAAGTCAATAAAAATGATACAAATTTAAACAAACTTAAATAGAATGCGAAGAAAATAGAATACAAACAAACCAAAACATTAACTCACTTTGCATAAACAAACTCAAAATCGTTTGTTTCTCATGTCTGTATGTGAGTTATATGGTCAAGTTGCTTAAAAGTATGTTAAGTTTAAAGTTACTGATCAATATTAGATCAAAAACGAGGAAAAAGATAGTTTTTAATTCTTATCTAAACCAAAATTATCAACTAACATTTCTTTATTTTAAATATCAAACTAATATAAGGTTAGTAGTTACAGAATCTTTTCGTTAAGTAGACTCAATTAATTAGTAGCTAAAATGTTTTTTGTTTATTTTTTAATTTCATTTGTAATATTTGTTTTTTATACGGAGCGAAAACGTGCTAAAATTTGGAGTGTTTCAAAAAATTTAGTTACTCCTCCCTTTTTGCCTGTTATTGGCAATGCATGGAAATTTATCGGTAAAACTCCACCAGAGATATTTCAAGCACTTATTGAAAATCAAAAGAAATATGGAGAAAAAGCAAGTGCATGGGTTGGATCACACCTATTAGTATCAATTACTAATCCAAAAGACGTTGAAGTGGTTCTAAATAGTCCAACAATGATAACCAAACCGATAGAATATGATTTACTTAGACCGTGGTTAGGTGATGGATTACTTCTTAGTATTGGTTCAAAATGGCATTCTCGTAGAAAAATAAAACACTTACATTCCACTTCAAAATTTTGAACGATTTCATTAAAGTATTTGATGAACAAGGGTCTACGTTTATAAAAATACTATCGAAGTTTAAACCAACAGATAAAATTGATACAACTCAGTTGGTCTCATTGTATGCATTAGATGTTATATGTGGTGAGTAATTAATTAAACCGCAAAAGAGGCTGTCAAGTAATAGTTTGACGACCACTCAAAATAGTTCCCATAAATCAAAAATATATTATATAATAACGAATTCATTAATTTCCTAGCATAAAATATAAAACTTTACAATGATGAAGCTAACTTGCAGATTGGAGTTTGGTTAGGTATTGTATGGCTTGAACCCTTTACTCAATCCATCAGTGAAAAACCATGAGTTTTATGAATTTAAGTTAAATTTATTTCTAATTTCGAAAATCTATATATTTAATAATAACCTAAAATTTTTAATTCGCAGTAATGTTACCCGAAAACGTTTGTAATCAATTTTCGGAATGATCACCTAATTTTGTTTTATTTTAGAAACAGCAATGGGTTCAACAGCAAACGTACAGCTGAACTCTACTTCAAATTACGTAAAAGCCGTCCAAGAGTATGACCCTTAATTAAATGACAAATTGGTAAGACATATCTACATTCTGTTTTCTATTTCAGAATCACACAAGTAATTTATTTACGTATGTTCAGCTTTTTCTTCCGTTCAAACTTTTTGTTTAGATTTTCATCTGGTTATGGGAAACAACAACGAGCACTAAAAATTATACATCAATTTACTGATAGCGTTATTCAAAAACGTAGAGCGGAGTTATTACAGCAACAAAAGATTTCATATAATCAATCAACGGCAGACGATTTCGGTGAACGAAAAAAAATGGCAATGTTGGACGTTTTGTTACAAGCAAAAATTGAAGGAAAATCACTAACCGATTTCGAAATCAGAGAAGAAGTTGATACATTCATGTTTGAAGGGCATGACACGACAACATCTGCTATAATATTTGCATTTTATGAAATTGCAAAAAATCAAGATATCCAAAAGAAATTGGTTCAGGAAATAAAAAGTGTTTTAGGAGATGACAAAACTCTGCCCGTTACAATCACTGATCTGAATAACTTGAATTATTTGGATTTAGTTATTAAGGAAACATTAAGATTGTATCCATCCATCCCTATATTTGTCAGAAAGGTGAGTCAAGATACACAAATTAGTAAGTTACCATATAAATCAAATTCAAATAAATAAATGTATATAAATAATTTGCATTATAGATGACAAAGTCATCCCAGCTGGTTCAACTATTGGGGTTGGAATATATTTTATGAATCGTGATCCATTGTTGTTTGAAGATCCAGAAACATTCATTCCAGAACGGTTCGATACCGAAAGGACAAAAGAAGGATTAAGCCCTTATACTTACATTCCATTCAGCGCTGGTCAACGTAATTGTATTGGTCAAAAATTTGCTGTCTATGAAATGAAATCGATTATATCGAAAACAATTAGAAACTTTGAGATATCACTAGCAACAACTGAAAAACCTATTCTAATGTCAGAAATTGTTCTTCGACCATGGAATAAAATTTGTTTGCATGTAAAACCTAGAATATCCTAGTCAATCGAACAAAGCTTAAATCGGGAAAACACGGATTCTTGGGATGGAAATTTATTTTAAGCTATATTTAATACCTAAAAAAAACTCATAAAAAGAAGTAAATAAATACAATCACTGGTGTTTCGAACAGTTAATTTAAAGATCACTGTACTAAGCAATTTTAAATAAATATTATATTAAACAACAATAACACACTACAATATCAAGCTTTGCGAAAAGCATATGTGTCAAACATTTTTTCATATATGTATTTGTTTTCTTGAGATTGGTGTGGTCTTGGTCGATTATTTTAGATGATCTTCACGTACAGAAAAAGTTTCTTTGAAACCATCCAAATCAAATATTTTACTAGTTTTATTCTTTAAATCTAAACTCTACAAGTGCTGACCCCAATGTTATTTTACATTTTTTCATAGAAAAAAATATGTTTGCTTATCAAACATCAAACCGTTCCTTGCGTGTTGCAGTGAAATGTCACTTTGTTAAAATGACATATGAGTAAACGTTATAAATGCAGTTTAAAAACTAATTCATGTTATTTTTTAACTGGTTTTATAACATGATAAGTATATAAACCTAATAACTCTTAAGATTTTATACAATCTTATCTTCGAGAAGTAAAATATGTTATCACCTTATACAAAAAATTATTGATTGAAAGTAAATAATGTACTTTATTACTATACGATATTTCAGTAATCACCTTAAATCTCCTTTTCTCTCAAAATGTAAAAAATTTGAAGCCCTCAATCTGAATCACATTAACAGAATCATATTCTACACACACGCCGTACTCCTAGAGTTGCCACCTTTTCAAATTTACAAAACGGGACACAATCGTTTACACCAAATTAAATAGCAAGCTCGGCTAATATTTTTCTTACTCCAAGCGAAACTAGATATTTTAAAATAATTAATTAAAATTAAATAAAAATGAAATCAAACAAAATTCATTCAATTTTTATAGTACCGTACTTTGAATAAGTAAATTGAGGAAGACGATGAGATTTTGGTTTTCATATTGACAAAATCGTCGATTTATTTTTAAAAACTTTATGGAAAAAAATTTGATTGAAAAACCTAAAAGGTGTTTTGGTAGCATTCAGGTGCGTTTTATGTGAATAGTTAATTTCCCTAAAACAAAACATTTCAATTTTAACAAATTTATTTTTATTAATATTTAAGTTCATAAATTTGAAAGTATTTACGAAAACGTATGTTCCCTCTCTGAACCTAGCTTAAATCGGAAAGTAGAAAACGAAATATTTAGACCCACTCGAGTTCGGTATTATAGGAAAGGTTGGAATGCTTTAAAGAGATTACCACTTTTATAGATAGATTACCACTTTTATAGATAGATTACCACTTACCAGTATAATGAATTTTTTTATTCTGTCTCACTCCTTAAATCCAAACGTAATCAATGAAAAAACTTATACAATTCACAAGCTGCTCACAAATTTAAAAAAAGAATTAGTGAGCTGCCCAAATTTTATAATTCTCTAGCTTGGGCACATTTAGTAGGACAAATAGTTTAAAAATGGTTTAAACGCAGTCGAATGGGTGTCATTGGGCATATATTATAAGTTACATCGTAATCCAGTAATATTTTACCAGATTCTAAGATTTCGTTAGATAATTCAAAATATAATTGATAATCCTCAACACTATCGTTTACAAAAACTTAATCGTTGTTTTCCACAAATAAATTAAAATATGCGAGGGTTATGAATAACGTGAATAAACTATTGGAGGAATCCTTGCCGTTCATTTAACATCCTTTAAAATCATTCAGACCAGTTTCAAACTATTTAAAATTTGCCCAAATAACATTGCAATAAAATAAACATCACATCAGGTTATTAAAGAAAGGTTGTGGTATGCTATACTAAAATCAATAACTAAACCGTTCTTATATCTCACCCAAACCAATTTTTCATTTAAACTTAAACCAGCCATTTACCGTCTTGACCAAAACAAATCGGCTTCATTCATCATCATAAGTCGACCCTTTAGACTAGATTGGGCATTGGACATTGGCAAGTATGTCGATGTGCGTTAACACACTTGGCTTTACATTACCTAACAACATATTAACATAAAACGGATGTTATCAATTCAAAAATTACAACAAAACTCCGCCCATTTGACTAAGATTTTTACGCTTCGGAATGCAAAAATCGAATTTCTTTCATAACGATTTCATTTTTTTTAATGAAACACAGAAATCAAACGAACTAATTCAAATATTCTTAATAGACTGAGAGCCCGCGACGGCCAGACCTTCGTTATTTTATAAAAGCTGAAAGTTTCTCTGCGCATACCCCCCACTCAGGTAGGAACAATTAACGACATATGAAATTTGGATCATAGTGGCTTTGGCAGGGAGCAGGTTCCAAAGGGGCCTCCAAAGTTGCGTGAAAGTATAAAAGCTAATTTTTTTATATATTATTCGGGATAGTATTAGAAGTCCCGTCACCCATTGCCAGACACTTACTATCGTGGAAACCCCCTGCCAGACACCCTTAAATTTTAAAGTTTAAGGGTGTCTGTCAGGGGGTTTCCACGATAGTAAGTGTCTGGCATTGGGTGACTTGACTTCTAATACTATCCCGAGTAATATATAAAAAAATTAGCTTTTATACTTTCACGCAACTTTGGAGGCCCCTTTGGAACCTGCTCCTTGCCAAAGCCACTATGATCCAAATTTCATATGTCGTTAATTGTTCCTACCTGAGTGGGGGGTATGCGCAGAGAAACTTTCAGCTTTTATAAAATAACGAAGGTCTGGCCGTCGCGGGCTCTTAGTCTATAACTAAACAGGAGCCAAATATTTTCTACAATTCCTATAGTAGCAAATAACGTTGAGCGTGTTCAATCATTAAATTTTTGCCGCATAAATGTGATGTGATTTCTGATATCAAAGTTTCATCTTCATCGTGCGTATTTCGTTTTCGTTCAAAAGAGATCCAAGTCTAATACTATGTTATAATTTTATCATTCGGGGAAGTTTAATGCCAAAAAAAGTTAGTTTTTTAGCCAATCTGAATTAAATTTGCATCATGTTTTTCCCACAAATATTAATTAGTAGTTTTTGGTGTTAAAATGAAGTACAAAGTGCAAACAATAATCTAAAATAAAGTTCAATTGGTTAGATTTTTAAAGAAAGATAACATTTTCTCATTTTTTATCAAAACGGAACAAACCGCGTCCCGTTCGTAGTTACGTCGGGACACGGGACATTCAGCTCTAAAACAGCTCTGTCCCGTTCAAAACGGGACGGGTGGCAACTCTACGTACTCCATGGGCGACCCTAGCAGCATTTGGTTGGTATAGTTGAGAGCGGCAGAGTAAATACTGTTTATACTCAATAATTCTATATTATGGCAATTTTCTGACGCCTTAAAACCAATGCAACTCAAGCGTCTGTTATCCATATTAAGCTTAGAGCGTGTATCTGTCTTGAATCAAGCAACTCTTTCCTCACATGAGAATCCACAAAGCAACGTGGAAACTAAATCAGGTCACAACGGAAAATTAGATCGTATAAGAAACACTATACTATTGTCACTGATGTTTGATCTTACAGAGGTGCTGATATGGACACCGATCATATGCTTATCAATTTTAATTACATATGGCAATGTTGAATAGTTAATAGAAAACAGTGACGCTGATGGCATGGTCGCCACATACAGTGTAAATTACACAATAGTTGTACACTTTACACATCCAGTGTACACACAGGAAAAAAGGAATTTAAGCGAAATCAAGAAACTCGTCTTATAATAAAACAAAATATTTTTTTTAGATTAAAACTAAAACTCTTATGCTAAGGGCCAGTTTCACCATCCTCAGTTAAAGTTACAGTTAGTTAACCGACGTTGAAATTAAACAGAGAGAAATTTAAATGATAAAATATGGAGGGCTGAAATCTCAAGCTCTGAGATATCAAGACTTCGGTCTGGGTTAAGGATTTTGATATAGTTTTCGGCAACAAAACTTTTATGAGGACATGGTTTTTAGTTTTGGGCAGCGATGAATATCAAACATAACTCTTTGTTAAAGTACAAGTATTCAGAGATAGACTCTGTTTAAAAATTTATTACAAAACTAACACGAAACATCAATACGTTGCCGGATAATTGTAATCAAAATTCCAAAAATATTGTTAAATTAAATAAAATCAAACTTTTTCAAAATTTCGAAAATATTCTAAAAATTAGAATGAAATCAAATATTTAAACTTTTTCTAAATTCTGATGATATGCCAAAAATTCTTAAAAATTCGAATTTTTCCAAAATTCTAAAAATATTGCAAAAATTATTACAAAATCAAAAATTAAAACTTTTTTCGAAATTCCAAAAATTATAATAATATCAAAAATTAAAAATTTTTCAAAATTCTAAAAATATTTCAAAAATTCTTACAAAATCAAAAATTAAAACTTTTGCCGAAATTCTAAAAATATTGCAAAAATTATTACAAAATCAAAAATACAAACTTTTTCAAAATTCCAAAAATATTTCAAAAACTACAACAAATTCAAAAATTTCCATGTCCAATTTCATTTTAAATTACATTTACGTCATAAAAACAGCTACATTTTTTTCCCCAAAATATTGGCTAAATAATTAAATGAAATCATTTTTTGACACACTTGACATTATTTTTTGACAAACTTATAATGCCATAATTCTCTATAATAATAATAAAATATCATGTCATACGAACTATTAATTTTATTTTTTTCTAAAAAAATTGGGTAAAAAATAAATAAAAACCTTTCTTTTGACACACTTGACAACATTTTTTGACAAACTTATAATGCCATAATTCTCAATAATAATAATAAAATTTCATTTCAAACAAACAATTTATTTTTTTTCCAAAAATTGGGTAAAAAACTAAATAAAAATCTTTTGACACACTTGACAACATTTTGTTGACAAACTTATAATGCCATAATTCTCAATAATAATAATAAAATTTCATTTTAAACAAACAATTTTATTTCCAAAAAATTGGGTAAAAAAAAAATAAAAATCTTTCTTTTGACACACTTGACAACACTTTTTTGACAAACTTATAATGCCATAATTCTCAATAATAATAATAAAACTTCATTTCAAACAAACAATTAATTTTATATTTTTTTTCCAAAAAATTAGGTAAAAAAATAAATAAAAATCTTTCTTTTGACACACTTGACAACTTTTTTTTGACAAACTTATAATGCAATAATCTAGTTTTTGATCTCACATACCAATCCCGACCATCAAGATTTCTCCAAATTCAATGTTCCTACTCGTAATCACTTAAAATGAACGTTTTTTAAGCCAAAAATATGCAAATTTCCTTGTTTTGACACACATAATGATTTTTTTGACACACTTCCGGTACAGTTATCGAACACAGCGTCCTTTCGGACCTGTCCCTTGAGTATACCTATTTTTAGAAAAAAAAATTTTTGAAATCCCTCCAGTGGTTTTCCCTGCAGCGTAGGTAATGACGGCCGGCCGACAGACAGACATACATTTTTTTTTTTTTTGCTTTTTTAGAATCAGGATGTCCTAAAACGTCGAGAAATGTCAAAAAAAGTGGGGGTAAGAATTTGACTTTGAGCTCATGAATGTAATACTTAGGTCTTTCAGACCGAAGTAATTTCGGTTCAAACAATTAAAATTTTGATTCAAAATCCATATAACTTGTTTTAAAATTTTAATAGTTTGAAAATTAACTATGCCTGTTTTGTTTTTAAATCGGTTTGTTTTAAATCAAAATAATTAAATTTTATTTCAAAATAGAAGCTGTTTTGATTTTATTTGGGAGGAGGGGGGGGGGGGGTATATATTGAATTAAAACCTTAATTTTGTATATAGCATATTTTGAATTATTTATTACTATATAACAATCAATACAAGGCAAAATATTACTAAATAAGAATAATAAAATATCATTAATACATTAGTAGTATAGGTTAGACGGCGGCGTTCCAATTCATGCTAAATTGTACTAAAAGTGCTAATTCAATTAAGTCAACTTTTTATTTGACTAAATCAATATTTTGTTTCTAAATGATTATACAGAAATTGACGTTTTTATCAATATCAGACCACTTAATTACATAGATTTAAATTAAAATTGGGCGATTTTGTTAAATCAAATTTAGATTTAGCAGTTAAGTACAATTTAGCAGCTAATTGGAACCCAGTGTTAGTATTATTTGAATTTGATATGAACATTATAGGTTGCGTAGACATACCATGCGCTAAATATTTTTTTTTGCTATATTTTGATATATGTAATATGATTTATGTCCGATGACTTTTTAACAAGCTTCATAAATGAATCTTGAGCATCAGTAGAGATAGTTGTCTTCCAAAATTTGTTTATATTTGTTAGTTTTTTCAGCAGTTGGAACATGAGCAGCGTTTATCATAGTGAATAAAGCACGAATTAAAGCATCTATTGAAAAAATTAAAAATACATTTATTTTTAAAATTAATTTATGATATTATTCAATTAAATATTGACCTCTGGTGTTTGATGTAATTGTTGTACACATATATATGGCACCTTCTGTTTTCCTTCCTCTTCAAATCTATAAGCCTCGACCACATTCGTTTTGATCACATTTTAACCATTTAGGATTTTTAGACCTCATTTAATGTATGTATCGCAAATGATTGATTAGTTTTTCAATAGAGTCAGCCCACATTTTCTTTTAAAAAATATTTAACGTTAATAGTTGAATTTGTTAAAGTTTATACAAATTGATACTCACTAACTTTTAATTTGGATAATTTTAATAACAACAATTTAATTATTTAAACACTAATTAAACACGAATCACTAAAACACGTCTTGATAATCTGCTTGCAGACAAGCTGTTATCTGTCAAAATTTTGCAAAATATATCCAATTTCAAAATTTAGTATTTTGAATTGAAAGCACTAAACCAATAGTTTACATAATTAATATAAATAAATTTCCACCAAAACAAAATATTTTGATTCATTTATTTTTGTCTTGTCAAATTTTTTTTATAAATTTTAGTAAGAATACATAATTTTGAATTAGGGTATTTAATAAGGATTTGAAGATTTTTTGGTAATGATTTTAGATAAAGTAATAATAATTTTGAATTTAAACAAAACATTCTTGACTCAAAACGGTAAAAACGTTAAATAATACTTTGATTCAAAAGTTTTCGGAAATGAAAAGTTTATGGAAATACTATTTCATAAAACATTTTGAATCCAATCAATTTTGATGCGAATTAAAGCACGATTTTCTTAAATTAGAGCATTTTTGCCTCAAAATAATATTATGCTCTTTGTATTTTAAATCATAGGGGAATATTTTTTGATTTCATTGAAAAATTGTATTGAATCAAGATTTTTTTATGAAAATGCAGTACTTGATTAATAATTGATATTTAAAATTTCGAAATCTTGAAAAATCGAAAATAATTTTTTTCCGTGCAGCAGAACTGAAAAAATTTCAAATATCGCAGCTCGTATCATACCCTCCAGTAAAACTGGTAATATGCCGGCATATTAGGCCAGAAAACCTAACAACAAATCTATCAGCAAGTTTGGTAATATATATTGACCAGCAAAAGTGGTAGCATGTCGACTAGCAAGCCTAACAATATGCTGACGACCAGAGAAAAATGAACCTGCAAAATCTGGCAAACATGTTGATAGCATACGGATCAGCAAAGCAGACAACATGGAAACCAGCAAGTTTGAAAACATGCCAATCAGTAAAATGGCAACCACTAAAGCTAGCATCGTGCTTTGAATACGATCCCTACGAACGTTTTTTTTTATTTTTTAAACATTAGTGGAGTGAAAACAATATTGGCTTCAGAGAAGTTATTTAAATAGATTTTGAAAGAGATTTGATATTAAAAACAATTTGAAGATGATTGATACATTGGAACTGATATGCAAGATTAACGGAGGTCAACCTGTTAAGCTGATTATATACCGAACAGCTAATCAGGAAATATGCTGACTAGTAATGCCAGCAGCATACTGATTAGCAAAACTCACAACATGCTGACCAGCAAGGTGATAACATACCGCAATGCTGGCAACATGTAGATCAGAAAAATAGTAACATGCCGATTACCAAAGTTATTCGGCATCTGGAACAACAACCATATATGGACCTGCTGAAGTTTGGGCAACAAAGTTGGCAATATGCGTCCAGTAAACCCAATAGCATGCCGACCAACACAATTATCAACACACCCACTTAAAAAGCTGACAACATGTCGATGAGATATTAAGCAAAAACACACTTGCAAAAATGGTAACATCTGAACCATTAAACCTGACTCCGTGCCGACCGACTAATCTGACCAATAAAGTAATAAAAAAAATTAAGCATTACAGTGGAATGTCATAAATAGACAGATGTTATTTTATATAAAACAAATCCTAAGCTGTTTGATAATACTGTTTAAAAGAAAATTGTTGTTGATCGTTACAACTTCTATAAACACAAGGCTATGTAAACATTCATTGAACTATTTAAAAAAACCAAAGAACTTTTTTACCTATAACTAAACTGACCTATAACTACATTGACCTACATATTACGATGTGTTTCCAGTCAGACAAAAACACTTAAAAGTATTCCAATAAATTGTATCTATGTATGTAAATTCAATTTATCTATTTTAAATAATAATGCAAATTACATAAAAAAAACTTTAACAATAAATATCGTGTCTAATCTATCACAAACAAATTTATTATAAACTTTAAACCTTAAAATAGATTTTATTGACTTAGATTACATTTTCTGTTTTATTATTTTAAGTATCTATTTAACTTTTAATAGAATGTACAAATAACATAACAAAACATAATAAAACGCAAGCAATTGTCATACAAAACGAAAACTTCTCTAAAATCAGACAGAAACATAATAATTGGACCTAGCTACCCTTGTCTGAAAAAATTCTGAAACAAGCTGGAACTCTACCTTCGTTTGAAGGAGTGACCATAAAAGAAGTAAAATTTTTTTTCCGATGTTCAATGAATTTTTATTGAACTGGTTGATGAAGGCAATTTCAACTTGATAGTGACATTCCCTTGGTTGATGGTAACAATTTTTTATGTTCTCTTCAATGAAGTTAATGCAAAAGCAATATATAATTGACATTTATGTGCGGTTCAATTCATTCGGGTTCAACGTTTCATGTTTACCCGTTGCATAAATATCTTTATAAAAATAAAATTTATATAACATTAAACCAATCCTTGACACCATGAAACGTTTATTCACTCTAATCAATCAATATATTCCAACTTAAAAAATCACAATAAATTTTCATTCTTCTAAACATAAGAATCGATTTTATTCTTATTAAAATTTATAATATTATCATATCCATCACAAAATAAACTATTGACAATGCAATTTTCGTTAAATATTTACTTACATAAATAGAATAAAAAATCTAAAGAATACAAGAAAAATATTGAAAAAAATGTTTGTTTATCATTTGTTCACTATGTACTCTATTGTATGTGAGAAATAGGTGAAGTTGGATATGGATAGGTTTAATCAATACTACATGTACGAAAAAAATTAAAAAATTGTCAGTCGTTTACTATGTTGAGGATCACTCTCCTCTGCATAGCATATAAGATCTTTAATTTGAACCAGTCCTAGACTCTTTCGAACCAAAACGGGCCTGATTGTATATAAAAACAGAACACAGCTGTAAATTCTTAAGTCGACGAGTAAATAATGAAAAGTCAATGCTTTTTAAAGTTGAAATCTGTTTAAAACAATGGGACGCTATCGCCTTTATACTTTTTAAGCTTATCTTGGAATATGTCTGTCGTTTAACAAACTTTTGGCTAAGAACAATATGTTGTCATGAAACTCAGTACAGTTTATTACTTACGCTGGTGATATTAACAGCCTTGACCGAAATGAAGTTGTTATGATTGAAATTAGTTATTTTGGACTAAGTTATGATGGCCCCATTAGTACAAAACTGGATTATTTTTTATCCAGATGTTCTAAAACCAAATTTGCTAAAAACCAAAAATTGAAAATATTTCTTCAAACCTTCAGTATGAAACCAAATATAATGACTGCAACTATTAATGCATAGGATAGACTGGGCGTACAAATAAAATAGGAACTAAAGAACATTTTGCGCGTTCAAAAAAATTTAATCATGAATTCGCTTTAGCCAGCAAATATCATAAGTTAAAACCATAATGTTTCTTTCGATAACCTAGCTATCACTCAGCCAAAAGGTCAAAAAATTTTAGAATATTATCAGATGCGTAAATCCTTTTATTTTATGATAATAATGGACACGAACAAACGGAAATCAAGTATTATTTTAACTGATCCGGCTCCTGAAGATGTCCTAAAAAGGCGAAAAAATTGACTAATCAAAGAAGATCTTTTATTTTGAAAAAATATATATTATCAGGAGTAAAAAAGAAGTGTTAAATCGTATTATATATTACTACATCTTGTTGTGCTTTTAATCGTCATATCAAATTAATATGAATCAATCTCACCCTTGACACCTGTAAAACCCACGACACCCCTGACACCCGAGGCATCCTCGACACTCGTTGATGACAATACCTAAACAAATAAATAAAACATTAATCAAATCAACGATAAAGAAAATATCTATACTCATCATATTAATAAATCCAGCTTAAAGGGTGAATGGAAACTGCATCTGTAAATAAAATATTTTTAATTTAGTTATAAATGTAGACTTATCATAATGTTTATTATCCTTTTTACTTGAATTATGTAACTTAAAATAGTAAACAAACCATTTTTTGTTTGTTTACAACATTAAATGTCAATTACAACTCAAAAGCACCAACTAATTAAAGAAAAATAATTTAATATAAAAATATTAGTTCATCTATCAGAATATAGACTTAGTAAATCTAATTAAAATCAATAAATCATTAAATCATAGAATAATTAATTAGCTTAGATTTAAACCTTTCGATCATATTGAATTAGGAATTCACCTTTTTTGCAATAGATCTAAGTAAATTTAATTTATATTTGAAAATAATAAGAAAGGCTTCGATTAATTCTTAAAGCTTTATGATGAAAATTTGTATAGTCATCTTTCACTTTTATATTTGAACTGTGACCTGTGAACAAATATATTTTTTCTGCGAATTTTATAATTAATTTACAAGCATATTAATTAGCTGTGATTTTGTTAAAATAAAACAATATTTGAATATTATTTTATTGTTTTTTATTTAATAACGATTTTGAAAATTATACCCGGACATTCTCATCTCATCTGAATATAATAATTGAACCTCTGCTGTGAAAAACGACGCGCAACACATTTTTGGAATAATTTGGTATTTTTGTTTGTACATTCTTGTTTGTACATCCTTTGTTTGTACAAAATAGTACAACTGGACTCGTCAAGATAAATTGTGGATACGCAATCAACGAGTGCAGCTGATATTATTCACTCGTGACACCCGTGACACCCATTTTTATTATAAATTTAACGTAGCTTACACCGGTTTGAACTCAGATCATGTATAAGAATTAAAATTAGCCTTTAATTCAACATCGAGCTCGCAATCTTTTTTGTCGTTAAGAGTTCTTAAAAAAGTAATTCTGTTATCCCTAAGGTAATTTAAATTTTTAATCAATATAATTGTGTCATTTATTCGTAAATGCATTATTGTTTAAAAATTATAAAAGTTTTTTAAACTTTAATGTCATCCCAGTAAAATAATTATTTAATATTATCAAAATGTTTTTTAAATAATAATAATATTATACAGTTTAACCTGTTAATAGGAGCTCTGCCTAACGGCCCAATTTCAATTCGGACCATTTGCTTTGATTTAAAAATGAATTTCATTTAAACTAGAGCTTAAAACGCTCCTTATATCACTCCTTGATTCCGTTCTTTCAAAGCGAGTATAACCTAAAAAACATATAACACTCCTAAATATATAAATGAAAGTAATAAAATATCGTTTTTACTCCTAAATCAAAAAAAAATATTTTCTTTCATATACTCACAGATTTAATTTTGCTTTCCAACTTAAAAACGAAATAATTTTTGTGAATGCTTTGTTCAATTTTGCAAGTTTTGTTTTAAAAATATATAAAAACGATGAACGAGAAAAAATAAAAATAAAAAAAATATTCCAAAGGAGTGAAATCAAAAAAACTAAAAATATTGCTCTTCGAATTATAAACATTTCAATTTATTTTGAGGAGTAAAATGAGTGCTCGGATAAAATAAAATTGTAAACTCTGATATAAACTATATTGTGTACTCGGACCACCTCACCTCCAATCCGGAGCTATGAACCGTTTATTTTGTTTGCTTTTTGATTTTTTCCCTCTGAATTAGACCATTAAAAATTGAAATTTTGGAATTTTTGTGACATGTTTACACTTAAATAGTATATATTGGTGACAATTTTAAAATATTAAATTAAACTTTTTAGGAAATTTCAAGATTTAACCAGAAAATGGCGAAAGAAAACCGAAAAGTGATTCTCTTTATGTAGCTTGTCGCACTCCATAAAAGTTTGTAAAATGGACAGACATCGTGATATGTGATTCAACATACATTTTTTTTACTCTTGATCCTACAAATTGTTCGTTGAATTCAACAAATTGACGTCAGTTGAATTTATTTTTCTAATAGTTCTTTACGGATAATTTCTAAATTTGACAGACATGTTTGTTGTTTATTACGAACAAAACGTAGCCAGACTGTAAAAATAACGAACAAGTTTGTTAACTTTTCATATAATGTTTTATATGATTGATTTTAATAAATATTTCATATCATTGATGAACACAATTAGTAGGATGATCTTAGAATAATAACTAATACTTTTATTGTTTCTAAGATGTTTTTAATTAAGAACTTAAATTTTGAAGAAAACAAATTTTTAAATTTCGAAGAAACCAAATCATTAAATGGTAATTTTTCAAATCTGTGTTTAGTTCACTAAGTTTTAGGCCATATATATTCATATTTTTTCATTTGGTTTACATTTGTTTTACTCAACAACGAACAGTTCGTAAGTGTTGTTAAAAATATTTAACTAGCATTATACGCAGTTTTAAAACCAGTGGCACTTGTGACACCCATGCCGCTCGTGACACCCTCAACGTCCGTGACATCCTCAACATTCGTGATACCCTCGATAACCGCAAATCCCGTGACATCCGTACACCCTCGACACCAGTGACACCTTCAACACCAGTGACATCATCGTCACCTGTGACACCCGAGTCACCCCTGAAACCCGAACTACCCACGACACGCTCGAAATGCGTGACTCCCTCAACACCTTTGACACCCGTGTAACTCATGACACCAGTAACACTCGTGACACCCTCAATACATGTGACACACTCGACATCCACGTCACTCTCGACACTTGTGACACCCGTGACACCTGTGATACCATGGCACCTGTGACACCCTCAACACTCGTGACACCCTCGACACTCGTGACATTCATGACACCCTCGACATCCATGACACCCGCGATTGTATACTGATCAAGTTCCTAAAGGTTTAAAATCAGTCGAACGATTTAAAAGCTAGAGGCTTTATAAGCCTTTAATTTTCATCAATTCATCAAAACATTTTAGAAAATCAACTTTTCGAGTTTTTTAAAAAATCTGTAAAATTTTTTAAAAATGTAGACTTCTGCATTGAGAGGTTTCAGAGCAATCTGCTCGAACAAAACAGTTTGCTATCGAAATTTTATACTATACGTTTGAAACATTTAAAAACTATTCTTAAGTTTATTAACAGTGTTTCTCAACTGGTTTGTTTCTATGGACCAATAAATATTGAAGGTGCAGGTTACACTTTGCTCACACTTACATACATAATGTAATTAAAAATATCAGGAATACACGCAATTAAGTTTAAAGAAACCAAACCAAAGAACGAGTTTTGAAGTGTAATAAACACAGTTTATACGCTTCTTATATCACTAGGTAACTCCGTTTTTCAGAGAGAGTAAGATGAAAAAATAAAACATTTCCAAATACAGAATTAAAAATAAAAAACTATCGTTCTTACTCCTAACTCGAATTAATAATAATTTATGGTGTAAGTTTTTAATGCTACATTTTATTTTTCGAGCAAATGTAAACTATGCGAGCCAGCATTGCAAATTTGGGAGAGAATAAAATTCATTAAACATGAAGCCAATACAAAGTTTTATCCTTCTGACAGAGTAACAAGTATTAATATGTTAAATAGAATTATTTTAAAATTCATTGATAAAATAAGCGAAAGGAATAAAAATCAATGAATTTTATTTTATTGTTTGGTATTTTGAAAATGAAATAATCTACAATGAGAGACATCAAAGTTCTAACTAGTTATAGTAATGAGAATTGAGAAACCAAAAAACAATCATAAAAAATATTAATTTTTTCAACAATTGCAATTTAATTCAATTTAATCATAGTAGCCTTTGACTTTTTCAATATTCGAGAGAGGCTCATGCGCATTAGTTTGTATTTATTGTTTTTTATATAATCAGAGCGAAAATATTTTTTGATTGCTTTATAAAATACACTCAAAAAAATATTTCAGAGTTCAATACAATCAAATCAATTGTTTTATTCTTCCAGCAAATGTAAATAAAGGTTTATTTTTAGAACCATAATTGTATGCGTTTTAGTCTTAATAGAATAAAATAAGCAGTTGTCAATTTTATTCTGTTGCGTGAATGCAGCGCAGCATACATTTTTTTGATTAAATTTTATAAAAAATAAACAAAAACATTTTCGCTCTGATTATGTAAAATACAATATATTTAAACTAATGTGCATGACCCTCTCTCGATAGCAAAGCTACGACGATTAAATTGAATGGAATTTCCATTGTTGAAAAAATTAGTTTTTTTATAATTTTTTGGTTTCCTAAGTCTCATTATTATAAAATTTGATGTCTTTTATTGTAAGTTATTTCGTTTTCAAAATGCTCAACAATTAAATAGGTTTTGAAATTGAATAAAATTTATTAGATTGTTTGGAATTAATTGTACAAAAAAATTCAATAACAATCATTACTTTGTTATTCATTTTACTTCTTTTACCAATAAATTTTAAAATAATTCTATTTTATACATGTTACTCAGTTAACAAAACATGTTACTTTGTCGAAAGGACACAAATATTTGTATTGGCTTCGTATTTATTGAATTTTTTTTTTCGAAAATTTGCCAATTTGAAAAGTTTTGCTCGAAAAATAAAATATACCATTAAATACTGACAATAAAATACCAATATTGTGTTCCGCAGCAATCGCGCAACAGAATATAATTGAATCGCACATTTCGAAAAGGATTCAACTCGGGTTTTTTTCTAAGTGGACTTTTTTGTATGTACACATGTAGCCCGATGCTTTATGAGCGAGAAGGTCTCATATCTGGTTTTTATAGTTGAAAAAAGAGTATGACGTTGAAATGGGGTTTTAACAATCTGTTAAGCAAAAACCATATTCTAAAATAGTAATTAACTTATTATTCGATACTTTTGGTTTAATTGATGTTCATACTTTTGTCAAAGATTAGAATAATACAAATTTTTAGTATTGGCACTGTCAGAACCCAGAATAAATTGCAAACGACATTATTATCGTTGGAGGAGGCGTTGTTAAAGGGTAGAACAGTTGTTAAATTAAATTTAAAATTAAAATGAAACCTATAATACAATAATTTAAAATGGTTTTTTAATAATACACAATTGTTTATAATGCCGCTTTATTACTGAAACCATCTAAGTTATTGGATGAATTTCAAAAAGGACCCATCTCATAACTGTAACAGCCTTTTCCAGAGACAAGAGAGAAAAAAAATGCTTTCTTAATTCGAACTGTTCAAAAGAAATTCAGTTTTTGTCTCTCCTGACACAATTATTTTTGTAAACAACAAAAACAAACCTGTATTTGTAGTTGCCGGAAGAATACATTTTTTTTCAAATACTCACACATTTAATTTTTACTTCAAATTTGATGCTTTCCTTAGTATTAAAAAAGAAAATAGATTATCTTTTTGAAGGGTTTGTCCATTTATGCAAGGACATATTGTTATAAAAATAAATAAAAAGGATGACGAAAAAGTACTATTTTTCCTAGTGGAATGAATCAGAATATAACAAAATCGACTCCAAAGGAGTGAAATAAATAAAAATCAAAAATTTAACTTTTACGAGTAAGAACGATATTAAAAATAAATTTTACATTTTAGTGTTTTTCGTGAGTGAAAATTTGTTCACGTAAACGTAAAACGTTTTCAGCTCGCGTAGGAAATGCGATTTTTTCTATAATCGGTATTTATTATAAATTATAAAATTAGTTATTGACAACATTACATTCAAGATTCATATTCTATTTTTTCATGGTTGCTTCGTTTTAAAAATTTGTAAAATATATGAAAATACCATAGCAACTTTGATTTGTTATTTAGCGGAAATGATTTTACACAAGAGGAAAAAAAATTATTTTGACAGACGATTAAGCCTGCTTGAAAATAGACATTTCATCTGTTATTATAGAAAAAAATTGTTCATAATAACTGTTATAAATATAAAGAAATTTTCGGACCATTTCACTTTTTCTGCGAACTTCTAATGGATCGCTGACCAACGGCTGAGAAACATTGCTTTTCAAATTAAAAACAAAGAAGACGAGTGAGGCGTTTGATCGTCATGTTTCGGTAATTTCAGTTTAAGTGTAAAACTAATTCTTTCCAATCGCTTTTTGAACTGTGTTTTTGCAAAATATTTGCTCGGTTCATCAAAATACTTCAAAATTTCTTCTAATCTCCAAAATCTCCTGCACTATCTTTATAAATAAATAAAGATTACAACTGAACATATGCTGCACCTTTATTTATTCAATGCAATCATTAAATCAGTTTTTTATTGTTTACACTTTTTTATTTTTTGTTTATTTTTTACAACAAAAGTTTTTTGTATAAAGAACCGAATAGAATGTATGTACATAAGAATAAGCAAACCTTTATATTATAAACACGAATATTGTTTGAGTTCAATTGAAGAATATAAACAAGAAATACTTAAGTTAAATATTTAAAAAATAAAAATGGAAAATTTATTTTCTTGTATAAACAATAGAAGCAAAAAAAAAACTGTAGATTTAAACTTTGAAGACGAAAATTTTCATATATGTATTCTATAAAAAGAAAATGGAAAAAAGTAAATATTAACAATAGATCTACAAAAAAAGATTCTTGTTATTGTGAATTTGTGTAGCCTTGACAAGATGTGCCTGTATGTTATACCAGCAGACTGGGAAGATTTGTTGTCGTTATGTTAAGAAGGTGTTGCATTTAGTGGTTTCACGTACGAAAGAATCAAATCCACATTCAACAAATTCCCAAATTTGGAAGCAAATCAGATAACAACATAAATCAACAAATCGAATGGGTTAACGTGATGATTTTCAATACATTTGTACACACATTTATGCAAAAATTTGTTGATCCTTACAAGTTGACTTTCGATCACTGGGAAAACCAGATTTTTTTGGTTTGGTTGAATTGACTATTTCGTCGCTTTAATAATGAAACAACGTATGCTATTTATACGTTGTTTTTATATAATAGGTGCGCTGCATTCCCCATAAGGGCATCTTTGAATTGGCGTTTTTACATTTTCGAATTATTTTATGACTGGGGGTAAGAATTAATAAATTATAAATTAACGTCCATGCAAATGCATGCGCACATCAAACTTTAAACTCAAATATCTCGAAACTATACTTTTGCGTATACGTCATTTCATTATTAAAGCGACGATTTCAATGTATGCCAATTAATTAATTAATGTATTGATCGTGTTTTGAGTTTTAAAAATTATTCTTCATTTTTAATACAAAACGCCAGTAAAATTATGCAATTCCAATTTTTAGTCGATACGGAAAGTCGACACGGAAACGGGGTGTTTGTTGTCTAAGATGTTAAAACAAATCTGTAGCTTTCTCACTGCGATTGTTTCTATGATTCTTTTAAGAATTTTTCAATCAGCACCCTTTTTTCATGAATCTTATAAACAATGCAAATAATGTGACCATATTTAAAAAGGCATTTGTCTCGTGTTTTTGGTTTACCTTCAAAACAACAAATTGCTATAGCTATCCTAATATAAATTTAAATAAACACTTTTTAAGTTATAATAGTGTCTACATTTTATGTGCTGTCGATTAAAAAAAGCGTACAGTAGCATCACTGAAAACATTTTTTGGACTATCACTTACTCTGCTTGTCCGGTAATAGCCCGCATTGCAACGGAAAAAACTAGTTTTTGATATTGTAAGTAATCATTATCTAAAATTTTTTAATAGATGGCTCATTTAAAAAAAAAGTATTTTATTCATATTTGGTTCAAATGTTAATTAAACTTCACTATAAATATTCTACCCGCTTGTCCAACACAGAATTCAATGCACATAGTCATTTTATTTCCTTTTATAAACGATAGGAGAAGTATGACTACAGTATATGACAAAGAATTTTGTGTTACGTATAAACAATAGCAAATGTTAAGGTTTTGAATTATTTGAAGTTTTTCATTTATTAAATATATCTGTAACTTTAATTGTTTCTAAGATTTAATAGCGGACTAATAAAAACTCACCTATAGCGCGAATTATGATTAGAGAAATATTAATTACTTTTGACTTTCAGATTTTATCACCAGGGACTTGGTGGCCATATCAACTACTATCAGACTCGAGGGCCTTCAGCGCGACCTAGTGATGGAATCTGCTTACTTTGGGGTACAAATGTTGTCTGCAGAGGATAAGAGGCTGGTGAAATAGTGCAACGAGAAGAACCAGGACCACAACGAATTACGGGATAGCACAGATATAAACCAGAGAGTTATGTTTTTATTAGAATACTTAATAAAAGAAAACCTTAACGTGTTAAACTTCGAAAACATAGCAGTTGTTGAACCTTATGGTGGGAAGCATCCGTGTAAGACATGATTTGTCACCTTGCGGCTTGTCGACCATTTATATATCATGTTTCTTTAAGTGTTTTTATGTTATTAATTGTTTCTTTTGTATAAAACGGATTCGGTTTATATAATAAAATTCCAAAATAGATTCGGTTCTAAACCCAAAACGCTCAAGGGGGACTTTTTGAGAAGAACCATAAACAAGATTTCCAAATCACAGGTAGTAACAGTTAAAGGCATTGTTAAAGTGCTCTTTAAATACGCGTCCATCAGCACTTCAGAACTTGTGTTGCTGTGGGATCTAGCTTTAAAAGGTTATCTCTGTGGTTGTGTTATATATTGTTAATTGTGTTACACAATTCTATTTGTTAAAATAAATATAACAAAAATATACCATGTTTTGCTACATTGGAAGTGGGAGTAACCGCACCTCTTGAGTTTCTTTTTCAGAACTAGTCTGGCACTTGGGCGTATGCCAGAACCATAAAAACAACTGTCGGCGCAAGGCCCTTGAAGTTGAGTTAACTATATCTTGATGAATTAATATAATTTAATGAAAAATTGCATCTTTGCGATGTTGTTGATGCAAACGATTAATCCAATTCGATTAAAAGTTGCGCCTTTGCTATGAGATGAATGCAAACTATTAATGTTGTTTTAGGAATACAAAAAATTTTGGCGTTTTTTATAAAAATTAAGAAAGTATTTTGAAAGAACGACGCACCTTTTATTAAAAGTATTGTCCCCCACAAGCCCATATTTTTTCTCATTTTTCATTCAGCATTCGTATACCACGTCAAAAGAACTCTCCTTCTGTTGTGGCTATCCACGAATCGATTAAATTTTTCATATGATGTTAAGCACTGCCTAGACAGGCTTTATGCTATCTACCGGACTTAATTAAGGGTTTTGAATGTAGGTTATAATCAGCGCCGCAACATGCGGATGATCATTTTAATGTAGAATAATAATTTTGTAGTATCTGGAGTAGTTATGGTGACGTTTTTCTTGAGTGCTCGCCTCAATTTCAGTAATTATGTTCGTCAGATAACTGCAGTAAAGGTTTCGCCGGGTTTCAGTAATCCTTGCCATCCAGGCTGATCCCACTATATACACAGCACGATTTTTCTTCCATAAATGTCGGTCTTGATCAGTTTTTCTTCTTTATGATATCCTAATGGATTCATTTTACATCGCCAGTGACTGTACGATTGAGAACAAACTTCTTTTTACACCTGTGAAGCTGTATTTCGCAGCAGCAGTTCATATGGAATATAATTTCCTGGTTTTTGATTAACTTGCAACAATTTTAAACGACATGAAATTACTTGTTGCGTTTCTAGTGTTAGTGGAAGTTCATATTGCGTTTGTCAAAAATCTTCCTCTAATAATTCTCCCAATTCTTTGTCTTCGTACACTTTCAGCCTACAAGGTTTTTTTTGTCTTGCAAGTAACTCATAGTTTTTAAACAACTTTTCTAACCACTCACCAAGCTTCTATAACCAATCGATACGCCTCAAATGCAGATTTTTTCAAATAAAAACTGTGCTTTTCTTGAAGAAGACTTCGAAAACACCTTACAAATAGAGCGGCCAAGAAGGCTCTTTCTGAGAAAAACGTTGACAGTATCACAACTGACTCGATGTGCAAGATGCTGAGAACTACAGGGTAGCTGAATCTAAAGCTGGCTATTGTAAAATTTGCCTTACAAGAAGTAATCCACAGGGACAAAGTCATGCCTCATGTGATATTGTACAGAAGGGACTTAATCTGAAATACATATCGAGGTTGTGTAACAAATCAGAGTGGAGCAGTAAGTTCACTATCTATTATTTGAGTAACTATGTAGTTGAATGGTACGCGGGTAGATCACCAAAGAACAAATACTTTGAAGTTATGGACTCCTACTCCAGCGTCTTCCAAATGGAAATATGTTCAATCGAAAGATGCGTAGATTTCAGTTTGCGAAAAAAGTATTAGAATAAAAGGACTGACTTCTTGTTAGACCGCCAAGCAGCCGTTAAGGCACTAAGCTTATACACCATCGCATCTAAAATAGTTGGAGATTGTGAGAGTTAGCCAAAGAATTACTTGGCTATGATAACAATATAACAGTTTACTGGATACCTGGCTATGCGGTTATCGAGGGCAATGAAGAAACCAACAAACTAAAAAAGAAGGATGCAACAAAATTTTTGAATTGAATCCATCCACGAAAAGATGAGGGATGATATAATGACATAATTGTGCAAAGCCTGATATAATGATTCGGGTTGAAGGCAGTTCAAAGAACTGATTGGGTTATAGAATCAAAAGGGAGCAGTTATGGGCTCAAGAAAAACCTGTGAATACTGACAGTAGTTCTGACTGGACCCTGCCGATTAAGAAAACACCTTAAGAACATTGATGTGAAGTAGCCGGAAGAATGAAGATTCTGTCTGTTTGATGAAAGACTTCAGTCCACTTACTCAAAGATTGTGAACCTTTGATGTACATGAGAAAGTTTAATCTGGAGGTGTATTATGTTGATGAGCGTAGTGTGCATTTCAACTTCCTCATGTCCTGCAGCTCCTAAAGAAGACTGGATTGGAGTAGTACATGTGCAGTACAATCTTGGATCTTTTTGGTCGCAGTACAAAATTTCACCACCACTTATTTATCTTATCTAACTGCTTTGTTCTTCTCACTTGACAAGTTAAACTACCGAATATAAAATTCGTTCAAACCATCAAAAATGTTTCACTGATTCAGCTAATTTTTTACGATCATGTTTTAATTAATTTAGTTATCGCTTTTAGTTTATACTGACCCACAATTTTTTCTTTGATGTACAATTTACAATATATTTCGTTCAAAAAAATTTAATATTTAATCATCTTATAATAAATCAATAAATTATTTTTGTAAATATAGCCAAACCACAACAACGTGAATGCAAAAATTCATTTTCCCTTAAACAAATATATAAAGTAATAAAATTAATTACTGAAATTAATTTATTTGAAAAAAAAATAAAAGTTTTTGATTTAAATTTATTTAACAAAATGAAGCCAAAATTTTATTATTTATTTTTAAAGAAAAATGCTCATGTAGGGTAGATGTAAGAAGATTGGTGTCAAGAAATTATTAAGAAACATTTTTAATTTTTGCTTCTTCTTTTATTTCTTAATTAACATATTTATGGTCGCTAATATTCTTTAATATTTTGCAATCTGTGAAAATCAGATAGATTTGGTTCGTATTGTATATCTCTGTTACGAAAGCGTGTAACCACGACACTGTTTGTAGTTGACTGACGTGGAGTTTATATGTGTGAGTCATATTGGCTCATACCATTATATTATCATTCCTTAGTGAATCAGTGGAAATTGTAACGCTACCCAAACTACTGTTTTCACATTAAGCTATTTGTTCTCAACATATGTGAATTGAAATATTGCTTGAAAGCTCATTTCCAATCTGGAAACAATCGACTTGTGCGTTCTGGTTGAAATAACCGCCCTATGCGACTCTTCTGATTCTTTTTCTGATTTACAGGGGTCTCCGAAAGCTGTGATTCATTTGCTTACGTTCTTTCAGGATGCACAGTTTAGACTGAAATGTATCGTTTAGTCGCAAAATACTAAATAAGCTTAAATATTGCGGGATGAACACCATATTCATCGAATTTATTGATCAATTGGCATTACAGACAAGCGTTACTTTTCGATTTTGAGAAAAAGGCATTTGAATATATATTAATTGAAACCAATGAGTTAGTTGTGATAAAGCACCACAGAGAAGTAAAATATTCCATCATGAAGCTGCCCACAATTATGTAGGAAAGTTCTTCAAAATGAATATAAACATTTTTGAACCTATCTACATATAGTAATATAGTATTACTATATGTAGATAGGACGAGAAGTAAAAGTACAGTTGACACAGATAATATCTTGCCCATTACAGGTAGGCGAATAATATCCTGCCCATTACAAATTGAATTAAAAAAAAGATAAATATGCAATTTTTTGCAATTCACACAATTTTCTTGGATCAAGCGGCTCGCTATATAAATGTGTATATACCCTATCGATGGATTTGAAACTTTGACGCAATGATGGGGCTCAGTAGACTCAATGATCTTAGGAGCTACAACGGTAGGGTCACCCATGCCGTTAGGTTCTACGTGAGAATCGAAGCTAAGATCAAGTTCAAAACCCAAAGCTAAGATAGACACGTACGCTGATAGCTTAGCATGGTCAAGGGGGGGGCTTGATCGCTAGTACGGAACTCTGGAGAACGGGCGCCCTTCAGTTTTAATAAATGCCTTACCACAACACAGGGTTGACTCTGTTGTGGTTACCAATGTACCTCTCTATTTGCTACATAAATATTGTATTCAAAACAATAAAGTTTTAGATGAGAGCGATGCTTCTCCAAACGCATTACATAAACTAATAACAAAACTGTGCACCATATCCTACTCAAGGATCATGCCTGATTCATCAGTTTATCCTAAACCAGACAGCACACATACCATGTGTAACTCTAGGATCATGCCTGACTTATCAGTTTATCCTATCCGGACGGTACACACACCATGTCTGACTCTAAGGTAATGCCTTATTCACCAGCTTACGCTAAGTCAGACAGAAAACCTATACGATATAGACAAAAATCTCTGCTACCTAGATTAAGTTGTGTTCAGATTAATCTGCACAGATCAGAAATGGCCTCAGTTAATTTGAAACGGTTAATTGAACAGGATACTTACGATCTTGCATTCATACAGGAGCCGAGGGCAGACAGTAAAAGAATAAAAGGTCTATCGTCAAACAAAAATATAAAACTGATCTATTTCTCAGATGTGGAAAGACCGCGAACCGCGATTCTTTTCAACAAACATCTGAAAATATTTCCATTAAATGAATTTATCTGTAGAGATCTTACAACGGTCCAGATAGAAATTCATCTTCCTCAAGGTGGATTTCGTAAATTCATTTTAGTTTCTGCATACTTCCCGGGGGATAAAGACGAGACACCACCAGAAGTGGTAGAGAAACTCTTCAAGTATTGCAACAATAACCACTATAACCTCATAATAGCGTGTGATGCTAACGCTCACACCGTGTGGGGAAGTAGTAACATTAACACAAAAGGCGTGCGTCTGCTTCAATTTTTGTACGCATACAATATGTTAATTGCAAACAAAGGTAGTGAGCTTACCTTTAGAAACGCAATCAGAGGTGAGGTCCTTGACCTTACTTTGGCTAACATAAACGCTACTAGCTATATTAAGAACTGGCATGTTTCGAAGGGAGCTTTTATGTCTGATCATGCTTATATATGTTTCAACATAGAACACTACCCGAAGAGCATCCAGTACTTTAGAAATCCGAGAAAAACCAACTGGGATCTTTACACAACATATTTTCATAATAATCAAAATAGTTGCGGCAGAATCAACTCCACATTTGAGCTTGACTCTGCAGCAAATAATTTACAAGAAATTATCACTGAAGCATATAACCTTAATACTCAAACAACTCAATCCAAAAGATGCAGAGATGTACCTTGGTGGAATGGTAATTTGGAGAGGAAAAGGATTAAAGTTCATAAGCTCTTTAACAGAGTAAAAACAACAAATAATTGGATAGAGTACCGAGTAGTTCTAACCAATTATAATAAAGAACTCAGGCAATCAAAAAGGAATAGCTGGAAAGAGCTCTGCATTACGATAGATAATCTGCCTGCTGCAGCTCGACTCCAAAAATTGATGTCGTCTGATCACACAAACCCTCTAGGCTCAATCTGCAAACCAAGTTGTACGTATACCACCAGCTGCATTGAGACACTAGATACTTTACCTCGATCCCACTTTCTGGGCTTAATAGAATGGAGCACGGAAGATAATGCCAATGAAGATGTACATCTTCTAGATCCTGCAACTAAAAGTACTGCAGATCATTTAGCCAACACAATTTTCACCCCCAACAAAGCGAGATGGGCTAAAGAATCCTTCGGTCTGTATAAATCTCCGGGAGGTGATGGAATTTTTCCGGTATTTCTGCAAAAGGGTCTAACAATCATCCTTCCGTATCTCATGCGTTTGTTCAAAGCCTTGCTTACATTCCTCAGATATGGCGAGAAATTGAAGTTGTTTTTATACCCAAGCCAGGAAAAAAATCAAATGAAGCCAAATCATACAGACCTATAAGTCTTACATCTTTTCTATTAAAACCAATGTTGCACTATCACATCCGTTATGTGTGTCTTAAACAAAACCCTCTCAACTCTAGCCAGCACGCCTATCAGACTGCACTCTAAGAAAAATTTACTACTATAATAGTAGGAAATGGGTTGCCTACTATAATAATAGTAAAATACTTTGCTGTGTAAATTACAATTATTTTATTTGTTAAATATATAATAACTTCAATTTATTACATATAATTTATTGAATTTAAATTAATAGTTTATTCACTATTTAAAAAACATCACTGCAACACTGCCAAATTGAAATCACTGAAAAACTTTTGCATCACCGCAAAACTGCTAATTTGATTTCCAAGAATTTTCTGTAAAACAAAATTTGAGAGATGAGTTATTGAAATATATGTTTATACTTTATACATAAATTATAAATCTTTTAAAAGTACAACATTATAATATTTCCTTACTTATAATTGTGAATTGTGATCCATTGAGCATTATTTGTTGGGTTTTCTAGACGTATTTTATGAATTGAATCGCCAAACTAAAAATCAAAACAAAATTTTATTAATTTCTAAACCTAATTATTTTGAATTAAGTAAAAATTTTACCTTTTAATATTTTTAATATCCGTAGCACAAACGTAGCAGGCGTCTTCCAATCGATTTCAATACTTATGCGAAATGAATAAAAAACAGGTTGTCAGAATGTACGTTTTTAATTTTATGCGTAAATTCACACACATAAGGTGCTTTAAAATGGAAATTACACAAAAGAAATGTAAGATCACACAGAAATATTGTGAAATAGCGAATTCCGAGTAAAAACGCACTTTGTGTGTAAAATAACTGAAATTTCTACCCAAAACATTTGCCATTCGTTTTTTTACATATGAAATGGATAAATTCATTAAAAATTTGATAAATTATCTACTATTATAGCAGTGATATTACAATCTTAAAATTTAAGTTTTTAGAGTGTATGGTATCTACTGAAACGGAATTTCATAAAATGGTGGAAAAAATTGAGAGCACACTAAACTACAAGCAGGCATTTGTATGTACATTTCTGTTCACTTCAAGTTCACTCCAATCTTCACTTCAATTCTACCATTGAAATGGCCACAAAGAAAAATATAAACCCGCTTATCATTGCGTAGATTATCAAGATGCTACAGAGTCGGAAGATAACGGCTACACTAGAGGCTGCACGCAAGGGGGTATACTATCTCCACTGCTTTGGCTAATGGAGGCTGATGATCTCCTTACCAAGCTAAATGATTCCAGCTTCAACACTGTAGGCTATGCCGATGACTTGGCAGTCAAGGTTAGAGGAAAACATGACTCCATTGTCGATGGTCGAACCCAGACAGCTCTCAATATTGTATCAAAGTGGTGCAACAGATTGGGACTGTCAATCAGCCCCACAAGCATTGTCGTTTCCACAAACAGGAGAAACTTTAACTTCATTTCTCCTGTTCTAAACGGCGATCCAATACAAACATCAAAAGAGGTTAGATATTTAGGTGTGATCGTGGATAGCAAGCTAACCTTGAACTCACACCTGAAATATGTCTCCGATAAGGCAAACAAAGTTTTATTCTCATTCAGTTTCCTGTTTGGGAAAACATGGGGTCTTAGCCCAAAAATAATACTTTCGTCGCACCAAAGTATTATAAAACCAATTCTGACATATGCAGCTTTAGTTTGGTGGCCTAAGACGCGCCAAATAACTGCTCAAAATATATTTACAAAAATACAAAGGCTTGTGGGTCTTAGTGCCACAGGTGCTTTCAAAACCATGCCAACGTCAGCAATTCTTCCATTATATCTACAAGTAAAATCTGTAGCGGTGTTGATCGTTCATAGACTGCAGCTCATAGAAGGGTTTAAGGTGGGTAATCTAACTGGAAACCTTAAAATCCTTGCTGGATTACAAACTGAACTGCATACCTACCATATTTCGGATTGTATGCCAAAAACAATAGATTTAGACAGGCACTTTGATGTCAAGATATTGGCCAGAGATCGTATTATAAACTACATACGGTCACTGCCACATAACGCCAGCATCTGGTACACAGATGGTTCTCGAACCAACATGGGCACGGGAGCAGAAGTTTTCGGTCCTAGAACAAAACGAACGGTTGCCTTAGGCTCCACAACAACCATATTTCAAGTCGAAATTTTTGCCATTAGCAGTTGCACTTTGCAATGTGCTGAAAGACAATACCAAAATATTGAAATATATATTATCTCTGACAGCCAAGCAGCACTCTTGGCACTAAAATCTACGCGCTTTGGCACAATCCAAACATGGGAACAGGAAGAAAATGCTATACTATGGAGAAGCAGAGAGGGACTAGTACACTCCAAGAAGTTTCTAAGTAACCTCCCTGTTTCACACTTAAAAGCAATCGACTTAAGCAGAGAGTCTCTAAGAATTTTAACGTGGTGCGTTACTGGACATGGATCTTTAAACCACCATCTTAACAAACTGGGCATTGTTGTTTCCGACAGGTGTAGATTCTGCTACTCAGACGCGGAAACCATGGAACGTACTCTGCAGCTGTCTTGAACTCTCTTGGCACAGAAACAACCAACTTAGTCATAGAAGACTAACCCTTCCAATACCACAAAACTTCAATCCAATTTAGCTAATTAATTTTATTAAAAGCCTCATTTTGGATTACAGAATACAACTAGTAACGGCACAGACGACGACTGATTAATAAAACAATCAGGGTAAGCACAATAGACCATCAGGTCGCAGTGCTACTTGAACTGCAAGTCTCAAGGCCTCCAATAAAAAAAAAAATAAAAAAACAAATGTGTAAAAAGCGTCTGTTCTCCATGTTAGGGCTTGGAGCGGGCATTTGTCTTGGATCAAGCGGCTCACTATATAAACGTGTAAAAAGGTTGTTTCTTAACGAACCCATTCACGAAATTTTGATTGGGCGAAGGGCTAACACCCCATTTCCGTAAACAATTATTCGTCATGAATTCTGTACACAGGCCTCGGAACATCTCGGATTCATTATTGGAACGACCTCGGAAACTGTACTCAGACTACAATTTAAAAATGGGAACCTAGAACGTGCTAAGCCTTAGAAGATCAGGAGATCTCCTAAAACTCACACAACAAGTCGAGCTACACACTGGATATAGTGGCATTATATAGAACTAAGATGGCCGGGCAGTGGAATTCATGAAACAGCGAAAGGATACACTCTTTATTATTGCGGTCATCAAAACGGAGAAGAATTTGGAGTTGGCTTTCTTATATATACTTATATTAATTGGGCAGAAGTTGTATACTTTCTTATACAACTTCTGTCCAATTAATATGCGGCTATGCACACTGAGAATCCGCATGCAAAAATTCAATATAACGATCGTCAATGTTCATGCACATACTGAAGACAAAGCAGATGATATTAAAGACCTGTTCTTCCTATAGAATTCGAAGAAGCCATCAATAACATCCCGAGGCACGATATCAAAATCGTGGTAGGTGACTTTAATGCTCAAATTGGTAGGATTGCAGAACTCAAAACACATATCGGCCCTAACAGCTTGCATCATACCAGCAAAAATAACGGTTTTGAGTTGGCTATGATGTATGATCTAGTCATTCCCAGCACTTTCTTCCCTCACAAGAGAATTCACAAGGCAACGTGGAAATCAAATGACGGAAGAACGGAAAATCAAATTGGTCACGTCATGATCTCTAAGAGACACTCTACAAGTGTAACTGACGTTCGATCATACTGAGGTGCTGATATGGACACCAATCATATGCTTATCATCTTTAAGTACAAGTGCAAATTATCATCTACATTTAATAGGCAAGCAAAAATGACCGTGCGCTGGAATGTCGATGCATTTAAACATCCAGAAACGCTGAATAGATATCGGGAAATAATAACGCAAAACATAGAAGAGCATGACATCTCTTCTGAGATGCCATTAAACATACAAAGAGAATGACAAACGCTTCAATCAACCATTATAGCCGCTGCACAAACTACAATCGGAAAACGACCACCGAAATCACACAACGAATGGTTCGACGACGAGTGCCACCAAACCGTTGAAGATAAACAAAAAACTGCGTGAAAAATGGTTAACAAGGAACACCCGAAGCTCCCAAGCTGATTATCTATGCGCCAGGAAAGCCTCAGCAAAATTTCTACGTAAAAAAAAACGCGAACCCATGAAGAGCTGCATCGAAAACATCAACCAGCATGAGGCCAACGGAAATTCAAAAGAGTGCTTTGCCAATTCGCGGCATCTGACAAAAGATTTCCACCCAAGATCTACAGCCATCAAAAATGGAAAAAAATGAACTTACAACAAGTGAAAGTGATTTCTGAAAGTATTTGGTGGATCCTAAAAAATCCTTAAAATCCTCTGGATAACAGAAAACAATTTTTATCAAATCAATTTAAATGCTTAGTAAGTAAATATGGCATATTGCTTCTTTCTTAAAGTAATATTTCTGAAAGAACGAATCATGTTACAGACAATTCGATCATACATAAGTGAAAAACACACCAACTAAGATGCTGACCAAACTTAAGTCAAGTAGCTTCTACTCTTAGAAATGTGATGCATTTATCATCCAAATTCTCCCCGCATTATTTACTTTATATGGGCAATATATGATTCATGACTTCTAGCTTGCACTTCAAACCTACCGTAAAGTTAAAAACTTCTAGTTGCAAAAACTGCTGGAAAAGTTAAACGGACATGCTATACTTACTTTACAGCATATTTTGAGGCTGTTAAGTCAAACAATATGATTCAATTCTATCGTCAAAAGTATGTTTTATAGAACATCAAAGTAGAATATTAGCTTAATTGGGTTTTTACTGTCAAAAATAGATATTTACAAACACTACTTACAAATTGTGTGGACAGCTTCAACAGGTTCTTCAACATCAAGATATCATGGCATGTCGACCAAACACATCGGTCCGTTAAAAAATCAGCATTTGTTTGATAGACACCGACCACTTAGTAAAAAAAGCCGAAAAGTTTTTTCTCAGGCTAACCGAAATGTTTGACCAAAGATTCGTCTGAAACACTTCATAATTGTGGTCTGTTGTTGTGATATTTGTATGGAAGTCTGTCATACATTGTTCTGGTTTAGTTGGACTGCAGATAAATTATAATTGAAAAAATTTTAAAAGAAATCTTGGAGATAATAATCCTAGAGTGCAAGATATAATTGTTTTTTGTGCTTTGAAAATATAAACGCATTTTTGATATAAAAATATTAATAGCATAAATTCTTATCGACAACATAACTCATAAAAACTGAAACATAACTTCTGCATTTATGAAACATAAAACAATCGTTTCGTATACATAAATTAAACACAATCATTTAACTTGATTCTTTAATTAAAACAAATTTGAGCTACATGTTTCGGTTCGTAGTTCTAATGCACACAACAACAAAAAAACACAACAGATTACAAAAAACAAAACCATTAATATAATGCAGTTATCTCTACAACAAAACAATTTAAACAGAAAAACGTTAAGGAATTAAATTAATTGAAACAAACTAAATCAATTAGGGGAAATTATCATAAAACAAATAGATTTTTATGTAAAAAGAATTAAAATTTAAGTGTACGCACCCACATGAACAGAATTTGTAAAACGTTTGTAATAATATATCTGATATGTCAAACCCCTCTTAAATTACATGTCACTGTCACGTAGGTTTTGTTTTATTATTTCCACCTTTTATTTTTAAAGCAATTTTATTGATAAATGTGCTTACGGGTTGGAATTGTATCGGCGATTGTTTTTAACTTGCTTGATTTATAATTAAAAATATCATGACATAAAAAAGGAATAAGGAGCGAAAGTAGACATGTCTTAACAAATCCATATTATGTAATACAAATTACTTTTTCATTCAAGCGAACGAAAGTATTGCCTTAAATAATTCTTATCAACCTTAAACCAAACAATAAAATCAAATTGAAGACTCTATTGAAAATTCTTAAAATCCAAAAAAGCTTTAAAATTTCTATTTTATGTACAAAGTAATTCCAATTTATAGAAATAAAGTAAAAACACGAAATCTATTTTCTTAACTTTCAATCCCATTTCAAACAAGGTTTTCATGTTTTTCAATTTATTTCAAAAAGAAAAAGAAAATTGTAAAGAAAAATCAACGAAACCCTTTAAGCCTACTTTTGATCGAAAATTCTGTATCGAAAAATGGCAAATATTTTTCACTTAAAATCGAAAAACTGTTCAATAAAATATCCTTGTTTATTGATTCGAAGTTATTTTTTTTATTATTAATTTTATTATTGTTATTGTTTGATAGAAATATGGAAATGTACTGTTAAAAAAGAAAATAGAAGTTTTCTCTCTAAAATAACAACCAAAACAAAAAAACAACATAACCATCAATAAAGCACTTAAATCGAATACAGAAAATCCACTCTAGTCGATCATAAACGCATTAACAGAAACATTTCTATTTTCGACTGTTTTTTGTTATTATGCTTTCCATTAAGTTAAGGTTAGTTTCTGAAGTGAATGTATGTATGGTGCTTGAGTTAGGGGTTGAAGTATATAGTACAGAAATGTACAAAATATAGAGAACAAAGAAAGAAAATAAAAGATCTATTTAAAGATGAGAGGTTGTTCTTATGCGACAATTTTACCATAAACAAACAATAAAAAAACAACAATATCGGTAAAAATTTAAAACTATATTTTCGAATTTAAAGCAACCCGTAAATAAATTTGGATGTGTGAGAAGGGAGTTTGTATTGATTAGGGTGAAATTGGATGACTGTTTGTTTGAATATGTAAATTTTTTGCTAATTTAAAACCATTAAAAGTTTAGTCCGAAGATCGAACCATTTTTTAACGGTACAAAATAGTGCAGTTGTTTGATCAAAGAAGAAGACCAAAAACTTCAGAATTTTTGGTTTAGTCAAATTTTTGTTTTATTCTTCGATTTATATGTTTGCCCACCAAACAACCACCAAATTAAAGTTACCTGAAAGTTTCCAGCCGAAAGGGTAGATTGTTAATAAAATATCATCCGAAAGAGACAACCCTAACAAAAAATAGCCAATATTCTAAAGGTGGTCAAAAGTAATCTATGGAAAAAGATTTGGATTTGAATCGATAGCGTGTTTGCCCAAGGATTCGAGCCGGGCACTGACGAGGGTAGGTTCGAATCCCATTCGAAACACGAAAAATGTGAATTGAAGATTTTTTTTTCTGAGAAAATTCAAACCATACCTTTGAATTGAAAAAATTCCAATTACTTCTTTACTTGCTTGAGTTTAATTGATCTCAAAAATCCAAAATAAATGTAAATTACCTTAATGTAGTCTAATCTTAATTCATATAGGACTACAAATTGACCAAGTGTCAGCCATTGATTTCACATTGCTTGGAAACAATCAATAATGACTATACAATCGTGACTTAGAATGTTAATTAGAATAGAAATGTTCCCCATTCTATGAATTCACACAAAGTATTGTCTAGAAATTTAATGCAAAAAACCCCATATAATGTAAAAACATTTTCCATAATATGGAGTCTAATGACAGTGGAAAAATTCAACTTAAGTAAAAATAAATAAGTGATGAGGAAGTTTCAACTTTGAAATTGTCATCGCCTCAACGGCGTCATCGATAGCGTGTATGCCCAAGAATTCAAGCCGGGAACTGACGAGGGTAGGTTCGAATCCCATCAAAAACACGAAAAATGTGAATTGAAGTTTTTTTCTGAGAAACTTCAAACCATACCTTTGAATTGAAAAAATTCCAATTACTTCTTTACTTACTTGGGTTTAATTGATCTCAAAAATCCAAAATAGATTTGGGTAAAGTTTCATGAGGGTAATCCCGGAAAATTCGATTTTCTAAATTATTTTATTAGCACTGTAAAACTGTAAAACTTTAAAACTTATTTTAATTGAAATTATATGTAATAAAATAAAATTTGTTAGTTTAAGGGAATTTTATTATTTATTTGCGAATAACATCGATGAAAAAATTAGCGAAATGTTGTTGTTGGTTAAGTTCTACTCGTTCGATTTCGTTTCTAGTTTAAAAAATTTTGCTACAGTGCTACGGCGGTTCCACAGATCTTTCTCTGTCAGATCCGTCGCATTCTTTGGACTTGCAAATAGGTGGTCAACGTCATCTGGTGCGCCCTCACATGCGGTACACTTGTCAATAATATAAGAGCCAATTCTGTCCATGTAGTTGTTGATTATTCGTGAAAAGCCGGATTTTTATTGTGCTAGAATGCATCTAGTGCTGCGAAGCAGTTGTTGTTTTTCTTCTGCAGCGACTTGTGGTGGTTTTTCATTGAGGACTCGATTATATCTGTAGTTGTTTATAGAATCTTCTACAGCCTTGGTGTGAAGCCTTTTTATGCCACTTCTATAAGTAATCTCATCGATATTCATGGTGTCTGAATCTTTTCTAATTTCAGTTTGAGCGAATTTAGCAGTTTTCCATATGGCTTTAGGTGGTGAGGCCATTAATAGGATGTCATTGCATGGATGTTGTTCTTTGTGGCAGGCTCATATGTATTGTTTGGATAGCACTTCATTGTGTTCATGGACCTGTAAGATATTTTATTCTTCATGTAGATGGTCTCTATGAGCTATAAGGTAGCATCCAGTAGCGGTTCTCAGAGCTGTGTTTTGTAAAGGTGAACTGGTTCCATTGGAAAACCAATAGAATCGTAATGGCAGGCCGTCCACCTAGTTACATATAGAATCCTAAGCTAACTTCAGCCTGTGGGAACGAGGGATTATACCTGCCGCCTAGTACAAATTAACAGAATTGTACGCGTATTTCGTTTATCGAACGGATCGGACAAAAGGAGAAAGGAACCAAAAAGGAGACTCTGGTGGCCCTTCAGGTCGAAGAAACCACGACCGTCACCCCATTATTAAAAGAAAGATATGGGAGAAATTAAGTCAACACCAAACAAAATACTCGAACATGTATAATAAATGTAAGTGACTCACCCCATGATGATAACGGATCCATGCCTCCTTCCCTGCGTGATTAGCTGGTCATCTCTCCCTGGTTAATTATAAGCGGAAATGTATGGCTGTTGAATCCAGTTGATGTGGTTGAGTATTGAATAGTTATGATTAAGTATTGAATAGAAACTATATGTATCAACATATAACTGTTGGATCAAATGCATGTGGTTGAAGATTGAACAGTCATACGCAACAGTATATAATTGTTGAGTCAAGCGACGGTGATTAAATGTTGAAAAAGTAGGAGAAGTATTTAACGGATGTATCAAGCATATGTGGAGAGTACGTTGACTGAAATATATGCACTATACACCACTGTTGAATCAAGCTGAGGTGATTGTAGGTTGAATAGTTATACGGAATATTATATAACTGTTGCGTCAGACGACTGTGATTAAATGCTGAATAAATTTGTGAAATTTTATGAAATATACAACGGTTGAATCGAGCGTAATTGGATGGATGCTGACTATTTGTATGTGATAATATATAACGGCTGTTACTTCAAGCGAATGTGGTTGAAGGTTGAATAGTCATACGTAACAATATATAGCTGTTTAATAACCTCAGTAGATAAGTTTGCAGAACGAAATAATACCGTTGCTTATAATGTAGATATTTTCCCAGTTTTTTGTATTACAATATAAAAATAAGTCACCAAAATACCTTATCTCTGCTTTTGATAAACGCAATTCCTCCAATTTAAAAAACAAAAATTATTTTAGGCTCTTTATTTTAGCGATAGTATTAACATAAATTTTATTTATTCTAGATATCATGCAAATATAACTATTAAGCAATTAAGTTGTAAAATTTTCTTTATGATTCATTCAGTGGCGTAGCCAGAATTTTCCATTGGGGGGTCAAGGATTATTTTATAAGACTTAGGGGCGATTGTACAATAGCAGTTTAGCTAAAGCTTAGTAGAACCCGATAGGAGCTTAGGTTAGGTTACAAGTTAGGTTAGTTTCTTGAACCGCACTTGAACCAACAAAATTGGGTGCTCAACTTGAACCCTGGCTTAAGCTCATACTCGCGTCTAACAATTGTTCAACGCGTAACTGAACAGAATATCAGGTTTAGCATAATTTCAGCTTAAACCTTGGCTGAACTGCAATTGTACAACCGGCCCTTAATAGTTTTAACCCAATAAACCAATTAATTAGTTTTATTAATAATTCATTACAATAATATATACTTCATTTTAATGTTTCCCTAATCTTAATTTTTTAATTAATGATTTTTTAAAAAATAGATTAATGATTATTTTTAACTATCTTAAATTATTTTACATTAAATAATTAATTTTAAAGAAAAAGATTTCTTACCTTGTAAACTATGTAAAATCTAAATCTATTTCTAAAATTTAAAGACGCAAGAACACAACTTCTCTCGAAATTAACACTGAGCAATAAATGTTTGGAGTAACGAAAAAAGAAGTAGCTGATTCGTTCAAATAAGTAATTTAAAATAAAAAGAATACCAGTACGTCTATTCCTGCATTTCCCTGGAAATTGGGAAGTGAGAAAAAAGTGCAATAAATGAAATAAAGGAAATTTTCTAATACGAAATTGTTATTTCCCGCGGCACGGAATACTAGTTATGAAAAAATTGTTGTAATTTATTTCTCAATTCCTATTTCACGATGTACAGGAATAGGGCTACAGATGTACTCAAAAAGAAAGAATAGTAGACAAAATAGTAGACCAGTGGGCATAAATAAAAGGCGCCAGAATAGTACATTATGATGCTAGGACGTACAGCTTAAGATTTTGGACGTATGTGGAGTTTGCATCCACATTAAGTCCAAAATAGCTTACGTTCGTGCATCATATACTATTTTTCATTAGCCGCAAGCAAAATATTTTAAAAAAAATGTTTATTTTAAATTAAAATTATAAATTTGCATAAATTTTGAAATAAAAATATGTGGAACAAGTTACCTTTGACATAATATTTGTTATTCTTTCCAAATTATTGTATCACTATTTTTTTTTTATTTAGCGTATGGTTTTTTTTGTGACACATTAAAAATTAAACTTAAAATAGGTAGACTCTTCTATGAAATCTACCTAAAACAAAACATGGTTATGGATACACATTAAATGAACTTACAATCGATTTGATTGCGCTTCTTTTAGTAAAAAAGTAAAATATTTGAACATTGGGCAGAACATTTAATTTGGGGTTCTGTGGAACGAAAAGAAAGCAACTGTTCAATTCATTCGTAAGATACCAGTGAAAAAAAATCTTAGTATTAGAATATTAGAACAATTCTTCTAGATTACAGAAACTTTAAAATTTCAAAATTTCAATTAAACCCGATTAAACCCGTTTGTCGCTACGCCACTGGATTTATTGTGATTGCTAATATCAATGTATTGAAATAAATTCAAATAAAAATAAAACTACCTCTTCAAAGTTTCAACTTTGAAATTGTCATCGCCTCAACGGCGTAATCGATAGCGTGTCTGCCCAAGGATTCGAGCCGGGGTAGGTTCGAATCCGATCCGAAACACGAAAAATGTGAATTTTCTGAAAAACTTCAAACCATACCTTTGAATTGAAAAAATTCCAATTACTTCTTTACTTACTTGAGTTTAATTGATCTCAAAAATCTAAAATAAAACTACCTCTGTTTTAAGGTTTGATAGTTCCAGTCCACAATTATTCTTTTTTTTTTTAAATAAAACACTTAAATTGGTTCAACACACGCAAATTAAATTATTATATAAATTAATAATTTTTTTCTTAACTTATGATCCAACAAAAATTGCAAACAAAACTTACAATACCACAAAAATTAATTAATTTACTATTATTATTATTATTTTCACAATTGGACTCATAATACTTGTTAAAACAAAAATATAAAAATCATTTTCCTGATCTTCAAGCATTTTTGCATGGCAAAAAGAACCAGTTGGACAACTCACAAAAACAATGTCAAAAAAATCCACTAACAAAATGAGAGCGTGTGTAGCAGGATTCATGTATTTTTAGTTGATGGAAACATAGAACTCGATTTCATCGATAAAAAAACGCGTTCGGTTTTTATGTTTCCAACAACCATATGCACCCACTAAAAAAATTACGATTTGTTTAATTTTCTTTTTTTTTGTTTGTTTGATGCATTTCACCATAACAGTTTTGTGTAGTTTGCATCTTCTTACAGTGCGTGTCAGAAACTTGAGGTGTTCATATGCGTGATACGTAGTTTAGAATGAGTCTACCGATAGCTTTGTAGTTTGTATGTTGTGATAATTGTGTTTTTGTCCTTGCCCCATGAACTTCCAATTAGCGCTTTTAATGCGTTGTTTCTGCTTTTTATGCTTGAGTAAGAAGGAGCACGTTGTTAATGCGGATGTTTAATTTTGTATTCACATCCTTCGTGCAAGGGGTGAAAAGCTGCAGTAATGGACTTTTCAGTTGATAGTATCAGTTTTTTGTTACTAAACCATTCATGCAGGGAGTTAAGGTATTTGTTCAGCTCATTGGTGAGTTGTTCAAGACTGTTTCCTGTGGCAAGGACCGTGCAATCGTCTGCATATGATATGATGGTTATTCCTTCTGGTGGTGTAGGTAGACTGCTTAGGTAGAGGTCGAAAAGTGATGATGAGAGAACTCCTCCTTGTGGTACACTTCTTCTTAGTGTTCTCATTTTAGACTTACAGTTTCTGAAATCTACATATGTAGAGGCCCATAGTAACGGCCAAATGGTTACACAACCAGCGCTTTATTATAACTGGAACGTTGGCTTTGAGTAATATAAAAACCCACAATATTTTTAAAACTCGTGGTAAACTTTATTTTTTACTTAAATTTCTATAATTATTTATAAATTAAATCAAAAGGTCGAGGCGACCATCCAGATCAAAATCAAAAAGCTCTTCTAGTTTCCTCCAAAAAACCATGAATTAAATATCAATCACCAACTATTGGTGCCACTATGGGCCACCACCCGTCAGCAGAGCCAACCCATTCATTACTTTATAAAAATAAAAAACTCCCAAATATCAGCCGAAATATTGATTGATGATTAATGGTCCATAGTAATCTCTGGGAAAAAATATTGTGTCAAGTTTTATTTGAAACATCTCGGAAAATTCAATTTTCTAAATTTTTGTATTTGCACTGTTAAAAATCCTGCCCTTAAAGTATTATGTCTGCAGATGGATCGAATTGATGACAATGGTCTATAGCAATCTCTTGGAAAAAATATTGGGTCAAGTTTCATGGGGGAAATCTCGGAAAATTTGATTTTCTAGATTTTTTATTAGCAATGTAAAAATCCCGCCTTTGATGTGTTATGTCTGCAGATGGACCGAATTGATGACAAAAATCTATAGCAATCTCTTGGAAAAAATATTGGGTCTAGTTTCATGTGGGAAATCTCGGAAAATTCGATTTTCTTAATTTTTTATTAGCACTGTCAATAGCATTATCAAAAGCGTTGACACAGTGCCGTACGCAACACTACTAAACGACATCCCAAATACCAACTTGCCTGTTACAATAAACCGCTGGTTGTGTAACTATTTGAGAGGCCGTGGGGTTTTAATTTACTTCTTTCATGAATTAATATAGTGTTGTTGGTTTCAACACATTGTTAAGCAGTAGATGTCTTCAATATTGAATGTGATACACGTTCTTAGTCACCACCATTGCTGTGTTTGAAAATATGCCATGTTAGGCAGGATGTAATTTTATGAATTTACTAAATTGTTTTATGCCTTTTTTATGCAAGGAAGTAACGATTTACTAATTGAATATATTTGCAGACTCACCTTTTGCTCATCAAGCTATATCAGCGTCCACAATCTATATGCCTTGTGAGGCTAGATATAGTAAATTTAAATCAACTATTCATCAAATTGTATCAGCGTCTACCATCTATATGCCTTGTTAGGCGAAATATAATATATTTATATTAGTTATTCATCAAATCATATCAGTGTCCATCATTGACATGCCTTGCTAGGCAAGATATAGTATATGAAGTATCATTTACTCATCAAAATTACAGTTGCATACTACAAGACATTTAAACCATTCATCATAGTTGCTTATCTAATAGCTGTCGAGCAATAGCAAATAAACATAACTTGTTGCACTTCTGGCTCTTCGTCTAACATCAGACAAACAGTCCACTGCCGAGCCAGAGGCGTCATCACTTGTTGTTACATTATGTGAGTTTTAAAAAAAAAGAGTTTGAAATTGTTTGGTACAGGTAGGAAAATTTTTTCTTCATTTATTTTAATAATAGCTATAAAAAGTCCGGCAAAATAAAACGGCACTGATACAGGTACCGTTCGTAATAAACTGGCGTGTAATTACCGTTTATATATTATTTTACATGGCACCAAAACAGGGACTTGGTCCTGTTGTTTTTGACCTTTTTGAGTAAAACCAGTTTGAGTTTTTTGTGGTTTTTGAATTTTAGTGTAACCAGTTTCGGTTTTTTTTTTTATTTTTCGTTTGATTGACCTCTATGTTTGTTTTGAATAAATTTGAGTAATTTTTTTAAAGAAAATGATTACAGTCTGTGCGCGTTGGTGATATGCGCATCGTCTACATACAACGCCACAGAGGAGGGGGACGAAGGGAGAGCAACAGTATGGCCCAGTGATTGGTACAGTGTGCCAAGATATTAACACTCGGGTCCAAGGGTTGAGGATTTTATTCGTGAAACGTTTGGTCTAGCATTGAGAGCTGAATATTTGTTTAATAACCCACCCGTGCTACCACTACCTTACAACCAGTTTCCTCAAAGTTACCGTAGCACTGTTCTACCCTTGGTACCTGGATGATAGCGAGAGGAACCAAGAAACGATTTGAGTCCTTATGACTCAAATTGGCTTCCTGTCTTCACTGGAGATATTCACTTTCTAGATGTTCATGAGTTTGTTCATCGAGTGAAGGTGGCTGCCAGAAGAAATCGTGTGACTTTTGATGACCTTAGGTTAATGGTCTAATGATGCCTTACGGCAGCAGCTTCTGATAGATACTACCTGAATTTAGCTCATGAGAATCAGGTAGTAACGTACCCACTACCCAGTGTTAAGAGAGGGACTTATTCGTACTTTCGGTACGGTATATTCACAGATGACAAGTCGATACTTCGTGTTAAGCTGAACCGTAAACAGAAGCCTAAGAAAGGATCTACGAGTAAAAAGATTGCATAGTGTGAAAGTAAATTAGGATATTACAACAATATTTATCTATCTCTTTAAATATTTGGTTTTTTATTTAAATTAATTTAATGGTCGTTTTTTTGGTTGTTACAACTGCCAATTTCCTTTTTTGTAAGGAATATAATTTGAATTTCATGCGATTAAAGTTGAAGAAAAAAGAATATATTTAAGAATTATTATATTACGTCACCAATCGTCCCATCGTTGTGACGCGACCATTTATTTGATCAACTACTCATATAACTTATTATCAACAATCGTTCAATCGTTGTGACGCCATAGCTGATTTTATCAAATATTTATATACTTTTTTGGTCTAAAATCGTCAAATTTTGGTGGCACAACAATTTATTTGATCATATATTTATATATAACCATTATTGTCAACAATTTACTGGATCGATTCGATATTTTATAATTGCAGGTTTACCCAATAAACATTTTGGTTGAATATGGCACGTATAAACGATGTATAAGGTCTTAGTAGACTAATTTCAATGTTCCCCTCCTACGGCCCCTTGTTACAAAAACGTCAACGAACGGCCTTATCGATGCTTTATTCAGTTCTCATTAATACCAAAAGGCGCCAAAAGCGGCGAAATTATACAGGTTAAACAGCTGGTTAGGAGCTGTATAGTGTTTTGTGTTAGGCCTTAACCAGCTCGAGTAGCAAAAGACGTTATTCAGGTGTTGCTTCAGAAGACCTTATACAGTCAAATTATTCAGGCGTTAAAAAGTTTTCTGAATAAATTTTTTCTAATTTTGTTATCCGTTGCAGCATTTTTACGTTTTTCCTCTATTTTTTCTCTAAAGTTGCTCTGCAATTTATTCTGAAACTTTTATGAAGAGAACAGCACATTTATTATTATTATTCTTTAATATTTATTTCAAATGATTTTATACTTATATTTTTTTTTAGATTCACCCTTGGATCGAACTTGGAACCTTCGCGTCTCTAGTCGTGCACATTACCACTCGTGTATTGTGGCATATACGCTGAAAGTCATATATCCTTTTCTATCATATTTAAATATCACAAAGTTTGTATATATACAACTCACCTAACACAAAAATGTCTAGTGAATTATAAAAAATGTTTGTCTATTATTTTTTTTAATAACATACGGTATATATAAGACCTAAAAGAGCAAATCATTATTCAGGCGTCATCTGTCTCAACTGAATAAAACCTTTTCCGTAGGCCTTATTCAGGTAGAACTGTATACAAGCTGAATAACATTTTGCTGAACATTATTCAGGTTGTTATTCAGCCCCAACCTGTATAAACCCCAATCTGAATACAAGCTGTATAATTTACCTTCATACGTCTTTATTCAGAACCTTATGCAGCCAAATAGGCTGAGTAAGCTCATCCTGAATACAAGCTGTTGAATTAACCTTAATACGTCTTTATTGTATAACGATTACTGTATAACGATTTAACCTGAATAAAATATCTAAAAAAGGCGTATTTCGGCTGCTAATCAGGTTTTAGTTGTATAATTTTCATTTCCCCTGAAGTTATTCAGATAAATGTTTATTGGGAACTCTCGCCCTTGCAGATCTGGGAGACAACAGTCGTTGTATTAAGTAGGCTAAGGAGTAAAAACAATTTCATTGGAGCAGGTCAAATAAAATTATTTCAATATTTCGATTTATGCAAATTTAGCATAATTAACAATAATTTACTCAATTTCATTTTATTTATTAATTTTGTTAATTTTGGATAATTTATATTTTTGATAATTTCTTAAATCGTTTGTTATTAAATCTATCCTAAATCTATAAGGAGATTCACTTTATGAAAGGGGGAAGTGTGGTAAATATTATACTAACATTCTTCTTGATATCATTTACTTTCGTAGTTAAACAAATAATTCAAAAAGCACAAATTTTGAATTCAATTAATTGAACACCGGCCGGCAATGGTGTATGTTTATTTTCAGATTCGATAATATTAATATTTCTGACGTTGTAGATTAAACATCCGTTTGATACAATAGATTAAAAATATTAATGACGAATTTTAAGTTCAGTTAGTAATATCATTAGAACATAAATATCTTTTTAGGTGATACTGCACCTTGATTGTAACAACTTAAGTAAACTAAATTTCTTAGTCAAACAATACGATTGAATATAAACTGACGTAACACCATCCGGCTCGAAGGACCATGGAAAAACCTGTAGTAATATCTAATCTTTTCTGTGGTGAGTCAAAGACTGTTAACGTTTACGAAATATTGTGATAAGGACTAATTTCATTTATTTGGATTTAATATCAAAATAGTTCTGATTTACTTTTGGTTATAATTTTTTTTAGTAAGCAATTTTCGCTGCGTTGACAAAATATAATACATTTTAAATTCTAATAATAAAGTGAAATAAATATAGAAATGCAAGTTTGCATTATAATGTATTATTAAAATGATCAGGCTGGGTTGATATATACTAATCTGTTGAGGCATAAATTGATTTACATATTGAATTCATATAAAATTTATGGCACATAAACTGTAAAACAGCAAAGAGGATAGTTTTAATTTGACAATTGAAAAAAATGAAGAATTCATTTAGTCATCTTGCCCATTGAGTCTTTTAATTTAGATCTCGAAGGAAAATCTAGAGTCTGCAAATTTTCGACCGAAACGATATTGTGATTTTAATGGTTTTATCATAAAATCGGTTGTGCATTATTACAATACATATACATCAATTATGCCTGTTTGTTATGATTTTCAACATTGTTAATGTTAGATTAGAATCACTTTTACTTATTGACAAAAATAACGATCCATCCACAAACAAAAACTATAATTCTCTGCCTTTTGTCAAAACAGCAACAAACCATTAAAAAAACAAATCTAATTCCAACCTTTTAGAAAACTAACAAAAACGAAATCACAATTTTATATCTTGCTATAAATTATAGTTCGTTTTTATTTTATTGCAATATTTTTATAGCACTATAAAATCTTTTGTCTATCAATCATAATTTCTTTTATATTTCGGTTGTATTAGATTGAAAATAGGCATTCGAATGAAAACAATTTATGTCGATTTTCTTGAAATTTATTAAAAATAATTCATATAAAATGTTTACTGGAAACGAAATCTAAATTTGATTTTTTTGCTGTTCTCATCAAGTTATATTTTTCATTATTTTAATTGATTTATTGATATGATTAGATAGTTAAAGATAGTTCGAATGTTTTTTTATGAGAGGGTTGTTGTGGTGTAATGATGTTCGCGGTGATTTATCGAAAGAGAGTGATTCAAATTGATTTAGAAGAAGAATTTAATATTTTTACAATGGAATCTATGTGAGGGTATGATCATATTAGAAATAAATTCTTAAGGAAGTTGTCTCTGTAGGACTGTTGTTATCATTTTTGGGAATCTATTTTTGTTTTGGTTCTTTTTTAGACTGAGTTCAAAAGCGTGCTGTATATACTTTTATGCAATTGATATTTAAACAGTACTGCACATAGAATTTGACGATATCAAAAGTCTCATGAGCTTCAATCCACCAATTTTTAAAAGAGTTTATCTAATCGTTAGAGCAAATATTGTTGTCCGACCTACTGTTAGTTTCATATCCTAAAAATAGAAACAAAAGAAAATACATATTTAATTATTCAATAAAAAACGAATAAAACACCCATTTGATATATTATTTTTTTTATTTAAAGGCTTAGCTCCTGCTTTGGAGCCATATTGACCCTCATTTGATACAATTGACTGACACGATCAGTTCATTTATATAAACAGTTTGATTTAATATTGCTTACCTTAAATTAATTATTTATTACTTCGGTTTTGAAAAACCTTGCATTCATGACCCAAAAGTGAAATTCTTACCCCCACTTTTTTTTGGAATTTCTCAACGTTTTAGGACCTACTGATTCTAAAAAACAAAAAAATGTATGTCTGTCTGCCGGCCGGCCGGCCGTCATAACCGTCGAAATCTAGAAAACCGCTGGAGGGATTTCAAAAATGTTTATTTCCAAAAATAGGTATACTCAATAGAAAGAGCCCAAAATACGATGTGTTCGATAGTTGTCTCGGAAGTGTGTCAAAAAATCGTCAAGTGTGTCAAAACAAGGAAATTTGCATACTTTTTGCTTAAAAAACGTTCATTTTATTCAAGATTTTATTAAGAGCTTAGCAATGGATCTAACCATTATGTAGTTTAGAATTCTAAGACACTAGAAATGAATGTATTCAATTGAATAGAATGAAAAATTGCTTTGAAAAGTGAAAGATCCGTAACAAAAGTTTTATCTCAATTCCGGTCGGTTCGGGGAATCGAACCGGCGTCCCTCTGATCAAAGTTTATATGGTTAACCATTTAACCAACTCGACCAGCGACGCTGGTCGAGTTGGTTAAATGGTTAACCATATAAACTTTGATCAGAGGGACGCCGGTTCGATTCCCCGAACCGACCGGAATTGAGATAAAACTTTTGTTACGGATCTTTCACTTTTCAAAGCAATTTTTCATTCTATTCAATTGAATACATTCATTTCTAGTGTCTTAGAGTTCATTTTATGTGATTCCGAATTGAAACATTGAATTTGACGAAATTTTGATGGTCGGGATTGGTATGTGAGATCAAAAACTAGATTATTGCAATATAAGTTTGTTAAAAAAGTGTTGTCAAGTGTGTCAAAAGAAAGATTTTGATTTATATTTTTACCCAATTTTTTGGAAAAATAAAATTAATTATTTGTATGACATGAAATTAAATTATTATTAGAGAGAATTATGGCATTCTAAGTTTGTCAAAAAAATAATGTCAAGTGTGTCAAAAAATGATTTCCTTTTTTTAGCCAATTTTTTGGAAAAAAAAATTTAGTTGTTGTATGGCGTAAATGTGACATGGAAATTTTTGAATTTGTTAAAGTTTTTGAAATATTTTGGAATATTGAAAAAATTTCGTATTTTTGATTTTGTAAGAATTTTTGGAATATTTTTAGAATTTTGAAAAATTTAAAATTTTTGATTTTATTATAATTTTAGGAATTTTGAAAAAAGTTTCAATATTTGATATTGTTATAATTTTTGCAATATTTCTAGAATTTTGGAAAAAGTTTGAATTTTTTAAATTTTTAAGAATTTTTGGGCATCAGGAATATTGAGAAGTTGAAAAAGTTTGATTTTATTTATTTTTTACAACAATTTTGGAATTTTGAAAGAAATATGAATTTGTAATTTTGTAATATTTTCTCGAAACTCTAAATGGAGAGCTTTTTGAGTAGTTTGCTGATTGTATCATCTTTTCACTAAATTATGCTAATTTATGATCTCTTATGATTTTCCGGCAACGTATTGATGTTTCGTGTTAGTTTGGTAATAAATTTCTAAACAGAAATAAAAAAATAAATGTACTTTCACAAAGAGTTATGTTTGATATACATCGCTGCCCAAAATTAAAAACAATGTCCTCATAAAAGTTTTATGCTGAAAACTAAATCAAAGTCTTTAACCAAAACCGAAGTCCTGATATCTCAGAGCTTGAGATTTCCGCCTCTCCATATCTTTTCTTATATGTTTTGACATCTAATTGGCCTATGTCATATTTTCTCAGTGATAGGATTTTTTGTTTAGTTATCCATTCTTTAACCAAAAATATAAAAAAAAAACGAAAAATTTACGTCCATCAACATCTTTGAACGTATGTTGTTGTGGGACCTTGGTCTTAAAAGGTTTTTATGTGTGATTGTGACACATATTGTAATTCCTACAACACAACACATTTTATTAAAAAAAAAAAAAAAAAAAAAAATTTAACTTCTTGAATTTGGGCAGCGAACAGTAACCTAACTGTTGGAGAATAAAATCCAAAAAAAAAAATTTTTCACTCCGTATCAATTACTCCACATTTATAAGTCCTATATTCGTCCCTGTATGGAGTATTGTTGTCAAGTTTAGGGCACTGCATATGTTACTATCCCGGCTCTTTTGGACTTGTAGAGATTGAACTTTTATATTAAAAATAGAAACATACTGTACCTATTTATACCGGAATTAATTTTAAACGATACATTAATGAACAAAACAGACTATGCGCGGACTCTAACACAAGAGATCTCTCTAAAGAAAAATATTTATTTTGTCATTTTATTTTGACTTCTAAAACAAAAAATTTTACTATAATTAACATGCAAGTAAAACTAACAATGTGAGAGACGATAATTTAAAATAATGTTGATTGGAGTCGGTTACAAATTGCATTTCAAAAATCACTTCTCAAACAAATTAGAGCGTCATTCATATAGACGCTTCGTAGAACGCAATATACAATGTTAATCACCCCAAAGGTGAACAAAATCAAAAGGTGAACCAGCAATACAACCATAAATATAAGAAACATATCTATCAAATCATCTCATTTCATCACATATCTATTGATGCCCGAATAAAATACTGTGACATCACTACAACGGTTCACTGTTGCGCTTTGTAATATTAAAAATTTCTCAAACACTAGTTTAAACATATACCTTTCGCGTTGAAAAAATTCTATCCCTTTCAAATATTAACGACGAGCTAAATTTGTTTGTGATATATTACAAATTCAGCTAAATAAATTATTTTTATGAAACTCTTATTTATTTTTTAGATTAAGAGCCCGCGACGGCCAGACCTTCGTTATTTTATAAAAGCTGAAAGTTTCTCTGCCCATACCCCCACTGAAGTAGGAACGATAAGTGACATATGAAGGATCATGGTGGCTTTGGCAGGGAGCAGGTAACAAAGGGGCCTTCAAAGTTTTGTGGAAGTATAAAAGTTTTTTTTTTTATATATTCTTCGGGGTAGTATTAGAAGTCACGTCACCCATTGCCAGACACTTACTATCGTGGTAATCCCCTGCCAGACACCCTTAAACATTATCAATTTGTTAAAGTTTAAGGGTGTCTGGCAGGAGGTTACCACGATAGTATGTTTCTGGCAATGGGTGACGTGACTTCTAATACTATCTCGAAGAATATATAAAAAAAATTACCTCTTATACTTTCTCGAAACTTTGGAGGCCCCTTTGTTACCTGCTCCCTGCCAAAGCCACCATGATCCAAACTTCATATGTCGCTAATCGTTCCTACCTGAGTAGGGGGTATGCGCAGAAAAGCTTTCAGCTTTTATAAAATAACGAAGGTCTGGCTGTCGTGGGCTCTCGGTCTATTTATGCGAAGAACTTTAGACTAGTTATTTTTTCTTTTCTAGAACACAATTTCTGCTATCCAATTTATATTCAGCCGTTGATTAATTTTTCAGCCACTAGCAATTTAATCCTACCTTCAGTAACCGTAATGGTAGAACAACGGTTTTACTATCTTCGAAGCTATTTTTTTTTATTTAAAACTGATGCTAGTTAACTTTTTTAACACACCGAAACTAAATAAAAATCAACAAAAACTTAACACTGGTAGAATGAAAACACCAATCTTTTAAATAAATTAATTTAACCATTTTAATTTCAACATTATAAATTTTTTTTATTTTTACAATAACAATCTTCACGGTTTTATTTAAATCTACCTACTAGCTGCGCCTGCAAAATAATAAATTATGACTCTGTAGCGGTTGCAGTTGGTTAAGCTAAGCTTCGATGTATTGTCGGAGCTCAAGCTTAGATGGAAAAGAGAATTATATACATAAACATGTAGTGCCATATCCTGCGCAAAGTATTGGTCTATGCTCTGATCGGTTGGGTGGAGTTCGTTTAGTATGGCGACTGCAGCTACAACATAATTATCGCAGGAATGAATATGAGAATTGAAGGGGCATCATTACGACTAGGTTGTTGGTACTAAATAAAATAACATTGGATTTCGAGTCATGGTACTCACCGTATCCTCCTGGTCACCATGAGAAAGCTATCGTGGTCATCCGGGGACCACAACCAAAAATGGTTTACAGTAGTGTGCGTGTTGAGATTGGTTCACGGCAATATCACAAAATAACTGCCACATCCTTAACCGTGCGAATCCCTTCGAAGCGATGGTTCTAGAAGCATCTGCAGAACTCCAAAAAAATTTTGTTTTTAAGGCATTACGAGCGGATAATTACTAAAAAAAATATAAAATTAAACTGGCAGATATAAATATGTACATACATATAACACTATATATATATACATATATACATCCACATATATATATATAAGTGAACATATAATCTCAAGTCAAGGTAAAATTACTTAACACAAAAACAAATTTTAAATACCCTAGATCACGATGGTACGAACCCAGCCGGTTGACAATTGTTGAAAGTAACACCTTCTGCATTAGTTAAATTAGTTCCTTCTTACTATTCTTCCATCAGCGGCATCCGAAATATAGCTAACTTAACGAATTACTCGAGGATTTTGCTTCCAATACATCCCCCGACAAAATGAAAAAATGTTTAGGCCAAGATCCTTTATTCAAACACAGTAAATTCTGACTAGGTCCCCAGACAAGACCTCAGTATTCCATAAATCAATAGAGGTGCTATCAATCAGTAAATCAATAAATCAATCAATCCTTCACTTTCCATATTGTGGTTTCTTTTTTTATTGCTAGCACTATTTCAATCATCAAGAATACAGTTAGGATAAAACTATATCAAAAAAAACCACCTCTTTTCAATTAGGGCAGGAACCAAAATTTTATGTTTTTAAAATAACTTTACTAATGTCCACTCAAGTTTTGTTTATTTAAAATAATAAATCAATCTAAATTCAATTTGATAGCGACGTAGCACTATGAGCGTACATTCAGTTTCTTAGTAATTAATAATTTATATAAGTTTCACTATGTCTATTCACATTACCTTTAAACTTAATTTATGTACCAATAAAAAATATTCATTTATATTTAATTAGATTATTTTTTTTTTTTTCTTTTAATTATTAACTAAATGATTACACCGAACTTAAACCTTAATTTCTGTTCAAAAAAAATAAAAAAATAGGAAAACCACATGTTTGCCCAATGTATCACAAAAAAACTTTTTTCAAAAAAAAAACAATTCATTTCATTTTATTTTTGGTTTAATTCATTAAAATTCAACGTCTAACAACGATCTGCTCGGCTTGAGCACCAAATCCAGAAGAAGGAAACAACTCCAAAAAAAAAACTCAAACAAACTTCCCCGATCAATCACCTTCGCTTCCCCTCCACGAAAAAAAAAAACATTTTTCGACATCGAATAACCAGGTACCCCAACCCAACCACAAAATGACCATGAACGACTCAAACAACAAAAATATAAAAAAAGAACGCACCCCTGGATCAACAAAAAATTTTTGAACAAATAGATAAACAAGAAAAAAAACTTTCCTACCTCCCAACTTTCTGCTTGTTCTAATTCTCTAGGTTCTGCAACTTTGGTGAATGCATTTTGAATTTCAGTTTCAGCAATTCGTTAGTTTACAGCAAAAACTACTCACCTAACAGCATCACTTATACCTGTTGCAATATCGCCATTATTTAGTATTGCGACTGTCCACCCCGATTGTGCTGGTAAGGTTAAACTGTCACCCAGAGCCCCGCTTTTTATACTCCATTAACGAATGACTCGTCACTTCCTGTTGACTCGTCACTTCCAGTTACAAAATTGTCAACATCTTTGTGTAACGATATACTATAAATATAATTGCTATGCCCATGACAATCACGAACGACTTCTACTTCTTCGTTCCCTAGCTTGATTACAGCATCATTACTGCAACTCAACAATCCATCAATTTGAAGTCCAACCATAACCCGAACACAATCAGTATGTCCTGTCATTTCAAAAAAAAACGGCGTCATACATCCCAGTATATATATATATACCTATCAAATATTTGGAGTCGGTACAAACTGCATGTCCTTCTTCAAGGAAGCGAAGAACAACGCATGAAATAAAATTGGAACGACCAACTAGCGTAAGGCCTTCTACGAATGTATTTCTAAAAATAAAAATATTACTCAGTTAATGATTTATTCTCAACTATGCCGGTGCAACCGATCATAGATTTTCCTTACTCAAACTTATTCCAAATTTCAGCGGTTTTATCAGAACCAGAAACAATACTATTCGGTGCTTCGCCACCCGAACGAACGTCTAATGAAGGTCCTAATAATCCACCACCAATCGTATAACTTTACAAACTCATTGTTTTTTTAGGTTAGAATTATTTTCCTGTCCTAAACTTCAACAAAAACCATTTATGATCTACAATAAAAACTCTAATATAAATGAAAGGTTATAAAACTGATTGTAATTAATAATACAAACCATTTTTTTGCATATATTCTACAGAGAGAACTTTAAGAAAAACAAATCAACTTAAAAGAACTTGCAATAGTACTTGCAAGAACTTGCAATATTTTTGCGTTTGTTATGATGACATTTATCATCATGACAATAACAATTTTGCATTTGTTAAGATTTCATGACATTTGTTATGCTTTCATGACGAATCATAAATTTTATTTGCAGCAGTTTTAAATTTTGATTTTCGGAAAGTTTTAAATTCGAAAATACTTTGGACTGTTTGTTTATAATATTTTTTTTTTGTCGAAACAAACACATAAATAAGTGCATTCAATAAGTGCAAATTTCATTATAGGTTTTAAATAGTTTTAATACAAATTCTCAACACACAGTCGATTTCATTACAGGATTTAACCATTTAAAGTAAGTCGAACTGAGTTAAAATGGTTAAAAGAAACAAATCGACTTATAAATGTGGCGATTTTTCGTTATTGCTTAATGAATACTATTGGTGGTTAGGATAAAGATGCTATTTGGGGTTATCATAATGTAGCTCGCGTTGCACAGATGACTGAGATAGACGTACAGACATGACTAAAGAAAATGGTTCAAGCTATACAGATTCAATAATTCTCGTATCGATAAGGCCAATAACCATTAATTTACCAAAAAAAAATATATAACTTCTTAGCCGTTACAAAGTAAGCTCGCACCCCACGCCTGTCAATAAGTTTCCCGCTCTACGGACTGAGCAAGTCGGGCTTTCAAACCAGAAATTATCTGACCAAAAGGAAATGAGAATAAGATGTTATACCTTCCAAAACAAAAACAATATGAACAAATGTTGTAACACAATAAACATATATTGGTCATACTGATCGGAAATTGCGTCAACTGATTTATCACCATTTTAAAATTAAGTAGAAGGAAAATGCTTCTAGACAATCAAATATCCGGCTCAACGATGTTAGGGACGTATGTCCTTCGAATGATATATGCCCGTTTTATCCGATTGCCAGTCCTGTAGCTCGTATGATGCGTTTCCAATGCTTTTTATGACCACTGCTTTAACAAACTTTGGCGCAAGTTTAGCATTAAATTTGTTTGCTGCATCACTCAACACGAAGTTTCGTCGATAAACTACCGTCCCAATGGCATATTTCTCCGGTCGTGCTCGCAGGTTATATCTTCGAGCATTACGCTCAAACGCTTCCGCCGTCAATTGTTTAATTTTGGTTCGAATTTTACTTAGTTCATCCGGACGCTCCAAAGTCTCCCCTGGCTCTTCTAACGAATTAATTCGTCTCAACACGTCATAGTCGGATCCATGGAGCATCATTGGCTGGCCAAATGCTGCAAAATAAGGAGAACAGCCTATGGTCTGGTGTAAGGCGCTGCGAAGGGCACAGGCAATCTCACTAAGATGTTTATCCCACTTATCATGTTCATTTGTCAGATACGCACGAATGGCAGCCAGCACACTCCGGTTGACACGTTCGCTTGCGTTAGCTTGTGGCGCATACACTGGAACAAAAGTATGTTTCACCCCCCACTTCACCAACAATCCTTCGAACGTCTTGGATTTGAATTGAGAGCCATTGTCCGAGACAATGACTTCGGGAACACCAAAAACATGAAAAACGTGAGTTTCTAGTGCACTGCAGATAGGTTCGGAGGACAATTTACGGAGTGGAAACAGAAATGGAAACTTGGTAAAATGGTCGAGAATCACCAATATAGCAATATTGCCAGACTTTGACCTAGGATACGGACCTAGAATATCAATATATAGTTGCTGACCCATCCTCACTGTTTTGACGTAGTTGACCATTGGCGAACGCAAGACCATATTAGGAGCTTTCACTGTTTTACATATCTCACATTTGGAAACAAAATCCTGAACTTGTTTAGCCATTCGGGGCCAGTAATAAAACCGTCTGAGTTGATAGATAGTCTTAGCGACTCCACCATGAGAAGAAGTAGGCAAATCATGGGCTTTTAAAATTAATGCATGCGTCAATTCTTCAGGCACCCATAATTTCCAAACCTCTCCTTCTGGTGGCACGTCAGCTACATTAAAATGAACTCTTTTGAACACCAATCCATTCGCTGTTCGTAGGTCAGGAATTGATCCTTTTGAATCTTCAATGATTTTTATTAGTTTAACATACTCAACAGTGGTAAAAGCCGGAGAGTTCCAATCAATATCACCCCTGTCACTTCGGTTTAAGTCATCTATCGAGAACATTCTTGAGAGAGCGTCGGGTACAATGTTTAAACTACCACGTCGATGTTCGATCGTGAAGTCAAATCCCTGCAGTTTCAAGCTCCATCGAGCCAAACGGCCCGACAGATCTCTCTGTTGCATTAACCATTTAAGGGAGGAATGGTCTGTGATAACCTTAAACGAATGACCCTCGATGTAGGCTCTAAATTTTTTTATACCCAGAATAGCGGCCAGACATTCCTTCTCGCTGACGGAGTAATTTCGCTGGGCTGCATTCAGTTTCTTGGACATGAAAGCGATCGGGTGTTCGACCCCCTCCTGGTCCAACTGTACCAGAACACAGCCCACTCCCTCGTTACTCGCGTCGCACTGGAGCACAAACGGCTCTCGATAATCAGGATTTACCAGAACCGGAGCTGATGTTAATGCTACCTTTAATGAATTAAAGGAAGCATCTGCTTCTGGGGTCCAAACAAACTTAGTATTTGTCTTCTTCAGCAAATCCGATATCGGGGCCGAAAGTGCGGCGAACCTATACACAAACCGACGGTAGTAACCGGCCATTCCCAAAAAACGTCGCACTTGTTTCACCGTTCTAGGAACGGGAAAATCGGCGATGGCTGCGGTTTTATCTTCGTCAATTTTTAACATGCCATGTCCTACCACATATCCTAGATAACGTACCTCAGGTAGTAAAAAGCGGCTTTTTTCAACGTTTATGGTCAATTTCGCACGACTAAGACACCCGGCGACCTCTTCCAGTACCTCGATATGTCTCTCAAATGTATCGGTGATTATCAGCAGATCGTCTAAATAGACAAAGACGCACGATTTTAACAAAGGCGGAATGACAAGATCCATCAATTTGGTCATGGTCTGAGGCGCGTTGCACAGTCCGAAGGGCATCCTAACGAACTGATACAACGGCCGACCGGGGACCGTAAAAGCTGTTTTTTCTCTCGATGACCGTTCTAGGGGAATCTGCCAAAAAGCGTCCTTTAAATCCAGACTGGATATGAAGTTGGCTCTAGGCAGACGACCCAGAATGCCATCGATCTGAGGTAGGGGGTACGCATCCTTCTTTGTACAAGCATTGACTTTTCTGGAGTCGAGACACAAACGCACCTTTCCTGGCTTACGTATGAGTACAACAGGAGAACTCCATGAACTGGAACTCTCCTCTATCACTCCCAGCGCCAGCATGCGATCCAGTTCCTCTCCCATCATTTTCTCGATGGCTGGAGAAATTGGGTAATGCCGTTGTTTGATGGGGACTGAGTCACCAACATCAATTACATGTTCCAACACATGCGTGCAGCCCAAGCCCTTCATTGAAAATGATGGAAGAAGAAGAATCGCACGCTGTAGCCGGGCGTGCTGTGCAGGTAAAAGACCATCAGTGACTGCATCCAGAGTCTCGATTGACGGAGTGAGTAAGGTTTGATCGATCAGATTAAAAGCCTTGAAGAAATCAACGCCCAAATATAACTCTTGAGTAAGAGAAGGTATAATAAACAAATTGAATGAATAGGTTTGTCCTTTAAAAGTGATCGGAGTCCTAATATAACCCATCACCTTCTGAATCGTTCCATCAGCAGTGGTAATCTTATTCGTCGAGTGAGCAAGGATATTTGGCATTTTCAACACTTCACGTGCAAATGCACCACCAATCACGCTTATCGATGCACCACTGTCGAGTAATCCAATTCTTGACATATTTAACAAGTCAACTGTAGCATGATAACGCGTATCATTACCCAGAGTAATAATATTTGACACAGCAGATGAATATAATGCCTTCCGTAACCGCCAATAGTTGCGCATCCTAAGGGTTGATCTTGAAGGAATAGTTTGACTCAGGGTGTTAATGCCTATTTCTTCTCTTCGGACCATGTAATCACGCAAACGCTGCTGCGGCGTTTTATAAAAATGAGGGGATTGCACAGATTGAGGCGAAGTATCAGGAACCTCTCGCTTTAATAAAGTTAAACTACGTGGAACAGTGGTTTTCGATTCAGAGAGCAAACTAGAAGGAGAAACAAGATCGGAGGAACCATTCACGTCAATGACAGATGTTGGCTCACATATAGCGCGTGACGATTCCAGATCAGAATTCACCGAGCTATTGACAAAATTTGGAATAAACGATATAATACAAGTGTCAATAAGGGTTAACGTACAACTCCAATGTACATAAGGTACAGCGGAAAAGCGAGTTAAATCTGAAGATTGATATGTAACACCGAGTGAATACCGCGGAAACTAAAGAATTCGAAAGTGATAAATTCGAAGCTGCCTGCGACAGAGAAGATGTTAAATAATTTTCAGAGGTAGGTGTAAATGATAATAATTCCATTGAGCTTACGCTTAGACCAAAAAGTCGGCAATCCGAATTTAAGTGGATAATTGGGGACGACCTGGGTATCGTGTGGTCGACCCACGAACAAAATTTCGCTTACAATCCTCACATTTAGGTTTGTAAGTATCCGCCTTGCCACAACCGTAACAGAAAATAGTTCTAGCTTCTTCACAATCAGGATATGCATGTCCCACCTTACGGCAGTTCCAGCAAACCAAAGTAGGTGAAACAACTTGAGAAGAGGTGGATGGCTGATAAGCGGAAATATCCGGTAAACTCAGGTAATTCGAAGTTTCGGGGTACCCTGGGTGTTGACTGGGAAACTCTTCTTGCTTCACCGGTGGATCAGAAGTAAAAACTTCGGAAACTTGTCTTGAGGAACGTAAAACCGGTTCGCGCATACGATGTTGCATAGTTATTCGCCACTTTTCGCTGTTTCTACATAGTTCTCGTAAATGAGAAACGTTGTGAATTATAACATGAAGAAGCTCTTTCTGGATGTCTGCTCTAAGATTATTCCTTAGCAATCCCAGCATCTCGTGGTCAGAAAGAGGGAACACCAATCTATCTGCCAATCGCAATATACTTCGTGAAAAATCGTCGAAAGTTTCGTTTGCACCTTGCTTCCGAGATCTCATAAGATCCCTTATTTCGTCGTCCGTACGCCGGTCCTTAAACTCATCCCGCAAAGCAGTACATAATTCATGCCAATTCACTACCTGATTTCGCCGAAGGTATCTCCAAAAGAATTCCGAGGCTAACCCTTCGAATAATAAGTGCGCATGCGTAGATAAAATTTGGAAGTTATCCGAAAATTCCGAACGGTACAAGTGATTAATTCTTTGAATGAAATCGTCCACATCCATTTCCTTTGTTTGGCCACTAAAGGTGATATGCCAATTACGAATGGTGCTGGCATTTTTTTCGGCATAAGGCTGACGTTGCCGGTTAGAAAAAGAGGCATGGTCATTTTGTGGTTGAATAGGAGAAGAGGAACTCATATGAGGGGGTTGAAAATAAACATTTCGTCTTGATGACGGAATCTGGGGGTGGGGTGGAAGTGAAGGTAAAGCGTTGGAAGTAGTACCTAAATTGGCATTAGTTCTCTGATGGAAGGCGGGTTGCCTTGTCTGACTAGTGATAATTTGCGGAGTAGTATCACCCACTTTTATCGACTGATTATCAGGAGCTGAGACTGCATTGCTGACCTTCCCCAAGTTACGTAATCCCTGATGTAATGACAGAGATAGTCGTTCTATTTGGGCAGATACATCTTTTCGTAAGTCGTCGTTATTTATGCGTAAGATGGTCTCCAAAGAGGGTTGATCTACCCAATCGTGATCTTCGTCTTCCAGTGCCTTTGCTCTTCGTGACGTTTTAGATTTTTTTGAAGATTTATGAGATAATTTTTTTATTGTCGCTCTAACTGGAGGACGAGAGGATGTCAACCCACTCGATCGAGTTATCATTTGATGAGTGGTGCCACTCAATATAGGGTGGCTCTCATCTGGCGCTGCAAATTGCGACATACGACGCAAATCAGAGATAACACACTTTAGTCTACACACCGGACAGGTAGTATGAGCCTCCAGCCACTGTGTGATACATGCATCATGAAAGGTGTGTCGACAATGTGTGGAGGCAATTGCCTCCGCAAGAAGAATCTGCTCATGACAAATTGTGCAAGTTATACTATTAGTAGGTTCTAAATTACTCGGTTCCATGACTTTAATCTTCTTAACAAACGAGAAAATAATTTAAGAAAACAAACTTCCAATACTACCAGCAGCGATCGCACTGCACCCAGGTCCTGATAAAAACCGAGTTCAATGAGCAAATGAAAAATAATTAAAAGAAAATGTATGGTCAAATCGATTATTCTAGCAGACGGAGGTTGACAAGAAAATTCTATTGTTTACCCGAGAGATTGAACTTTATGTAAATTACCAAAACAAATAAATTGAACAGAAAAATTTGCTTTTCAAATACAAAACAAAGCAAACAAAATTTAAACAACTAAAGCAAAATTCAAACAATCAGGGAATCTTGATAGCTAATAACTTGTGGTTTTCTTTCTTTTTCGTTTCTATTGCTATTTCTATAAATTATGTAAATGTCCTTCTATAAGACTACTTTGATTTCAATGTTCTCAATTTTTTTTTAATAATAATTAAATTGGAAACAAAAATAATTAAATTGGAATAATAATCAATAATAATTAAATTGGAATAATAATCAATAATAATTAAATTAGAATAATAATCAATAATAATTAAATTGGAATAATAATCAATAATAATTAAATTAGAATAATAATCAATAATAATTAAATTGGAATAATAATCAATAATAATTAAATAAAATTGGGTAATAATTAAATTAATTCAACGATTAGATTTCTTTCTTCTAATTCTTCTTAAAACAAAATTTTTTTCTTGTTGAAAACATAAATATATATGAATTTGTAAATACCTTACTTAGTGCCTAGAATTTCATTGATCTTAACTTCTATATACTAATTAATTTGAATATTTATAACTGAGCGATAACCAAAAAACTTTTACTTTTATCTTGATGCTAATAATCGGAGTCCTACAGTATGCTTCCAGAGACCTAAAAATAGAATTAATAACGTCAGAGTCTGTTCGAAATTTCTTTCCAAAGAAAGAAGTTTCGAAGAGAGTCGTAGGGTTCCTGGTTCAGGCAAATTAAGCCGTTTATTGTGTTATTGAAACATCTCCAAATCATCTAAAATTACAAACAAAGATTAGGAAGATTCAATTAATAAAAGTAGAATTACGGGTCCACAACACGTATAATATAATTTAAAACTTTCCCTAACTGGTGACAAGGTGAAGCCAGCAAGTACCATTTCTCATCGGTAATCTAATAAAATCGGAAGGAAAAAATTTAAAGAGGATGACTCAGCAAGCTACCCTGTCTGATCAGAAGCCAGATGTGGTCTGAATATGGCTCTGAAAACCAAACTTCAGCATTTCCACCATCGTGTCCTAAGCATACCGATAGCACACAAAGTCCTCCCAAAGTGTACAGAGTTTAATGGTAAATAAAACTGCTCTAAAATTCTCCGCAAACCAACCAAGAATTCCAGGCATGAAGAAGAATATGGGAGTGCTCGCTATTGTTGGTAAAACCGACAATCAAGGATAGTCAACTCCCAGACTCCTCATCACCCCTGGCACCCTCGCCAAGTTCAAAGAGTTTCTAATTTAATAAAATAAACAAGGACGAAGGTAGAGGACGAGGCCTGAACCATAACATCCGACCAGACGTTCCCCTTCCAACGCCTCCCCGAAGGTTACTGAGCAAACGTAGGGTCATTATTAAAACCTAGATTCGAATTCCGATCGAATCGAGGCCCGACGCTACCTTTCTCAGTCAAGACGCAGACACGGAACAGCTAATCATTTTTACAATGATATAGAACCAAAGCCTCACCCTCTGAAACAGTCATTCCAGAATTTTAGAATAAGCCAAAACTCCGGGATAAGTGCTTCCTTTAGCTCGGGCTAGCGGGAGCGCAAAATCCCGTAGGCAGAAGTGGAACGTCTACCTTCCCTGCAGACTGGTATAATCTAAAATGTGAACAAAAAAAACTAAAAATCCAAATATAAAAATATATTTTAGAAGTTCAGGAAAATCTCAGCATGTTTTTTTCCTGATCTTCAAATTCTCTAGCCGTTAAAAGATAGCCCCACGTTGGGCGCCAGCTGTAGCGGTAGCAGTTGGTTAAGCTAAGCTTCGATGTATTGTCGGAGCTCAAGCTTAGATGGAAAAGAGAATTATATACATAAACATGTAGTGCCATATCCTGCGCAAAGTATTGGTCTATGCTCTGATCGGTTGGGTGGAGTTCGTTTAGTATGGCGACTGCAGCTACAACATAATTATCGCAGGAATGAATATGAGAATTGAAGGGGCATCATTACGACTAGGTTGTTGGTATCCTCCTGGTCACCATGAGAAAGCTATCGTGGTCATCCGGGGACCACAACCAAAAATGGTTTACAGTAGTGTGCGTGTTGAGATTGGTTCACGGCAATATCACAAAATAACTGCCACATCCTTAACCGTGCGAATCCCTTCGAAGCGATGGTTCTAGAAGCATCTGCAGAACTCCAAAAAAATTTTGTTTTTAAGGCATTACGAGCGGATAATTACTAAAAAAAATATAAAATTAAACTGGCAGATATAAATATGTACATACATATAACACTATATATATATACATATATACATCCACATATATATATATAAGTGAACATATAATCTCAAGTCAAGGTAAAATTACTTAACACAAAAACAAATTTTAAATACCCTAGATCACGATGGTACGAACCCAGCCGATTGACAATTGTTGAAAGTAACACCTTCTGCATTAGTTAAATTAGTTCCTTCTTACTATTCTTCCATCAGCGGCATCCGAAATATAGCTAACTTAACGAATTACTCGAGGATTTTGCTTCCAATACATCCCCCGACAAAATGAAAAAATGTTTAGGCCAAGATCCTTTATTCAAACACAGTAAATTCTGACTAGGTCCCCAGACAAGACCTCAGTATTCCATAAATCAATAGAGGTGCTATCAATCAGTAAATCAATAAATCAATCAATCCTTCACTTTCCATATTGTGGTTTCTTTTTTTATTGCTAGCACTATTTCAATCATCAAGAATACAGTTAGGATAAAACTATATGAAAAAAAACCACCTCTTTTCAATTAGGGCAGGAACCAAAATTTTATGTTTTTAAAATAACTTTACTAATGTCCACTCAAGTTTTGTTTATTTAAAATAATAAATCAATCTAAATTCAATTTGATAGCGACGTAGCACTATGAGCGTACATTCAGTTTCTTAGTAATTAATAATTTATATAAGTTTCACTATGTCTATTCACATTACCTTTAAACTTAATTTATGTACCAATAAAAAATATTCATTTATATTTAATTAGATTATTTTTTTTTTTTAAAAACTTAAACCTTAATTTCTGTTCAAAAAAAATAAAAAAATAGGAAAACCACATGTTTGCCCAATGTATCACAAAAAAACTTTTTTCAAAAAAAAAACAATTCATTTCATTTTATTTTTGGTTTAATTCATTAAAATTCAACGTCTAACAACGATCTGCTCGGCTTGAGCACCAAATCCAGAAGAAGGAAACAACTCCAAAAAAAAAACTCAAACAAACTTCCCCGATCAATCACCTTCGCTTCCCCTCCACGAAAAAAAAAAACATTTTTCGACATCGAATAACCAGGTACCCCAACCCAACCACAAAATGACCATGAACGACTCAAACAACAAAAATATAAAAAAAGAACGCACCCCTGGATCAACAAAAAATTTTTGAACAAATAGATAAACAAGAAAAAAAACTTTCCTACCTCCCAACTTTCTGCTTGTTCTAATTCTCTAGGTTCTGCAACTTTGGTGAATGCATTTTGAATTTCAGTTTCAGCAATTCGTTAGTTTACAGCAAAAACTACTCACCTAACAGCATCACTTATACCTGTTGCAATATCGCCATTATTTAGTATTGCGACTGTCCACCCCGATTGTGCTGGTAAGGTTAAACTGTCACCCAGAGCCCCGCTTTTTATACTCCATTAACGAATGACTCGTCACTTCCTGTTGACTCGTCACTTCCAGTTACAAAATTGTCAACATCTTTGTGTAACGATATACTATAAATATAATTGCTATGCCCATGACAATCACGAACGACTTCTACTTCTTCGTTCCCTAGCTTGATTACAGCATCATTACTGCAACTCAACAATCCATCAATTTGAAGTCCAACCATAACCCGAACACAATCAGTATGTCCTGTCATTTCAAAAAAAAAACGGCGTCATACATCCCAGTATATATATATATACCTATCAAATATTTGGAGTCGGTACAAACTGCATGTCCTTCTTCAAGGAAGCGAAGAACAACGCATGAAATAAAATTGGAACGACCAACTAGCGTAAGGCCTTCTACGAATGTATTTCTAAAAATAAAAATATTACTCAGTTAATGATTTATTCTCAACTATGCCGGTGCAACCGATCATAGATTTTCCTTACTCAAACTTATTCCAAATTTCAGCGGTTTTATCAGAAACAGAAACAATACTATTCGGTGCTTCGCCACCCGAACGAACGTCTAATGAAGGTCCTAATAATCCACCACCAATCGTATAACTTTACAAACTCATTGTTTTTTTAGGTTAGAATTATTTTCCTGTCCTAAACTTCAACAAAAACCATTTATGATCTACAATAAAAACTCTAATATAAATGAAAGGTTATAAAACTGATTGTAATTAATAATACAAACCATTTTTTTTGCATATATTCTACAGAGAGAACTTTAAGAAAAACAAATCAACTTAAAAGAACTTGCAACTTGCAATATTTTTGCGTTTGTTATGATGACATTTATCATCATGACAATAACAATTTTGCATTTGTTAAGATTTCATGACATTTGTTATGCTTTCATGACGAATCATAAATTTTATTTGCAGCAGTTTTAAATTTTGATTTTCGGAAAGTTTTAAATTCGAAAATACTTTGGACTGTTTGTTTATAATATTTTTTTTTTGTCGAAACAAACACATAAATAAGTGCATTCAATAAGTGCAAATTTCATTATAGGTTTTAAATAGTTTTAATACAAATTCTCAACACACAGTCGATTTCATTACAACTCAACTAATAAATTTATTTTTAAATTCTGGAATACGACTCCCCAAATAATATGCTGCAAAAATGCAGCTATAAGTAGGAACTTAAACTAAACGAGGGAGAAAAAGTTGATTGCCTGACCATCCTCTCGTTTTTGTAGCTTTCGATACTATTAATACAATCACCTAAAATTACAAAAAAAATGCATAAACCATACAGGCTGATTCTACATAAAGGCATATTGTTTTATTTTTTGCTTATTGAAATATATAAGCAAAAATAGGAATCATCCTCTTTCAAATACAATCATACCATCATTTAACCTGTTGAAAATATTATTTGTTCACATACAACGAAATATCGCAATAATAAAAAAAAGGAACTGGAAATGATCATACACATTTAAAGCTTTTCTTTTCTGTTTCAATACAATACAAAGAAAAAGAGTTCATACACTCATCTCTTTTGTTGCGTTTTTATATTAAAACAGAAGAAACAATAATAATAAATTAAACTAAGAATATCTATGTAGAGATGATGTGAATACATAATAATAACAAATTGAACGGCTGAGTAGAAAAAGGATAATATTCCAAAAAATAGAATATTATTCTTTATACGCTCATTAAACGAATTCGACATTCAACTATAAAATAGCTATCTCAGTTTATTTTTCGTATTTTTGGAATATTATCCTTTTTCTACTCAGCCGTTCAATTTATGAAACAAACAGTTTATGGGGCGATCAAAAAGTTCTTTGTATTATTATTACATGAATGATAAATTATGTTAATGCAAGACATGTAACGTTTTAGAATCAAGGATGGAAAATGAAAAGATGTTTTACGGCGGGGTTAGTCTTTACTGTTAGACGTAACTGCAAAGAGCTAACTCCTTTGCCAACACCTTTACTCAGAACTCAAATTGTTCTGCATTAGATAGTAGAATTTTCCAAACGCTACATGTTGGACATCGTACAATTTGTGGTCAAAACAGACTCTGTTCAAAAGCATGCTATACGAATTGTTGGTAAGTCTTGATTCCCTACAACATCTTTTTGAGTAGTGAAGTTAACATGAAAGGATTTTGTTTCATTCAGCTTAATTCGCCATCTTTTTGTCCAGTTGTGGATTATATTAGTAGCGTATTGCAATTTGCTAATTGCTTATTCTACGGTTTTTCTGGTGGTCAAAATTGCGGTATCATCTACAAAGGTTGCAATAGTTGTTTTGCTTAGGCAAGGCAAATCTCTTGTATATAGCAGGTGTAGTACCGGTCCTAGGACGCTACCCTGCGCAACTCCTACATCAATCTTTTTCAATGTGGAATAACTATCATCATATTTGACTCTAAAGTTGCAATCATCCAGATAAAAGCTCAAAATTTCATAAAAGTTTTTTATGAATATCGTCACCAGCAGTGCTCGGATTAAATCAGATCCATTATACCTCAAGATCCTTTTCCTCGTCAATTGGTTTGTGCAAACAGTCAAACTATCGAGGTTACTCACTGTCATAGTAACAAAATGCAAAAGGACTTCTTTGTGCGTACATCGTACAAATGGAATGCTTTGCCTGAATCAAAAGTCTCGAGTGCCTTCAATCCACAAACATTTAAAAAAAGCGTCCGCCATCACTTCAGAATTTGAGGACATAGGTCTTGAGGGAAAATGACAAAAATTGATTAATGTTTTATCGAATAGCCTGAATAGCCCGAAATGATAAATATAAAAAAACAAAACAGAACTAAAGATGTTAAAGCAGACGATTTGCAGATGTTTTGATTTTCCTGATGGAATGTCGCAGAGCTTGTATTTTGCAAGTGAGAAGAGTTAAACAATTTTTGTGATACTTCTATTTTTCTTTGTATGGATTCTTCTATGTATCCTTCTGCTACGTTGGAAGAACGCCATCCTCCGTGTCTTTCCAGAGTGAGTAAATCAGCGCCGCTTTCCACCAACGTGGTTGCCGAGGAAAGCCTTAGCCCATGTCCGGTATATTCTTTGGGATTTTTCAGTTTCAGGTATTTTGCAACAAGTTTCGGGACAGCGCTAATGGTATGGCATCCAACATGTTGGGCGTAACACCTAAGATTTCGGTATGCAACAAATAATCTTCTGCTGTTCATATTTTTAGGCCGTAGATCTGCATATTTACGGTAAAGTGCACAGGGCTCGAATGTACATCCCTCATTGGTAATGGTAAAACTTCTTGACATATGATTTTTTCCATCTCGCAAAAACACTACAATAAAGCGCCCATTATCTTCCACATCGTCTAAACTCTAAACTCAAACGTATTAAATCATTTCTACGACATGCGCCAAAGATCCCAAACACCAAAATCACTTTTGCCAGTAGATATTGTTCATCTGAAGCTTCGCATTAAAATGTGGTTAGTGTTACATGTTCTGCCGTTAGTACCCTGGACTTTTTTGGTATATAATCCACAACCTGACGCTTCAAAAAAGCAATAGTTTTTGGATATTTTGTGCTGCCAGCATTTTTGTTTATAGCTAAACAACTCTTTAGCATTGAGCACCGACTCCATAACGTGGAAAATTTCATATTTTCGGATTTTTTGACAAAATAAACTAGAAGAATATCATCACTTACAGTTTTAACTTTTTTGAGATCTCGCCATTCCATAAAAAGTTGTACTCGTGTTAATATCTCGACCTGGATTTTGTTGGTAACAAATCAGCACTGGCTTGTGCCGCTAGCTCTAATATCTTCGTAGGAATATCTGGATTTTCTTCCGAGTACATTTTTTAAAACTAACATGAATTAAACTGACAGAAAATAAAACAATGCCGATAATAAATATATCGTTGCTATGGAAATGTTAATCATGTTTGATACTATTATGATGTAATATGATTACTTTGAAAATAAAATGTTCTAAATTTACTTCTTATCCTTTTTTTCGTTGTTTTCAGATAAGTATAATAAAAAGTTCATTACACGTCCGGAAATGGATTTTTCCGTGCTTGCATGACTTCCCGTGAATTTGTCGCGCGTGCACGGAAAAATCCTTATTTCCAGACTCCTAATGAAATATACTATTCTACAACCAACTTTCATATTGGAAATATAAACCAAAATATTTTATGTATTAATTGTAAAAAATAAAATTAAAATAAGATATAATAAAATTATAAATATTTGATTGTTATTTCAATTTTTTGTACCTTCGTTGTATCGAACTTATTTGATACAATTATATGGTCCTTCGAGCCGGATAGACCAAAGCCGCCGTGCATCAACTACTTGGATTCAACAATTTTCAGCTGGAAATCGCGCGGGATTTAGATCAACTTTGCCAATACCTATCAACCTGGATTTTAGTATAAAAAAAGCCAAAGTATCAAAAGCCTTATTAGTACCTTACTAATTTTGATAACAAAATAAAATAAGAATTTGGAGAAAATATATATCGTGTTATTTATTATTATTATATAAACTATTTATAACAAGTGCAAATTTAGTTATTATAAAGTGCTAGGTATAAATAATTAGAATGCACTCAAAAAAATTTTACCATTAAAATTTACAAAATCGTTTTGTAAAAGTGCTAACAAAATGTTTTTGTGAATTTACCAAAAAATGTTAAACTTTATATAAAATTTTGTATAATCTAATTGACTTTTTTAAATCTGCAAAAACATTTGTAAACTTACCAATTGTTTTAGTGACTTGGATTAAAAAAGTACAAAATCATAAATAATTTCTAAATATAATTATTTTTCATTGTTTTAACAAAAATGTTGTTAAGTTTATATTGAGTTTTTTCAATTTTAAATCATAAATCATGTATCCGTGACAAAATAAAAATCAATTGTACAAAATTTTGTGAACATAAAAATGGCATTCTACAATTTTTTTTGTAAAACTTAATACGAATATTGCAGATTTTTTTTTAAACTTAACAAAGGGACTTATGCATTTTAAAAAACAAACAACTTTTTTACAAAAAATAATTTCCATTTTACAAATGTTTGATAAAATTTCATAACTGAAGTTATAACCCAAATTGATATTAAACAGTTTCAGTTTCAATTTGGTTGTCTAAGTAAAAATTTACAGAATTTTTTTAAGATTGTGATAATTTAGTGGTTCATTCATGATCAATATAAAATAGTTGTAGTGATACATGATAGATTTAGCAGACATATTAATTTGGAATATATCAGGTAAGAAATTTTACATATTTCAATATTAATATTCCGTTTACCGAGTGGAATTAACTCCTAGAGATAATGACCGAAATAAAATTGATAATAGGGGGGATCTGTAGTTTTCGAACTGCATATCTTTAAATAAATAGAATGATCAGATGTATTACATATTTCAAAATCCACTCAAGAGGAGCTCACAAACAATCCCATATACAAGCTTCAATAGGTTTTTGTTATAATTGTTCTTAAAAAAAATTCTAGTAGTTTCTTTTTTCCAGACATCGAAAAAGAAAATAACCTATGTTCTGAAAGCATGGAAGCAATAAACTAGATAATTGTTAATGGGCAGAATTAGAGCAGTATTGGGGAAAAACTTGCGTTACCAGGTTAAAATTAGTCAAATTGTGCGGCTCGACGAAAGATATTTTTCTAAATTGGCCACAATACAAGAAAACATTGGGCTACTACAAATTGGTAAATATAAAAATGCAGCATGCAAGTTTAATAAAATAGTTGACAGGAATTTTGTTTTAAATTTGTTTACAGATCGGAATATATTTTAAATCTCAAACTAAAGTTGAAAGTAAAGAAACAAGGTTTTCTTAATTTTTTGAAAAAATTATGCCCTTGATCACGGAAAAAATGAAAACAGGGAGTGAACGAGGAATCTTTGCAGTATTACAACAGCAGGAGAATTTCAATGTAAGTAACGAATTTGTTTATTTCTATCTATCTATCTATATGATATATACATATTTTTATCAATATTTTACAGATGGACACTCCGCAATTTTATTATATTTTAGCCACCACATAGTAGTTCCTACATCACGTAAAGTAAGGAAGAAAATGGCAAAAAACTTATATAAGATTTAGTGTTCATAGATGCTCAGAAAAACTTCTTTCTTGTTGGTGAAACTGCCAATGATTTAGAAGAGAAACTATGGTTTACATTGAGAAAACAGAAATCCACCCAACCCTGCTCATTACTGGTACAATCAGCAACCCGTCGCAAATAATAGTGCATTTTGATGGTATAAGATATAAATTATATTTTAGATGGTACGCGGTATAGAAGTGTTGTTTGCAATTTTTAATTTATTCAACTTAAAATTCCTATTAGAATCACTTTTTAGATGTTTGTCTAAACTTATTTTTACAATTTAAAAACTAAATATAATGTAAATTTTCCATCAGTTAGGTATTTGATTGAAATACTAGAAAACTAATTTTAATGTTTACTTTTACGATTATTTTTTTGGATTTATTAGATACGGTTTGAAGGATTTTATTTAACGTCCTTAATATTTATAATATAACTTAAATGATAACAATAAATCAAGAAATAAAAATATGACAAATATTAGCAAAATATTATGTTTTATTTAATCACGAAGTCCCCATATAGCATATATATATATATATATATATATATATATATATATATATATATATATATATATATATATATATATATATATATATATATATATATATATATATATATATATATATATATATATATATATATATATATATATATATATATATACATATATATATATATATATATATATATATATATATATATATATATATATATATATATATATATATATATATATATATATATATATATATATATATATATATATATATATATATATATATATATATATATATATATATATATATATATATATATATATATATATATATATATATATATATATATATATATATATATATATATATATATATATATATATATATATATATATATTATATAAATAATAAGTTTTTTGGTTAAAGCCAATTAATAAAACAATATGTTTAAAATTGTTTATCCAACAATTGTTTCGGTTTTAATAAACCATCTTCGGGGATAATTTTCTTTCAAAAAAATCTTATACAAAAAATAAACAATAACTAACATAAATATGAAAAACTTATTATGAAAAACTAACAGTCAAAAAAGAAAAAGCTAGCTATATATAAAAATAAAGAAAATAGAAAACAATAATACAATGAAAAAATTAGAAAACGATAAGTAGTAAAGACTTCTCTAAGTTTAATTTTGGTTAAAACTTTTTTAACTTTGTAAAACAAAATCGTAAGTGTTTTGCAGAAAATCTGTATCAGTTTGTATATTGATACAATTTTTATGTTGTTTTATACGAATCATTTCCAAAATTCTCCTTTTGCTTAAATTTTTTTCTTTGTCCAAAATTTTAAAATTTTGAAGTGGTAAATTTTTGTGACAGCTTCTTTTATGGTTGGATAATGCACTCATATTATCATTACTATGTTTTTTTGCGTCATTTAGATGTTGCTTTATGCGTTTCCCTAAATATTGCTGTGTTTGGCCTATATAAGCTTTACCACATCCACAATCTGCTTGATAAACCAAATTAGATTCAATATTGATGGGTGTTTTATCTTTTAATTTTGAAAAAATTGTGTTATATAAACTGTTATTAGCTGTTCCAACTACTTCGAAATTAAAGTTTTTTAACAAATGTTTTATTTGTTCAAAAAGACTTTTCACATAAGGTATAGTCAAGTAAATTTTGTTGTTGT